>JALDNG010000128.1:770000-1365000 GCA_024349245.1 Neodontobutis hainanensis
TCCGGTTTTGGTTCTGGTTTAGATTATGGACTAGACCGGGTTCTTGGATATAGCAACATTAGCTAATCTTACACGTGTCGTACATTGATTTGTCTGCTTGAACAATTTTATTTTAGAGAATACATACCCCTTAGTTCACATTCCCAGCCCTGTGTTACACAGCATTAATGTTCTCAATAACCTGTTAGAGTTTGTGCTTTAAAAAAATCCTGTAGAGTTGTGTGAAGTCAGCTCCGAGTGGCGAGCTCACCTCAGGTCGCCGTTCATTCCCTGTTACAAGACTGAAGCCGTGACCCTCATACTAAACTTGTTTTGTGCAAATTAGATTTACAGTGCCTCTATTTTTTCTTATTAATATTTCCCTCTTCAAATGAATGGCTGATGCCCCACTGGCCTCAAACATGGGTCCCCATTTCCTTCAGACACAAACAGGAGAAAATTCAAGAGCCAACTTTGACTTTAGTCCAGCTTTGAGTTTTAATAGTGTTTTGAGGGTTTAGACTTTGAAAAAGGGAGAAAATCTCATCCTAAATTCAGAAAACAATACATCTTAACAAACCTGTGTAGCCATTCTTGGAGCACTGAAGAAGAAATTTAATAAAATTTTCTCATTTTTGCGTTTAGATAATGTTTTGCACACATTCAAATTAAAAGGACAGTATGGCATTTTTTAGAGCATGTGAGAAAACGAGAGTTACGTATGTAACTACGGTTCTATGAATCCCGGATGACCGCCAGGGGCATGCGCAAGTCAAGAATCTAATTCCAACAAAGTCACTTGTGGCTTCCCGGTGACCCCCGTGGGGCTATATAGCCACGTGATACCGGGAGCTCAGTCCCTTTACCTACTTGCAAGTACAAGGATTCCGAGGGACTGACTGCCCTGGCGGTCATCCGGGATTCATAGAAATGTAGTTACATACGTAACTCTCGCTCTATTTTTTTTTTGCACAACAAGCTGGTTGCCTTTACATAGACATCTAGTGCTCGGACGGGGCAAAAATGTTCACACACTTCTCCTGTATCAAAGCGGGCCAGCTGTAGTGGCTGAATAGCCGTTGCCCCGGATGCCACCTCGGTAACAAAAGAGGCATCTGGCCAAACAGTAAACTCTGACCTGTCCGGATTCCACCGACAGCAGGACTCATGCACCGACAGTGCCTGTAGTTCCCCAATACGTTCGGCGGAAACCATTGCCAATAAAAACGTAGTTTTTAAAGACACCCATTTAATGCCTACCTCTGCCAAAGTTTCAAATGGCAGTGACTTCAGGGCATCTAGTACCATGGTCAAGTCCCATAACGGTACCACTGGACATCTAGGTGGGTGTAATCACCGACTGCCTTTCAGAAATAAGGAAACATGCCTATTACTGCCGACAGTTTTACCCTCAACTTCCATATGTCGACAGGAGATTGCTGCCACAATTTCCATCGATTGTCATACAACAGTTGTGTGGATGGTGCCCAAGCGTTTCTCATGTTATGCTCCACATCTCCGCCTAACTCAGAGAATATGGTGTCAGATTCTCGACCTGCGCAGGCGCAAAGATGATCATTCAGTGCTTAATGCACCGTCCCTGGGGGTCAAGACCGATGAAATAGATCTGTAACAGATGATTCCTATCTTGTAATAGGAATCATCTGTGAATATTCGCTTATGTAAAAATGAGCACTCCCATTGGTCTACAAAGTTACAAATTCACTACATGATCAACAAAAGTCTATCCAGATTACTCTGCTTAACGTAAGATCTCTCAGCAACATAAGCCTCATACTAAATTAATTCATTATGGATACAAAACTGGACCTACTCGGCTTGACCGAAACTTGGCAAAAACCACTGGATTACTTCTCATTAAAACCAATCCACCCCCACTGGATTTTTTTATTTGGACAAGCCTCGGACTGAAGGTCGTGGAGGAGGAATTGCTGCAATATACCAGCAAAGCCTCAAACCCCAGCTACTTTCCATTCCTGCCGTTCCAATCTTTTGAACATCTTTCTTTTAAAATTCCTGGTTCCAATCCCCTAACCATTGCAATAATCTATTGACCTCCCAAACCCAACAAATCCTTCCTGTCAGATTTTTCTGAATTCCTTACTCACCTATCCTCAGTTTGCCCATCCATACTCCTCATGGGTGACTTCAACATCCACATTGAATCCCCAAATTCTACAGCTGCAACAGACTTCCTGCACATCCTAAACTGTTTTAACGTCACCCAACATGTTAATTTTCCCACTTACAGTTGTGGACACACTCTGGACATGGTTTGCTCTACCGGCATTCATATTAAAACAATCTGAGATCATCTGGCTATAACTATGCACACTGACATACCCAGCTCAAAATCTCTCTCACTGTTTCTTTTCAGGGTAGATCTCTGTGGAAACTTACAATGAACATCTAACTTGCTCTGGAGCAGGTTAAGATCCAGAACAAGGACAGAAAGGCAGCCCACTGACCAATCAGGCTTAAGAAACAAGCTGCAGGTGTCGAGTAGGAGGCGGGGAAAGATGCTGCACGTGCAAGTCTCAGCACACGGAGCAGCTGACTGGAACAAACATAGCCCACAGATGACCATCAACATTGTAGTGTGTGTGGTCATAAGAAGTTGTATAGTTTTAAACCCATTCTGAGCACAATGCCATTCATGTGTTTAATTGTCTGTGTTTTGTGGAGATCTATTGATTAATAGATTGTGATCATTTTAATGCAGTATTTAAACAGTAGACGCCAACACACTTCTGTTGTTAGTTTTTAGCTTAACACACTTCTGTTGTTAGTCTTTTGCTTCTTGGTTTGTATGTCCCATTTATTTAGTCTTCGGAGCTGTTTGTTTCACACGAATTTAGCATTGTTACCTGTTACTCTTCATGTTAACTCTCTCAGACCTGTCGCTGTGATTGGCCGGTGAGCACACAGCTCAACAGAGAAACCTCTGTCATACCATTCATTCAGACCGGGATAGGTTTGTCTGTAACCAGGTTGAAGAGACATATCTGGGATAGGTTCAACTGACTTTGTAGAGACATTTTTAGCAGCAGCAGTTCATGGTGCAAAAGGTGCATTAAAAACATTATTGCAATAAGAGTAGTGCAAATGGATTCAGTAAAGTGCAAAAAAATAAAAAAAATAACGGTTACAGTTGACATGTTATGGAGGTTATGACTGCTTGGTAAGCAAAAGGCAATAGTCTTTTGAGGGAGGAGATCAAAGTCCAGGGACTGGGGGGAGGAAGTGGACAGAGTTCAGCATCCTGGCAGCCTGGTGGATGAAGCTGATGTTGTGGAGTGGGCTCGGAAACTCTGATATAAATTTGATATAATGATGTGCAACAAATATACTTTTGGAAAAGCCCTAATAGGTATTTCTTGAAATGTCTGCACTTACATTCAGGAAAGAGATTGACCAAAAAGGAAGACATCACTGTAAAAAATATATAATTTTCTGGAAAATCTTTTTTTATAAAAAAAAAAAACAACCCTAACCTTGTGTAGAGCCACAGACCTTTGGCAGAAACCTCTTTGAATTATTCATGTCCTCATTATTCTTCAATGTTTCTGTGAAAAACTAGTGAACTTCTAATAAACTCCACTCTCTTCAGCGTCTGTTTGAGGAATATGACTATGCACACAACACATACGGCTCATTCTGTGCAGATATTTCATACTTTTTAATAACAATGGCTTTTAAAAATGAATGACGTGCTCTGAAGAAACTCCAGGGGAAGGTTTTATATGCATTGGAAGAGGAGTGTAACTGGGAATCCTGTCACTTCAAAGCCTCTTCAAAGCAGTCTCAGGTCAAAACAAGACGATCAAAGACCCACATGTTTTTTTTCCCACTGTTTTTCTGCCTTATGGTGTAGTAGGTGGTGGTTTAGCAGCAGTTTAGCAGCAGTTTTGGTTGCTACATTGCTTAGAAACAGGCTGTGCTGGATCAGATATAGATGTCATTAGGAACATTTAAAAGAGTAGAAGATACCTGACATTACAGAACATTTCAATGAGTTTTGACTTGAAAAGGAATTTTCTGTACCTTTGTAATTCTCTCATCTAAGGTCAAGTGTGACTATCATGATATGACTCGCCTTAACAAATTCTCTTGCTTCTTTTGCGATTTCTTACATACAGAACTTAAAATGAAAATGCTTTAAAGTAAAGTTCAAACAGTTTAAGGTTTCAGCTCCAGATATACAGCGTTCACATCATCCACTCTCCGGAGACTACACTGTAAATGTTTGCAGGTCGTCCTGGACTTGACACTATTCCTGGAGGATCGAGACTGGCTTTTCCTTACAATCAGTGCACGCGGATACAATCGGCACTGATACAGAGTGGATGTGTGAAAGTGGTTTTGTGTCATGTTCCAACAAACTGCTGCTCATTTATTTTATTTTTTTTAAACCTCCTAAGTGATTGGATTTGTATAAATAAATGCCTATGTTGTCTGTTTGTCATAAATAATGGGCCTTCATTTAATAACCCGGACTGAAATTTTCCAATGACTTTCCAATGACTAACTTATTAGTTGACAATGAAGAAAGAACCACTCAAAATTGGCTGTTTCTCAGTATTTAAGTATGTAATTTGCACATAAAGTTTCAAATTTATTTAAATTACTTACCAAACAATGTGTCCATACTGAGTCAATGGCAGCTGTAATCTAACAGTTGTGGGATGAAAGGGGGCATAGCCTTGAATTAACTCCAAAAGAGTTGCAGCCAAGTTCAAATTAGATGGTTAAATTGTTTAGAGTAAATTTAACTCTTAAATATTAAATTCAGTAACTCTTAAGATTAATTCTTTATCATAACTCGTGCATTTTGGCTCTAAACACTTTAGGAGAGTTAAATGAATCACTTTTTGGACAATACCAAGAATGTAACTCCTGGAATCTTTCTGTGTGAGCTGTCGGAATGCCATATTTCTCCAGTTCTTTTAACCAGCCCTGCAGCTTTACACAGCAATGTGCCAGAACCCCAGTGCCCTCTACTACAACCTGCATCGTCTCCCTCCAGACTCCAGCTTTGGCCCTCTGCTCCTGTCTTCCTCAATCTGTTTGGTCACCAATTTCCATTAATGAGCTTCAAAAATAACTTATTCAAAAACCTAGATATTGTGCCGGTTGTAAGTAGCACTAACTGAGGCTTTTTGTGCAAATATATTCAAGAAATAAACCAACAAGAGTTGGCCTAAGAGAAACTAGCATTCCCTGAACAGCAGTGCAGAGCAGTTAAGTGAACTGAACAGACTTGTATGAAAGTGTGCAGTTCACTACTGAATTTGAACCCAAAGTAACTCAATCTCCGTAACCTTTAGCTTTACTACATTTTATACTTTTTAACCTTGGGTTATCCTGCTAATCTTTATTTATTGTGTATGTGTGTCAGATTTTCCCTTGGGGACAATCAAGCTTATTGCAGATATTCCTATATACCCTAGGTTCTTTTTGCTTATGCCTATCTTTTACTTTTGTCATAAGTGTAGCACTGAAATAGTGCTACATAGTAGTGAAATAGCTACAAAAATAACTTGGAGGCTACCCATTAGGCCTATAGCATTTTAAAGAAGTGTGTTATTAATAATACAAATTAGTGCTTTAAGAAAATACATCCAAAAGCTGCTATTAAACTATGCAGTTTTCGCCAGTTTGAGAGAGGGGTGAAGGAAGACATTTTTGTTCAAATAAAAAAGCCCTCTCTGAACTCTAACATCAGGAGTCACACTGTACTTTCATAGTGATATCATACATTTTTATATCATTAGTGTTTGCTCTTGTAATGTGGCCTCACCTCTTTTGTGGTGGTCTTGTGTGGATAAATGGGCTCAAGGTTTGTGACCCCAGGAAGCAAGACTCCTAGCTCTCATCCGAGGAAGATTAGAAACCTGTCAATATGCCGTCCCGGTAATATGAACTTAGGTCTTTGGTTATTTGTTAGTTTAGGTTTCCTGGAAACAGGGGCCCCTCTCTACATTAGGGATGACAATGATATTGTTTGCTAGGAGGTATTTAAGGACTCGTCGTTTTATGCTCATGGGCAGATTCTGCTTCTCGGTGTGTGAACCCTAACCTGGAATAAACCTGAATAAACTAAATTTGCTAATTTAGCCTTGCTAAATTTTTGGATTGTCTCTGCTCGACTACACATTGCTAACGACTATGAGACCAGAACAGCCTAGCCCCATTAGTTTAAGTTTCAGGGGAAACTCCTCCCTCTAGAGATATAAGCTCAGCTCTCTTACCAGTTGATCTCAGAATTGATAAAGTCTCTTGGAATTAGAAACAAAACATCTTCACCTTGAAAACTGAGTTCAGACGCTTTCGCTTTAACCTTTTCTCATAGGTCAATTGGCAACTCTAAATGAATGTCTGTCACTCTGTCTAAATGTCAGCTTTGCAACTAACTGGCCACTGTCCAGGGTGTATGTGACAGAAGGCCCAAAGCTACTGGGATAGGCTCCAGTCACCCGTAACTCAGTGGAAGAAAATTAATAAATTCTTTGCTCTTTTCAGGTCTGCAGGCAATGACCACGGAAGAGACCCAGTGCAACAGAGGCCAGTGTGCTCCAAGTGAATGGAAAGTAGACTTACTGTATGTTCATGTCTTATAAGAATTCTTTATTCATATTATCCATAGAGACACATAGACAGAATATAATTTAAAAAGGAATGGTCAGGTTTAATTCTTGCAAGAATGAAGCAAAGACAACATGTCGCAATGGTACAGGCTGAGGTTTGCTTGCAAAAACAAACAATACGTAAGATTTTATATCATGCAGTGAAGGCTGTAGGAGGTGTATCTTTCACACACTCCTCAGCACAAGCTCCGAGCTGTAGAAGTCATTCAGTGGCAAGTTATTTCTACGTCTAGTCATGTCTAGTTCCTGCTTGGATTAGCATGAAGGACATGTCATGATCAGATTTAACATGACCTGAAGAGAACTAGGAGCACCCAGTTATTATAAACAATAGGAAATTCAAAATTATTATAACATCATGTTTTAAAAGAGTTGATAGTTAAAAATAGTTTTGTTGAAGGTTATTGCCCAATTTTATTTTGTGTATTATTAATGTTCATATACACCCACCTGCAGCCCACCTGCAGGCCTACCAAATTTCTTTGAGCGTAGAGTCCTTCTCCTATAGCCACACACTGCTGCAGGTTTACAGCAACCTTTCGCTTTCCCTGTCTCCTTATGTCAATGTACCTGTTGTCTCGTGTCTCCAGAATTTCTGGAGACACGAGAAGACTAAATATTATGGCTGCTATTTCATTCCACAAATATGGAAATATATTAAATATAGGAAAAAAGAAAGGAGAGTCAAATAACTACAAAAAACATTAACCTTGAATACAGTTTCAGATTTCACAGATTTCAGAACAGTCCATTTGAGGTCATTGCCTGTTTGGGTTTTAGAGTTTGAAAGTTCAGTTTTGTCCATAGGCAAAAATGGGGAAGGGGAAAAAAAAATAAAACAGAGTCCGTATTCCAAAGACAGGCAAAGGGGTTATTTGAAAAAAAAGATTTGTCCTAGCTGCATGACATCTTTATAAAGCCATAATTGAACCAAAACCACTGAGATGTTTTTAAAGCCTGGGAAGCCTCTCATGTCATGAGCTGTTTAGACGCTACAGCCACAGTGGGAGTGGAGGAGGAACAGGGAGTTCACCAGCATCTTCTGGATATTTATTGTTGCTGTGTTACGGAAACAGCAATTCAGGCGCAGCTTCAAGTCAGGCGACAGGGGTTACATATCAGTAGGTCGAAATCAAATAATGGATTTAAATCCTACTTACCTCAAAGTGCTAAGGTGGATTTTATTGTCTCTATATGGCTACCTTAATTGTTAAAATGGTTCCAAAATGAGCATTGTTTCTTCCTCTGTAAAGCACTCCCCTCTATCCTTTCGAGGCAAAACTTCCATTATTGCAGGAATCATGGTGAATGCATGTGCTTCTAAACACCCAAGCCCAGGCTGCTGAAGTCCAGCCTCTATAAATCTGCGCCAGCTTTAGACTAACACCTTTCTATCTGTGTCACATCAAGTCCTCCTTCTTTATGCCTGTGTATGTCCTCTTATCGGGGAAAAATTATATTTTGTCTTTTTACTTTTAATTTGTTTACTTGTTTTCCTTGTCCTGATGGTTGCAATGATCACCCTCAGCTCAACAATGAGGACACATCCTGATGAAAGGACAGGAGTGTTGAGTAAAATTGACATTCTTAACTTCACTGTGCCCTTGTACTAACTTTTGAATCAAAAGCTTTAAGGTAACTTCATAAAGGTACTTAATGCTGGTGGTTGTATTGTGACTAGATTTACTTTTTGGTCTCTTTGTAGCTTTTTTTTCTTTTTCTATTCAAACTTCATTGAGTCAAATTTCTTAGGCATTGATAAAAAGGGCCTTTATGTTTCACTGCTGTTACCTGTTCCTCGGTTCGTCTTTCTTTTAAGCACTGCAACAACTACAATAAAACCCTCGTATGGCATTTATGAATACATGTGCCGCGTGTAGGCCGTCGGATTTGCAGGCAAGACTTTGTGTTGGTCCCTGACTCAGAGCCATCCATCACCGTATGGGATTGTGGTGCGCGCTGACATTTTATAAGCTGCGAGAAGAGCAAAGAGGGAACTGCCGCCTCGTGATTCATTTGTTGTTGTTTGTACGCTGGGATCCTGCCGAGAAGTCGCTTTGTTTGAATGTCAACCGCTGAGATAGAAAGAGACTGCTGTGCCCACTGAGCTATGTACAGTGCGGGCCGGTGATGGTGATGGATTATCTGCTGTGAGTGGACTTTTATGAATGTTCAGATTGTGTTTTATTTTTTTATTCTAAGAGCATCTTCTCAAAGTCGAGCTGTCAGAGAAGCTCTCTTCATCTTATCTAAATGGGGAAAAAAATGGATGGGACAGTGTATTCCCACTACAGAAAATGTGACTCATATCTAAAGCAGTAGTTGCTGAGATTAAATTCCAGCATTCAGGCTATTTCCTACAAAGTCCTAGCTCAGATACATTACATCGGTGGTTGCTGGAGTCTTCTTTTTTTCCTTTTATTTTTTGTTTGTGGATTGTGTGAAGCCAATTGCTGATATGTTTAATAGACGTGAAATTGTGTCCCTCCTGCACTGCTTTGCTCACATGGCAATTTTAGACTTCATATTTGATGGTATGTTTTCACTCAAACTATTTTGTGTATGGCAATTGCTGTCATCAAAAATTTAGAAAACTATTTAACAACTGTCTCTATCTAGATATATGGCTCAGGTGGTTCTACAGCATAATTTTGTGACATGGAGATCTGCAGTTTTTACGTATTCTCCTGTCTTGACTTTTCTGAATAAAAGTATTTGATAAGCATACTTGTATGACGCACAGCGATGTTCTATACATCTTTAGGACATTGTTGCAAATGCAATGATGATTGGCTGGGTGGGTGGTCTCACTGCACGCTCAGACTTCCACTAAACAGACAGCGTCAGCGACAATGGCGAGGAGCCGGGGAAACTCAAAAGTGGCGTTCTCAAATTGGAAGAACCTACACTGCTTCTCATTAATTGAAATTAAAGACAAGAATTTTTCTGTAACATGCTATGTCCAGGAAAAAAGACGTTATCCACGTCTGCCTCAAGCAACTCAGATCTTATGAAGCACCTCATCAACACATGCTAACACAACCTACATTACAACCTCTGGTTTAGCTGTTAGATGAGAGGAGTATTTTAGTATAGATTAAAATATTGTTAATTTTTTATCTGAGAATGAACGAGTTAATCTACAGAGAGAATTGGATTGTTCTGTTGTGTTTATTGTGCATTCATTTACAGGTTCAGAGATTTGCACAATTCATTACAGTAACAGTAATAGCCTAGAAACAAGCTAAATGAGTTGACAGTCATACGGTGGTGTAATTAACAGTAGCCTAATAGTAACATATGTACAGTATCCTGTCTGATATAGTTTCTCTAACTTTAGCCTTTATCCTGCTGAGACTCTTGTAAACACTGAGCCTCGGTGAAAGCTACGTGAATTGATGTAGCGTTAGCTGCTCAGTGTACACTTTTACAGAAGTGTAACTTTTCTTACCTTTGTAAACACGATGCAAGTAAATGTCCAAGTCCTTCAGGGCGACAGACTGAAAGAAAATGCTCCGGTGACTCAGTCATGCACGTACAAACACGCGCCAGTCTGAACGCAAGAGCGAACAGGACACTGACTGTAGTTTCTCCTAATGGCCACTGGTGTCAGTAACTGTTAAAGTCTGAAAGTTACGTAATGCCCCTTTAATGGCCAGATCTTCCTTTTTACCCAAGTTTACATTTGTGTGTCTTAATTTTATTTTCAATATTTATTTTTTTTAATATGTTTTTATTTCTATGCATATCAAATGACAGACTGCAATCTATTGAGTTCAAATAAATACCAAATGTATATAGTACTGTATATAGTGTTGTTATTTTTTTAGTCAGTTAATATAAACATCTTTATATTTAATCTGTTAAAGAACATAAAAAATAACAGTTATTTTGCTGAGTAACTAATTACTTTTACAATGTGGTAACTGAGTTACTAACTCAATTACTTTTTGGGAGAAGTAATATGTAATTGTAACTAATACCTTTTTTAAAGTAACTTGACCAACACTGATTACCACCTTTAACATCAATGACAGCTTGAAGTCATTTGTGGTATTTTCTCAGATGGTAAAGCTGCTAATTTTTCTTGGCAAAAAGAACAGTTCCTGTAAATTCTTGGGCTGTCTTGCATGAACTGCACGTTTGATACTGAGGTCAGAAGACTGAGATGTCCAATTACATTCCATGCTGCATTCATCTTGCCATTAATGGAAGTTTTCTGTGCCTCAGCTGACACAGCTCACACATCCCCAAAACATCAGTGATCCACCTCCATGTTTCACAGTAGGAATAGTGTACCTTTCTTCATCATTGACTCCTCTCCAAATGTAACGTTTAATG
Source organism: Neodontobutis hainanensis (assembly GCA_024349245.1). Lineage (NCBI taxonomy): Eukaryota > Metazoa > Chordata > Actinopteri > Gobiiformes > Odontobutidae > Neodontobutis > Neodontobutis hainanensis. Next base: position 780,989 of record JALDNG010000128.1, read on the forward strand.
TTGTTGCTCGAAGATAGGTCTTGCCGTATTGTTGTGGATCACCTGCTGGACCAATGGGACGTGCTGTGTTTACAGGAAACATTTCTGACAAAGCTGGACTTAAAGGGATTAATTGCTATAAATAATAATTTTCACAGGGCTGGAGAGTCAACCACTGGACATGGAGGTTTTGGAAAAAGAGGGCGGATACTGGGGGGTGTAGCCATTCTCTGGAATAAAAGACTGGACTCCATTATAAACGTGACACGACTCAAAGTGAACTGGTCTATAGCAATAGACTTTACAAAAAATAGCTAATTTGTTATCTTGAATGTGTATACTCCTTATGTGTGTCATTGCAATTAAGCGTAATAATAATAATAATAATAATAATAATAATAATAATAATAATAATAATAATAATATCACATTTATATAGTGCTTTACATACAAACAATACATACGCCGGAGAAATTAAGCAAACAAAACAACAAATTGCAAAGGAGGTTATAACAGGTTGTAGCATTTCTTGAAAAGCAAAAGCTCTGTCCCCCAAGGTACGGTGCTTGGATTTGGTGATGGGGTGAGGAGGTTTGAGTCAGAGGATCAGAGGGGCAATGTTGCTGAAGGAGATCTGAGAGGTATGGGGGGTAAGGTTATTGAGGGCTTTGTAGGTGATGAGGACATTTGGTGGATAGGGTACTGACTCTGAAGCCAGGGGAGATGTGGGAGGACAGGGGTGAGGTGTTCTCTGGTGTGGTTGAGTAACTGGGCAGCTGAGTTCTGAACGTACAGAAGTGTTTTGGCAGCGGAGGTGGAGAGGGCGGGACAGAGACAAGCAATGTTTTGGAGGTGGAAACAATATATTTTGGTGATGTTTTGGATATGAGTTTTGAAGGGTGTGGAATGTGAGGGAGGGGGAGGGGGGGGGTTGGGACCAGTTAATGATTTCCTTCCTAGTCCTTTCTGCATGTTGCCTCACAACAAGAAGCGGAGACATGGAAAAAGAGGAGGGCTGCTCGTACGATTCAAGGCTTACCTGGCTTCATTATGTACGGATATTTATGTACGGACTGTTTGCTGAAAGGAAAACCCAAGGACTGCGGAAAATTTAACCTGGGCCGCTCCTTGGAGTTCAGCTATTGGTGGCTCCAACCAGCTCTCCCTGACGCTGGGTGTTTACTTTCGTGTTGCCAGCTGGAGAGGATTCAGGTGCAGGGCTGTGTGCGGGGGGAATCTCTGTCCGCTCAATCATGCCGCTCTGCAGTTGGTGAACTGTAGGTCAGTGCACACAGCTTTGATTAACACTCGATCGCTCACAAATAAGACCTTCATCCTGAACAACTTGATTTCCCCTCACAACCTGCATTTTCTCATGCTCACGGAAACCTTGCTAAAACCAGGTGAACAGTGCTTTCTTGGAGCTCCTCCCTCCCAGCTATTCTTTCCTGAATACTCCGCAAGTGTCCAGTTATGATGGTGGTCTGGCTTCAGTTTTAAAACAACACTTGAACTGTCGTCTGCTTCCATCTAAGAACTGCGTTGAACTTCAGCTATTCTTGGCTCAATTTGCATGTCCTCTACTGTATGCTGTTGTCTATTGACCTCCAAAATATAATAAGGATATAATTCGCTGCTCATCAAGTCAGCTGGCCAATGACCTTCAGAGCCTTCTGAATTCTTTGGATCTGACACAGTCAGTGAATGCTCCCACACACCAGCTCGGTCACGCATTGGACCTGATCATCTCTCATGGACGTACTGTATTCATCTCAGAAATAAGTGACATTTGCATGTCAGACCACCGTCCTGTTATGTTTGAATTCAATGGCCCTGTCCCTGCAGCCAAATCCCTTACTCCAGCTGGACACCGCCGCATCATCACTTCCACCACAGCTGGAGAATTTGCTGCTGCCTTTTTAGGCACCGCTTTTACTCTCAGGATGAAGTGGACTTTCCACTCTGGACAGAAGTCTTCATCTCCTTCTTCAACTCCACTTGCTCAGAGATTTTTAACATCATTGTTCCATTCAAGTGCAGATCTGTCAACTAGAGCCTTGGCTTAATGACACCACCCACGCCCTGAGACAGAGGTGAGGCCAGGATAAGTTACATGTATCACTGGGTATACTTACTGAGTATGAAAATGTTGTCAAAGCAGCTAAATGTCAGTATCTGTCTAATGGTATTACCACCAGCTCTAATTGTCCTAGAGCGCTATTCATTACAATTCAGTCTGTTACAAACCCATCTAGTAATGCTTTACAGCAGGTGTCAACCTGTGATGATTTCCTCCATTATTTTGTTGATAACATAGCCTCTGTTAGACAGAGCATTAGGTACATGTCTAACAGCTTTGACTTGTGCTCTTCTCCTGTCCTCTCTGTGTTTAATGTGTTTGAGCCAGTATGACTCTCTCTCCTCTCTGAGGTGGTCCAGGGGCTGAGACCAACCCACTGTCCCCTTGGACATTATCCAATCCAAAGTGCATAAACAGTTTTTTTAACACAGTGGGCCCATGCCATTCGTTCATAAAAAGCTGCCTGAGTTTAGGTTATGTTCCAACTGTATTCAAGCACGCTGTGGTAAAAAAAAACCTTGATCCTACTGTTTTGTTAAATTTTAGACCTGTGTCCCATTTACCTTTTCTTTCCAAGGTTTTGGAAAAGATAGTTTTCTTTCAGTTTCATTCTTTTCTGGAGAAAAATCTGATCTTTGAAAAGTTCCAGTCTGGTTTCGGGACACGACACAGCGCTGAGTCTGCTCTCCTCAAGTAACAGAACAACCTTCTCTTGTCCCTTGATGAGAAAAAGCCAGTGCTGCTTTTAATGCTGGATCTTACTGCAGCATTTGACACCATGGTCCACTCAGTCCTCATGACACGTCTGACCCAACAGGTTGGGCTTCAGGGACCTGTGCTGCAGTGGTTTGGGTCGTATTTAACAGATTGGAGTTTTTCTTTTAGGATTGGTGACCTCTCCTCCTCCTCAGCCTCCTTGACCTCTGGTGTGCCACAGGGTTCAGTTCTGGGCAGTTCTGTTTTATTTGTCTTGTATATGTTGCCTTTAGGTGCAGTTATTTCAAAACACAATATGTCCTTTCACAGTCTTGAACTCATCAACAGATGTTTAGAAGACATCAAATTGTGGCTGTCTCAGAATTTCCTCTGTTTGAATGAGGATATAACTGAATGTATTGTGTTTGGCACATCCGACAAGAGTGGGGACCCGGAGGGCGATAGATTACAACTAAATAAAATGGCTTACTTACGTTCGAGAAGGTATATATTTGATGAGTAACACAAATATAGCTTTGTGAATGGCTGCAACACCAACACCCTGTTTCGACATGCAAGCAACCTGAGCATACTTATAATCAGGAAGAGAGGCTTCCTGAAAACATTAGGCCTAAGCCAAGTTTCACAAAGACAAAGAAAATCCAAGCTATGAGAAGTAATAAGATCATTAATTAAGAGTACTCTGGAGGATAGAGACCGCACATTAAGGAGACCAATCTTCAGTCTTGATCTAGAGCCTGCATTTGAAGCTGGTCCAGTGGAGAGATAGTGACAGGTACAAGCTGTCGAGGCCTAACAGTTCTGCTGGGTTTATAATAACATGAGGACAGGAGATGCTTTTGGTTCATTGACTCACCAGATATGGGTCACCATATCTAACAGTTTTAGGCAATAGACACCAGGATGACACGGCCTAACCAGACAACTAAAAGCTGCTACATTATCCAGTTCCACACCCGCACTATCATGACTTTCTCAAATCTCCTGCGACCTGCTGAGATTCCTTGTGTCAAACGCACCGAATACACTTCTATAATACTAGACAAAATGGCAGCAACATGTCCAGTAGGATGCAGGCTGTCTGCCCTCAGCAGGCCTGGGCGGCCCCAGAAAGAAGGCCAGTCGTCCACGAAACCATAACCTTTCTGACTACAATCCCTGGGCAGTCACCGGTTTATGAAAACTAATCTGTTCATCACTACCCCTTACGGGGAGGGGGCCAGAGACAATAAATCAATGCTGACTCATCTTGTTCCCTAGTTCAAGAGTCCTGGCTAGGCCTTCTTTGGTTTACTCTGACTGTCTTATTCTCACATTATTGGTGCCAACATGAATAACTATCTGCTTGTCTGTCTGTGAAGTTTCTCAGTCATCCAGGACATCTTGAAAAAAAGGTTTAAGCAAAAGCATCTGGACTCAGTTTTTCAAGGTTATGACGTTTTGTCTCTAATTCCAAGAGACTTTATCAATTCTGAGATCAAGTGGTAAGAGAGCTGAGCTTATATCTCTAGAGGGTGGAGTTTCCCTTGAAACCAAACCGGATGGACCAGGCTGCTCTGGTCTCCCCATCGATAAGCCTTGAAAGGGAAGTGCGACTCCTGATGTGGGAGTCGTTAAGGCTCAGGAGAGTCGTTAATGACACTGCTCCATTCACCTTGCACCTGATTATCCACAACATTATCAGGTGCTGTGTTTGTTGTTCTAAGGTGAGGCTCTTTTGATTTCAGTTTAAGAACACTGTTGTAAATACTAGGCAACATAAATCTGAGGCTACCTCCTCTGTTCAATGAGGGTTTTTCCATTTTCACAAAAATGGCTTCCTTCACCCCTCTCTCGAAACATCTATCCTCTCTGGCCAAAATTTGGACATTGCTGTCCTCAAAGGAATGTCCACCTCCACCTCAAAGAGAAAGAACATTTCACTCCAGCCCTCGGCCCAACTCTCTAGCTTGGTTCCAGTTAAAGAATACACTTACCTTCACTGTCTTTGAGCATTTGAGTCCTCAGTCCTTCCTTACAGAAGCAGACATTTAGAAACTTGGATGCAATGTTAATGATTAAAATAAAAAGAAAATAAATCCTTGTGTGTGGCAGTGAGAGGCTGGAGGTATAGTTGCTGCAGTAAACATTAGACTGTTTCTGTTTATTCCCATCTTTTTGACCATTACATTCATAGAGCTGCAGCAGTTAAATTTTAGGCACATATTCTGCTTGTGTTTAATGCAGTGTAGACAGTAAATAAAATGTTTAAATTTATGAAGCCAGAGCTGTACCTCAGTGACTGTTTAAATCCAGAAACAGCTGTTGCTAATGCTAGCTACTTGGTCCCATTAGGGGTTGAGGGTGACCGAAGCCTATCTCAGCAACTGCGGGCCCGAGGTGGTGTAAACCCCGGACAATGGCCAGTTAGTCGCAGGACTGAAATTTAGACATAGACAATGACATTCACTAGGGACACTTTAGAGTTGCCAGATGACCTATGCATTCATGTGTTTGGGTAGTGTGAGGAAGCCGGAGTACCTGGAGAAAACGGGGAGGACATGCAGACTCCTCACAGAAAGGCCAGAGTTGACCTTCTACTCTGCCACATTAATCATGTTTTATGCTTTTCTCATGTTTGCTTGACTGAGGATTATCTATCATCCAATCAGCAAACACAAACAGCTGACTTCAGCTTAACTACGCTCCTCCCAAAGTCTATTACAAAGCTGGACCCCAAAGTGTACACTTATTGGGGACTCTTTGGATTCCTAATGTAAACGAGCCTAAACCGCACCATACCGTCTAAGTGGAAACAAACTTTAGTACAACAATTAGAGAATTGATAAAAACTAGGATTTATTAGTCATCCTATATTACTTATAGGCCCTTTTGTGTATCTTTAAGACTGTGAATTTAGAAAACACTATAACACTAAAAGGGTTAAAATGCCACATGAAAGTTCATGAAAAATGCAGCATGAAAGTTAAATTACAAGTATTACGAGCTTTGAAGATATTTCTGGTAAAATAACTGGATTAACAAAGAAGTCACACACATGCCAGCCAATCACACATCGGGGTGCAGTTATTATCCTTGCTGAAAATGTTTACTGATTTACATAAGTTGATTACTGTAGGCAACGGGGTCTATTTCATTTAACATCCAACACACTAATGTAAATCTATAGTACAAGAACACCTTTAGAGAAATTGGGGCTAGTATTTCCCTACGCTGCAAGTTCAAACCCTATGAACCCTGTGAACCATTTTTGTATTTTTCCTAAATGTTTTGTGTCCTGCCGCTGTCAAACCAACAAAAGCCCATTGTAATTAACTGCCAGGACTCTGACTTTGACACTGTATCATCGACACACAAGCCCTGCCATTGTATGGAGTTCATTTAGCTTTGGAGCACCCCCTGCTCATTTCTAACACTGATTGCTGTAATTTGTAATTATTCGTCCTGTAATTTCTTTTCGGGCATGGCTCCGTGGGAGTTGTGTGAACAACAGTATACATATACTGGAGGAACAGGCTTTGAAAAATTTAGATGATTAATGGGTCAACTATTGTGGTGGGCTTTAATAAGGTTTAGAGAAAATAGATAATTATAAGAAACCTTTCACTAAAGTGGAATAATGGCAACTTGTATTTAGCAGTGTTTCTCATATAGTACGATTTACATTGTGGATTTTCAAAGTAGGGGACTTTTCTCCCCTGACTTGTCTGTGTACACTGGCCTAAAGCCTAATCAGTTCGACCCACTGGCTCAAACCGAGGTCTTCCAAGGCAAACGAGGCAGCGCAAGAGAGAATGGGGCCCTTTGTAAAACATTACCATTATGGCTAATTTAGGCTAATGCTCAGTAAATGCTAGCCTGGTTCTACCAGACTCTCGTACATTTCATTTGTACAGAGAGTCTGGCCTCGCTCCATTGACAAGCGTTTACTTCCTTGTATGCGGGAACTCTGTTGAAGTTTAAAACTATTGGATCTGCCCAGAGTCACTCAGGATCTGCCGTAGCCAATCGCTAACGTGTGGTCGTGACGTATGTCATGCGCCGAAACCGACCGGAAACAACAAGTCACTCCCTCTGTTCGCTGATTGGTCCTACAAAAAATTGTATTTCTGGAAACCTAAGAATATACAGCGATCCCAGACTAAGTACTAAAGCGAAATGAAATTGAGCGGAAGTACGTAGGAGGGCGGAGCCAGGCTAAGTAAATGCTACCAAAGATAAACTTTCAGAAACCGCAAACCAATGCATTTAGGTTGATTTTGGAATTATTTAGTGTTAATTACAAACACAAAAAAATGATTTCAAGTCTACATCTCTCAAAACTCTTGTCCCAACAGGTGCACCTGTGGGCACTACTACTACTGTCCCTGGGAGAGAATGTTTCTTATAGAGAGATAAGGTATAGATATAAGATATTAATTCAATAAGTAATAAGTAATATGCACAAAATATACAACCCTCACCTATCAAATAATATATTTACATCCCAAACAAAGTAGTAATAAACATTGTTTCTCATGTTGTTGGTACACTTATCTTCACCTATTTGGTGAGACGCTTTTAAAACTTTTTATAGTTTATTTCAGAGTGAGCTCTTAGAAAATAATAATAGGTAATAATGGTTCATGGTGCTCTCACTTCCATCTGGATGTTAGCTGGAGTCATCAGTGGACACCTCACACATTCTCCTCTTTATTGGTGTAGAGCTAGGACACTAGGAAAGGCGGCTCCATCAGTGCCTGTGTCACATGACACATTCTCATTATTCTCATCTGGCCTGGGTGGCTGCAAAAACAAGAGTTTAACAATCAATTTGTTATTTTGAGTATATGATGAGACCCAAACATCTCGGTCCACAACTCACAAAAACTGCACAATCCCTAAAAGATACATCTGCCTTTTCATTTAAAATTAAACAATGGAATCAGCTCCTGGACAGTCTGAAGTTCTAAATCTGGTACAAAGCATATATTTTCTTGTGAGATTAATGTATTTGTTCATGGTGCCTGAAAAACAAAGTATAAAACAAAACATGCAAAAGCTTCACAGAATTTAAACTCACCTTTGCTTCCCCCAGTAGGCTTCACATTACCTGCACATCTGCAGATCTGCAGCGACTGGTTCAGGAGGGCATCCACTTTCTATGGTCAGTTATCATTTACAATTACAGCCCTGTGACTAACTGGCCACTGTCCAGGGTGTACCCCGCCTACAGTCCAAAGCTGCTGGGATCCAGTCACCTACGATGCCTAACAAGACTAAGCGGTAAAAAATGAATGAATGAATGATTGAATTTACAATTACAGACTTAAACAATTCATTTTAGAGAGTTTAAAATGTTTATTATTGATTTTAGTGACACAAATATTCTCACAAAGCAAAAAACCTCAAATAAGACATAGCTAAACACAAATTCACTTTTGCCACAGCCTACATGTTAGCGTCCTTTTATTTTAATTTGACTCTGAACAATTATTACTGTATATCCTCCGTGAAAGCGCTAGTCTTTTAATCCGTGTGTACTGTCTCTGGGTGGGTCTGGTTGGCTGCAGCCTGTGGTACACTGTCTCCTCTGCAGCGTCAGCTTTGCTTGGTTTCCCCCAGGGAGCAGCAATAAACAACATACACCAATTTATGCACTTTCTATTTCAATCAAAGTCTGTGTTGTGAAAACCATAGACTGTATGCTTTTGGATATCTTGTGTCCAATGCTCCCCCATTCACCGACATTGGCCTACCACAGAGCTATAAAATGGGGATTACATCCAGGCTTTTCTGGCTCCTGTGTCAGAGGATATTAGTAAAATGGGCAGAGAGGGAAGTATCTGAACTGCTCCAGGGCGGGCTTTTCAAACAAGCCCAAGTTAAACAAGCTAATGTTAATGACTAATGTGATTAACAGGCCTCTACACTCTCGTCTCCTCTCGTCTCTCAGCCTGAAGTAAGTCTGCAAATCTTTACAGCAAACTTCATTTCAACTCCTGCTGTTAATGTCAGATCATTATTATCAATTTTAGAGCTTTTTTGTAACAATTATCATAATAATACTAATTATTATTATTTATTAATTTAAGCATGAGCACATTTTTTTATCTTAACTTAAGGTGCACTTTCAAAATTCCATATTATACAGTCCAATATAGGTCCAATATATTGTGAATTTAAACACACACTGTTGTCTCTTTAGTGATTAGCCCTACCACAAGGTGCTATACTTAGTGCCACTTAGCAGAAACTCAGCCCAAAGAGGAACAACTGAGATGTACATACATTTTTGCTTCTGTAATCTGGACATGTCTGTGAAGCCCTGGACAGGGTAGACCCAAACTGTTGTGGCTTCTTTGTGGTGAACCTAACAAGGCCTCTGTCCATTATTTCACAGTCTACAGTTGTTATGTTCTCATTTTGGCTCCTCTGTGGTTGGGTTTATTCCACTTTGAATGGTTTACACTGATGCATTTTTTCATAGGTTTATGTTGACATTTCGGACAACTCTGACAAATCCTTTTTTTTTTTTTTTTTTTTTTAATTAAACAACCCCCCCAATGGACTCCTACCTGCATGAATTACTCTTGCTTCTATCTTTACAACCCCAGACCGTACCCAAACAGTTATTAATATCAATTCTTTGGCTCATAAAACATCACTGCAGTCAAAATGGAGCTTGTATTTTACAGCTGTTGGACTTTCTTGGGAAGTTTTGCGCATGGTTCTTGGGTTTGAATTGCCTCAAAGATAATCAATTTGTCTGTGGCCAGTATTTACGAGCCTTCCTCTGTAAAAGCCTCTGGATAGAGACAGAGAGCGTGAGGCGAATGCTGCTTCACTTTCTGGTCAATAAAAGTCTTAATGGAAAGACATAAAAACTGCAAAGTGAGAAAATAAAGATAAAACACACATTTAGTTATGATTACATTGGAAAATCTTAAAAAAATAATTAAATAGGGTTTGCATGAGTTACTTGTAGATAGATATTCTACTATTTGTGTTACAATAATGAACAGAGCGGCCACAGTTTGGAGAAAGGAAGTAAGTGCAACCCGCATTTCAAGCTGCTTAAGTGAAACAGGACTGTATACAACATGTATTTAAAACATTAAACTTTATAAGCTGATATAAACAAATGAAAATGTATCCACTTGTTTGCCACACTGGGTAATCGTTGGCCCTGACAAAACGTATACAGTATCTTTTTGTGGACACGCCATACTTCTCTGGATGTTTGAAACAGTTCGTAATGCCAATTCCAGACGAGAGCTTATGGCTTAATAATTTAACAAAATAAAATAACAAAAACTGATTTCAAGTACACTGTAAATAACGGTCAGTATTTAAATAAAATATCTGGATATTATAAAAATGTTAAAATCTGAATTTAATTTTGGTGGATTTTTCAAGACTACGTTGGTTGAACATTTACTTTGAAAAAACTTCAAATAAATGCTGTAAAGTCACATGAGGCAGCCATAGTTTAGGAGTTCAACAAAATGTTCTCATGTTGGATACTCTTGTTTGAGGGCTTACATTATTATACATACCTTTTTTTAAAAAAAAAACTTTGTTCAGTTTTCATCATTTCAACAATTTTCCTCCTAACTTAGTTGCAATCTTTCAACATCCTAAAAGTTTGTGTAAAATTTTCAATATTGTTAGCTTAATTTAACATTTTATTTTAGTTTCATTCAACATCTTTTATTTTATTTGAGCTTTATTCAACATTTTTTAGCTTTTTGACACAGACTTGAACATTTTTTTCATGCTTAGGTCAGATTTTTTCAACTTCAGCTTATCTCAGCTAACGTCTTCAGCCGTTGCAAAGTTTCTAGTACACATGTTGACGCTGTGCATCTGCTGTAGTTTGGATTTATTTTAAATTTAAGCAAAGAGTAAAGTCAGAATAATTCAAACTAATTGCTACACATGAACCCTGAGGTAAAACTTTAATAAATTATGATTTTTATTGCTGTCATGAATTGTAAATAAAAGAAAGTCCTAAACATATAATGGAAACTAAAAACTTGTGTTGTAAATCAATTACTTTATAATCATATATAGATTTGTTATTGACTAACTGGAGACTTACTGAGCTGTTGCCGCTGCCATGGTAGCCACTGTCAAAAGAGCAATCCCCTGGTGTCTCTCTGTGAAAGCATCCATCACAGCAATGACACCTGTCAAGACTCTGATTTACTGTACTGCCACAAACAGCAGTGTCACCCTTCCAGCAACAAAATATAACCTTAAAAAATAAGTCATAAAGAAGTTGCTTAATGTTCCACGACATGATGCTAAAAAAGGGAAATGAGCCTTACAGTGCACAGTGCATAATTCATTGACAGGGCTTTGTCTGGCAAGGAATTGATAAAGAAGTCTGGTCTCTGTGGATTCAAGTTGTATTCCTAGCGGGCAGTACCACAACTGGACACAACGAGAGAGACATACAATCATCAACTAATGCAAGTCTGCAGCATTCTGGATAAAGTTTAAATTGGTCCACTGAGATTTCTCTGAGATTTCTTTTAAAGAAATTCCATACCCATTTCTGTGGGTATTTGACCAACACTGGTATCAAAGGCAGGAGGGGGAGCAAATTTAGGATGGAAATGAAGCAAAACAAATGTTGGGTGTACAGTATTTTAAAGCTGTGGTAGTATAGTTTTGTAAACCTGAAGCTTTGTGTCAATTTATTTATTTATTTTCATTTAAGGGAATCATCACTACCCCCTATAATGCTCACAATATTCCTAACTGTCTTATATCTTGCCTCGTCCTAAATGTAGACATATAGCACGTTTATGCTTTGTTTATTCTGTCTGCGCTATTTCCGTATCACCTTTTTTGCAGAATGATGCAATATATAAAGGGACAGTGACCTGTTGTCACTTGTTGAGCATAAATGGGACAAAGGGCTGATTTGTGGTGAGAGAAACGCAAACTAATATCACAAAGAAGCTACTAAAACAACATAGATAAAATATGTTTAAGCTGAGGCTGCTGTAGATTTATCTAATCAACCATACATAAAAAAAAATAATTTAGTTTTTGTTTAAAAATTCCTTGTTGTTTTTGATTTTCTAACAATCCTGTAAGTGTACTTTGATAACTTATATATAATTAAAACAACACAAATGTAGAGAAAGGATTTACATAAAACTTATTATTTGAATTTAGCCAACACATCCAGGAACGGATCCAGGGTTCTAATTCAACTCCAGCCACTGGGCCTCTTCTTCTCTCTCTTTGCCTTCTGGCCCCTCCTTTTCCTCTCTGACAGCACCGTGCTCAGACGATTAAACCCACTAACAATATCAACCCTGCTTTTTACACAGCACAATAGCTCTTTGAACATTCTGTAACTTTTGCAAAGACAACACTGATCTGGTCAGTCAGTAGAGCCAGAGTAGAGTCAGGGCAGAGATGAGAGGAGAGGGGAAAGGGGCTGGTAGGGCTCCCATGTGCCATTAATGAGATTTGTTAATAGATTAAAAAAGCAGCCCGTATGCTGCTCCTGCATACACAGCGTTAAATTAAAGAGTTTAGATATGGTGGCGAAATCTCTCTGTGGCAGCTCTCAGCGCTGCTCTGTGCCGATACTTCAGATACCAGAAGTAATTCTCATATTAAAATATCGATATTTTAGTATTTTGGGGTAAATGTGTAATAAAACCAATTGTATCATATTTGCTACTCGAGTTTCTGAGACCTCTAATTTATCAAATAGCCCAATGTATTATATGTGATACAAAAAAAATCTCAGAAAAAAAATGATTAATGATTTTTTTTTTTTTAATTTTCTTAAAATGTTCTCGGTTCCAAAAAATTTGAATTTGCTGGCCATTTTTTGATGTGTCAGGCTTTACAGGGCTACCAGAAATACAGTGCAAAGTAAGTATACTATCGTGATCTATTCTAAATAATACCTAGTTGACAGGAACTACTTCTTCTGCCTGTCAGTCATATGTGAAATACGGCTGTATATGTACACTGCTCAAGAAGTCCTGCTGACTGCAATGAAAGCAAATGCACTCATGTCACTGAGAGCAACAACACGGTCTGGGACGTGTGTGGGATGACAGGGAGGTTTAGAGGCAACACCACAAACCCCATTCTTTGAGAACAATCTGAGAATCTTTTATAAGAATTATATGAGGTAATCTAAAATAGGAGGAGAGGGTCAGGTGCTGCTGAAATACACTATTAGAAAAACACATTCGTTTTTTGTACAAAGTATTGGTATTGGATTGGTATTGGATTGGTATTGCCGATACCAGCCTGCATTTTACTTGGTATCGGAAAGAAAATCAGTCCCAATCCCATTCAACTCAGATCCACCTATGTCCCCTACAGGCTAAGTGTTAGGTGTGAGCTCTAAGCAGCCGGCACATGCCCCATTTTAGAATGTTTTAATATTTATTTAGTGATATTTATCGAGCATAAGACTTGCTGTGTAGTTACTTTTAGGGAGTAGGTTACAGGAATACTGTACAAGCTGTAAACACACACACACACTTAATTTAAACCAGTTTAAATGAATGAGTTAGTATTATTCAGTTGATTTGGACTTGACTTGATAAAGACCTGTGGTCAGAGGCCAGTAAAATTAGACTAATTCACCTTAAACTAGTCTATAGCCAGATAAATTTTATTTTGAATTTTATTTAATTTTATTTAAACACTTGTTAAAATGTACTAGAATAATGCTAAATATCATCTGCTCTGTTAAAGATTTTAGGGGGAGTACCCCCAGCCCCCCAGCTCAACAGAGGATAAAAGTTAATTTACAATTGTTAAATGGTTTCATTGTGTTTTAAAGCTTTTTATTTCATATACACCGCTACACAATTGTTTAAACGAGTGACTAGTAAATGTATATAAATCCGCATCAATGTTGACCAAATACTTGGCCCCTCTGTAGGAAAATGTGGCTTCATCATGGTCCCTCCCCTAAAAATAACCTAGATCCGTCCCTGAATACACCTCAGGAGATCACAAGATAAGACTTTATTAATCCCACAGAGATGTAATTCATGTGCCAAAAATAAAAGAAAGGTACGCATGCAATAAAATAAAAAAGATGTATATACATTCTCAGCAGCATTTTAAATAAAACAAAATATGATGTTTAAATTAAACAAAAACAAAAGCCATCTATGTACATACGTATTTACAAAGTAAAGGAGGGAGAAAAAAATGGTAGTATGGATAGATCATGTGCGGTCGTCCTTCAACCAGAAGGTAGGTGGTTTTATTCTCACAGTTCATACTGTCGTGGTGTCCTTGGGCAAGACACTTAAGCCACCTTAAGCCTCCAGTGGCTCTAACACTGGTGAATGGAAGTGGCAGTGGCTCAGTGGTAAAGTGGCCGTTCTTCAACCGGAAGGTAGGTTCGATTCCCGCTCTCCCCACAGTTCATACTGTCGTTGTGTCCTTGGGCAAGACACTTAAGCCACCTTGTCCGTAGCAGTGGTGTATGAATGTGTGTGACTGTAGAGGTGTGTTTGGTGGTAGGTGGTAGGAGAAGGTTGAGCACCGTTTGTGTGGCAGCCCCCCTCTCTGTCTGCCCCAGGAGTGGATGTGTGTGAATGGGGTAAAGCGCCTTGGGTGCCCGAGAAGGGTGCAGGAAAGCGCTATATAAATGCATGCCATTTACCATTTACCATCATGTAAGTTGCTTTGGATAAAAGCATCTGCTAAATGACTAAATGTAAATGTAAAGGCCTATGATTAAAGGTACACCATTCCTCCTGTGAAACATGGAGGTCAATCATCAGGAAATGATGAATGCATTATGTTATCAGAAAATACTGGAAGAAAATTTGCACTCTTCAGCCCGGCAGCTGCGCATGGCACATACTTGAACGTTCCAACATGACTACAATTCAAAATACAAGGCCAAGTCGACCTGTCATTGGCTACAGCAGCATAAAGTGAAGGTTCTGGACTGACCTCAGTCTCCTGACCTCCATATTATTGAGCCACTCTGAGGAGATCCCAAACATGCAGTTCATGCAAGAAGAATAGGCAGCTTTACCATCTGAGAAAATAAAGAGCCTCAACCACAACTACCACAAAAGACTTCTGCTGTCATTGATATTAAAGGTGGTAATACACGGTATTAAGAACTGGGGCATGTAAACTCTTGATCAGGGTCATTTGGGTAGTTTCTGTTGTCTTTATTATTTAAAAAGAGTAAACACAATTTTTGAAAATAAATGGCTTCTCCCAACCACAACTATGAGTGAAAAAAAGTTTTTGTGTTATCATTTATATTCTCTGAAAAATTACCCAAAAAAATCAAACATTCTGCTAATGCATGTAAACTTAAGAGCACAACTGTATGTTCTGGGCCCAAAATGTATCTTGCATTTGACACAATGTGCAATATTATTCAAAACAGTAGAAATGGTTAAACTTTCTATCTTTTAACTGAAAGGACACTTGGCGTTAATGAATTTACGCTTTTTCATAATGTTTATTGTATTGTGTGTAGCCCTAAAGCACATGTATTTTAAATGCTGCTATTCAAATGTCAAGCTTGCAATTTCTAAGGTTGGACAGTTTCATTAGGATCGTACAGATTTATTACATTTCCTGCTTGCCATGTTTACGTTCTGTTGTTTAGAGACGGCATCATCATCAAAACGCCCTTGGCTGTAGTTTGGTCTCCTTGGAAAAAAGCCGTAAAGCCTGCCCGTCGTCGTTAGAGGCTAAAACAGAAGCTAATAAGCAGAGGCGCGAGTTCACAGCCCCCCGATAACTGTCATTAATTAATCACTGCACCTCGCTCTAATCACACGTACAGTCTCACAGGCCACAGTTAATTAAAATGAGACGCTCTTATTATACAGACATAGTGAAGGAGTCGCCAGGGTTTGAAGAGTTTATTTTAAAATCAGTGCTCTGTAAAATTAGCTTGGCTTTGGGGAGGAAAAAAATGTCATGTGGTATTTATAATTTATTTTAGTAGAAATTTTTTGTTGTTGTTGTGGAGTGCTTTAGATTTTATTATTTTATTATCCTTTATTTAACCAGGTAAAAACTCATTGAGATTAAAAATCTCTTTTCCAAGTGTGACCTGTCCAAGATGACAGCACATACAGTTTAAAAAAGATATAAATACAGGACATCAACAAAAACAAATAATATTTAGAATCAATGTGTGCAAGTTAAAAACATTTACATTTTCCAATCTCATGTTCACGCCTCTATAAATAGATTTAAATTCTCCCAAAGTCACAAGTTCAGATAGATTTAAGTCCTTTTGTAGTTCATTCCATGCACAGGGGGCAGCTACTGAAATGCTGCCTTACCCAACTCTGTTCTGACTCTGGGAACCACCATCAGAATGTTCTTCTGAGAATGCAACGCATACTGCTGTTGTTTTTTACACATGTATGTGCAGAGGTAAGAAGGGAGGAGCCCAAGAATACATTTATAGATGAAAGTCAAGAAATGAGACCACCTGCGAACATACAGGGGCGGAAACTCAACTGTAGCATACAATGTACAATGGTGAACACAATTTCCACAACCAGTTATAAAACGTAAAGCACAATGATAAACAGTGTCCAGCTTTTTTAAAAGACGATCAGTTGCGTTCAGAAAAAGGAGAGCTCCGTAATCCAATAAAGGTAAAAAAGTTGCAGAAATTAAACGTTTCCTGGTAATAACAGAGAAACAGGATTTGTTTCTAAAAAGAAAACTGAGCTTTAGCTTTAGTTTAAGTACAAGATGCTCAATATGTTGTTTGAAGGACAGATTTTCATCAATAACAAAGCCTAAATACTTATAAGAAGAGACCATTTGGATTTCTTTTCCATCAGCTGTTATTATTTTAGGGAGCTGAGAGGGTAGCCGTTTTCCATTTGAGAAGACCATAACTTTAGTTTTGTCTGCATTCAATACTAGCCTCAGCTGATTTAGATGAGACTGAACAGCATCAAATGCAGACTGTAGGAAATCAAAGACTTGTTCAACTGAAGGAGAGGAACAATAAATAACTGTGTCATCAGCATAAAAATAAAAAAGGCATTGGATACATTCACATAAATAGAGAACAGCAATGGCCCCAGAACAGAACCTTGGGGTACTCCTTTAGTTACTGAAAGAAAGGAGGAAAATATGCCAGCTAGGTGTACACACGGCGTTCTACCAGATAGATAGATAGATAGATAGATAGATAGATAGATAGATAGATAGATAGATAGATAGATAGATAGATAGATAGATAGATAGATAGATAGATAGATAGATAGATAGATAGATAGATAGATAGATAGAAAACCAGCCAACAGCAGTGTCAGACAGACCAATTTTATGAAGCCGATTTAACAGGGTGACATGATCAATAGTGTCAAAGGCCTTTGACAAATCAATAAACAACACTGTACAAAACTTTTTACAATCAAGAGCCTCAATGATATCATTAACTACTTTGACTGCAGCAGTTATTGTACTGTGTAATTTTCGAAAACCAGATTGGTTGTTTGATAAAATTTCATGAGCCTCAATAAATTTTTTAAGCTGTTCAGCATCAATTTTCTCAAAGACCTTTGCCAGGATACATAATTTTGATATCGGCCTGTAGTTCTTAAGATCGGCCGAGTCCCCTCCTTTCAACAAAGGAAGAACAAAAGCAGACTTCCAGACCATAGGGATGACATCAGATTTGACAGAGATGACAGAGATTTAGCAGAAGTATTTCTGACATTAAAATATATTATAAAATAAAACCTGCAAAGACCAGGGTACTGCTATCTGAGCAAACTTAGAGTTGCAGAGTAAGTTTTGACAAAACCGAACAAACCCAAAGCAGATTACTTTTAGACTTTAAGACTTCTAAACTGTCAGCTCAGTTTTAAACCCTAACTAAAATGTCAAAGCTTTTGTAGTGAACAGACAATAGTGTTCAGAGAAAAGGAGGCAGAGCCATTTCTGCTGACGAGGAACAGCACGCATGAATGGCAGAAACAAATGCTTATTGTGTGACGCCATAGCACTTCTGGTTCACAGCTAGAAGGTTGTGGGTTCCCTGGGCCGGACAACTTTGGACCTTTCTGTGAGGTGAAAGTTATCTAAATGTCATGTGAATGATGTCCATATATACATTATAAGGTGATTGATTATGTGTTTTTTTTTGTTTAAAAAAAATATATAATTTCAACAGAGCTCTGTCACAGAGAATGTAATATAAATGTAAATAAACGTAGTTTGGAGTTGATTTTCAGAAATTAAGTTTTACATTTTTTTGTAAAACTCAGGGGGCACAGTGGCAGAGTGGTTAGTGCTTCTGCAGCAGCAAGAAGGCTGTTAGATCAAATCCCGGCCAACTCAAACATTCTCAGCCAACTCGGCCAACAGCTTTTATGTGAGGAGTCTGCATGTCGTGTTACTGTTGGTACTCTCCGGGTACTCCGGCTTCCTCCCACATTGCAAAGACATGCATGGGTAGGTCAGATGGTCAATTATCCACTGTGAATGAATATCAGGGTCAGCCCAGTGGCTAACTGGCCATTGTCAAGGGTGTGCCCTGCCTCCCAAAGCGGCTGGAATGGGCTCCAGTCACCCATCACCCCTAATGGGACAAAGCAGAAGAAGATAAATGAGTTACATTTTTATAGACTCAGTGAGGATAATAATAATAATAATCTTTATTTTTATATAGCCCTTTTCCACCTACTCAAAGCGCTTTACACACATTAAACTATTACAAGTGTTACAAAACTTCACTGGAGGCAATGTAGGTTAAGTGTCTTGCCCAAGGACACAACGACAGTATGCGGGGGAGAGCGTGATGATATGATGTTTTGGGATATTTCGTGCAGGAATCAATCCGCCCACCCGCCGGTCGAAGGACGGCCGCTCTACCCACTGAGCTATACTGCCGCCCGGATAAGACAAATTTAAAATATCTACAAAAAATACTGTATATCATTTTAAACTATGATGTGAAATTATATAACATTTATGTTAAAATTTGTAAGTAATCAAAATCTAAACCTAAACTTTCCTGGGTGAAAACAGAGCTGGATGTACGCAACATATTCTTAGAGTGACTGACTTAAATATGCCTCAGGTGAGTTTAACAGTAAAGGGGAAATTCAGAGTTTCTATGCACCCTTTACTGCCTTGCCTTATTTCTAAAGAAACCAACTATGAATCCACTTTACAGCTTCACCTTGACTATTTACCCAATTGCATTCAGAAATGACATTCAAAGTGTCACCTCAATGTTTCCTCTGTACACTGCTTGTCCCTTCCACCACTGCTTCTGAAACACATTAAAAGATAATATGGCCTCATGCATGTTTCCCTTGACCATTTTCACTCGTTTAAATCCTGTTTGATTGTCACTTGTGAAGCCCACTGGTAAATACTCAACTGAGTGATTTCAAAAGGCAAAAAACAACATTCCAACATTTGTGACGTTTGAAAGCTGCTTGAACGCTCCTTACTGAAAGACCCGGTGTATTTAGCTCCCGCTGTAACACAACTGATACGACCAGACATACTTTTCTCTGGGATTACATGTAATTATAGGAAACCAGTTGGAAATAGCAGTTTCCCGATAAGAGCAAGGGGTTGCCATGTTACATGGCATGCTTTATCTCAAACAACTCGCACCCCTTTAATAAGTTTTGAAGGGGAAACAATTACCATTGTGGCTCCAGACGGCATTCTATCTGAAATGTGTGAAGAATAAAGTGACAGTTGTGACTCTTGCCTTTCAAGGTCTTCTGAAACCAAACCCTATTTTCCTGTCATATCCTCTGTGCAGCACACCCTCTAATCCCTCTGAGTTTAGCAGCCCAAAGTTTGTGTCAGAGCCATGCTGCTTTCACTGTCAGAAACAGAAACAGTAAATAGGCAGTACAAGATGTTGGGAAACAGCTCCAAGCTTATGTGAGCGAGGCAGACACCATTCTCCTCTGGGGGAGGGGACACTGTCGTCCCTCTGTCCCGCTCTCATCTGGTGGATACTGTCGTCCCTCTGTCCCGCTCTCCCCTGGTGGATACTGTCGTCCCTCTGTCCCGCTCTCATCTGGTGGATACTGCCGTCCCTCTGCCCTGCTCTCATCTGCTGGACACTGTCGTCCCTCTGTCCCGCTCTCATCTGGTGGACACTGTCGTCCCTCTGTCCCGCTCTCATCTGGTGGATACTGTCGTCCCTCTGTCCCGCTCTCCCCTGGTGGATACTGTCGTCCCTCTGTCCCGCTCTCATCTGGTGGATACTGCCGTCCCTCTGCCCTGCTCTCATCTGCTGGACACTGTCGTCCCTCTGTCCCGCTCTCATCTGGTGGACACTGTCGTCCCTCTGACCCGCTCTCCCCTGCTGGATACTGTCGTCCCTCTGCCCCGCTCTCATCTGGTGGATACTGTCGTCCCTCTGTCCCGCTCTCATCTGGTGGACACTGTTGTCCCTCTGTCCCGCTCTCATCTGGTGGATACTGTCGTCCCTCTGTCCAGCTCTCATCTGGTGGATACTGTCGTCCCTCTGTCCCGCTCTCATCTGGTGGATACTGTTGTCCCTCTGCCCCGCTCTCATCTGGTGGATACTGTCGTCCCTCTGTCCCGCTCTCATCTGGTGGATACTGTTGTCCCTCTGCCCCGCTCTCATCTGGTGGACACTGTCGTCCCTCTGTCCCGCTCTAATCTGGAGGAGTGAATACTGAGGTTCCTCTGTCCTGCTCATTTCTTTTGACTGTGGGTTATAGAAATAAATCTAAAGTGAATAGTAAAGAGTCATTCTATTAAACAAAATTCAGAATTTTCTGGCTCACTTTGACAGAAAACAAGAAAAAAAAAAAGATTTAACCTCAAAGTATTTTTTAACCCAGCAAAGACAAAGTACATGTTTTCAAGAAAAAGCTGTCATTTAAAAAACCTACCCTTGAATTTTGCAATAGCTTAAAAGCCCGTCTTCTTATTGGAGAAAGAAGTCTGTTATTCCCCTGCCTTACACAAAGCAAATTATTCAATCAACTTTTTTGTCTGTTCTGGATTATGGTAGTATCATTGATATGCATGCTTCTCCCTGCATCTTAAAACCTCTGAACATTTTATCATTCAGCTCTTTGTTTCATAATCATTGTTTGAAAAAGAGTCATGTGCTCTGTCATAATCTGTACCTGTAAAGATCATTAATTAAAACGGTGACTTTTGTGTCCAAAATTAATGTTCCAAAAAGTATTTTTGTACATAATACTAAAAATACTAAAATAAATGTAGTCTAAGCACTTTCAAAAACATTTTTTTTAAAATTGAGTACATATTTGTCAACTTTAATATCCTTGCTTATGTTTGTATTTGCAATTTATAAAAAGCTATTGGTGAATTTGTATTTACAAGAATGAAATGAGGTATAGGATCTATACTGCTCTAGAATCTATTATACACAGCAGTGTATAATAGTATAATATTTCAGTGGAAATAGGTCTAATATATATATTAACAAATACTATATAATAATAATAAACTCTACAAGATGACTTCATAAAATTAAATATCTAAATAACCTCATTTGGCTCATTTCATTTACATTTTATGGGAAATGCAGTACAACCAACCTGGACTGTATTCTGCCTTTTGGGCCTGTATTTTACAAAATGAGTTGGATTCTCCCCTTCCACCTTATTGCTCTTTGTGAATCTCATTGAGGAGTTTTCCTCTTTTTTACAAAAAACTGTAAAAATTAACTTCTGAAAATCAACTTAGAATGATGTTAATGTTTTATTCTGTTTAAAAAAACAACAACAAAAATGCAGAATTAATTAGTTTATAATGTATATATATACATTATTTAAATGACATTTAAATAAATTTCAGGTGAAACTACTCTACTCTATAGTGTTTTCCAGGACAACCCTGTCTGAGTTACACACTCTGGACATCAGAATGTGAGGTGAGCAGAGAGCATCCATCTTCATAATCAAAGAATGACCTTAAGGAAATCACGTTTGTGTCAACATTTCTGAGCAGATGGACTTATCAGACCTTATCAGACGGCCGCCATTGAGGACAATAAAAGAGAGGAACAACGGTGCGATAGCATCAGTGCCATTACCCATGACACACACAGCCCGTCCTGTCAGCGCTTTTACGGCTTATACAGAGCACATTCATCGCCACGAAATGCATTAAGACAATATCTTATCGTAATAACATCTATGTCTTCTGTCTGTGTAGTTAAATTTTGGGTCCACAATCGCAAAATGAAACATAGACTAATACAGAGTTTACGATCTTTGGGGGAAAGTTGACTTATCCAGCTTCAAGTGTTCACTCGAACAAGGTCAGTTAAAGGTCACATATTGTAACTGTTGGACTTGAACAGGTTTTAGTTCATCCATCTTCTACCGCTTATCCGGGGCCGGGTCGCGGCCCAGACTTCCCGCTCACCAGACACTTCCTCCAACTCTTCCGGGGGTATACCGAGGCGTTCCCAGGCCAGCCGAAAGACATTGTCCCTCCAGCATGTCCTAGGTCTTCCCTGGGGTCTCCTCCCGCTGGGACATGCCCGAAACACCTCCCTAGGGAGACGTCCAGGAGGCATCCAAAACAGATGCCTGAGCAACCTCACCTGGCTCCTCTCCATGTGAAGGAGCAGCGGCTCTACTTTGAGCTCCTCCCGAGTGACCGAGCTCCTCACCCTATCTCTAAGGGAGCGCCCCGGCACCCTGCAGAAAAAGCTCATTTCGGCCGCTTGTAGCCGGGATCTTGTTCTTTCGGTCATGACCCAAAGCTGGTGAGGGTAGGAACGTACATTGACCGGTAAATCAACAGCTTTGCCTTACAGCTAAGCTCCTTCTTCACCACGACAGATCGGTACATCGACCGCATCACTGCAGAAGCTGCACCGATCCGTCTGTCAATGTCACGTTTCCTCCTTCCCTCACTCGTGAACAAGACTCCAAGATACTTAAACTTAACAGAACAACATCATCTGCAAAAAGCAGAGACGAGATTCTGTGGTCCCCAAACCAGACTCCCTCCGGGCCCTGGCTGCCCCTAGAAAGCCACCCAATCCACTTTGCACCTGCCCCTTACGGTTCCTCCCGCAGGTGGTGGGCCCACGGGAGGTCGGCCTCATGTTGCTCCTTCGGGCTGAGCCCGGCCAGGCCCCGTGGGGCATGCGAGCCCTAACACCGGGCCTGGCTCCAGGGTGGGGCCCCTGTTGCGCCAGACCGGGCGACGTCACGGTCCTCGATATTATTCTATCCATAAGGGGGTTTTAACCGCTTTTTGTCTGGCCCGTCACCCTTGGACCTGTTTGCCTTGGGAGACCCTACCAGGGGCATATAGCCCCCGACAACATAGCTCCTAGGATCCTAGGAGGTTTTAGCTGAATTTGATTATTTGATGTTGTTTTTTTATTATTGAACAGACTTTGTTTTGTAAATTTGAGCAGGGTTTTTAAAAATTTGAACTGGTTAGAGTTGGATCAGCTAATGTTTTAGTTGAATTTAAACTGATTTTAGGTGAATCCATTTAAGTTCTGTGTAGATTTGATCTGGTTTTGTTAAGAATTTAACTGGTTTTAGTTGAATTTGAAATGTAGATTTGAACATGTTGTATTTAAATTTAAAGTGGTTTCAGTTAAATGTTTAGTTATAACAGGTTTGAGTTACACTTAGTAGTTTTAGTTGAATTTGAACAGATTTTAGTTGGATGTAAAAAGTTCTCTGTAGAGCTGTTTTTTATTAAGATTTGAACAGGTTATGTTTATTTCTAACGTTTAGGCAGAATATAACAGAACAAAGATTATAACATTATCTCACATGACAAACAACGCAGCAGACTTCTTGTGTTGACTTGAGTCGGAGCGTGACGGTTCGACTCAGGAGGCTGTATGTTTACACTGCCAGGCTAAATGTTTGCTCTGCTTCTCTGCGGCTTGTCGTGTGATGGAGCCATAACCAGACAATAAGGTAATTATCCAAACAGTTAATCATCGGGAAGTAAACCACAGACCCGAGAAGACACACCAGTAGAAACACAAAGTATAGACTGACTGCAGTAATGAACCAAACAGCAGTATGTTGTGAAAAGGCACAGTAATTAAAATCATATAGCATTAATGTCGTCAGATCATTTCAAATCTGCTCAGAAAGCTGTTCAAGACAGTGGGTCACTTCATTTTTACCACTTTGTGTTGTGTTTGCAGTCAAGTTGTGTATTCATTTTAAAAGTACAATATGTTATGTATAATATGCATGGGATGAAAGTGTATGTGTTTGTGTGGCCAGTAGGGGGAGAAGAGAGCATAAGCCACATCCATGCATCAGTGAACGAGCCTGTCACTCTTTATATAAATGTGAATCACAAATAGTGACCTATTTTATGATTGTTTTGCAGCATTGTTTATAAATTAATAAATGTAAGCTGTGTGTTTCAGGTTTTTATTGTTAAAAAATACAGAGACATTAGAGAGTACACAAATTAGACATTAAATAACTTATTTATATTCTCCACCTCGGCCATTAAAAATGAGACCCCCGACAGGTGTCCAATGCACCTCTATCAGACCCCCTCCACCCCCTCCCAGACCAGCTCTAAAAGCCTTGACTAGCATCAAGGCTACTATCAGTGATTAGGACACTGAGGGCCTCTGCTGTTCCAGGACTTTTTGTCATAATAAAATACTTATCAACCTGAGGCCCTGGGAGAGAACACTCCCCCCGAGCTCCATAGCTACAGTCAGAAGTCGCAGATTAGAGAAGATAATAACAGTTAGATTGTCTAATCAGACAAACCTGATTCAAATCCCCCTCAAACAGATAAAGTCTGGTCCTGCTCAAACAGACTTGAAACTTGCAGTGTTCAATGTCAGGTCTTTGGGAAAGAAACCCTTTTTAATTAATGATTTTATCATTTCAAATAAGCTTGATTTTATGTTTTAAACAGAAACATGGTTAGACAGCAAGACTGGAAATGCTGTCCTTATTGAATCCACCCTTTCGAATTTTACATTTTCAAATCCAAAATGCGGGAAAAAAAAAGGGTGGTGGTGTGTGTGCTATTCTTAGGAATAATATTTTTATCCAGAAACTATCACTTGGGGAGTTTTGTGTCATGTGTCATTCAAAATGGAGTTGAGGTTTTCTTCATCTATTTTACATGTTGTTCTTTACAAACCACTCCAACAATCTCATGATTTTATTAATGAGTACAGAAATGTTTTCGGTTATCTGCACAGAATATGAACAAATAATCATATCAGGTGATTTTAATGTGCATGTGGATAATGTTTGTGACAAAAATGCCAAAGAACTTTCTACTATTCTTGATACTTTTGGTCTTTGTCAGCATGTTAATGAGCCGACCCATAACAGAGGTCACACTCTGGACCTGGTCATTACAAAGGGTGTTCATATTTCAGATGTCACTGTGATTGATGTTGCTCTGTCTGATCATTCTTGTGTCTTTTTCCATCTGTCCATGATTCCAAAAGCTGCTGCTGGACCTACAGTTGTTCAGAAGAGACACATTAATGATAACACCAGGACACAGTTTATGGAGAAAATCAGGTTTGAAAATGCCTCATCAGGTCAAGTTGATGATTTAATGAATTGTTATACTTCAGGTGTTTTAAATGTTATGGACGCCATTGCTCCTGTTAAGGTTAAAGTGATGAGGAAGAGGCAGAAGGCTTCGTGGAGCAATGCTCCTTCTGTCAGGGCACAGAAAAGGAAATGCCGAAAAGCCGAAAGAAAATGGCGTAAATTGAAACTCTTAATTCATTTTTAGGTATACAAAAAAATCTGCATGTTTTCAATCAAACTTTGCAAAAAGCAAGAGAAATATTCTTCACAGAGCTCATCAGCAACAGCAGTAACAACTCACATGTCCTGTTTGCTACAGTGAACAGATTAACAAACCCTCCAGCTCCATTTTCTCTTGAATTAGTTTCCAACACTAAATGCAATGAGTTTGCATTGTTTTTTAACGACAAGGTTCAAGGCATTAAACATGCTACAGTCCAAAGGGCAAACAACAACACTGCAGCCACATAGGAGACCTTTGGTTGAGTTAAAACATTTTACATCCATTAATGACAGAACAATTGAAAAAACTGTCTCCAGCCTGAGTTCATCCACCTGCTGCCTCGATGTTTTACCCACTAGATTTCTAAAACCAGTACTAAGCAGTTTGTTACCACAACTCACTGATATACTCAATAATTCATTACAGTCTGGAACATTTCAAAGGGCCTTAAAAACTGTTGTCATCAAGCCTCTCCTAAAGAAGAGCAGTCTTGTTGCTACAGTGCTCAACAACTATCGACCCATATCAAACCTGCCATTTTTAGGGAAAGTCATCGTAAACTTAATGACTTTCTATTACTTAACAACTGCTTTGATCCTTTTCAGTCAGGTTTTAGGCCCCATCACAGACTGAGACTGCACTTATCAGACATCCGTCTGAACACTGACGCGGGCAAAGTCTCTGTCTTAGTTCTGTTGGACTTGAGTGCTGCGTTTGATACAGTGGACCATGAAATCCTGTCACAAATATTAGAGGAATGGATAGGTATCTCTTGAACTGCTCTTAAATGGTTTCAGTCCTATCTTAAAGACAGGGAGTACTTTGTTTCGGTTGGATACTGAGTATCAGACCAAATGGCCCTGACATGTGGGGTTCCACAGGGGTCTATCTTGGGACCTCTATTATTCAATCTCTACATGCTTCCTTTAGGCCAGTTAATATACAGCTGTGGCGTATCCTACCATAATTATGCAGATGACACTCAGATTTACATTTCACTCACAGCAGGTGAAAATGGACCGATCCATTCACTTTGTCACTGCATCGAACAGATTGATGTGTGGATGCAAAATCATTTTCTCCAACTGAACAGAAACAAGACTGAACTAATTATCTTTGGGCCACAGAAACAAAAAGAAAGTGTCAGCAGTCACCTCGAGTCTCTTTCTCTAAAATCTAAAAACTATGTTAGAAATCTAGGGGTCATCATGGACTCAGACTTAAATTTAAGTTAGTTACATCTGCATTTTATCACCTTAAAAACATTTCCAGAGTCAAAGGGATAATGTCTCAACCAGACTTAGAGAAACTTATTTATGCTTTTATCTCCAGCAGGTTAGATTACTGTAATGGCCTGCTCACTGGTCTCTCAAAACGAGGGTTAAGACAGCTGCAGCTTATTCAGAACGCTGCTGCTCGGGTTCTAACTAAAACCAGGAAGTACAACCACATCAGTCCAGTTTTAAAATCTCTGCACTGCTTCCTGTTGCTCAGAGAATAGACTTTAAAACAGCACTGCTGGTTTACAAGTCTCTAAATGGTTTAGCACCAGAATATATTTCTGAAATGCTAGTAGCTTATGAGCCTCCTCGGACACTAAGTTTCATGCAGCAAAAACCTGGAACAGCCTCAACTTTAACAATGTTCAAGGGGAGGTTACAAACCTTCCTTTTTTAGGAGGGTTTTTTATCTCCATGTACACTACAACTTACAACTTTTTTTTTTTTTTTTTATCTGCACTCTTCTTTAATAATGCTTTTAATTTTTCTTATGTTTCTAAATCAAAATCTTGTAAATTGTCTTTTATTTCTGTAAAGCACTTTGAGTCACCCAGTGTATGAATTGTGCTATATAAATAAATTTGCAACTCTGCTAGGGTCCAGTGTATTGGTCTATTTCTGTGACCTCTGTGTCAGTGTTTCAGCAGTAAAGCATGTCACTCACTAATCTTTTGCAATAAGACCGCATCCCGGGACAGGAAAGTTTCATTGAAGGTTCTACAAAAGTGAAGAAAAACAGAAAATCCAAGTCACTCTCTGATAAATGTTTTTGCTGAATTCAAACAGTTTGTCTTTTCTCTCTTTTTAAAGTGCTTTGTCATTAAGTATTCACAAAGGAGCTAACCCTTACTGTTTGAATCTTCCCCAATAATATTACATACTCTGCTTTGTTTAACAATTTTATTCTGACTCTATGTTTTTCATTGGTGGTGTATGAAGTATTTAGCAGTTTTGGTGACAAGACAAACTTCAGATTGACATTTCCACACCTTACACTCACAGCTGCACAGCTGTGGCAGCCCTGTAGAGACATGCTGTCTATGAACAAACCCAATGGAAATAGGTTTTAAGGAGATTTGATAAAAAAATGAAACCAATTCACTGTAGTTTATACATTTTTCTTATGCAAGGTGATGTTCAGAAAGATACATGAGCGTGTTTCTTCTCCACCACTCTGGGCAGCGGTAGAAACCAGATAACACAACATTCATAGTTGGAGTAATAACTTGTGTTATTTATGAACATAAAGTCATGTCTGTATTGTTGAGATGTTGTAAGCAGTCTGAGTCTGAATGAGCTCAAGCCTTGTCTGCAACAACAAGTTAAAGGTACAATATTTTATCAGTAGATACAAAATACATTTTAGGAACCGACCGAGTGGAGTCAATCAGTGAAGTGCAGAGGGAACTGGTCCAAATTGTCTCAGAAGGACACAGCTGAAGTTCAAAACACACCTCTGAAAAGGCCACGCTGATTACCATTTCCCGCTGCATCCATCGGCGCGGCTCTGACAGATAAGCAGTGAGGATCTGATGTGTCCAGGTCGCACTCCAAGGCAGGGTTCAATCAAATCTCTCCGGCAAGAGCCCCAGTACTGGCCTGGCGCTGCTGGATATTAGCATTTGTATTGTGGAGGCGTGTTGTCAGTGCGTTATCGGTCGAAGCAGACGTGTCAGGCCTGAGAGGAGGCAGCGCTCCTCATTCAGAGCCCACAGCTGCACCGTGTCCTGTTTAGAGCTCGGCCAAAAAGAGCCACTCGACACATATGCACCTCAACCTGCTGCTACAGAGAAAACACATTTACTTACTGTGCCAGGTTTTTATTTTTATTTCCTCCTCCAACTACAGATGTCTGCTCTTCCACGTTTCTTCTTTTTACCAGTATTTTCTCAGCCACAAATAAGGAAATGTCAGAATATCACATACAGGCTAAATTAAAACAGGTAATTCTACAACTTACGCCGGGTTTACAAATGAACAGCGTTGTTTCTCACCTCTGAAAAAGGCAAAAGTGTTTTTACAATTTATCAATATCAATGCCATTGACAATTGTGCTTATCAATATGATTTTTTTAATTCATTCTCTTATCAGTTCCTGAGTGGAAAAAGAAAAACTTTTTTGTGCATGTTGCTTGCACCCTTACATTAAATAACAACCTTGCAGTTATTGCAAACGTTTTTATTTTTGTGTAGTTTAATTAAAAAAAGCCATGTTTTAGAATATTGCTTCTTTCCCATTCCCTCCTTTGTTCAAATTGCTTTGACATCATGATGCACAGATGCTTAGGATGCTGTGCTATGGTGCCCAATAAAGGGAAAAAGAGACATTTGTGAGTTGTCGGACTGTATATATGGCTGGGACTCAGAGCAAGAGCATCGATAAGAAAACTTAACAATTTCATGGGCATAAATGGTTCATAAACTTTAGAATTTTTCAACTCCCTTTTTCAACTTACTGTATAACAAGGTATTTCCATCCAATCTTTTAATGTGATTAAATATGTAGCACTGGATTATGTGTTTGAAAAGACTGAAGTAGTGAAGAAAAAGGATTAAAGCAAAACAATAACCATTTCCCACAACAGAAAACACCCAATACAAGTATACAACACAATAAGCTCAAATAATGTCTTCATAAAGTGAACCTCCACCACCAGCAGCTATCTCTACACCACAGTCTGACACCAACAGAAGATTTATACCGAGCCATATCTACAAAACGATAACATTCTAGAAAAACAAAGCAAATACATTTCAATATTTTTTAAAACACTAATACGTGGACCTTGGACAATTATCAGGACCTTCGAAAGAAAATACCACACATTTCTTTTATTACAAGGTTAAAACGTGTCTGTGAAGGTTCTCAGTTATCCAGTACATAAGGTAAGGTTGAGGTAAAAGCATCTGGAAGGTGTAGACGTTTTGTCTCTAATTCCAAGAGACTTTATCAATTCTCTTGGCTAGTTTAAAAGATTAATGGGTATTATGTTTGCCATTGTGTTACATACCTACCTCACAATGTAACAGAAAGTCAGCCTTAAAACCCATATCATAACAAAATCTGAACAAGAAGCCTCTCATTGAATCAGAGAATGACTTATTTTGGCACATTTAAAAACCCTGGAAGCATTAGATTTCAAACCAAGCTGAACTTCTTTTATTCCATGTTAATTTTACACACATGTAAATATCTTTATAAAAGTTACATCCTCGTAAGAGCACAATGGCAAAGCCAGAGAAAAAAAAGGGTGCCCGAAGAAAAGCTGAAGATAAGAAATGCCTGTGAAAAAGGACAAAGGGAGGTGGACAGCGGAGGGTGCACTGAGCCGCAGAAACGAATTACCCGCTGTGAATTGACACTCTCCAGCGGACCACAATAACACAGGCTTTTTTATGAATAGGAAGCGTTGCCAAAAGGAAAATAACAGAAATTGCAGCTTCAACTAAAGAAGCGGATATTGAATTTTTGAGCCTATTTGGGAAAGTCAACATAATTTGACTAAGACTTATCGAGACTAAATAAAAACAAAGAGCAGGACATGATATATGTAAATTCAATTATTGCTAATTTTTAGAGAAATGACTAAAAATACAGTAGATACAATCTATATAAAAACATTGCAGTTAAGTGTTGTTTTGATGAACTTAGTCCAATGATGATCCATTTGTACTAAGTTATAATTAAAGACAACCCTTGGAATATACAGATCTTTTTTGCAAGACATAAACCATAAACCAGCAAGAACGTTCCAGTATAAATTGCAGGGCCTTTGTGTGCGGCTGCTGTAAAGTAGGCTTTCTATTAGATGGAGAAACCTGTAAGAGATTCTTTGACATGTTCAAGAAATTTGCAAAAGAACTGAAGGAGGACAGTTTGTTTGAGAGAAACATTACATTACAATGAAATCAAAGAAAGTAAAAGTGAAAAACGTAAGAGAAAAAATGCATAAGGAGTTAGCCTTGAAGGTGGGAATCAGATAGCCGCCAACATCATGACCCACAGTTGGTTTATTGTTAAATACTGTCATGACCCTTTCTTCCCTGTGGTCATGGAATTGTTTATTGAACCATATGTGGGGGTGTGCAGGTGGAGCTGTGGGCGGTGCACAGTGAACGGGGAGTGTCAGGGCCCGACTCTCCACAGCTATTTAACATTCCGCCTCCAGCCAGCACTCGCTCTCGTCTCAGG
Source organism: Neodontobutis hainanensis (assembly GCA_024349245.1). Classification (NCBI taxonomy): domain Eukaryota; kingdom Metazoa; phylum Chordata; class Actinopteri; order Gobiiformes; family Odontobutidae; genus Neodontobutis; species Neodontobutis hainanensis. The sequence continues at coordinate 812,001 of JALDNG010000128.1, forward strand.
CTGTCCCCAGTGCCAGCACCACTTTCACTTTGGTTTGCATCATTCAACACTACACACTATAAACACTTAATCATACACACACACACAAGCTATTGATTTTACAGACTAACACACCTCATTGTTTAATATGAGTTTATCTTATTTTATATAAAATGCATTAATTTGGTATATGTCTGGCATTTATTTTTGTAATGGCATTGAGCTAAGTTATGACATATAATATTCATTTTAACTTTTTTTGTAAAACTATGTAAAATTTACATAAATTTAAATTACGTCTCTTGTTATTCACAGTGACATAAAGGGGACAGTTAATTCAAAAAGCCCTTTTCCATCTTACTCAGGACCTTAGAGTTTGACAACATAAGACAAAGTGCTCTCCTCATGTCACTTCCCGTTAAAGGCCAGCTGAGCGTAGTGTGTGTCAGCCATATTCCTTTCTTCGCTACAGCATAACAACATTAGCTGCCTATCATGTGTTAGTTCTTTGCTTAAAACTTATCAAAAGATGCAACTATTGATAAGGCTGTATGTAGACAGAGGAAGTAATTGCGGTTATATGAGGTAATAAGTAGACACATGAAGAGGCATGCTGTTTGAGATGCTTTCTCACCGTGGCTTCCCAAGTTTCTTCCTGGGACTCTTCATGCTCAGCGTTAGACTCTGGCTCAAACATGTAAGGCTGAATCAATGAGACACTTTTTACTTTAACAAGAAATACAACACAACTAATTGATGTTTTGTAAGAGCGCTGTTAAAAACTACAACAAAATGACTTACGGAAATGGGGATGGGATATGAAATGCTTTGTCCAGTTAAAGGAACAGCACCCCAAACTGAGCGTTTCAGGAGAGAAGCGCTTCAGAAAGGGATTCCCAGGATCCTATATAACCCCAACCCTGAGAAATTTTGACCAAAATATGCTCCATCCTCTTCACTGGAAGCGACAACGTTTTAGTTGGATTTTAAATGGGTTTTAATCAGGGCCTGACCGATTTATCGACCGGCCAATAAAGCCCGTTAGAGAATAATTTTAATGATAGCTGATATACGCCACTGGGTCTCTGCCTCCCTCCAGCAGCATGCTGCCTCTCAACAACAGCCAGTACAACACTGGATAGTGCCCTCAAAACCTTCCACTCTGCCCACAACAACCCCCACCTGCTCCCCTTCTGACCTGCAAGCAGCTGCCAACATACAGCAGTAACACAGAAGCGATAAGACACGGTAAAAGTATTTTTTCCGTGCGCAAAAAAATGCATTTGTCAATGGCGTGAAGGCTGAAATTTGCATTGAAGAATGTAATGTATTTCTCCAAAGGAAAAATGCAGCGATTGCAGAGTGAGGAGAGAGAGAAAGCAGGGAAAAGAGGATCCCGAGGCTGGGGGTCCCGGCGGGACAAGGGGGATCAGGCATGACTCTTTTGGTTCCAGGTCAAGCAAACAGACACACACAGACTACTTGAGACACATACAGACATCAATGCAAGAGAAGAGACAGACCACAGTATGGAAAAGGAGGAGATCTTATCTGTACAGAATGTGGATGTGCTTTTACATTATGAAGAAAAAACAATGATTAGTCTGTTAATTAACAAATATTCAATTACATTTTTAAGCGACACGGGAGCGTGTAGATCAATTATTCAAAATGAATGTGAGCAGCAAAGGTTTAAAGACAAGGATTGATAATTAAACCCCTCACCCTGTGCTAGAAGATAAAGATCCAAAAACTGCATCCAAAGTAACAGCCGTTTTTGCAATCTCGCAAAACTATCCTATGTATCTATTAGGACTAAAACTATTAGAGGCCCTCAATATCAGTGTGGTTCCAACCCCACACGGTATGGAGGTGATAACTGAGACCCATTTATTGGGAGAGAATGAAAATGGCCACTTTGTAATGGAAACTTATATTCTAAATTTCACTGAGCAAGGTCACAAAGTAAGCAGAAAACAACTACAGCCTGTGCAAGACAATTTCCCACAGCATCGCAAGATAACAGAAGGTTCCTATCACCTCCCTCTTAACTCCCTCTCTAGAGCTGGATTTTCTTTTTTGTTTTTAAGTAGCTGGACTGTTTGCTCCACTGGTGGACCTTCTACCTTAAATAACATTTGGATTTTGTTAGAAATGTCAGTGACAGAAAAAAAAACAGAGCATATATGGGATTTTGCACTCTGATATTGTAAATGGCTTATGACTGATTCTAGTAAAAACAAAAATGTGTGATCTGCATGGTGTAAACTATACGAGGAACTGAATGGGATTAAATATTGACTGAGAAAATAATATTGGTTCAAGATAGGATAATAAAATGAAGGCAGTTGAAAATAAACAGTAACCAATTGTTTATCAAAATGTATTTTATAATCAATGTACAATATCTGACCACTTATCTTATTTTAAAAATAATGCATAGTGTCATTGCAACAATACTGATTTTTATTTTACTAAATTTGTTACTTTTGTCTTGTCTTTGTTTTGAGATATAGAGGCTATAAACTGTGATGCCATTTTTTTCTGGTAAGTAAAAACATATCAGAGCTGTTCCAAACGGTTAAAACTATTTAGGATTTGAACCTCATTGATTGTAGAGGTGGGTATTAAAAAAAAAAAAAACTGGGACAACTTTTCAAAATGGGTCCTTGGGATTGAGTAAATAAAGGTAATTATGAACATACTAATGACTAACTGTGTTTGACCCTCTTTCTCCTTCAGAACTGCCTTAATTCTACGTGGCATTGATTCAACAAGGTACTGAAAGTATTCTTTAGAAATGTTAGCCCATATTGATAGGATAGCATCTTGCAGTTTATGGAGATTTGTGGGATGCACATCCAGGGCACGGAGGTCTCGTTCCACCACATCCCAAAGATGCTCTATTGGGTTGAGATCTGGTGACTGTGGGGGCCATTTTAGTCCAATTTTGGTGAGCTCGTGCAAAGTTGCTCTTCTATCAGCTTGAATCAGTCGGCCCATTTTCCTCTGACCTCTAGCATCAACAAGGCATTTTTGCCCACAGAACTGCCGCATACTGGATGTTTTTCCCTTTTCACACTATTCTTTGTAAACCCTAGAAATGGTTGTGCGTGAAAATCCCAGTAACTGAGCAGATTGTGAAATACTCAGACTGGCCCGTCTGGCACCAACAAACCCTTAAAATTGCTTAAATCACCTTTCTTTCCCATTCTGACATTCAGTTTGGAGTTCAGGAGATTGTCTTGACCAGGATATATATATACAGTATATATATAAAACTTTTTCCTTCACCCTCCGCGGGTGGTCTCATCCTCGATCCATCAAGCTCGGGTCATCTACCAGAGGCCTGGGAGCTTGAGGGTTCCGCGCAGTATCTTTGCTGTTCTCTGGTCCCTATTGTCTGAGATATTCACTAAGCACGCCATCTGTTGGGGCCTTATCTTTGATGTACTTGTGGATCGTGGATGTTTCATACTGGATAGTGGCTCTTACACTCACTAGTCCACGGCCACCTTCCTTATGGCTAGCGTACAGTCTCAGGTTGCTGGATTTGGGATGGAATCTTCCATGCATGGTGAGTAGCTTTCGTGTCTTAACGTTTGTGGTCTGTATTTCTTCCTTTGGCCACCTTATTATTCCCGCAGGGTATCTGATCACTGGCAGGGCGTAGCTGTTTATTGCCCGTGCCTTGTTCTTGCCATTGAGCTGACTTCTTAGGACTTCCCTTACTCGTTGGAGGTATTTGGCAGTTGCTGTTTTTCTTGTTACCTCTTCAAAGTTGCCATTTGCTTGTGGTATTCCAAGGTACTTGAGACCCCTTCTGTTTTGACTACCCTCCCTCGCTTTGTCACCATTTGACTACACTTCTCAAGCCCGAATGACATCCCAATGTCAGAGCTGTAGATCCTGGTGGTGTAGATCAGTGAGAGAATCTATGCCAAAAGTGAAGGACAGAGATATCCTGTTGCTGGGAGACGGTGCTATCCGAGACTTAAACTATAGTTGTTTTGTTACATGCAGCTATCCAAGTGCTATGGTCACTGATATAACAGCACTCCTCCCCCAAGTCCTGTCCAAACACACAGGCATTAGACAGCTGATAGTGCACGTGGGTGCAGTTGACACCAGGAAGGGAGAATCAGAGGTTTTAAAAAAGGATTTCTCCAGGCTTTTAAATAAACTTGAAAATCTGGAAGTGCAATCCTTTATCAGTGGACCACTCCCAAACATTGACAGAAGGATCAATAAATTCAGTCAGCTGCTTGCACTAAATACATGGATGTCCAAGACCTGCGAGACAAGAGGAGTACACTTTATTGATAACTTCAACTTGTTTTGGCAACGTGTAGACCTGTTTAAAGGAAAGGGCCCACACCTAAACAGAGGAGGGGTCAGGAGGCTAACAGATAATCTCCTGCACTCCCTGAGACACCTAAACGGTTCTGGTCGCCCTCTTAAACAAAGAAAGGGCCCTCTGAGAAGCCATAATGAGAAAAACACTCCAGCCTCACCAACCAAAGATCCTCCTCTGACTGGACCACCATCAACACCTCCACTACTGAAATGGACCCCCCCAATAGGACCCTGGACCCCCCCAGTAACATCAACACCTTCTGAGGACCTCACCATCTCTGTCCCATCCCCGGATTCACCAATGGGATTTCCAGATCACCTGGAAATGTTGGTAAAATCTGGAACTAAGTTGATACCCCTCACACCTAACTTGGCCAGGTCACGGGTTCTATCATCTCCATCTTGGCCAGAACAAATGAGACCCCGATAGGTGTCCAATGCACCCCTGTCAGACCCCTCCACCCCCTCCCAGACCAGCTCCTCCCAGACCAGCTCCTCCAAAAGCCTTGACTAGCATCAAGGCTACTATCAGCGATTAGGACACTGAGGGCCTCTGCTGTTCCAGGACTTTTTGTCATCATAAAATACTTATCAACCCGAGGCCCTGGGAGAGAACACTCCCCCCGAGCTCCATAGCTACAGTCAGAAGTCGCAGACTCGAGAAGAGAATAACAGTTAGTTTGTCTAATCAGACAAACCTGATTCAAATTCCCTGCAAACAGATAAAGTCTGGTCCTGCTCAAACAGACTTGAAACTTGCAGTGTTCAATGTCAGGTCTTTGGGAAACAAATCTTTTTTAATTAATGATTTTATAATTTCAAATAAGCTTGATTTTATGTTTTTAACGGAAACATGGTTAGACAGCAAGACTGGAAATGCTGTCCTTATTGAATCCACCCCATCGAATTTCACATTTTTATCCAAAATGCGGAAAACAAAAGGGTGGTGGTGTTTGTGCTATTTTTAGGGATAATATTCTTATCCAGAAACTATCACTTGGGGAGTTTTCATCATTTGAGTATGTGGCATTCAAAATGGAGTTGAGGTTTTCTCCATCTATTTTATATGTTGTTCTTTACAAACCACCCCAACAATGTCATGACTTTATTGATGAGTTTACTGAAATGCTTTCGGTTATCTGCACAGAATATGAACAAATAGTCATATCAGGTGATTTTAATGTGCATGTGGATAATGTTTCTGACAGAAATGCCAAAGAACTTTCTACTATTCTTGATACTTTTGGTCTTTGTCAGCATGTTAATGAGCCGACCCATAACAGAGGTCACACTCTGGACCTGGTCATTACAAAGGGTGTTCATATTTCAGAAGTTACTGTGATTGATGTTGCTCTGTCTGATCATTCTTGTGTCTTTTTCCATCTGTCCATGATTCCAAAAGCTGCTGCTGGACCTACAGTTGTTCAGAAGAGGCACATTAATGATAACACCAGGACACAGTTTATGGAGGCAATCAGGTTTGAAAATGCCTCATCAGGTCAAGTTGATGATTTGTTGAATTGTTATACTTCAGGTGTTTTAAATGTTATGGACGCCATTGCTCCTGTTAAGGTTAAAGTGATGAGGAAGAGGCAGAAGGGTTCGTGGAGCAATGCTCCTTCTGTCAGGGCACAGAAAAGGGAATGCCGAAAAGCCGAAAGAAAATGGCGTAAATTTAAACTCTTAATTCATTATGAGGTATACAAAGAAAATCTGCATGTTTTCAATCAAACTTTGAAAAAGCAAGAGAAATATTCTTCTCAGAGCTCATCAACAACAGCAGTAACAACTCACGTGTCCTGTTTGCTACAGTGAACAGATTAACAAACCCTCCAGCTCCATTTCCTCCAGAATTAGTTTCCAACACTAAATGCAATGAGTTTGCATTGTTTTTAATGACAAGGTTCAAGGCATTAAACATGCGATACAGTCCAAAGGGCAAACAACAACACTGCAGCCACATAGGAGACCTTTGGTTGAGTTTACACATTTTACACCCATTAATGACAGAACAATTGAAAAACTGTCTCCAGCCTGAGCTCATCCACCTGCTGCCTCGATGTTTTACCCACTAGATTTCTAAAATCAGTACTAAGCAGTTTGTTACCACAACTCACTAATATAGTCAATAATTCCTTACAGTTTGGAACATTTCCAAGGGCCTTAAAAACTGCTGTCATCAAGCCTCTCCTAAAGAAGAGCAGTCTTGATGCTACAGTGCTCAACAACTATAGGCCCATATCAAACCTGCCATTTTTAGGGAAAGTCATCGAAAAAGTTGTATATCAGCAACTTAATGACTTTCTATTGCTTAACAACTGCTTTGATCCTTTTCAGTCAGGTTTTAGGCCCCATCATAGACTGAGACTGCACTTATCAAAGTCACAAATGACATCCGTCTGAACACTGACGCGGGCAAAGTCTCTGTCTTAGTTCTGTTGGACTTGAGTGCTGCGTTTGATACAGTGGACCATGAAATCCTGTCACAAAAATTAGAGGAATGGATAGGTATCTCTGGAACTGCTCTTAAATGGTTTCAGTCCTATCTTGAAGACAGGAAGTACTTTGTTTCGGTTGGAAACTGTGTATCAGACCAAATGGCCCTGACATGTGGGGTTCCACAGGGGTCTATCTTGGGACCTCTATTATTCAATCTTTACATGCTTCCTTTAGGCCAGTTAATACACAGCTGTGGCGTATCCTACCATAATTATGCAGATGACACTCAGATTTACATTTCACTCACAGCAGGTGAAAATGGACCAATCCATTCATTGTGTCACTGCATCGAACAGATTGATGTGTGGATTCAAAATAATTTTCTCCAACTGAACAGAAACAAGACTGAAATAATTATCTTTGGACCACAGAAACAAAGAGAAAATGTCAGCAGTCACCTCGAGTCTCTTTCTCTAAAATCCAAAAACCAGGTTAGAAATCTAGGGGTCATCCTGGACTCAGACTTGAATTTCCAGAGTCACATTAAGTCAATTACATCATCTGCATTTTATCACCTTAAAAATATTTCCAGAGTCAAAGGAATAATGTCTCAACCAGACTTAGAGAAACTTATTCATGCTTTTATCTCCAGCAGGTTAGACTATTGTAACGGCCTGCTCACTGGTCTCTCAAAACGAGGGTTAAGACAGCTGCAGCTTATTCAGAACGCTGCTGCTCGGGTTCTAACTAACACCAGGAAGTACAACCACATCAGTCCAATTTTAAAATCTCTGCACTGGCTTGAAGTTGCTCAGAGGATAGACTTTAAAACAGCACTACTGGTTTACAAGTCTCTAAATGGTTTAGCACCAGAATATATTTCTGAAATGCTAGTAGCTTATGAGCCTCCTCGGACTCTGAGAACATCTGGGACAGGCCTTCTGCTCGTGCCCAGAGTTAGAACTAAACAGGGTGAAGCAGCGTTTAAGTTTCAAGCAGCAAAAACCTGGAACAACCTCCCAGATGAAGTAAAACAAGCCTCAACTTTAACAATGTTCAAGGGGAGGTTAAAAACCTTCCTTTTTAGCTCCGCCTACACCACAACTTAAAATGTTTTTTATCTGCACTCTTCTTTTTTTATAATGCTTTTAATCTTTCTTATGTTTCCAAATCTAATTCTTGTAAATTGTCTTTTATTTCTGTAAAGCACTTTGAGTTACCCAGTGTATGAATTGTGCTATATAAATAAAATTGCCTTGCCTTGTTGATGTTCCGCTCGCTCTTAGCGCATAGCTTGATGTCATCCATGTAGAGGAGGTGACTGATGGTGGCCCCATTTCTGAGTCGGTATCCATAGCCAGTCTTGTTGATTATTTGGCTGAGGGGGTTCAGACCTATGCAGAACAGCAGTGGGGACAGAGCATCTCCTTGGTATATGCCACATTTGATGGATACTTGTGCAAGTGGCTTGCCATTGGCCTCAAGGGCGGTTTTCCACAGCCTCATCGAGTTTGCAATGAAGTGTCTTAGAGTCCTGTTGATGTTGGACATCTCCAACCATTCAGTGATCCATGTGTGTGGCATTGAGTCATATGTTTTCTTGTGATCAATCCAGGCAGTGCACAGGTTGGTGTGTCAGGTTCTGCAGTCTTGGGTGACTGTTCTGTCAACCAGGAGTTGGTGTTTGGCTCCTCTGGTTTCTTTGCCGATGCCCTTCTGTGCTTTGCTCATGTATTAATCCATGTGTCCACTTATCTTAGCTTTGATGATGCCTGACATAAGTTTCCATGTTGTGGAGAGACAGTTTATTGGCTGATAGTTGGATGGGACTGTATCCTTTGTGGGATCCTTCATGATCAGGATTGTACGCCCTTCGGTAAGCCATTCAGGGTGCCTCCCATCCCTTAGCAGCTGGTTCATTTGTGCTGCAAGGCGCTCATGGAGTGCAGTGAACTTCTTTAGCCAGTAGGTGTGGATCCTGTCAGGGCCTGGTGCTGTCCAGTTTTTCATACCTGAGACTTTTTCTTGGATATCTGCCGCTGTAATGGTAACTGGATTCTGTTCATGGAGGTCTCTGTGGTCCTCTCTCAAAGCCACCAGCCACTGTGCATCGCTGTTGTGGGATGCCTCCCATATACCTTTCCAGTACTGTTTAGTTTCCAGCCTTGGTGGGTCAGCTCTGCTGTTATTACCCTGCCACTGAGCGTACACTTTCGCAGGTTGAGTTCCGAACAGCCGGTTTATTCTTCTGGCCTACTTTATTCTCTCTTGTGTACCTCTTTAGGCGGCTGGCCAAGGCTTGGAGCCTTTGTTTGGCAGTTTCTAGTGCTTCAGGTATTGGCATCTGGTTGTACCTATTGGGTACTTGTTTTCTCATTGCACCTTTCTTGGCCTCTGACAGTTGGCTCACTTCTCTTCAATAAAAGGCAGGGGGGATCAATTGGCCAGTCGGAGATTCTGTAGACAGAGCAGATCACTACAGAGGTGGAACGAGCAGTTTCATATAAATGTTCTCCCCATGCATGTAAAAACTTAAGTTCAGTTTGACTTATTATTTAATTCACAATTGGTTGAAGGTTGATCTCTAGAGAAATCTGATTGTCTCTACACTGTTTTGTGTATTGATTCCTTGACACCATGCCTTCTTGATTTTAGCATTCAGCCTTTGTTTCCATGGTGGGTACTGTTTCTCATGGTTCCCATGGTTGCTCTTATAGCCAAGCATCTCGAGGATCACTGCTGCTGAGGTGTATATCAGCTCATTCGTTTCAGTGATGGTTGTGGTAGGGATCACACTCAATGCTGCATTCACATCTAGGAGACTTTCTGATGGTGCTTCACTTAGCTGTTGTAATTGGCATCGGGGTTGCCTTTCGTTAATTCTCGCCATGATCTTGTCTTTCAGGTCAGTCGCTGCCTCGTTCAGCGTTATTGCACTTGTTGGTGCTTTGTACCCAATCTCTGGTTGGGGAGCCCCCATTGGCTCCCCTCTGACCTCTCGTCCTGGCTCCCCCTTGCCATAGCATTTGTGTTGTAGCTCTTCAATCTCAAGTTGTGATAGCAGTTGCCGCTTGTGGATGTTGTAACACTGAGCTACTAGTTGCTTTGATGTAAGCCTAGATTGTGGGTTTCGAAGTAACCATTCATCCCTCATCCTCTTCATGTAACCCCTCTGACTAGGGTCACTGGAGTAGTAGCATTCCAACAGAGCCTTGTTATCGCATCTTGCCCATCTCCGTATATATTAGTGCTGGGAAAGTTAACGCGTTATTATTGCGTTAACGCATTAATGAATTAACGCAGACAATTATTTTACCGCGCATTAATGTTGGCCAATTAATATTGTGAAAGCTGTCTGAAGAACATTCTTAGGATTGCAACGAATGCCTGCACGTATGAGCCGCTCATGACGCACCATCTCAAGAAGAATACACGAGTTGTATAAAAAGGAGAGGACTACAAAAGCGACAGCATTACAACGTGCACCAACTATTGCCCTCACCGGAGACTACTGGACATCGCTAGGCAACCATAATTAGCTCACGGCGTTACAGTGCATTATATTGATGAACAGCAGGAACTGCATTCACATGCTCTGACTGTAATGAAAACACAAAACAGACATTTGAAATTGTTTATGTTGTTATAAAGTTATGATTGAGGCTCTGGACATAACCTGTTTTTCTATAACAAACTAAACAAAATATTAATGCCCTGGCAGTGGAAAATATTTTTGGTTTAATATTTAATTTGATTGCATTAATGCTTAAGTTTAGATTTACAGGAAATATTTGAACTGCTACTAACGTTTAACTGCTGTAAAAAGCACCTTATTTGTTCAAAGTTTTTGCAAACCAAATGTTATTGCACTTTTGTTTATATAGCAGTACTTTAAAATAATGTATGCAATACACAAATCTTTAATTCATTATTAAAAAACAAAATTGTATAATGCGAATAAACGCTTTAATCGCTGCCCAGCACTAATATATAAAATGTACACCAATGACACAATCAGAGGCGGCTGATTGTGATATTGGGCGGAGCAGCTAATGGATGTATTGTTATATTTAGTTGCGCACACTACAGTAACAGCAGCATCACATTTTATACAACTTAATGACAAATTGTCACACAACCGGACATACAACTTAAAACAGTGCTAAAAGAGTGCTGCATTCCTTTGTCTTGAAAAATATATATTGCAAAAAAATAATATTAGCTGCTGTAATCAGTCAACAACACTGAGCTGCACTAATAAGTTTGAAAAAGTTTGGCTGGTCTTAAGAACCAGCTCTGATGATTTATTTTTCCCCTCGAGAACACACGGACTGTGGCCAGAAACAAATTCTATCAACACAACCGTTCACGTTATCACCGGTAACTAACTAACTAACTAAACTTAAAATATACTGTAAATTAATCCAGCAATTTTATTTAGCCCTAATAGAGCTGATACCAAGGGGACGGGTCTTACACCTGTCAATCACTAGAGTACAAAGCTGAACAGTGTTCATGTGCAGTTCTTGGGCTAAAAAAAAAGAGTTGCCCATTTTCCAGCTGGAATGGGCTGGAGAATGTTTCCCGGCAATAGTTTAGTCATAGAATGGTCAATGGTTAAGGCTGCCCTGATGGGTTTTTACTCCTACTATTATATACATTTCACATCAGCTAATGTTTTAGGTTCATGCTTTATCAGAACAAAAGAGAGGTGGTATTATTATTATTATTATTATTATTATTACATAAATTTTATATAGCGCTTTTCTGGGGACGCAAAGACGCTTTACATATCAATTATTCATTCATACACAGTCACAGTGGTGATGGTCAGCTGCATATGTAACCACAGCTGCCCTGGGGCAGACTGACAGAGACGTAGCAGCCATTTTGCACCTACGGCCTCTTCGACCATCACCACATACATTCACTTTCTTACACAATCATACAATTGTTACGAGAATTGTGTATTTCCTGGTATTAGTGATTACTGCTCTTAGTCCTGAACAGGACTAACAGCAGTACTTCATGCTAATCCAACCACAGACATAACTGCCTACATTCTGCATCCAGGGAACTTGGCATGGAAGGCAAGAACGGTGTACGCCTCCCAACACTGTGCATACGACACAATATAAAATCACATGTATTGAATTTCTTTGTAAGAAGTTCCCCCTGTACCCTTGTTACTGTATTTGAATGGTTTCATTCTAGCATAAATAAAATCTGACCATTTATTCCAAATTATATTGCAGTCTCTGACATTCTAGTGTATACTCCAATAATAGGATCTATTCTGTTGCTGACATATTCTGTATCTGATCTATTCTGTCTGCCTTTATCGATTTATATTAGGAGAAGTTTGATAATGAGCTGTTGTTTTTAATCATCTTAATTAAAAGCATAGGTACTAATATAGTCCCATAATCTGTTTTATTAAATTAAGGTAGAATTTCAAAAAATAGTAGCATCACAAAGAAATCACAATCTAAATAACCTTATGACTGAGCACATTATGGCTTTATTTAAGGCGGACTCTGGCCAGTGGGACTGAGGGGCATGTGAAAGTAAATGTCTTTGCATGATTATTTTATCTCCTAGAGCTTTACGGCTTTTGTCTACATCATTTTGTACTTATATTTTTTTTAACGCTACATAAAGGGCTTTGATATTTGTTCATATGCTGCTTGCCCCATACAACAATTTCTGACAATAACTATGTTATAATAATTTTTGTTAACAGTTAGTGGGTGCTTATAGTTCTCTTCGGGTCAGGGTAATTCATGTCCTTCTGGGACTAGACGAGACGGGACCTGCTCTCTGCAGCTGGGGCCTTGGGGACTGTGTGTGTACAATACGCCCCCCTACAACCTCCACTTGTAATGTTATAAAATAATGTTTTCCTTTGTTCCCCAAGCAAACCTTCCCCTGTACCGTTACCATGTGTGTCTGCTTTGTTCATCTTGCAGGAATAAAACCTGGCCATGGCTTTTAAATTATACTCTGTCTACGTGTCTCTCTGGATAAATATAAAGACATAAAGTATTCTTATAGCAAACTATTTGAAAATAGTAAAATGTTCTGTTTATGTCTTTGTAACAAGTGTTTAATGATAATTAAGAAATCAAAAGCAGCTATTTCGGAGAGAAATATGAAAAATGTATTGTTCATAATACCTGTTATCAGAATATTTTCCTCTGTAATATCGGCATTGGCCCCCAGAAAAATCCATATTGATTGCCCTAGTTATAATCAGATTTTAAATGGACTTAGTTTAACTTTAACTGGTTTTAGGATTTATTTATAAGGAGTTCATTTGCAAAGACAGATAAATGCCATTTTGGAAATGAGGCTTGTAATTTATCCTTTGCATAGTGCTATTTTCAAAGCCCAAATCCATTTTAGTGGTCCTTATTGGACAAAGCCACTGGTTTGACCATTATCACCTTTATCAAACAATAAAAAATGTATATTTTATAAGTTATAACTGTGTGTGAACCAACGTATGAGGGGTTATGATCAAAATAAGCCATGTTTCAGTTGCATTTAAAGTTGAAGATTTTTTGTCCCATCACAACCACATACAGTGTTCTTAAGTTCATCCTCAACACTCTTGGTTTTGGACCATTTGGTTCATATTTTGTAATTCTTTATGCTAAAAACTTCCAATGTACACATATTGGATATACATACAATTGCTCATGTATTTATAACCCAAGCCCCATAAAAGAAAGTCTTTCCCCAAGGACGAGCATCTGCATTTTCAACGCTTCAGCGCTCACAAGTGTTTTGCAGATGGGAGCGGAGAGAGGAATGTTAATGGAATGAACCCAGTGCCTTTAGTATAAGTCATGGCTGTATGTAAAACCTGCAGGGTCGTTCTTACAACCCAAACCTAGACTTTGTTTTCCTCCACAAGATAGAATAAAATCAGCCTTGCCTCAACTGGCCACTGTCCAGGTTGTACACCACCTCAGGTCCAAAGCTGCTGGGATAGGCTCCAGTCACCTGCGACCCCTAACGAGATAAAGCGAAAGAACATGAATGAATTATTATTATTATTCCATAAAACACTGGCTATGCCTTTGTGGTGCTGCTCAGTGCACAAGTTACTCAAAGATAAACCAAATAACTTTTTAATTTACCTTTTTTTTTTTTGTACAACTAAAAGGCTGCCAACCAGGCACATTACATAAATAAACTAAAATATTAAAAATGAATCCGGCAGCAGATAGTTGAGGTTAACTAAACTGATTATATACCCAAATGCACTTGAACTTGGCTGGGAGCTTGGAAAAGTTGTAACATAAACTGAGCACATGAAATGTCAATTTGCATTGTTTTCCTGAATGGAGGAATAAAACCTGGTGTCATAAATTATAAGTAGGTCTAGGAATTATAGGTGTAGAAACCCAGTTTGCTCTATCAATATCATGATTTAAATGAACATACTGGCTGATACCCATATTTTCTGTATTTTCTGGTATTATCTTTCCTTCCTCTTTCCCCCTAAAAATCATAAATTATATTTATTGATTATGCCATCTGCAGATAGAGTGACTATATAATAATGTAGTAAAATAGTAGCCTACACAATAAAGTGAGAGTCTCATCTTTGGACTAGCTCATTGCCCGTTCTTGCTTTAAAGCATTTTTTTGAGCAGTGTAAATCTGATGGAAAAAATAGACCTAGATTTTGAATTTGTGAACACAGAATTAAACATTTTGATTTGGGTCATTTTTGGTCTTTTACAGATTAACAAACTGACTTCTGACAATGTTAATAAGTTACGAGTTTCTTTATGCATTTGTTTTTCTGGCATGCAAGAACCAATCAGAGACAGAGCCAGCCGCTGAAGCAGCAGGAGAGAGGACAACATACAGCAGAGATCAAAAAAATATTTCACCGGGATCCTTAATCACTGAAATTCTTTGTCTTTACCCCTCCTCTTGAAATCTCACAAAAACAAACCTTGCACACAGCAAGTGTCAGTTCTTTATCTGAGAGAGCGAAAATAATTCCACATCGCTGCCATTTTGGAAGCAAGTTACGCGCCATGTGCACAAACTGTTGCTATAGCAACAGTTAAAGGAGCTGCAGCAAAAGCAGAAAGGCAGGAGAGAATGACAAATATACCCAGCACATATACTTCATGTGAGAACAGAATAATGATGGTAGGCCGGTATAGGTGCATCTGCCGATATACAATGTCAGTCAACCTCTTCAACATCAGCTGTCCCAAAACACTGTGGACATAGACAAAAGTGCACGCGTTTGGAGAATAAAAGCTCTCTAATGTAAGTAATTCAGACGTCTATTGCCTCTTGTTTTTGCTGTTCATACCATTCAGTCATGGATTTCGCACTAATGGACTATTGATGCAGAATATCAGAGCCAAAGAGGTCTGCTGCCGAAATGGACATGCAGCAGTCATTATTCTTATTCATCACTGGAACAAGTTTTACTGGTTATAAATGCAGTTCTCTCATTGCTAATGAGAATGGAGTAGTTAAAGAAGCTGCAGAAGTCTCCAAGGATGGTTTGTTTACAAGGCAGGAGGTACTTGTGAATCTCGACCTCATGGCTCAAGCCAAGGGAATATACGCTGTGCTTTTTGGAAACCACTGAGAGGAAAACAAGACAATTATAGGGCTCTGGCTCATTTCTGAAGATCATTTTCTAGGACTTATTTAATACAATCTGCCACTGAACACTGGTCTTCCATTCAAAAAGGCCAATCATCATCAAACTGTTTATTTTAGCAGCAACAGTAGCACTTCTACTGCATCAGGGGGAGCAGTCATTAGCTTATGTGGCTAGACATTACAGGTGTTCACACTTTTTCTTCTCATTTGATTTTTTCACAACATGCATCTCACCTTTCCCTTCCCTCACATCTTTCTGAAAACAGCAGAAGCTCTCTGCGACATATTTAAATGGCACTAACAAAATTAATAGCGCTAAGGTGGATTCAGCTAAATTAAAAAAGGCAAAGGTAGATTCTTGTGAGATTTTGCAAAGTCACTGAAATCCATCTTGTACTGTTCAGGGCACAGCATTTGGTCAGAACCTGCTGCACATTTGCATCAGTGGGTGTGGTAGTACTAACATATCTCTGACCCGTAGGGGGGCAGCAGTGGACTCAAATATACAATAGCTGGACAACAGACAGCTGATGTTCAACAGTTTTTTATTTATTCCGGAGATAACCAAAGCAGTTGGATGGAGGCAAGGGTCTGAGCTGGAGCAGCACAGGAGCAGAGGGCCAAAGCAGGAACATGGTGAAGACCAGTACCTTGACAGTAGTATGACTGAGTTGTAGGCCCAGGTAAAGGCCCAGAACAGGTTGACCAGGCACAGACCAATCTGGCAGAGACTAACTGAGCTGTGACTGCTTAAATGCTGGGCAGTCTGATGAGTGGATGAATCTCAGCTGTGCAGGCAGGTGTGCTAAAGGTGAGGGAAGATCTGGAGTGGACTCTTCCACAGATCATGACAGGACCTATTCATTTAGACCAGGGGTCTTAAACAGGCGGGCCACAGTCCGGGGCCGGACCTTGAGAGGCTTTGATCCGGACCGCAAGACACTTTCCATAATTACAAGCACATTGTGTAAAATATTGTTTTGAACCGGCAGTCCTAGGACAGCTATGTCTACATGCTCGGGTCCTCAGGTTACTATGGTTACGGACAGAGCAGCGGCTAATTCAGAGTTAGTCTTGTGGTCTGTTTGTGCTGCGATACAGGCATTCACTGACGTTACGGACAGAGGGGGAATGTTAATTTGATCAGAAAAATACAGCTCCTGAGCTCCTTTTCAAAGTTGAATAACACCACTTTATCATTCAGCTCGAGCTGCTGTCATAATCACAGAATGAATCCAGAACTGAACCAGGAACTGACAGTTATGTCACGATTAAAAAACTCTGTCTCAGAGGAAAGTGAGGACATCCAATAATGTGCTGAGTTGTGCTTTGTCTGTTAAATTTTTCATTCTGTTATAAGTTAACTTCTTGACTCGTTTGTTGCATATCTTACCTCATCTAAACTTGGGAACGATGCAAGTAATTAGCTCACACTATTTGCGTTCATTTGAACCTAACATATGTTAATTTGGGTGATAAAAACAGAAAAGGTGTGAAACAAGGGTTGAGTGACATAAGTCCACCTTAAGTTCAGTGTAAGTTTTTGTGGAAATCCTAAATGCTGCTAGAGAACTAATTAAAAGGATTTTAATTAAAATGTTACCCCACACGGGGAATACACAGGAAATAAATCGTTGTGTTCTGGTTTTGAACATGTTTTAGGTTGAACCTTCAAATTGAACAGTAACAGTTGCTAACAGACCCTCCTTGAACCGCCACGTGGTGGAGGGGTTTGAGTGCCCGGATGATCCTAGGAGCTATGTTGTCGGGGGCTTTATGCCCCTGGTAGGGTCTCCCAAGGCAAACAGGTCCTAGGTGACGGGCCGACAAAGCGCGGTTCAGAACCCTTTATGGACAGTTTAAAATCGAGGACCGTTACGTCGCCCGGTATGGCGCAACCGGGGCCCCACCCTGGAGCCAAGCCCGGGGTTGGGGCTCATATGCGAGCGCCTGGTGGCCGGGTCTTTCCCCACGGGGCCCGGCCGGGCTCAGCCCTAAAGAGCGACGTGGGACCGACCTCCCGTGGGCCCACCACCTGCAGGAGGAACCGTAAGGGGCCGGTGCAATGTGGATTGGGTAGCAGTCGAAGGCAGGAGCCTCGACGACCCAATCCCCGGACACAGAATCTGGCTCTAGGGACATGGAATGTCACCTCGCTGGCGGGTAAGGAGCCTGAGCTTGTGCGGGAGGTTGAGAGATACCGACTAGAGATAGTCGGGCTCACCTCCACGCACAGCTTGGACTCTGGAACCCAAATCCTCGAGAGAGGCTGGACTCTCCACTATTCTGGAGTTGCCTGCGGTGAGAGGCGGCGGGCTGGTGTGGGTTTGCTCATTGCCCCCCGGCTCAGCCGCCATGTGTTGGAGTTCACCCCGGTGAACAAGAGGGTCGTTTCCCTGCGCCTTTGGGTTGGGGATAGGTCTCTCACTATTGTTTTGGCTTACGGGCCAAATGGCAGTGCAGAGTACCCGGCCTTCTTGGAGTCTCTGGGAGGGGTGCTGGAAAGTGTTCCAACCGGGGACTCCATCGTTCTACTGGGGGACTTCAACGCTCACGTGGGTAGCGACAGTGACACCTGGAGGGGCGTGATTGGGAGGAACGGCCCCCCTGATCTGAACCCGAGTGGTGTTCTGTTATTGGACTTCTGTGCTAACAACAGTTTGTCCATAACGAACACCATGTTCAAGCATAAGGGTGTCCATCAAGTGCACGTGGCACCAGGACACCCTAGGCCGGAGGTCGATGATCGACTTTGTAGTTGTTTCATCTGACCTCCGACCGTATGTCTTGGTCACTCGGGTGAAGAGAGGGGCGGAGCTGTCAACTGAACACCACCTGGTGGTGAGTTGGATCTGATGGCGGGGGAGAAGGTCGGACAGACTTGGCAGACCCAAACGTACTGTGAGGGTCTGTTGGGAACGTTTGGCCGAGTCCCCTGTCAAAGAGATCTTCAACTCCCACCTCCGACAGAGCTTCGACCAGATTCCGAGGGAGACTGGAGACATTGAGTCCGAGTGGACCATATTCTCCACCTCCATTGTCGATGCAGCCTTTCGAAGCTGTGGCTGCAAAGTCTCCGGTGCCTGTTGTGGCGGCAATCCCCGAACCCGGTGGTGGACACCGGAAGTAAGGGAGGCCGTCAAGCTGAAGAAGGAGACCTATCGAGCCTGGTTGGCTTGTGGGACTCCTGAGGCAGCTGATAGGTACCGGCAGGCCAAGCGAGCTGCAGCACGGGTGGTTGTGGAGGCAAAAACTCGGGTCTGGGAGGAGTTCGGTGAGGCCATGGAAAAAGACTATCGGTCGGCCTCGAAGAAATTCTGGCAAACCGTCCGACGCCTCAGGAGGGGGAAGCAGTGCCCTGCCAACACTGTTTACAGTGGAGGTGGGAATCTGCTGACCTCAACTGGGGATATTGTTGGACGGTGGAAGGAATACTTCGAGGATCTCCTCAACCCCACCGTCACGTCTTCCACTGAGGAAGCAGAGGCCGAGGGCTCAGAGGTGGACTCGCTCGGGCTGAAGTCGCTGAGGTAGTTGGGAAGCTCCTCGGTGGCAAGGCACCGGGGGTGGATGAGGTACGCCCTGAGTACCTCAAGTCTCTGGATGTTGTGGGGCTGTCTTGGCTGACACGCCTCTGCAACATCGCATGGCGTTTGGGGACAGTACCTCTGGACTTGCAGACCGGGGTGGTGGTCCCTCTTTTTAAGAAGGGGGACCGGAGGGTGTGTTCCAACTACAGAGGGATCACACTCCTCAGCCTCCCCGGGAAAGTCTATGCCAGGGTACTGGAGAGGAGAATGCGGCCGATAGTCGAACCTCAGATTCAGGAGGAACAATGCGGTTTTCGTCCCGGTCGTGGAACACTGGACCAGCTCTATACCCTCTCCAGGGTGCTGAAGGGATTATGGGAGTTTCCCCAACCAGTCCACATGTGCTTTGTGGATCTGGAGAAGGCATTCGACTGTGTCCCTCGCGGTGCCCTGTGGGGGGTGCTCTGGGAGTATGGAGTCCGGGGCCCTTTGCTAAGGGCTGTCCGGTCCCTGTACGACCGGAGCAGGAGCTTGGTTCGCATTGCCGGCAGTAAGTCAGACCTGTTCCCGGTGAATGTTGGACTCCGGCAGGGCTGCCCTTTGTCACCGGTCCTGTTCATTAGCTTTATGGACAGGATTTCTAGGCGCAGCCAGGGGCCGGAGGGAGTTTGGGGACCACAGGATTTCGTCTCTGCTTTTTGCAGATGATGTTGTCCTGTTGGCTCCATCAAACCAGGACCTTCAATGTTCACTGGGGCGGTTTGCAGCCGAGTGTGAAGCGGCTGGGATGAGGATCAGCACCTCCAAGTCTGAGACCATGGTTCTCAGTCGGAAAAGGGTGGCTTGCCCCCTCCATGTTGGAGGAGAGCTCCTGCCTCAAGTGGAGGAGTTTAAGTATCTCGGGGTCTTGTTCACGAGTGAGGGAAGGAAGGAGCGTGAGATTGACAGACGGATCGGTGCAGCTTCTGCAGTAATGCGGTCGATGTACCGGTCTGTCGTGGTGAAGAAGGAGCTGAGCTGTAAGGCAAAGCTCTCGATTTACCAGTCGATCTACGTTCCTACTCTCACCTATGGTCATGAGCTTTGGGTCATGACCGAAAGAACAAGATCCCGGATACAGGCGGCCGAAATGTCCCACCGGGAGGAGACCTCGGGAAAGACCTAGGACACGCTGGAGGGACTATGTCTCTCGGCTGGCCTGGGAACGCCTCGGTATCCCCCCGGAAGAGCTGGAGGAAGTGTCTGTGGAGAGGGAAGTCTGGGCTTCTCTGCTTAGACTGCTGCCCCCGCGACCCGGCCCCGGATAAGCGGTAGAAGATGGATGGATGGATGGATGGACAGTTGCTAAAACTCAGTGCATTTTTCCTTGTGCCTGTTGTTTTCAGAGGAATGACAATAGGTTGAGATGAGCTATGACAGACATCTTTGTCATGTTTGTTTTCACAAATATGGGTTTGTATTTAAAATGTTCTCACACATTTATGAAGGAGTATTAACGGCATAATATGCAGGACTCCAGGCTGTTGTCAATAAAACAACCAGGTCCGGAGCCTTATTTTGAGCCTCTTTTGATTTTGTAGCATTTTCCTTTTGTGTTTGGCGAAAGCCTAGTGAATGAATGTAAGAGTAAATGGCTATCTGTTAGTGCTGATTATCTGGCCATTGTCCAGGGTGTACCCCACCTCAGACCCAAAGCTGCTGGGATAAGCTCCAGTCTCCCACAACCCTAACGGGACTAAGAGGTAGAAGAATTGATGAATGAATTATACTTTAAGCATGGTTTTGGTCATTTTTTGTCATAGGACGTGTCACTAATAGTACAAAAGATGAATTTTCAAAATAAAACCCCGCTCTACCCACAGCGTCTTCACTGGTTTGCAAAGCTCACTAGATATAAATTCTTCCCATCGCCTTGTTCATTAACTTCTCTCCTCCTGCACTGCTTTATATTCACACTGAAAACATGTTGAGATGACTCAGCATTTTTACCACACCATTTTGTGGATTAGAGATCGCTATCATCTTGTGCAGAGGGTTAAAGAGACACGACTCAGCACAAAACAAGAGCTTTTTGTCTCAAATCTAATTAAACACAAGACAAACAAGACAGCAAATGGAAAAGTTTGGGAGAGTTTAATAAAAAGTTTTATGCCTGATACAGATCTGCAGCAAATTTGTTTTCCTACATTCTCTTAGTGAGCCCCTCGGTCTGTGACTTCATTGTATGTTGAAGATTGTGGACTGTAGCAGGGTATTGTTTATGGGAAACAACTTTTAAAACTTCCAAATTACTTTTCACTTATTTGCATTCAATCGTGTTGGAAAAGAATTGCAGATAATCTTTACATTTCTCACAGCCTGTCACACAATACAGTCACAATGAAGAGACAAGAATATGCAGCTGTCCATTTGTGCTGCTTGGTAATATTTTAACAGTTTTCATTTTGTGAAAATGTTTGCAAAGACAAAGATGTTTTCTACACTCACTAGTCATTTTATTAGGTACACCTTGCTAGTAACGGGTTGGAGCCTCTTTTGCTTCAGAACGGCCTTAATTTTTTGTGGCACAGATTAAAGTTTTCGATTAAACATTCTTTATAGATGTTGGTCCATATTACCATGTTAGCCTCACACAGTTGCTGCAGATTGTTCCATGATGCAAATATCCTGTTCCATCACATCCCAAATGTGCTCTATTCAATTGAGATCTGGTGACTGTGGAGGCCATTTAAGTAATTTGAACTCAAGAAAGTGTTGAGACAAGGCAGGATGGATCCATGCTTTAATGTTCATTACACCATATTCTGACACAGTATCCTGCAGACCTTGGTGGTTAATGAGGGGTTATTTGAGTTACTGTTGCTTTTCTATCTTTTTATTCTTAGCTATGGTAGCTCGCTGGCTAATGCAACTTGCCAGTGATAGCTCAGTTGATAACATTGGTGTGCTAACATATGGAGGTGTGGGTTTTTAATGTGCAACTTTTTACACATTTATCTGAATATTATACAATTATTGATTGGAGGATGAATTAGGATTTAAATACAGATTTAACTAGCTAGTAATTATTCTAGTTTATTCACACTTAAAGCTGTTTCTTAGAGCGAGGAGAGTGACCATTTGTATGGGGAAAAACAAAAAACAAGAGAGTCACAGAACACAATATAAAGAAATACCAAATAACTGATACCAAACTTGCAAATCAGGGATAGTTTGGATATTCTTTTTAAGTCAATAAAACATTATTATTTTTTTTTTTTTAGGGGGGGGGGGGGGGGTAATGGTAATGGTAATGCTACACTTTCAGAGATAAAGGACAGAATTTTGTACTTAAAAAGAATGTCCTCCAAAAGCTCTGTCTCTTACTGACTTCCTATGTAGTTGTAAAATTTTTAAAGATTTGCTGTTTATTATTGATTATTGATTATTATTGATACAAATAATGTAAGCATGTATATTAAGTTATGCTCCACTCTCACCAGCATCCTAACATTTCAACCTCATTATGTTTGTGAAAAACATGAGCTGTGTTCACATTTTGCCAACAAATGTTATTAAGAAGACCGTACTACATTTTAAAAAGAAAAACAGACAATAGCAACTTCATCTAAACTTTATTATTAAGGATTTTAATAGATGAGAATGTTTACTAAATACTGGAATCTTTGCCCAATCATGTGCAGAAGCTGACTTTACCCAACAACTGACTGAAAAAAGTAAATAAAGGAAAGGTAGCTGTTGGTGGTGGGGTTGGTGATCGGGAAAGTTGAAAATTACAGTTAGTGGATCTTGTTGATCTTGTTGTGGTTAAAGTTGATTTCTAAATAGTTTCTTTTATGGCAGTCAGTTTCAAAGGGGTTTCTTTTATTATTATTTTTAATATATCTATATATATATATATATATATATATTTTATAGTTTAATAAATAATAATAAATTTGCCCCCATGTGACCTCTGATTTTAAACAGGCACTTTTTTTTTACCATTGTTTAGCGTTTTTTTGCCTTCCTTCTGAACTCAACATGGATTATTTAGTGGAAATATTCTCCCACTAATCTGACCGCAATCTATATTTAGAGAGCAGGGAGTGGTGACAGAGCGTCAATAGCATTCAGACGCTGTTTTTAGTGCATCTCTGCAGAGCGGTTATTGAGCAGCAGCATTGAGGCCTAAATCAAGTCGAGTTTAATAAAAGGTGAATCCAAACAGCAAACACTTAGTTTCACGAACCTGCAGTCTAACTCATTTAACTGACCTGTGATAAAGAATCCTTCAATGTACACAGATGAGGTTAAAAATGGTCCAAAGAAGAAACAGTGGTTAAAACATGAATAGCTCAATAGGAATAAACAGCTGCCGTTTCTTTCGGCTTTTTTGCATTCTTTTGTCTGCGCCCTGACAGAATAAGCATTGCTCCATGCTTTTTGCCTTTTCCTGATCACTTTAAGTTTAACAGATGCAATGCCGTCTATAACATTTAAAACACTAGGGTCCATATTGGTGATTAAGATGGTGGTATATTTGCTAACTTGTGCCTGGCAGGCGACTCTGCCAGCGCTGTAAGGGGTGGTGGTTAAAAAAGAGAGGCGTGGCATGGCACAGATGGGTACAACAGCTGACCTTAGTCAAAGCACAAGTCAACAGCAGTGTGCTCTTTAAATGTAAACTCAAAAAAGAAATACCATCAAAAACTCTCCTGTCCCATCATTTCTTTTTTTTTAAATATATTTAGAGATAGAATAGCCATAAGCTTTCATTCTGGCAGACCTCCCTTGACTTATCTGATTCCCTGAGACTGACGTGCTCCAAAGGATGAATGCACAATCCCACTCACTTCACTGAGCACAGTCAGGTTGATGACAGTGTAGTCTGCATCAAACCAGTGTTTACAATAACACCAGCCTGTCTGCTCTCTTCATAAAGACAGGGGACAAGGGGAAATAGGCGAGAAAGTATATAGGCAGTTTACTGTCCTGCAACTCCAGTAAATAATCATTTTTTTCTTTTGAAAAACTGGGACTAATTCTGATGATGTTGATGCTAAACACAACACTGAATCTTGTATACAGTTGAATTCATAGCAAAGCCTGTGTCACAAGATCACAGAACAGAAGGGGGGCCTTCAGCGGCACAGGATCTGGCCCTGACAGAAGCCATCGCTGCCTCACTGCCCCCTATAGAGAGCACTGAGGGCTTTGGTGGGCCACAGGTGGGCCTTTTAATATTAATAGCATTTTATTTTGATTGTTCTGAATTTAATTTAAAAAAAAAAAAAGGTTAAATTTGTAAATTAAAATGTATTATTTGTCTTTTTAATGTATTTTAACTATTTAAAACATACAAAATAAAACACAAGTTGTATTTATTGAGTTTATTTTTATAGACAACATGCAACAAAGTGCAATAATTATCACAGCTTTTGTTGTTCCTAGTCACCTTGAGGGCCCTAGGCAAGTGAGACAACTGAGGCCCTGTATAGAGAATATTTTTTTCTAGATTGAACATCAAACTAAGCACATAGCTCACTGTAACAAAAGATAAATAAAAGAGTGTTTTTTTAAACAACTGTTTTATTCTGTTCATGCATGTTGTCCAAGTTATGTTTCATCACACACACATAGTGCAACTATAGAAATAAAACAATAAAATTTTGTGGAACACACCATGATATTAAACAACTGTTTACTGTACAATCTGGATTTTTGAAAAAGATAAAAATAGTAAAAATAACTTTAGAGCTGCTTGCAGTCTTTTGCTTGAACTAATAAAGCAACCAAATCCTCCATGTCTAAAAGATGATCTTGCAGCTTTTCCTCCTTTAAGGCTTGTCTTATGTTGTTTATGGAAAATCAGTGTTTAAAGAATACAAAATTCACAACCTCTGGATTTTTTCATCCTTTTTCATTGCTATCTTATAATTGTCTTTTGTAAATCTTCTTGGAGGCAATTCTGCATTTTGAGGAAAAACAATGTCTGTGATTTGAACCGGTCCTTTTTTAATTAACTAGCACCAAGTTTCATCATCAAACCTGTTTGGAGCAGGATCATCGCTGATGATTGGAGTATCTTTGTGTTGCCACATCAGGTGCTGGAGAAGTGGAGGTGGTGGTAAGGAGTGGAGTGCTCTCAGACTGAGGTGATTGACTGCTGCTGGTTAAAACATTCTTTTGAGTATCTTCAGAAGACCCCTCACAAACTAAAGTCAACATATCTATAAGCAACTGTAATCATTAACAGAATATCTGATATACTGTAGTGTATACTTTCATCTCTTGGAGTTGTGGCATCTTCTTGAAGTGGCACAGACAGAAATTTTAGCAAATCACCTAATGGGGGAATAAATGACAAAAAAACAGGTACTTCAATTAAGATGTATTAGTACTTTGAGTAGTTATTGTTTTGTTTTTCTTAATTCAATGCAAAAAAGTGAATAAATCTCAATCCTATAAAACCAAGATACAGTTGTTTAATTCAAGTCATTTGTTTCTGCTGTATGTGACTAATAGTAACCACAGACCACATTCAGTTCACTAGGTATGTATTTTACAGCTATAGAAATTAATTTGACATTTAAACATGCACAATGAATTCACAGAACAAGTGTTCAGGCAGTGTGGACGGTCAAGATAAAAAAAATATTAATTCATTCATTCACATTCATTGAATAAAAAGTGATAAAAAATAATAAACATGGACAAAGTGTGTGGAACAAAGGGTAGGTGATTATGAATACAACTCTTGTTTACTTTAAAGGCGTTTGTTGCTGTCTGTTGACATGAAAAGATGAGGAGTTTGCATTTTGTCAAGTCAAGTCCAAGTCGAGTCCAAGTCAAGTCCAAGTCAAGTCCAAGTCAAGTCCAAGTCGAGTTTTGTTAAAGCCTTTTTTATTAAACACATTTAATGGAGTTTTGATTGTGGCATAACAATGAAGGCTGCAGCCTACATAGGCATATATTTTTTACTTTTTTTTATTTGGGCACAACCTCTGGGTTACATTTAGGGGCGGGTAGTTAAATGAGAGCAGCTCGTACTGCAGCAGTACTGTCAAAAACTGTACGCCTATATTTAAATTTCAGATGTATGGTGTATTCTAAAATAAAAGTTTACACCACTACTTTCAAATTAAATTATTTTAAAAAGTCTTATTTTTTCATTTTTTTTTATTTTTGTTGGTTTCCAGATAAAACCTTATAATTCAAACAGATTTTGAGGTGTTCAAATTTTCTATTTAAGTTGTCTATAATTTTGATGTTTTGAATTTTCAGTACATGTCACGCCCATCTGAAATCATTTTGGAGTCAGATTGCTCAGGATGATGTTAGTCTTTCGTATCATAGGTCAACTTGTGAGCTTAGATTTTGATAGATAACATTTCCTGTTCAACCTCACAGTGCTCTTTGTGTGTAATTTATAACAATAAAACATACAATATTCTTGTTTTACAGTCTCTTTAACCCATTGATGAGTTCTTTCTTTTATTAACTTACCTGTTACTGGGTTTAGTGCAGAAAGATTTGGCCCACAGATTTGAAATTCATCAATCCACAGTGAGCTGTATAATCAACACCCGGGCCAACGTTCTCTATACAGTACTGGGAGCTGTGTGTGCTTGGCTGGATGAGGATACTATTAGAGCTAATCTTCCAGGGGTTTTCCATCTCCATCATCTTGGCCTGCACTGAACTTCGCTGCCAAACACCTGAGTCTCTTCCTTCAGAGTGAGGTGTTTTATTACCAATCCACCCAGCACATTTAAAGGTCTAATTGGAATGGCCACTCATGGCCCTGTAACATCCGTGTCCCCGAGAGATTCTGAAGCAGCCTGGAATCTGGTCTCTCCTCAAACTATAAAAAAAAAAGGTTGAAGTAAAAGCATCTGGACTCAGTTTTCAAGGGAAAGACATTTTGTCTCTAATTCCAAGAGACTTTGTCAAGTCTCAGATCAACTGGTAAGAGAGCTTAGCTTATATCTCTAAAGGGAGGGGCCATGAAAAGGAGGTGTGACTGCTGATGTGAGAGTCGTTTGTGACACTGCTCTATTCAAGCGTTGTGTTTGTTGTCCTTGGGCAGGGGTCGGCAACCTTTACCACTCAAAGAGCCATTTGGACCCGTTTCCCAAAGTAAAGAAAACACTGGGAGCCACAATACATTTTATATGTTCAACAGAACTTTGAACGTGAGATTAGGGCTACTAGTCCTTCTCTCAGTTGATGTGGCGCCTCTGTCTTCTTCATGCTCTTACTGTCAGCTCATTTGTAGCCCTGTTTTTAGCTGACACTAAGACAAAAGTACATCACTTAGACTAACTTCAGTAAGGAAACTCTTTTGGTGGTATCAAGGGGCTGGAGTTGTTGAGGAAAGGCCCAGAGAGTTGCTTCTCTTTTCTCTTCGCCTCGTTCTTTGTTCCTGTAGCAACTTATCAGCAACTGGTCAAGATATTTAGCATGTTTTTTGACATCAGACATATTGACTGGTCATTGCAGATCAAATGGTAAGTTGTCTGCAACTCACTACAGAATCAGCATTTTAGGTTGTAACAAGGCTTTAGAGACCACTCACAATCTCATTCATTGATTATGAGCAATTATGAGTCACCAATTCACCTAAGCATGTCTTTTGACAGTGTGAGGTCAGACATGGAGTGACTCCACAGGGAGGACTGTGCACAGAGCGCACA
Source organism: Neodontobutis hainanensis (assembly GCA_024349245.1). Taxonomy (NCBI): domain Eukaryota; kingdom Metazoa; phylum Chordata; class Actinopteri; order Gobiiformes; family Odontobutidae; genus Neodontobutis; species Neodontobutis hainanensis. The sequence continues at coordinate 839,629 of JALDNG010000128.1, forward strand.
GAAAGACCACTGCATCTAAAAAGGAAAAGCCCTTTTTCTTTTATCAGGCCAAAAAGTTTTCAAAATTGTTTACATCATTTATCCAGAAATCTATGATAGTGACCTTTAACTATCATTTAACTGGGCATATTCTCCCAACTTCCTTTAGCTGAACGCACGGCTTGTTTTAATAAGTTTACTCTGATGAAGATATCTGCAGCTAATTAATATGAATGGGGTTAATTCATGACTAAACATGTGCAGCCTGTTAATCTGCTCCAATGGATTTCAATTAACCCCAACACGATCCAACAGATTATTTAGCTTTTAAACTATTTTTTTCATAACACAAGACATTTATACTGCTAATGTTACCTGAACACAAACTGTCTTCTGATTTTGTTATTAGGTAACTTGCCTGGTATTCAAAACATTTATCTCTCAACCCAGACAGCTGGGGCTGTGATGACAAATACCTACTCTTGGGAAGTTATCCTGTAGACCCTCTTTTACGAAAATTGTCCTGTTTTCTTCCCTCTGACTAAATTAAATTGCTGATTACAGACGGCTTCATTTTGTTGACATTTTGTAAACGAGACATCTGCTGTTTATGAAACAAACCGAACTGAACTGAAAGTCGGAAAATAGAAGTGATCCTCCTACAGTTTCTTAGAAATTGTTAAACATTTGAAACATATTTTTATTAGAGTTAAAGTCGCAGGAAATGGCTGCCAATCAAGGTGGAATTGTTTGTCGAGAGTAAGATGTGAAGAAAAAAACAAATCAGTCACAAAATAAAATCCAGAGACAAAACTAGACAATGTAAAAATAGTCTGAAGACAGACATCGCACTAGACTTTCTCACTTTTAAAATTTATGTCATAATATATTATTACCTGTCATTTTTTATTTTTATACTTTAACAATACTTATAATAGCGTTTCATTTTACTCACATTTTAAGAAATTAGGCTACAAGACGAGCAAAGACAGATGAACAAAAATGGCACGTCATGTTCAACACAAAGCAGATATTTTTTTTGTTTTCACTGACAGTGGAATGATATATTGTGCTTAAACAGTCAGTTAGAGAACGTAGTATATTACACAATATGATTCCGACTACAAAAGGAAATAACAAAAAGGAACTTAATTCAATGGCTGTAGATCTGTCTGCCTGGGGTTTAAACTCACAACCTTCTTGCTGTAATTCAAGAATGCCAAACACGCCAAACAGTCCAAACTCATGGAGGGGTTCACATATGTTCAAAGCCTTGTATTGCACCCAATATCCCCCCTTCTCCACATCCATCATTGTAATCTAATTCTTGCGCCATGTGTTAAGTCACACAGTTTTCCAGCTCCTTACGGTCTTGTTTAACTCAACTTGCTTGAAAACAGCTTGAAAAGACTTTTCCAGGTCTGAAAGGATCTCCTCGGGACAAAACTCTGCTACGTTAGGGACCAGTGCTTTTCTCCAGGGAACACCAACCATCTGATACTTGTATTAATCTAATTACTGCACCGTGGCGCTGCAGTTTCATCAGTGTCATTCTGTGTACAAGACTGCAGCTACAACATACTCTCAGGGAATCAGACGCTGTTCACTGTGAGGCAGAATATCATTAGTTTGGCTAACGTTGGTTTCACAAGGATAAAACAATTAGTGATGCTCCACCATTGTTTCAACCCAGCACACACAGACCTGTGCAGCCAGTTAGTTTTGTGTCCAACTCAATGCCGAATTGTTTGTAATCTTGTAATCATGCAAGATCAAGGTGAATTGTGTTGTAGAGCCAGGCGGCCTCAGTTGCTCTACATCTTCTGCGCTTGTCTGCATGGACAATACCTCTAGTCTTCCCCATTTCCAGTGTTTGGTACAGTACGGGTCAGGTCAGTACAGCACAATTTGGCCCCCTGAAGAGCCCTGTATTTCCACTCTGCTGGGTCCTGAAAATTGGCTTCTGCTACGGAAACAATATCATAACAAGTGCCACAAAAGTCGAGGCTCTATTTGGAGAAATAAAATGTATTTGAAGCAGACTTTTTGAAACTTGGATGCATTGTCAATAATTATTATAAATAGTGTAGCAGTGAGAGGCTGCTAAAGTGAACGTTAGACCTGTTTATTCTCAGCTTCAATTAATAGAGCTGCGCCAAGTTCCAATAATTTTGGGACTTTTTAATGGAGGCACATATTCTGCTTGTGTTTAATGCAATGTGGACAATAAATACAGTGTTTATATTTATGAAGCCAGAGCTGTACAACACGACTCAGACTCTGTTTAAAACCGGAAACAGTTGATACTAATCCAAGATAGCTTTGTCATTCAGAATAAGTGCATTTAATATGTTTTATGATTGAATATGACATTTAGGACCAACACCAAGTGTCATTTATTTGAAAAACATTTCCGTTTAATGTTTTCACTTTTGATTCTCGTTTTTGCTCGAAAGATGATTATCTATTGTCCAATCAGCTGACTGCAGTGATTAGCTTCTCCTTTTCCAAAGCGTACCATAAAGCTGTACCCCCTTCGAGACCCCAGACCCGAAGTGACCCTAAAGTGGTGCAGTATGATTTTTGGGGAAATTGTAGACCCCTTTTAGTGATGGAAACACGTCAAAACCAACCAGACCTGCAGCATATAATCTCAGTGGAAACAAGGCTATGGGGTCCTGTCAGTGTGGGTAGGGACAGCTGATTGGGACTGAATTTTAATTTGATTAGGAACGTGCTGACACTTCACTGTCCGATATACAGAACACTATTAAAAGCAACTCTTTGACAACAGATTAATATATAATTATATTATTTATCCCAAACTAAAGGTTTACTATTAAAATTAAAAAAGTATAGTATGATCTCAGGTGTGTCAAATTTGTTTTATTTGGCAAATCCACACAAGTTCTGCATGATCTTAGCCAGACCATTATTTAGAATTTACACTGAATACATCTTTATTGTCTAAACTTACCCATGCCACAATGAGGGATGTTATAGATTTTTAAGCATCCAAACTGGGACACCTACAGCAGATGAAATAAATGTGTGATCTGTTCTCCATCTAAAACTATAATTATTTATATTTTATCAACAGTGAACACAAAACAATTGCACAAAAGCATTTTGTTACAACCCCTGTAGGATCTATATATTGTATAATCTATTATCTGTGGTTGCTGGCTCTCCTCCCTTTCAGGTCGCAGCCAATACAGACAAAGACCTGGAGGATCTGCACCTGGCTCTGTGGGCGGGGTCCATCAGTTTAAAAGCTCACCACTCTTCCCTCTCACCTGGCAGCTGCAGCTTTTGTTTGTGGCTGTGAAAGTGACTAGAGCTATATGCTCAGGTTCACGGCTGTGGGGTCCCACAGCTTTTTGTGATTAAATATTTTCCCGCCCGTAACAGCCTGAAGACTAGTTCAGTTAGACAGTGGAGTCTACCTTGGTTAGAGCAGGATTGGATTCAAATTGTTCTGGCTATTGTTTTGGCTCAAACATTTGTTTTAACCGAGGTTGTAATGTACCTTTTTTTGATACAATTGTGTTTAAAAGGTTCATTGCTTCGACTTAAGCTTTATATTTTGTTTTATTTTTCATGTTGATTTGCTTATTGTTTGCCTTAGCTATGTTTATTTGTACATACTTTACCTCTGTCTTTCTTTTGGAGCTCTAACAGGGTTTACATTGTAAATATGTATAGTTACTTTTTTGGTGTTTCCCTTCAGTTGGTTTAGTCCTGTGTTGAGTACACTGTGTGCACAATTATTAGGCAAGTTGTATTTTTGAGGATTTATTTTGTTATTGTACTGTGCTCTTGGTCAATCCAAAGTGTTAACAAACCCTCAAACCTAAACATTTAAGTAGTAAAAGTGAAGTTTTGGCTTTCTTAAAGGGCGTCAGATTTTTATTGTACAATATTTTGTGCTGAAATACAATAATTTTGGGCTGTCTGTATTATGTGGTTATGATAATTTGGCAACACTGTCTCCCATTCTCCAGAAACTTAGTATTGATAAACTGTATTGGCTACAACCTGGAAGGGAGGAGCCAACAGCAACAGAGAATAGATCTACAACAACCAGCAAATTTAAACACCTCTACACTGTGTGCACAATTATTAGGCAAGTGATTATTTTGATCATATCATCATTTTATCCATAATTTCCAACTCCACGCTGTATAAACTTGAATCCTTATTGGATTTAATGCATATAAGATGATATGTGTATTTGTGTAACCAGGGAGGTGTGGCCTAAGGAGATCAACACCCTATATTAAGGTGTGCATAATTATTAGACAGATTCTTCTCCTCAAGAAAAATGTACCAAAAAAGAGATTTAACTGACTCTGAAAAGTCAAAAATTGTAAGAAAGTCTTTCACAGGGATGCAGCACTCTTGAAATATCTAAGATATTGGGGCGTGATCACAGAGCCATCAAACGTTTTGGAGCAAATAGTCAAAAGGCCAAGGTAAGAAAGGCTGAAACCCAACCACCTCTGAACAAGACACATAAGTTGAAACGTCAAGAATGGGCAAAGAAATATCTGAAGTCAGATTTTTCAAAGGTTTTGTGGACTGATGAGATGAGAGTGACTCTTGACGGTCCAGATGGATGGACCCGTGGTTGGATCAGTAACGGACACAGAGCTCCACAAACTCAGACGCCAGCGAGGTGGAGGTGGGGTACTGGTATGGGCTGGTATTTTTAAAGATGAGCTAGTTGGACCTTTTCGGGTTGAAAATGGACTCAAAATCAACTCAGACCTACTGCCAATTTTAAGAAGACACTTTCTTCAAGCAGTGGTTCAGGAGAAAGTCTGCATCTTTCAAGAAGACTTTGATTTTTGTGCAAGACAACACTCCATCACATGCATCAAAGTTCTCCACTGAAAGGCCAGTAAAGGCCTTAAAGATGAAAAACTAATGACATGGCCCCCTTCTTCATCTGAACTTAAACCTACTGAGAACTTTAGGGCCCTTCTTAAGCAGGACATTTACAGTGAAGGTAAACAGTACACCTCTGAACAGTGTCTGGGAGGCTGTGGTTGAACTGCACAAAAAGTTGATTCTGACCAGATCAAGAAACTGACTTCGTGGAGGTTTGTGACTGTTGTTGAAAAGAAGAGTGGCAATATTTGTCACTGAGTTGTTGTTTTTTTTTTTTTTAATTTCAGAAAAATGTATTTGTAAATTTTGAGTTGGTTTATTATTGTCACTTAAATATGTGAAAATCAACAATTGAGATGGGATTTCTTTTTCTTTTTTAATTTAGTTGCATTATAATTCTGCACACTAATATTCTAATAGTGGTGTACATGTAGATATTCCAAAACGTTACTCATCATAAAATAGTGGGGGTTTTTTTGTTGTTTTTTTTTTTTGTTTTTTTTTAGGCGGAACTAAAAAATTCATGGGTATGCATTCTTCGAGCAGTGGTCTTGAAAATAGGCTTAGGGCTTAAAAGGTTAAAGGAGTAATTGATGCATAAAACGTATTCAAACAAACGGTTGTTTACTCCACAAAGGTATGGTGTCCGGGTGGTTACCGCCCATAGCCTCACATACAGTATATAGTACACAAAAGGAGAGTCACACTTGAATCCCTCCCACAAAGCTCACAAAAGCCTTGTTGTTCTAACTGTAAACTATATAAAAAAAAGGCATTAAATAAACTCACTCACCTAGCTGAAGAATTGATGAGTAATTTTAATAAAAGTAATTTTAGTACTTTAGTAGTTTCAAAAACCTTCTGCTCAACGCAGTAGAACTGGTGCAAGCTAACTTTTAAAATAGGTCTGACTCCAGTGCTCTGTAAAAAGGTTGTGTGAAATGTTGATTTGGTTTTATGTTCATTTGTGCCTTTTTGTAGAGTACACACTTATTAATTAGCTTATAGCTTAAACGCACTAGTTGCAGCACTTGTCCAGGAGGTGATAACAGGCGACTGCATTTGTTTCACCAGAGTTCTTTAGAGACGTAATTGGCGCATTTACTGTAGATCCAGAGTCAGTTTTTCAAACTACCAAGCAACCACCAATGGATCACAGCCGTGAGGATATACGGGATCAGCCATCAGTGTGGTCAGACATACGCTAATGATCATATTTGTACGTTAATTATCATATCCCAATTATAACCTCTGTACGATGTACGGAGGGGAAAATGTACATTCCTACATTTTCTTATCTATGAGGGGTGCTGGGCCCTAACTTGTCCAAAAACCTCGGGAACAAATTCTCAAGTAGGCACCATCTTGACATAACAACCCAAGAATTCAAGTTAAAACTACACATTTCTCGCCTGAAAATATCCAAAAAACTTGTTGTGTCACAACAACAGCAATAATTTAACTCACAACTATGTCCTTTGCCATTGCCGTAATCAAAATGCATTTTGGGATACCGGGCTGTCTCAAGTCTACATACATTATATTCCCATGCATCCTTAATAAAACAAGCGAGGCAAGAACACATCCGGGGATTGAATTGAAACAGTACTTGGGCAGCCACAGATGACGTGTCACAAGAACAGACAAGAATGTATATTGAGCGACCAATGAACTGGAGGATCTGTACATGCAGCATTAGTTTTAATGGTTCATTTGTGAATGTTAAAGTCCTGATGTTTATGGACCTTCTAGTTGTATAAATAAAGAAATAAAAGACAGCTCTCTTTCTTTCTGGTGGCCCCCCTGTGGGCGGGACTAAGACGCGAGGAAGGGAGTGGATGCATGTTAAGATGTTAAGAGAAATGAGACATACCCAAGAAGTGTAAAAGCAGGACAGTTGCCATTAAATAAGGACATATGGTTACCCTACTGACAACCCATCTGATGCTTAGACATCAAGGAGTCTGCATGAGACATTTCTGGTAGGTTGTGTATGACCATGTTTTGTTCACTTAAACACCATTCAATTCTGCTCCAGCTATAGAGACATTAGATAAACCGAGGCAATCTTAGATGTTAGGCTGAGAGTGATCACATATAAGTCAGGTCTGAGCTGCCTGCAGTGGGAGGACTGACTGAGAAATGAGCAGAGAAGTGTGAGGAAACTAATTAGCCCTGGTTCAGGCCATTACTGCAGCGAGAGCCACACACCATTAACCTCAGCTGAAAAGATACAAGATTTCTGAAAACATTGTTGTTGTACAGTATATGCACAAGCTTTTCCTCTTTTGTTTTAATTTCTTTTTAAACCACTGAGCTACAACTGAGTATTGGGAACCCAATGTTTGACAATTTCCTAAATGTTGGCAGCAAGCATCACATTTATATATAGATTCTGATTAGTGAAAACAATCTGAATTAAATCACTGAACCTCTTTTTACACTGTTAACGTCAAATAAATGTACACAGAAAGACAAACCCAAAAGACAATGGATGTGAGCTGTTATTCAGCAACTGAGAAAGCTGACAAATAGTGTGGAAGTTTAATAGAGATGTCTTTCTACTGTCTATGTTAAAAACACCTTCTCTACCTAGCCCTGCTAAACTGACTCCACAGTTGGGTGAAGCTATTTATTGTCAAACAACTGTGTTTACACTTTTAAAATCACAATGAGAACAAAAACTAATAAAATGAAAGCATTGTGCATCACTGGATGAAAGATTCAAGGGTCCGTCAGGAGCCCAGAAACTCACTGACCTTTTATACACACACTGATTACAAGAAAACAGATCACAGGTGACGATGGTTACCTTTAGTAGCTATTCAAACCTGTTTGTGTCACTTGTGTGTATGTTATCAGCCCAAAATCACCAGGATATGTACATTTTTGATTAGGGTCATTTGGGTAGTTTCTGAAGTCATTAGCTTTTAAAAATATTAAACACAATTGTTTGACAATAAATGTTTTTACCCACCCACTAACTATGAGTTAAAGAAAAGTTTTTGTGTATCATTCAGATTCTCTGAAAAATGGCCCAAAAGAAATTACAAATTCCGCCAGGGTATAACTTATGAGCACAACTGTACATCATCTGTGGTCAAGGTAGGCCATAAAGATCTTGTACCTAACTATTTATTTTGTATTTGAGTAAAAATTGTTTTATCTCATAAAGTATGTTATGCATAAAAGCAGCCATTTATGTAAAGATCAAATTTCTACGTGTACTTAAACGAAACCCTGAGCGACTCACTGGAATCAGGTAAAGCATCTTTAAGAACATCAGTGAATGGTTGGCGCAATCACCTACTCAATTGTTGGTAAACTCACTAACAGTTGTGTGGTAACAGTTGTTGTTTCTCAGTCGTCAAAAACATCTTCCTTTTAGCATATCTATGCTCAGAGATATCTTTTTGGGTTTTGATCAGTGATTATTATAATATTATTGTGTTGAATAAATTGACTAATGTTTTTGTCTCCTGTGACATTGAAGATAGTATAGTAAAGAATACTACAGCTATATATTATAAATGCCATATACAGTATTATAGTATAGCCATATAGTATAGCCACTTAATGCACTTAAAGCTCCGCTACCTGATATTCTGTTGTCTCAGATTCCACTCCACTATTCAAAATACTATTAGCAAAGCTGCAACTTTAGCATCAGGACGGCAACATTATGTTATATTGATTTGACAGTATTTGTCCACATTTTTACGTTACCTCCTGTATTTCTTTTACGAGCGGTTTCTCTGTGTTAAAAGACATTCAACCAATGGCAGTGCTTTTTTTTGTGCGAGCATATGATTGGCCCAATTTTTCCATTCCTGAATAACTTAGAAGTTAAAAGTAAAATTTTAAATAAGTAAATTTTTAGTTAAAAGTTAAAAATCCTTAATAATAAACATTAGATGGCTTCACAAAGTCTGTTTTTTTTACAATATACTATTTGAGGTTTAAACCATTTCCCACAACTAAAAGAAAAAAAATATCAGGTATGCTACAATATGTTTGAGTCCTTTTAGCAATAACTGATTTTTATGTTCAGAGATTGTAATGTTCAGACGAAGAACCCAAACACAGACACCAGGATAAGTATCTCAAGGCAGATTTATGTAAACAGGGATAACTTAGATTCAGGATGTTTTTTGTGGACAGAGAGGATTTACAAGGAGGAGACGGATGCTGGACTGGTGGCTGGACTTGACAAATCTGAAGCGTACAAGAACCCAGAGGCAAGTATCCATAAAGTTAAACAAGACAGTATAACGCTAGACGTGAGCTAGTTTTACGATCTGGCACCGCTGGACGAGGTGCTCTTTGTACCCCGTTAATTAGATTGGACTGGGTACAGCTTGCCTGGGTTTGCCACCGCTCCTGCACACCGGTCTCCACTCAGCGAGTAGGCAGGGGAGGGGGAGCAGGGGAAGGAATCTCCTGGAGGGGCCGGAGCAGGCTGGGCTGACTCAACAGCCGAAGTAACAGAGATAGCCTTTTGGTTTTTGATTAGTCACTATTATTATGTGATCTTAGGAATTATTTAACATTAATAACATTATGGTCTTTAGAAATTTGTGTTAACTATAAAGCTGAGAAGTGAAAACAGACAGGTTTTTACTGTGCTGCTAAAAGCTTGGATAGAGATAAAGCAAACAACATAGAGCAATGGTATCTTTCTTTAACTCCACAATAGTGACCTCAGACCAAGAAATTATACAGAACCCTTTTCTTCCAACTTCTTACTGTTCTCAAATCTTTTATCCAAGTCCATCGTTGCTCAAAGGAGGAACAGAACACAGCAACCTGTTTTTTTAAATTTCGTACGTTTTTAGAATTAAGTTTTTTAAAGCACCTTGGTCAAACCAAGCTGATTTTAAAGTTTGATTTGACTTGACTCTTAAAATATCATCTGGTCTCAATCCCTATTGATCTCTATATACCCTAGTCTAGATCCTGATTTGGTCTCAGTGTGGGCTTCACAACTCTTACTCATTGCTAATTTCATTGATAAACCCAATTGCATCCAGTTTGTAGGAGACTGTAAAGCAAGTGTTGCAGCAGACTGTGGTCTTTCATTTGTCGGTGTGGTCTGGGACTGCTGTAGATAACAATCCCCTCGGGGGTTGGAGGTCTTTGTGAATTAGCGTCCAGCATTAAGGCTCACAGCAACAACAGAGCGGCAGAAATCGATGGCCTTGCCCTGGTGAAAGAAAAGGCTGAAAGAGGGCATTTATCAGATCAGAGCGCCGGATCAAGAGGAATTACTGCAGAAACTCAAAACCTGCTGCTTTTACGACCAAACTTCGTCAAGACAGGACAGTTGAACCCTGGGGTCAGAAGGTCTTTTAGTCTTTGTTCATGCAAATGTCATTGTAAATGGAATGCTCAATTCAATATTTCATCAAACAAATTAACAAGAGTTTAATTATAGCCATGGCTAGTGCCACAAATTTCCATTTTTGGGTAACCACATTTTCTAAAAAAAATTGTGGAGTCTTTTAGAAGAGGCAAAAAAACTATAGCAAATATAAAGTAAAATGAAACACAGATCAATAAAGACACCTTGAACATATATTGCAAATTTATCTTTTTCAAGGTTTAAAAAAAAATTGAAATCACTCATTGTTGGTGGGGAAGGGTTAAGACATAGAGGCAAAACAATACCATATTACACAAAAACACAACATATGAACCTTGGAGCGAGTTCCTGGAAGTTACATATTTCACTACATTTCTATACTCCTGTTTTTCAAGTGTGATGCACTTTAAGATTTCTTTCTAATAATTGTGCAAGTGTAGCAGTGTGAGATGCGTATCTGCCCTGTAAGGGTGTGTTCACACAAAAAGCAACAAAATGGCTTGCCTGTGTAGGGTATTAGGCAGAATACATGTTTTAACAATACAGTACACCCACTCTTATCAACAGATTTGAGTAATAACTTAAAGGCTAATATTTAACTTATTCGAAGGGGGACCTTTCTAATGTGTAATAACCCGTTACATAGGTGAAAGACCAACCTTACAACAACATAAGAATAAATATGGTTTATTTTTTAATATAATGGGTTATTAACAAGGAATAATTACTGGTAATAATGAATAAAAAACATAATCTGAATCAGAATCAGAAAAACGTTTATTGCCATTGTCAGTGAACAAGATTCACAAACTAGGAACTTGCTTCGACGATAAGGTGCACATGAAGGGCATGCATAAAAATACAAAATAAAATACAAGATAAATAAAATACATACATACATAATATACAGACTAGGTATATAGAACCAAATTACAGTTTGTCAGATATGGTGCAAAATGTGCAGTCAATGAATAGTTCTTGATATTATGTGCTTATAAAAGTGACAAGTGTTGTAAAGTGTTAATGAGTCCAATGGTAGAGGGAAAGAAACTGTTCTTATGGCGGGAGGTTCTGGTTCTAATGGACCGTAACCTCTTGCTCAAGGGGAGCGACTCAAATAGTCCAGGGTGAGAAGGATCGGCTGTGATCCGACCTGCTCGTCACCGAGTTCTGGAGATGGATGGAACGTTTCACCTTCTCTGCAGAGCACACAATGCGCTGCAGTCTTTTTCTGTCCCTGGCTGTGGCTGTGGCTCCAGCGTACCCCACGGTGATGGAGGAGGTGAGGATGGACTCAAAGATGGCCGTGTAGAACTGCACCATCATCTGCACTGGCAGCTTTCCTCAGCTGCCGCAGGAAGTGCATCCTCTGCTGGGCCTTCTTGATGAGGGAGCTGATGGTGGGCTCCCACTTGAGGTCCTGAGTGAGGGTGGTACAGAGGAAGTGGAAGGAGTCCACGGTGGTGATGGGGAGGTCTGTCAGAGCGATTGGGGGCAGGGTGGCTGTGACTTTCCTGAAGTCCACAATCATCTCCCCTGTCTTCTGGGTGTTGAGCTCCAGGTTGTTGTCTGACTCATTGACAGACCCTCCCGATGAGGGTGGTGTCATCCGCAAACTTAATCAGTTTGACGAAATTGTGGCTGGAGGTGCAGCAGTTGGTGTGGTGTAGCGGCTGGTGTGGAGCTCCTGTGCTGATGGCAATAGTGTCCGAGACATTCTTCACCAGCCGCATGCACTGCCTCTGGACCGTCAGGAAGTCAGTGATCTATCTCCAGGTGGAGTCAGACACATTGAGCTGGGAGAGCTTGTCCTGGAGCAGAGCAGGGAGGATGGCGTTGAATGCAGAACTGAAGTCCAATAACAGTATCCTGGTGTAGGTTCCCGGGGAGTCCAGATGCTGCAGGATGAAGTGGAGGGCCAGGTTGATGGCGTCATCTACAGATCTGTTGGCTCTGTAGGCTAACTGCAGGGGGTCCAGGAGAGAGGAGGTGATGGACTTGAGGTGGGACGAAACCAGGCGCTCAAATGACTTCATGACTACAGATGTCAGCACCACTGGCCTGTAGTCATTAAGTCCAGTGATCTGGGGCTTCTTGGGGACAGGGCCGATAATGGAGGACTTGAAGCAGGCTGGGACCTGGCAAGACTCCAGAGAAGTGTTAAAAATGTCTGTGAAGACAGGACGTCAGCTCATCAGCACAGTGTCTCAGGGGGGCAGGGGAGACACCGTCTGGACCATGTGCTTTGCGGGTGTTTTGTCTCTTGAACTGCTTCTGCACGTCCTGTTCCAGAACTGAAAGGGCAGTGGGGGAGGAGTGGGTGACCAGGTTGCGGCTGGCTGAAGTGTCCACTGAAGTCTCCAGCTCTTGACACCTCCCTGATAAATTCATCCTTTGCCCACCTGTAGCTACCCTAATCTCCAACTCTTTAGGCTGCTTCCTATTGCAGCCTTAGCTATCTCAGTTTGGTAAACCAGAGTTTGTCATTATTGAAAGTCACTTTGGTGTGTGTAGGTATAATGCTGTCCTCACAGTATCGAATGTATGATGTTACAGTGTCTGTGTACTCATCCAAATCTGTGGCAGATCTAAACACCTCCCAGTGAATAGTGTCCAAACATGTGCGTAGCTCCTTCACTGCCTCCCTGGTCCACTTCTTAGTTGTCCTCTCGACAGGTTTGGAGAGCTTCAGCCTCTGTCTGTTTGTGGGGATATGGTAAACCATGGCGTGATCTGAAGAGCCCATGGCAGCGCGGGCCACGGCGTGAAAGGTGTGGTGCTGACAGTGGTGTGACAATGATCCAGCGTGTTCTGCTTTCTGGTCGGGCATTCAATAAGCTGTCTGTACTTTTGTAGTACGTGACTCAGATTTCCCTTGTTAAAATCCCCAAGAATAATAAACAATGAGTCCGGAAAAGTCCGCTCCACACTCCCTGGTCTGCGAGTGCGTGCTGTGCCTTCTGCAGATTGGTACTCGGTGGAATGTAAACAGCGTCCAGAATAAATGAGGCAAACTCTTGTGGAGAGAATGGTTTGCAGTTAATGAAAATAAATACCAGAGCAGGAGAGCAGTGTTTGGAGATCATCGTTACTTCGGAGCACCAGGCATTGTTGATGAAGAAACGGACTCCGCCTTTTGTTTTTCCCCCGGAGTGATCTTTTTGTCTGTCAGCGCAGAGGAGTTGAAATCCTAACACAACTTCAGACCACTGGAAGAATCTGAGAAGATGTTGCTGGAAGCGTTGAATTAAAACAGCAAACGTTTAACGTTTTACACATTGAAGTAGCTGATTCAACAGACTTTTGTAGTGTAACCCTACTGGAGCAGCAGATTTGGCACATTCAAAGAAAGAAAGAAAAAAGCCAAAGGAATACAACAAGAGATATGGCCAAGAAAGCAAAGAGAGACATAGTTGGCAAAATATAAAATGGTCTCTCTTGCTGCTTCTTTGGCGTCACGCTTTTTGCCTCAATTCCTGGTTTGTCCTATAGATGCATAGATTGTAAATATACTTGAATGTTATCTGTCCATTGCTCCCATATTCAACAATATTGTCGTTACCAAATGGCAATAAAATGGTTACATCCGGGCTTTTCAACTCTTACTGCATAGTAAAACAAAAGTTTTCAGATAGCATAAACATACATATTAATCAAACCCCCCCCCACCTCCAGAGTTGTCATGTAGTAAATACTTAGCTCTAGAGATTGGAGCCATCTTTTGTACCAGGCTGTAAACATAATTTTTACACTTGTAAAGTTGCCTTTGGCTTTCTCCTTATATTTACACTTTTGGAGCCTGCCCTCTGGTGGACAACGGTATATTGCTGTATATCAGTGTATGGTGGTGCCCTTACTTGAGGATTTTTTCATGAGAGAGGCTTGTGCTGCTGCTGCTTTGTTAACTGAAAAACCTTTGGATATAAACACTGCTTTGATGAGCTCCAAATACTGCTTTAAATCTAGTTGTAGATTTGTGCTGCTGTGCTTGGTTCCAAATACAGTGCTTTGTGGACATTTGACATGGTTGGTGAAGAAAAGATTAAAGCAAATGCATCAGGACTAGGTTTTCAAGGTGAAGACATTTCGTCTCTAATTCCAAGAGACTTTATCAATTCTGAGATCAACTGGTAAGAGAGCTGATCTTTATCTCTAGAGGGAGGAGTTTGACCTGAAACCATAGTAATGTGGGGAAATCCAATAATTATATGTTAATTTAGAGCAATGATGCATAATTTTTAAGTTACTGTAAGTAGAACCCTTTGCTCTCTGCTATCTAAAAAAATAATAATAATAATAATTGGTTTCCTTTTGGGCCCAATCAGTCTCAGCATGTTTCAAATAAAAACATACCCTCTCCCGCTGTTTACTGAGAATACAGTGCCTCAGATTTCACCTCAATGCCTTGTGCACCATCAGAATTATGCACAAATTTAATTTGATTGCTGTATCCCAGAAGGACAATTGTACAACATTATGAAAGGGCTCAGTAAAATCTGCTAATTACACTGAAATCTGTAATCCGCTGTCATATTTCATCTTCACAGCAGAATATAAATGTGGGGAAACAGACAGTATTTTTCTGTCTGCTGTGTTGTGGAAGCCATTTCCTCATTAGAGCAACACTTGTTTGGTGCATTTTAAATTAAAACAAAGTCTGATAAACTTTTCATGGCCTCAAACTAAAATCCAATATGAATATTATCGATAAGAAAATTTGCCTTTTCTGTTTGAAAAGGAATACATAAGGACTAAACTAGGACTAAGCCTATGGAGCTAAACATTATTGTTTAAGATAATGGTCTGGAAAAATATAAAGATTTCCTATTTTTTTTATTTCAGTCCGAAAAATTATTTTTTGGGGACTCAAAGTCAACAGTGGTCCTCATATCACAATTTAAGAAAAACTGTACAAAATTAAAAGACTGGTCAAGCTGCCTTTCACTAGGATCAACGTGTGGTACTAAATATCTTTCTTTGTTATGACTCCTTACTAAATTTTACAAGACTCCATAACCTCACAGAAGCATAACCAGTTTTCAGTGTTCAGTACTGTCACACTGTGTTGAGTGTTCATTGTCTCTGGGTCCTGTATTGACGGTATTTAAACATCTCCTGATCATCAAGAAAGTCTCCAGCCTGTCTTTTAGTTTGAATCCTCTTAACTCTATAAGGACAGCACCGACTTCACCAAAGAATATTATCTCCAGTCCCTTATATTGTGACATTTCAAACTACATGGATATTGTTAATTAGTACAGGAGCTCTATGTAATCAAGCTATTTCCATAACCCCCTTTGTCATAACAAATATAATTTGTAAATGACTTGGCACTATTCAAATCTTGTCTTTTTCACAGATGATTCATATTACAACATGCTAATAGATTAGTAAACAGTTTTTTTCTCAAATACATGTAAAATTAAATCAGATAATTTCAGTATTAGTTACTTTACATTAAATTACTATTGTTCTCTTTCTCTTCGTATATCATTTGAAGCAGAAGACCATGACCATATATATATATATATATATATATATATATATATATATATATATATATATATATATATATATGTATATTATGGCTGAAGTCCTTGAAAACAGTAGAAGCCTGGATGTGCTAATGTGGTCTAATTACCCTCAGGAGCGTAACCTTGCCCGGGAACATTACTCTTTTCTGTCTCTGGATTTGAATGCAGTGGAGGTATCACACATTAGTCTGGCTCAGCACAGCGCGCCGAGAGAACAACATCTGCGAGGAGTATTACGGCGGTTTGATTTGTGCTGGCTCCAGATGGGCCGACACGCTTCACGCTCCCACGCTGCAGACTCTACACTAACAAACGACTCCAGAGCTGGGCCAACACCAGCCGCTGGAGCAGGGCAAACAAAAGACAGACGAATGGGCATCTGTGAGTTCAGCTCAGTATTCTCCTGCTCCACAAACCTAAACGTCAGAGCTGATTTAGGAGGTGAGTCTGGGGATTTTTCAACAAATCTTTCATTACTCTTTTATTTCCTGGGGAAGGGCTGTATCTGAAACCGCTCCCAAGTCTGTACCCTTTCAATCATAATAAAGGCTTAGACTCATGGGTGCAGGAGATTGGGGTTTTAAGAAGGCCTACACAATATTGAAAAAATGTGCAATATTCAATAACTATTTTAAATACTGTGATAACAATATTACCTGTGATATTTGATGCTCTTTTACATAATATTAAAAATTAAAAATTAAAAAAATTTAATTTAAAAATAAATTTAATGCTCTGGACACTCGTCAAAGCAGGAGCTAAATCAGTCTCAGAGATTATACTAGGACTAAACCATGATTGAACCATGTTTAAAACCGGACAGTTTTATTTAGATCCTCACAGTCTGATTTAAAGCTGTGTTTGGACAATTTGGAATTTGACAGAAAAAAATTAAGTCTATAAAATGGAAGACTATAGTGCTGTTACGCTTGGTCGCTTGAGATGGAAGAGTATTTGAACCTTTTCAAGACCCGTTAAACACCAAGAGGGATTGTCCATAGTGGAGATGCAAGTTTGAATGCCCCCCCATGGCTATGTCCAGCCTCAAACATTGACCTCAAACCTCAGATTTCTACGGAGCTCCTCTGGTCTCACTATGTAAAAAAAAAAAAAAATATGTAACTAAGTCGTGGCCACGAGATACGCTAAGTCGTGGCCACGAGATACGCTAAGTCGTGGCCACGAGTTTAGCTAAGTCGTGGCCACGAGATACGCTAAGTCGTGGCCACGAGTTTAGCTAAGTCGTGGCCACGAGTTAAGCTAAGTCGTGGCCACGAGATACGCTAAGTCGTGGCCACGAGATAAGTAAATATGAATAAATATAAAAGGAGAATGCACAATGGAGCAGCTTTTCTCCCGAAAGCATGCACGCTAACTCTTCCACCCATAAGGCTCATACATACAGCCAGATGGAGGTACCGTGACCTAAGCCTACAACGCCCTCTGCTGACGTTTTATCGTAGGCTACACAGACATGCTTTTCCAAAATGTCAAACACTTCAATAATTAATAAACCAGTCTGCACACTACTGTAGACTATCTTAAAATCATAATCATAAATACTTTATTAATCTTTATGGATATCGATAACCTTTGTTATTTAAATGGACCCTGTACTGTAGTGCAATGTAATACTTCACATTCTGTGCAATATTATCTGTTTTAATATTCAGTGTAATATAGTTTGCTGCAGTTCTGCTTCTATTTATTTACTAGTACTGTTCATCACAATCAATTCAATTCTGTTAATACAGTAATGTAAATCTTGTAGGCTGCATATCCATGGTCCTTTATAACTCTTATTTATATTTTATAGCATATATTTATACTTTTTACATGTATATAGGCTACTTGTTTATTTACCAACTTATATTATTATTTATATTTCTTTAAATGTCTTGATGTGCACATCAACTGTGACACAACAATTGTCCCCTGGGTTATCGATATCAATAAAGTATTTCTGATTATGATTTTAAGATAGTATACAGTAGTGTGCAGACTGGTTTATTAATTATTGAAGTGTTTGACATTTTGGAAAAGCATGTCTGTGTAGCCTACGATAAAACGTCAGCAGAGGGCGTTCTAGGCTTAGGTCACGGTACCTCCATCTGGCTGTATGTATGAGCCTTATGGGTGGCAGAGTTAGCGTGCATGCTTTCGGGAGAAAAGCTGCTCCATTGTGCATTCTCCTTTTATATTCATTCATATTTACTTATCTCGTGGCCACGACTTAGCTTAACTCGTGGCCATGACTTAGCGTATCTCGTGGCCACGACTTAGTTACATATTTTTTTTTTTTTACATAGTGAGACCAGAGGGGCTCCGTAGATTTCAAACCTTCAATGATTTCATGGAAAGCAACATCAGGGAAGCCGAGCCTACTGTCCTTGTCCTTTATCAACCTTCCTCAGACGGCCTCCAGAACCCTTCCCCAATAGGGTCTTAACAGCATTTGGCCCAATATATTTGCTGTTGGATTTCTGAGGTTTCAATAAGTTCAGAGGAATTAATTTCACAGTTAGCATTAGTTAGGTCTGTTTGCTCATGGAGATAGTGCTTGAGAGGTATCAGAAGTAAATGTAATAGAGTCTGTGCAAATGAAAAGGTGGCTGTCAAGACTACCGGCCCCTGTATGTTCACTAGAGGAAACACAGGGAATGACCTGTGACGATGATACCAGATGAACAACTGGTTGGTGAAGCAAAGTTCTTGCATTTGGTCTTTTTTTCATTTATGAAAGATAGTTTTAAGACTGCAAATTACCTTTGTGTTTATTTTTTCATCAGTGCCCAGTTCTTCAGTTCAGAAGTACTTTTAATTTTAAGCACGTGCCTGATGTTTATCCAACTTCAGGGACTATCTGCGCTGCCTCCATTCAAATTTCCCACTGGCGTGTCCCGATGTTTCAAGCCAGGATGTACCAGTTTCTGTCCTCTGCCTAAGCACTGCCCCTGTGTCACACACCTCAGGTGGCCCAATGCGGCTTTCAGAAACAAGTAGGCAGAGCACTGGCATCCAAATCCTTTAATTAAATAATAGTCCTGAGAAGACTTTTGAATTATGTAGCGGCAAAACCCAATGGACGTTTCGGACATGTGTCTTCTTACAAAAGGGAAACCAATACTCCAGCATATTTGAATAAAAAAAAACATTTATTTTCTTTTATGTAAGTCACACGGTTAAAAGACTATTCCTCCACACAATGCAACGCCTGGTGTCATTATTTCAGGACCTTAAATACGGGAAATGAAACCTCATACAAAACACCACGCCACATGGAGGGCAGAGATACAAATGGCCTCTACACAAGTCCCCTGGAAGGCAGCTCCAGCCACAGGCTTCTGTGCCGGTTTCTAGCCTGAGTAAATAAAGAGAGTTGCATCAGGAAGGGCATCCAGTGTAAACACATTGCCAAGCAACGCATGTAGATTACTCTGCT
Organism: Neodontobutis hainanensis; assembly: GCA_024349245.1. Classification (NCBI taxonomy): domain Eukaryota; kingdom Metazoa; phylum Chordata; class Actinopteri; order Gobiiformes; family Odontobutidae; genus Neodontobutis; species Neodontobutis hainanensis. The sequence goes on from JALDNG010000128.1 coordinate 858,839, forward strand.
GCAGTGACCCCCTGAAGGGTAAAAGCAGAAAGCCACTTACTTGATTGTCATGGGGCTATAGTACTGAAGAAAAATCCTTTATTCAAGAGCATGCTACTTTTGTTTTTCTGTGATTTTACACACTTTCACACAAAAAAACTGTGTTGGCATTCAGATCTATTTGCACTTAAAGCTGTGTGCGCACATTCAGAATTACGTGCTTTCATTCAAAATTATGCTTTTGTGTTTAGAACCGTCCTCTCATACTTGGAATGTTTCTGTTCGCTTGCAAAATTTTTGCTTCCGAATTTTTTTGGCTCACGCTTGGATCTGACCAATCAAACTCCAGCTCTGACGCTGACTAATCAGACTGCACTGGTTCCTCGCAGGTGCTTTGCTTTGTGTCTCAGTCCAGTCCTTAATTCAATTCCAAAACTATTTGATATGTATTCCATATCCAAAATAGATTTTATGTGTATTACATTTACATTTATTCTTATTGTCACCTGTGAATTTAAAAAAAGGGTTTTTATATAAACTGTGGTACCTTACTGTATTGCTTTAATGTGTCTGTTAAAGTAAAAGTCTGAGTCCATTATTACCACAAGATTTCTAACCTGATTTTTAGACTTGTTTAAAGTGTCTCAAGGTGACTGCTGACGCTTTCCCTTTGTTTGTGTGTGCCAAAGATAATGACTTGTGTTGTAGAAAGCTGTTTTGCAGCCACACAGTGATCTGTTAGAGGAAGTGACAGAGTGAGTCCACAGGCTCATAGTCGCCTGCTGTCAGTGAGATGTAAATCTGAGTGTCATCTGCAGAGTTGTGGTAAGACACATTGTTACTGCGAATCATCTGGCCCAGAGGGTCCCAGGATGGACACCCGTGGGATCCCACAGGTCAAGGCCATTGGGTCTGAGATGCAGTTTCCTGTTTCAACAAAGTACTTCCTGTCTTTAAGATAGGACATAAACCAGAGCCGGCTCACCCATTAGGCAATATAGGCAAATGCTAAGGGCGCCATGGCCTCCAGTACAGCACAAAATCAAGAAAACATCACCTTTAATATAATCAGTGAAATGATCCAGATATACGTAGGGCACCTCAACTAACCGACAAAAGATCAACTACTGGCACAACAACAGCTAGCACTCCCTTTGACCCTCTGAGGCAGCTGTAGTTTGGATTATGAGTAGGGTGACCAGATCATAATGAACCAAATGTGGGACAAAAAGCCTGTTTATGTTGGACAAAGAGAGACATTGTGGGACACCTTTTAGGCTACTCCTAAAATCCTTAAAGTGTTTCCAGTGACCATAAACTCAACGTAAAACCTACCTAAAGATATTTTTTGTTTTCCTAAAACACCAAACGATGTAAAAATCCACTCAGGGTTGTCTGGTAGAACCTTTTATCACTGAAATGCACCTGTTTGTGATCTAGAGACAGGACTAAGATTGGATGTTCTGTTTCAGGATCTAGAGTTACATTCACTGCATACTGCTGCAGTCTCTTGTGTTAAATGTCCTACAGACAGCGGTAATGGAAAATTTACTCTGACATAACTCACAAAAAAACGAGTCTCCTCAAACTGCTTTACCCATGAGTCATGATGAAAAGTCTTTATAGTCCTCATAGCAGCATCAGACCAACCAAAAACAATTATATCTGTTTAATCTTTGTTTAGATTTAAAAAGTTTATATGTAGCCAGGCAGTAATGTCTTTCAGGCAGTCAACCAGAGCATAAACCGAGATACTTGATCACAGAAGCAAGTAAATTTGGACATTGTCTGCATTACAGTGAAAAGCAATATTGTGCAATAATTTTTTTTTAAATGGATCATAAAGGCAACATATAAATAGCGAACAAAATGGGACCTAAAATTGATTTCTGGGGCACTCCACAATCAAGCGGAGACACAACAGATGAGAACTGGCCTAAGTTGACGGTAAATGTCCTACTGCATAAGTAGGATCAAAACCATTTGAGGGCGGAGCCCCTTATGCCCAGACACTGCTCAAGGTGAGATAAAAGAATGTTATGGTCCACAGTATCAAAAGTGGCAGTCCAACAACACTAAAACAGCTGGTCCACCGGTGTCAGAAAATAAAAGCAGGTCATTTTACCTGCAGGACTTTTAAAAGAGCAGTTTCAGTGCTCTGCAGTGCTTTAAAACCTAACCTCTGGGATGACTCTCAAGAAATGACTGCATTTGGCCATAAACTACTTTCTCTAAGACCTTTGACAGGAAAGGGAGTTTTGAGATAGGCCTGAAATTTGATAATAAAGTGGGATCAAGACTACTTTTCTTTCAAATTGGCTGTACACGACATGTTTGAAAACAGCTGGGAGACAACCAGATAACAGAGATACATTAATAATATCCACTACACAGGGCTTAAGACTATTGAATACCTCCTTAAGAAGGCGGGGAGGTACGATGTCCAGGGGACAATGAGATGGCCACTCTTTTAGTTAAAAAAGGAATAGACACCTGTTCAAAACACTCAAAGGCTGCATTACATTCAGGAGAAACAGCAGGACCAGGCTTCAAAACAGGAGGCAATAATCTCAGTGCATTAAATTTGTCTGAAAAGAATTTTAGAAGGTCATCGCAGAGTTTAGGAGAAGCCACAATTCCAGAGGAGTCACAAGGTTTAATTAAAGAGTAAATTGCAGAAAACCTAAAAGCTGTTTGGGACTTGATTGAAGTTGTCAAATTGACGTTTCGTTCAATATAAGACAAATTCTGTTTCCCCATTCCTTGCTTTGCATTGCGGGCGAAGCTGTTGTCGGCAGGCGCTGGAGCTGTCAATCAAACTGCACACTCCACTTGAATACTGCTAACTGATCGGAAGCGCTGCAATGATGGTCATCCCGTTGTTACAACTGGACAACAAAGCAAAGTTATGGGTCTTTCATAAATTATCTACAGTTGTGAAAATGATCAAAATAAATCAATTTGTGTGACGCATAACTTTTGTTCAAAATGATGTGCATCTATTTATGACTGCTGCATTTTGAGTTTTCGCCCTCTGAGGCTGCCATAGATTTAGTTCTGACCCCCTGTGTAGTCAGTGTTTTGACCCAGCTAATATTTACAAATAAACATTTTATATTTAAAAATGGACGGTCTGTGAAGGCTGTTAATGCAAAACCTGTCCTGGAATGTTGTACAAGTCCTGAAAATAGCCAATATACTTAACCACTTTTCATTTGCTTCCTATTAAATCAAATTTAAAATTCTGCAAATTACAAGACCGTAACATCCTATTAGCTCTAAATGAATAAACATGAATTGAATTAATCACAATCAAAATAATAATAGTGGTTCATTTTGAGTCCTGCTTTAAAGCTTTTGAATCAGGCATCTCTTTTGAAAATAAACAAGTCACTTCCCACTCGAGTTCAGACCGTGTATTAATTAGACTAACAATCCCTACCGAGGCATTTCAAGTCGACAAAATTACCGCTTCCACAGTGCGAGAGCTCTTGTTTCGCCAAAGCCATTTAGGTTTGAAAGACTCATTAAAGACCAGCATTGTTATTTTCCCTGGCTTATTTTCTTTTAAGCAAATAGACGCCTCTGGCTCCACGGTGGAGAAGCATAAATCAAGTTTCCTGAAAGACAATGAAGGCAGCAATTTATTTATTTAGCAAAGAATCAAGCTTTACTTTTTAAATGTTCACTTCAAGCTAGAAACTAAGGACATATGACTTCCTGCACTAAATATGAAACAAAAGGCTTCTGATTAAATCTACATTTAAATATATTCTATTGACTTAATCTTATGTTATTAAAGTGATATTACTGTATTTTCTCAGTAGTGTTATGTGGTACTTTTGTATACTTATATGTAACATACTTAATCTTACAAAAAAAATTGTGACAGATGGGATAATCAAATTAACAAAGACTCAAACATAAAACCTCTTTCAAATTAACTCTCGGCAGTAGCTCAGTGGTAGAGCGGCCATCCTTTGACTGGAAGTTGGGCGGTTCAATCCCTGCTTGAAACATCCCACAACATCCCATTCTACCCCACATTTCATACTGTCGTTGTGTCCTTGGGCAAGACACTTAACCCACCTTGCCTCCAGTGGTGTTCCAGCTGTAACACTGGTAAAGTGCTTCTAGGTTGACATACAAAACTTATTACAGCCTATATTTATTAAAAAAAGGCTCTAAAAGTTATCAGTAATTGTCAGAATAGAATTCCTTTTATTTTTTTATTTATTTAACAGGGACAATGCAGTCATACATTGCTACAAAATGAATATAGCAACTTATGTAATGCATCTAAGATTATAGCAAATGCTAATTCTCAACTCTTCTACGCTACACTAGTAGTAACTACACTATTATCACTACATACTATAAAAAGCATTGGAAATATAACTCCATAAATACAGTGCATTTACACAACATTCATAAACTCATCCACACCATTTCCTCACTCATTCAATCATCAACGCACCAGAATACAACATTAAACCTGGGTACAATTTAGTTTTGTGTTTAGCAAAGATTTAAACCTAGAGATAAACAATTTTTAAATCAGATATAACCTTAATCTAGGTGGGTAATACATTTCACAGTTGCAGTTCTTATAATAAAAGACCACCTGTCCAAAAGGAATCTTGCAGTGTGGGATTTTGAGGTTGTGGTTTGAGGAGCTCCTGGTGACTCTGTTGTTGTTTTTTGTCATGTCCCAACTTCGTGTTTAGTTTAGTCAGTCTGTTGTGTAGTGTATTTCATTTCCTGGTTCTTATTGTGTAGTGCCATGCCTCTGTCTGTTATTTTTTGTGTATTTTTTGTATTCTTTGTGTCTTCCCCTCCTTTGTGATTGCATGCTCTGCCCCTAGCGTGTTCCACCTGTCCCTCGTTGTGTTCCTTTATAACCCGTGTGTTTTTTTTCCTGTTCAGAGCCAGGTTCTCTTTACCCCTGTCGTGAGGGCGCTGTTCTGGTTTTTCATGTGGTCTAGTCATTGACGGTAGAAGGGGCAGACATAGCAAGCCCTACCGGGTTGGAAGCCCGGAAGTAGGCGTAGGCTCCATCAAGCCTGACCCTCATTAACATCCATTGAAAAATCGGCGGCAATTACGAAGTGACTATTTTTGTCACAGTCATCATTCTAAATATGTCGTCTTTGTTTGAACAGGTTCTTATTATTCCCGTAATCGTTATATAGATAATTGTCACATAACTCAAGATATTAAAATCAGCTGCCTCCATTCTGCTATGTCGGACATTTCTGACAGGTCTGGCACTTGCTCCCGTCTTGTTTACGTCTCTCTCGGAAAAGAAGCCGCCTGATATCTATGGACAGAAGAGAGACTCTTGGAGGCCTAACTATTTTAAATCAGTAAAATGTAAGCTTTTTGCTACATCCAAAGATTGTTTATAGTTAGTCTATATTTTCCGGAGCTTTTTAGCCAGAATGTCTTCGTTTTTTGTTAATTAGTTTGTTAGTAGCTGTTCATGAATGGAGATTGTTTGCTGTTAGCTAAAAGATAACGCTACATGTGTTTTATTTTATTCAGCTGCTTTAAATCACCTTTTCAACCAAACTCCAGTTTGTAGGTGAGTACATTTTTGCTTGTGTTAAAATACGGTTCAGAATACAGTATATACAGTTGGCTAAACTATTGAGCTTTTGTTAGCTGACCCAAAGGTGGCTGCTAAAGGCCTAATTTACTGCTCCACAATTTTAACAATAGTTTAATATGATACACTGGACAAAACTTGGTTAATAATATAAAGATACAATCATAGATAACCTTCAATTTGGAAAGAATAAGGCATAATCCTCTTAGTTTTTTTTTTTAAGATGAGGATAAATTAATATTTACTGTGTAGTTTGCAAACCCAGTAAAGACCATAAAATAATCATAATAAAAGCAAAAATTAGAAGCGGTCTTGATGTACTATTTTACAAAGATCTGGGTTGTGTTATTTTGGTAAATACATTTGACACCTGTGTCAGGACCAGGCAAAAGGACTCACAAAGCAGATCCCACGATAGACAGAGCTTTGACGTTCTTTATTTTCCGAGGCAAAGGTACAATTCCAAAATCCGAGAGACGTAATCACAAGACAAGGCAAGGGTCAAAAATACTATAATCTATCAAATGCAATACAAAGAACCGCTGGAAAGCTCACACTAAGGAAAAGACAATCTGGCACAGGACAGGGGAAAACACACAGACTATAAAGGGAACACAATGAGACACAGGTGGAACACATTAGGGCGGAGCAGGTAATCACAGTGGAGGGAAAGACACCAGACCCCCCCCCCTTACGAGCCGTCACCGGACGGCCCAGGATCCTGTGGGTGGCGATGGTGAAAATCCCGAATGAGGTCTGGGTCCAGAATGTTCCTGGCCGGTACCCAGGACCTCTCCTCGGGACCGTATCCCTTCCAATCCACAAGGTACTGGAACCCTCTCCCTCTGCGACGAACTGCCATCAACTTCCGCACCGTATACACCGGCCCACCATCAATGATCCGGGGGGGTGGTGGGGGTCTGGAGGCAGGGACCAAAGAGCTCTCCCTTACAGGCTTTATCCGGCTTACATGAAACGTTGGGTGGACCTTCATAGTCCCGGGGAGCTTTAGTCTGACCGCAACAGAGTTCAAGACTTTGGACACAGGGAAAGGACCAATGAATCTTGGTGCTAACTTACGGGACTCTACTCGTAATGGAATATCCTTAGTGGATAGCCACACCTTCTGTCCCACTCAGTAAGTTGGAGCTTCCCTCCTCCGATCAGCAACTGTCTTGTATAGGTCGGAGCTCCTTAGAAGGGATTGTCGAGCCTGACTCCATGTGCAGTGGCAACGGCGAACTAAGGCCAGAGCAGATGGAACACTGACCTCTTGCTCTAAAGCAGGAAACAAGGGTGGCTGATATCCAAAAACACACTGAAATGGTGACAGGCCAGTAGATGCATTCGGCAAAGTGTTATGTGCGTATTCCAACCATCCCAGTACCTTACTCCAAGATGTGGGGTTCCTCGAGGTCAGACATCTTAATCCCACTTCCAAATCCTGATTGACCCGTTCAGTCTGTCCATTGGTCTGAGGATGATGGCCTGAAGTCAGACTGACAGTTGCTCCCACAAGGCTGCAGAAAGCCCTCCAGAAACCTGCTACAAACTGCGGGCCCCGGTCGGACAGCACGTTCCTGGGGAAACCAAAAATTCTGCATACATGACTTAATAAAACCTCTGCCGTCTCCTTAGCAGAAGGCAGTTTGGGCAGAGGGATGAACCGCACCATCTTGGAGAACCTATCTACCACAGTAAGCACAGCATTGTTACCCTCCGAAACAGGTAACCCAGTAACAAAATCCACCGAGATGTCTGACCAAGGACGATGGGGTGCAGGCAATGGATGCAGCAGACCAGAGATGGGCGAATTGGAGGTCTTATTGCGGGAGCAAATATCACAAGCTGCCACATATTTAGTAACCTCCCTCTTCATGTTTGGCCACCAGAACCTCTCTTGAGCTCTAAACAGTGTCCTGCGCCCTCCAGGATGACAGGACACCCGCGACGAATGAGCCCAAGATATTACCTGTCCTCGTAGTGCTGGTGGTACAAACAGGCGATTAGGTGGAACCCCCGGTGGCGCCTCAATGGCTCGAAGAGCCTCCCTGACCCTTCTCTCGATGCTCCAGGTAATGGCCCCCACGAAACAGGAGCCTGGCAGGATGGAGGAGGCCTCTTCAGGGTCTCTGTCAGGGAGAAACAGTCTGGAGAGAGAGTCAGCCTTGATATTCTTGGAGCCTGGGCGATATGATACAGTGAAATTAAATCTGGAAAAGAATAGAGCCCATCGGGCCTGTCGGGGATTCAATCTCTTGGCTGCCTTAAGGTATTCCAGATTCTTGTGATCAGTCCAAGCTCTAAAAGGTTGCGGCGTACCCTCCAGGAGATGTCTCCACTCCTCCAGAGCTACTTTAATTGCCAGCAACTCTCTATCTCCGACATCATAATTCTGTTCTGCTGGAGAAAGCTTCTTTGACAAGAACGCACACGGATGTATCTTATCATCATCGACTGACCTCTGTGACAGAATTGCCCCCACTCCCGAATCCGAAGCATCCACTTCTACCATGAACTGACGGTTGGTGTCTGGGAGAGCGAGTATAGGAGCGGATGTAAAACAATCCTTCAACCACTGGAAGGCAGCCTGAGCCCTAGGAGACCAGGAAAACTGGACCTTGGAAGAGGTGAGAGCATGCAACGGAGCTGCAATAGAACTGAAATTTTTGATGAACTTGCGGTAGAAATTGGCAAATCCTAGGAATCGCTGAACGTCCTTACGACAAGAGGGTAGGCCACTCAGCCACGGCTTGAATCTTGCCGGGTCCATCTTCAGCACCCCCTCAGCGATTACCATTCCTAAGAATGACACTAAAGGTACATGAAATTCACACTTCTCAGCCTTAACATACAGCTGATTCTCCAGAAGTTTGCCAAGCACCTGCTTGACATGAACAATGTGAGTCTCTAAATCAGGGGAAAAAATGAGAATGTCATCAAGGTACACGAAGACAAACTTGTTCAGCATTTCTCTTAGTACATCATTAACCAGAGCCTGAAAAACCGCAGGCGCATTAGTCAACCCAAATGGCATTACCAAGTACTCATAATGGCCACTTGGGGTGTTGAAAGCAGTCTTCCACTCGTCACCCTCTCTGATTCTGACCAAGTGATACGCATTTCTTAAGTCCAATTTCGTAAAAACTTTAGACCCCTGTAACAGTTCAAAACAAGAAGCAAATAATGGAAGGGGGTACCTGTTCTTCACTGTGATTTCATTCAATCCCTGGTCATCGATGCAAGGACGAAGCGTCTTGTCCTTCTTATCAACAAAGAAAAATCCAGCACCGGCGGGAGAGGAGGAAGGACGGATAATACCAGTCTTGAGTGAAGAATCTATGTATTCATCCATGACAGCCCGCTCCCGGTTGGATAGGGAGTACAGACGTCCCTTAGGTGGAAAAGCTCCAGGGAGGAGTTCGATGGCACAGTCATACGGCCGATGTGGTGGAAGGGTGGTTGCCTTTACCTTATTGAACACCTCTCGTAGTCCCCAGTAGTCCTCAGGAACTGTAGCCAATTCTGCGCACGGGGTCTCCTCTGATGAGAGAGTGTCTCCACGCGCATCAGGAACTAAAGAGGAGGACTGGAAACACCGGGATCTGCACTGATCTCCCCACAATAATATAACTCCCGATGACCAGTCTATGTGCGGGTTATGTAGAATGAGCCAGGGGTAGCCCAAGATCACAGGGTGCATAGATGAGTGGAACAGGAAAAAACTGAGTCTCTCGGAATGATGATCCGGAAAAGACAGAACTACAGGGCTAGTGTGATGAGTAACAGTGCATAGAAGCCGGCCATCAAGAGCGGTAGCCTCCCTTGGCGAGTCCAAAGGAATTATGGATAGTCCCAACCCAGCAGCAAGATCGCTGTCCATAAAGTTGGCATCAGCTCCCGAATCAATAAGTGCTGGAAGGCTGTGAGAGTGAGGAGTGTTGGTTAACCGGATCTTGGAGAGTTGTCGTCTGATATCAGTCTTCATAATAGCCGGGCTTACCAGAATAGAGGGTCTAGGTGATCTACCTTCTCGTCTCACTGGACACGTGGAGAGGAAATGGCCCAGCTGACCACAGTAGATGCAACGCCCCTCCCTCATGCGTCAATTCCTCTCAGCAGAAGAGAGCCTGGTCCGACCCATCTGCATGGGTTCCTCAGTTAGAAGGGGGGGAGGCAGGAGCAGAACTAGCGGGCACCGAAAAAACCTCCTCCCTAGAAGCCCCCCTCCTTCCCAGGTAACTGTCAGATTGAGAGCGGAATCTCACTCTCTCCCGAAGTCTATTATCAATCCTAGATGCCAAGGCAATTAGAGCGTCGAGTTCGGTGGGTAGATCAAGCGGGGTCAGATAGTCCTTGACTCTTTCAGACAGTCCATTGAAAAATGCATCCTCAAGAGCTAGTTGATTCCACCCACCCATCCATGGCATAATCAAAGACGCTACAGCGTTCCTGTTTCAACGTTACTAGTGCCTTCGCTGTTTCACGGCCCGGAGTGATGGTTTGAAAAACTCAAGTAAATGTCTTTAAAAACAAAGGTAACGAGTTGCAAGCTGCTGACTCTCTATCCCATTTAGCTGTGGCCCATGCTCTCGCACGACCGGACAAATACGAGATAATGTAAGCTATCTTAGCCCGATCTGATGGAAAAGAGGACTCCTGAAACTCAAAGTGCAGCTTACATTGGGACAAGAAGGGACGACAATCCCCCGACTCACCCGTGAATCTCTCCGGGCTAGACAGCCGGATATGTGCTGGCTTACGAATGACCGTACTAGAGGTCGCTTCAGCTGGCACCTGGTCAGAAACCGCACTCTCCGCCGACAATGACAAAGCCTCCTGCCTCTGCATCCGTTCAACGACATATCCAATCTGTGCAGAAAGTTGTGAATAAGCCCGCTCATGGCTCTCTGCTGAAGCCCTCATCTCACGTTGGAGCAACACCACCTGTTCCTCCTGGTGATGAATCCGTTGTCCCTGTGCCTGCAGAGCAGCACGCACTGGATCTGCGGAGTCCATGTTAGTGGCCAGATTGTACTGTCAGGACCAGGCAAAAGGACTCACAAAGCAGATCCCACGATAGGCAGAGCTTTGACGTTCTTTATTTTCCGTGGCAAAGGTACAATTCCAAAATCCGAGAGACGTAATCACAAGACAAGGCAAGGGTCAAAAATACTATAATCTATCAAATGCACTACAAATACCGCTGGAAAGCTCACACTAAGGAAAAGACAATCTGGCACAGGACAGGGGAAAACACACAGACTATAAAGGGAACACAATGAGACACAGGTGGAACACATTAGGGCGGAGCAGGTAATCACAGTGGAGGGAAAGACACCAGGGCAGGAAGACAATCTGGAACACAGACAGGGTTTAGTGATTCCACAATAAAACACAGGAAGTGAAATACAATACATAAACAGATAAACCCACAACACTAGGACATGACAACGTGCTTGTTTTATGAAAATAGATATTGTTCTCTCTCACAGATTTCCTAAAGGTGATGCTGTCAGACTGAGGCTGATCAGAAGAAAGGCTCTTGGTTGTGTTGTGAGCACTTTGAAGAGGATATGTGTGAGTTTTATATTTGTACTTTTGTCATCTGTAATTCATGACAGTAGACAGGTAAATGTTTATGCCAGGGTTTAAACATGACAGACATGACCTCTGACCCAGTACAGTTCACATTAACTAAAGTATTATATTTAGGCAAATATAAGTTCAAATCAAAGTCTATTATTTTCTAAAAAACAGTCCTTACACACAGTACGTACAGTGAGTTGGTGAATAAAAACTAAGATAAGTGTTGTAATTTTTTCTGTGACTAACAGTACATCTCCTGTACAGAGGAGGTCCCAACAGCAAGACTTGTTTTAAACATAAGTTTTTACTTTGTTCTCTGTCTTTGCAGAACCCCTCTACAGTTACCTGTCTCTGCTGCTTTTCTGTCGGCCCTCCTGACATCCAGTCCAGTCCAGTCCAGTCATCGGTCTGCTGCTCTTTTCTTCCCAGCTCCTGCACAGCTGACATAGCCCAGCCTCGTCTTCCTCAGCTTCATCTGACATCACATCCTGGTCCGTCTACAACTTCAACGTTTTTTAAATAAACTTAAACTCAATCAAATCTCTCTTCATTCCATTGCTTCTAGGTTTGAAGGCATATATAAACTGTATTTCAAGGTCTTAAATCTGACATAATTTATACTTTGTTTTTAAGTGCACAGAGTTAATAACTTGTAAAAAGGTTTTTTATCCATTTTTAAAGAAACTTTTAAATACCATGAAAGTAGATGAAAGCAAACAGACAAAACTTTAAATCATATATTTATCATCATAGTGTTATTTTAGCATGTCATAAGCATTAGATGTTATTGTGGAAAAGATTTAGAAATCATTGTTTTGTCTCTTTTTAAATTGTAATGATAAAGTGCTGCAAAGATGGACGGGTTTCTTGAACTTTAATGTGGATCCTGAGGTCTTTGACCTGCAGCTGCACAGGTAAGGAAACTGAAAAACAATAATCAAAACTGGTTTAACACATATTTACTCCATCTCAAAAATACAGCACTTGCTTCTTTGACTCTTTCTAAATAACCAGTTTCTTAAAAAGGTATGCAACGTGTCTATTTTATATATCTATTAAAATTAGTTGAAAACTATTATTAACCACAGTTGCTGAGATAGATATCATACAGAAAATATAATTCTAAATGATCAACTTTATATATATTTTAAACAGTTTATAATTAAGAGGATATCTATTAATAAGCAGTTTAATATTGCTAACTGTAGATGTATTTTTGAACAAAGATGACAAACATAGTGATAAGTAGGAGAATATATAAAAAAAAACTTAGATATTGCTGTAAAAGTGAAATTTACCTGACGTAGAGCGGCAACCAGAGGGCTCCACTACACAGGGGCAGTGAAGGAGCAGCGATGCTAAGTTTAGCTCAGGTCTCTGTCGGAGCTTTGCCGCTGTCTGCAGGGAGCGAGCACATCATCAACAAACAAGCAAGCTTCTGATTGGCTCATTGGTTACCATGCAAACAGGGACTCAACTCAGCCCATATGTCCAAATTAGGACTTCTGGCTCCATAAAGCCAACATGGCGACCTCCATAATGGCTAAAAATTGTGCCTGAAAGTGCTTCAATCTCGAGGTTTGTTACACTATGGGTGACGTCACACTCCTTATGTCCAGCCCCTTCTACAGTCAGTGGTTCTAGTGTATTGAGTTATATTCCTGGTGTTCAGTGTTTTACATTCCTATTGTATTCCTTGTGCCCTGTCTGTTTGGAGTTACCGTGTGCTAGGACTCTGGCCTGGTTTCAATATTGTCTATAGACATTAAACATTAAAAATGTTTTTTAATTTATGCCTGGATACATTTAAACAACAGAAACAACTTGCTTTAATTGTAAGTATTAACACGTACCATTACTCTCAAAAAACAAAGCAAATCTACAATTTATTTAAATGCTTGTCACTAGCATTCTACATTTGTTTGTTTTTTTTCATTTACTTACTGTTTCAGACACTGTACTGAATAAATAAGATCTAACATGTTAATAAATGCATCTAAAAACTATTTAACACAAAACGTAGAGAAAAAATATTATGTGCCAAGTTGTTTGATAAAAAGATCAAAGTATTAGATAAATATAAATACTTAGGAGTCATTTTAGAACCAACATTTGGATATAAAAGCATGTAAAAAAATGTCTAATACTTTGAAATACAATATTTAAATTTTTAGACATATTCGATAAATGCTCACTTATGATGCATCAAAACTATATCTGGATGCAATGATTGTCTCTCATTTTAACTTTTGTATTTCTTGCTGGTCTCAAACAAGTGAGGCAACTCTGAGACTTTTCTCATATTGTTGTAAAAAATGTTTTATTAGAAAACCAGTTATGTCAGCACTGATTATTTGTAAGGTTTTAGGTTAGATTTTACTGTAGCAATTTTAGAAAGTTGAATAATATGTATAGCGTGGATAACTTAACTCCACTACTCTAGAGTTGCCTGCAGTGAGAGGTGGCGGCCGGTGTGGGCTTGCTCATAGCCCCCCAGCTCAGCCGCCATGTGTTGGAGTTCACCCCGGTGAACGAAAGGGTCGCTTCCCTGCGCCTTCGGGTCGGGGATAGGTCTCTCACTGTTGTTTGTGTTTATGGGCCAAATGGCAGTGCAGGGGTGCTGGAAAGTGCTCCGACTGGGGACTCCATCGTTCTACTAGGGGACTTCAACTCTCACGTGGGCAGTGACAGTGACAGCTGGAGGGGCGTGATTGGGAGGAACGGCCCCCCAGATCTGAACCCGAGCGGTGTTCTGCTATTGGTGTATAGTGTGCTAGCAAAATTTTCTCCATAACGAACACCATGTTCAAGCATAAGGGTGTCGATCAGTGCACATGGCACCAGGACACTCTAGGCCGGAGATCAATGATCGACTTTGTAGTCCTCCGGCCGTATGTCTTGGACACTGGGGTGAAGAGAGGGGTGGAGCTGTCAACTGATCACCACCGACTCGGCAGACCCAAACGTACTGTGAGGGTCTTGTTGGGAACGCTTGTCAGAGTCCCCTGTCAGAAAGATCTTTAACTCCCACCTCCCACCGGCAGAGCTTCGACCAGATTCCGAGGGAGACTGGAGACATTGAGTCTGAGTGGACCATGCTCTCCACCTTCATTGTCGACGTAGCCACTCGAAGCTGTGGCCGTAAATTCTCTGGTGCCTGACGTGGTGGCAACCCCCGAACCCGGTGGTGGACACCGGAAGTAAGGGAGGCCGTCAAGCTGAAGAAGGAAACCTACCGAGCCTGGTTGGCTCGTGGGACTTCTGAGGCAGCTTATAGGTACCGGCAGGCCAAGCGGGCTGCAGCACGGGTGGTTGTGGAGGCTAAAACTCGGGTCTGGCAAGAGTTCGGTGAGGCCATGGAAAAGGACTATCGGTGGGCCTCGAAGAAATTCTGGCAAACCATCCGGCGCCTCAGGAGGGGGAAGCAGTGCCCTGCCAACACTGTTTACAGTGGAGGTGGGAATCTGCTGACCTCAACTGGGGATATTGTTGGACGGTGGAAGGAATACTTCGAGGATCTCCTCAACCCCAGAGTGACGTCTTCCACTGAGGAAGCAGAGGCCAAGGGCTCGGAGGTGGAGTTGCCCATCACCGAGGCAGAAGTCACTGAAGTCACACTCCTCAGCTTCCCCAGGATGCCAGGGTACTGGAGAGGAGAATGCGGCAGATAGTTGAACCTCAGATCCAGGAGGAACAATGCGGTTTTCGTCCCGGTCGTGGAACACTGGACCAGCTCTATACCCTCTCCAGGGTGCTGAAGGGTTTATGGGAGTTTGCCCAACCAGTCCACATGTGTTTTGTGGATCTGGAGAAGGCATTCGACTGTGTCCCTCGGAGCAGGAGCTTGGTTCACATTGCCGGCAGTAAGTCAGACCTGTTCCCGGTGCATGTTGGACTCCGGCAGGGCTGCCCTTTGTCACCGGTCCTGTTTATTATCTTTATGGACAGGATTTCTAGGCGCAGCCAGGGGCCGGAGGGAATCTGGTTTCGGGACCACAGGATCTCGTCTCTGCTTTTTGCAGATGATGTTGTCCTGTTGGCTCCATCAAGCCAGGACCTTCAGTGTGCACTGGGAAGGTTTGCAGCTGAGTGTGAAGCGGCTGGGATGAGGATCAGCACCTCCAAGTCTGAGACCATGGTTCTCAGTTGGAAAAGGGTGGCTTGTCCCCTTCAGGTTGGTGGAGAGATCCTGCCTCAAGTGGAGCAGTTCAAGTATCTTGGGGTCTTGTTCACGAGTGAGGGAAGGAAGGAACATGAGATTGACAGACGGATCGGTGCAGTTTCTGCAGTGATGCGGTCGATGTATCGATCTGTCGTGGTGAAGAAGGAGCTGAGCTGTAAGGCAAAGCCCTAGATTTATCGGTCAATCTATGTTCCTACTCTCACCTATGGTCCTGAGCTTTGAGGCTTGACCGAAAGAACAAGATCCCGGATACAAGCGGCCGAAATGAGCTTTCTGCTTGAAATGAGCTTTCAGGGTGGCAGGGCGCTCCTTTAGAGATAAGGTGAGGAACTTGGTCACTCGGAAGGAGCTCAATGTAGAGTCGCTGCTCCTCCACATCAAGAGGAGCCAGCTGGCTCTTTTTTTTTGCTTTTTTTTATGCATGCATTGTATTGTATTGTAATGTTTAATCTGCCCAGGGACTGCAGCTGTAAATTAGCTTCAGCTAAATCTGGTGTAAAGCATCTTTTCTTTGTTAGATTAATGTGTTTATAAATGGTCTCTGTCAAATATGTAAAAAAATGTCAAATAAACTAAACTAAAGTCAAATTTTTCTCTTGTAGATTAGTAATAATTAGTGATTAAAACATTAGCAGGACACGTACAATAATTTAATAAGATAGCCATTCATTAGAGACTGGGAGACAGACAGCCAGAGTGTATTTGTGCAGAGACAGAAGGCTTGCTGTAGGACAGACGTTTTAAGCTCAAATGGAGAAGGGGCCAAACAGAATAAACTCATTATTATTATTATTATTATTATTATTATTATTATTATTATTATTATTATTATTATTATTATTATTATTATTATTATATTACACTGGACTCATATTGAGTGTTAAACATTTGATGTGATTGGGGGCCCACCCCAATTGTACTTTAAAATCTCTGTTATAAGTTTAACAATATATTCATTCATTCATTTTCTCACGATATATTTTCCGTCACGATATTTACAGAAATGTTTATTTGCCAGCTATGCTCTAGCAGTTAGATTTGGTTTGCACGCTAAAGTGATATTCGCTAACCGCATCCACAGTTTACTATAGCTTTATAGTTATTTAGCATTAGATAACTAACACACATTAAAAAATTAAGGTGAGTTCATAAATATGTCAAAAGGAACGGATAGCAAGCTTTTTGTTGACTTAAAGCTACACATAGTACCTTCTAATGTTTGCATTTGCACAATATTGCTAGATTATTTTGAAATGTGCTGAATTTAAATTGTGGGAAATGATTTTCTGTAACATGTTGGTTTGAATAATTAAAAATTTATTGGAGATATGTTCGACAAAGAACATTGTTTTAAACATTGGGAACACTGGAAAAAATGCAATGCAGTGCTATATATTGTCACTAGAGGCACCCTGAGACCATAAAAGTTTGAACAAAGTGTCATCCATCCTAATTGGATTAAAGGGTGACCATAGTTAAACAATGTGCTTGATTCTAGAATGACTTCTGTCAATCTAGGACTTGTATCTTTGTTAATATCATGTAACTCATTGTCTAATTCTCACTACTTTCACTGAAGTTCAGAAGGCTTAATTAAATACCTGGAATATAAGGACTCCACCATGTGCTGTAAGACCCCTTTCTGCCAATGTTAAAACACTCTTTCATATCCTGCTCTTACCCTCAGTCATTAAGGGAAGCAGACATCACACTCATCCTTAAAAAAGATAAAAACCCAGACAAATGTGCAAGTTATAAGCCCATTGTTTTGCTAAATCAAGATCTTATTTTACTATCCAAGATATTAGCATTGTGTCTGGAAAAAAGTTCTGCTAAGAGCTCTAGTCGAAGGCATTGAGTAACACTGAGTCTGGCTCCTGTGTCTCTGCTTTTGGCACAGGTATGGGTCCCATGCCTCTGCTTCGTTGGGGTGGATAAAGCCTCGGTTCTAAAGAGCGCAATATTGGACTAGTTGTGGTCTTTTTTCTTTTTCAGTGTTATATTTTATTCCCCTAGACTGTGCTTGGGTGTCTGTTTGTTCATCTGTTTATTTAGCATTAATAAAAATATAGTTTAAAAAAGTTCACTTATTTACAGTGTTTTTGCCACTTTATCAAAACAACATAATCATTTGAATTTGTTCACAGGTAAAGCAATTTTCTAAATTGACAGTATGTGTCCCATGAGTCTAACTCTTCTGAAAAAGTAAATTAGTAAATCTTACTAAAAGAGTCTTGTATGTAATCCATTAAATGAAAATCCCTCTGTGGTATGGACACCTCACATCTGTAATATAGATTCATTTGGCAAAGCATTTGCATTTAGATGAAGTAAACTCAGTTGGATTTGAACAAAATTTGTGTAACTCAAATTCAAACAAAAAAGCACATGGTTTGCCACATTTACAAACGCACTTGTGGAGCCCGACTTTGAAACCCCAGCTCTATGCATGCATCTGAGTGTTTGTTTGTTTGGTAGGTTAGGGTGTGTTGTATATTAACATACTTATTTTAGGTAAATGAGGTAATGTTCTCCATTACTGCTTTCACATACTTTAATTTTGTTCACGTTATTAATCTAAAATGTAAAGCTGTAATGTCCACACTTACAGTTTAACAGTGTTTTAAATATGAAGTCTCAATTTTTAGGACTACTGTTAGGAATAAATGAGTTCTAAAAGGATCTGACAGAAAGTACTGAGCTACATTTACAAAATACTGATATTTGTTCTTCAGACTTAGAAGCACGCATTACTTATCTTTTCCTCTGAGTCTAGTCTGTTTGCAAGTAAACATTTGGCCAGAGTTTGTTGAGATCTGAGAGAAGTGAATGAAAAGATGAATGAGGCATTGTGTTTTTAAATAATCCAGTTGCAGTTTTCTGTATAAGCCCATGGACCTTTGCTGCAAAGTAAAAAAAACTTCTGATAAACAGCCCTTGAAAGGCTGAGCTACTCCTAAATAAACGTTATAGATGATTTCCAATTTCAGTGTAATGCCTTTCCAACACAACACCTCCCACTTGAATCTAACTTCCCATCTGTCAGCGTGCAGATACTGCAAGAAAAATCACCCGTCAAGAGCTGTTAGGGCGCTCGCTCTCGATGTTTACAGCAGATATCTCCACATAAAGTGGACTCTTTTCTGTTCCACAAGGCTGCTTCCTCCAACTTAGTGCTGTCGACGTTCAGTCTGTGTAATGATCACTAATGTCTGACCTCATGAAAATGACAAAAGGCAAACTAACTGCATCCATTTAGAACAAACAAAGAGTTATGACTGTGGCAACCTCTTAACAAGACAAAGACCAGTGCATTCATGCATAGTTCAAAACCAAATCTTAACTAATGTGGAGTTTGACAGAGCTTGGTGAAGGAGGCAGGGAGGAACTTAGAGCCATGTTTTTTGGTGTATGTAAAGATCGGAGTTTTCATCCAGTCACAACAATGATGTGGAAAAATAATCAGTTGTGGTCCTGTTCAATCTTGATTTTAAAGTGCATTGTGTAAAATGCTGTATAAAGCTGAAGCAAATGGAAGATATCAGTCAAAACAATGTTGCACTGGATGACTTCATCAAATAAACACACTTTACACAACAATTAACATTTAGAGCTCTGTCACTTCCCAATTTTCATCAAAGTTGGTATGCACATGCTCAACTTCTGCACATCTGCCATACCACAGCCAATATTTTATACTATTTTATTCTTTAAAGCGCCACTACCCAATTTTATTCTTTCCGTAACAGTTCATTTATTTATTCATTTATACATCTGATGGACCTTTAGACAATGACTGTCCTGGAGACATCTATGTGCTGGCCTTCTCTATCCTCCCTGAGGTTTCTCTTTATCCCCTGCTGAATCTTTTGAGTTTTCCCTCACACTGATGGAGGCTCTAAGGACACGGGATGTTGTCTATTTGCTGCCTTTTGTCTTCATTAAGCCCTTTGAGGCCTTTCTTATTGTGTTACTGTATATGTCAATATAAATAACATTTAATTTAAATTGAATTTCACTGATTAAAAAAAGGGAAAAATTGTTTTAATGTATTGCCAATATTTATCTTCATTTAACGTTTCCTCCCTTCCCTTGTGTGAGCAGATGGATCCAGCACCGGAGTTTCTCTGTTCTTATCAGTAGCTGTTACTTCCTTGTTGACATCGGTGCAGACCATGCTCTCCCTTTTTAGGAGTGAGCTGTGATTGGGTAAAGACAGGGCAGGCACTGAACATTATTACAGTCATTGCAATCCTTAATTATTTAGTCTAGATGACGTCTTAAGGCATTTTTATCACAGTTTCTAATTCAATATGATATTATGTGATTAGGGGGTGAACGTGACAGAGTGGTTAGGGCTCCTGCCTCACAGCAAGAACATTGTGTCAAATCGTAGCCGACTCAAACATCCTCAGCCAACACTGCTGTGAGGAGTCTGCTTGTCCTCCAGGTGTTACTGTGGGTCCTCGCCAGGTACTCTGGCGTACTCCCACTGTCCAAACACATGCATAGTTTAGGTCAATTGGCAACAATAAAATGTGAATGAATGTGAGAGTGTCTAATGTCTAAATGTCAGCCCTGCAACTAACTGGCCACTGTCCAGGGTGTACCCCACCTAAGTCCCAAAGCTGATGGGATAGGCTCCGGCCACCCGTGACCCCTAACGGAACCAAGCGGAAGAAAATGAATGAATGAATGAATGAATATTTTATTAAAATGTTTAACTTATGTTTTATATATCTTTTATATATAAGTTTACAAATAGATGAGTCTAAAATGAACCGCAGTCATTTCCAATGAAATCCTGTGAACCAGAGTCTTTCTCACCTGTAGCCTTCAGACACATTTTAACTGTGATGAAAACAACTATATCTGTAAATGTCATCCCTCAGGATGACTCCTCTACAGTTTATGGTGGGAATACATTTTCTGAACTGGATTATTCTAGACTAATCAAAGAATGCAGATGAGAGCATTATATGCATTCTCTATATGCAGTATTAGGGCTGATTGTTTTGCCTGTTGGGCTGCACTGTGGCAAATTGGTTAGTTCTACTGAAATGTGTTGGTTTAATCCTTTTGGGGCTATGTTTGGTGTGTCTGTTTTTGTGGATGTTTTTCTGTGCTGCTGGAGTCTTTCCTGGTTGAACAGCTTCCTGACACTGGACAAACTTGAAAAAGTTTGTAATGCTTACGCTCAGCATCACTTAAAGTGTTTTTAGCAGATGCTAAATTACTATTTATCTGAATGCACAAGTTCCCTTTGGTTCAAAAACTGCAAGCTCTGGTTTCTGAAACGTTTACATCCAACTTTTGATCAGTAACTTGTAAGGGTGTAACAACTGCCAAATAAACACCACATCAAACTCCACTTCAAAAACTTGAAAAATCAAGTTGCTGTTTTATTGATTGATTGAGAATTTTACTGGTAACTCCTCCTCCATGTCATGGAGTAAAGACTGACAATACAAGAAAATCAAATGTTGTCAACAATGTCAATTTTTATTATTTTTTTTAAACTGGATAGTGAGTAAAAAAATAATGTATTATGTTATTTTTAATGGAAGTTCTTTATAAATCAAACATGAGTGCCTTGAGTTTGACTTCTGCATAGGAGTACAGTATATCCTCGCTTATGCCTCCACTCAGAAGCCTTTACACATAGCTTTGGGACACCACTTAAGATAGTACACAGAGAAGCTTCTGGTCAGGACCTTAGGTACAGGAAGGAGCTCACAGTTCATCATCATGAACAACTTTAGATGAGCGCTGCAGCTCTGGGACAGGAGGGTGTTCTTACAGTGAAGTTTGTAAAGCCCTTTGAGGCAACTGCTGTCGTGATATAACCTGACCTGATAGAACGGCTCACAGAAACATCTGGGAAGGCAAAAGGGCCTCTGTTTGAAACCTGGTAGGTGATTGTATAAAGCACCAACAAGTATCCACCTACCAAGAGAGCTCTATGTTCCACAGCTCTATGTTCTGCTTAGAAATGTAGGAAATAAAATGTACAAATTTTAGAAGAAAAGCAAGAGGGCCTTTCCTTTAGCAGTGCTCCTTATATCACAAAAACATTCTTTGCATTTTCATGTCTTAAAACAAAATTGGATATTTGAAACTCCAAAACAGTGAAAGTTCATTTACTACTTTTCCTTTTTATTTTGAGCACATGCTCTTGTTGAAGGTTTGAGACATTAATTTACTTTTTTGTTTGTTTTGTTTCATCAACATTTCATCAACACAGGTCAGCTGGATTTATTCACTCACAGCAGCATGTCCCTAGAGGGCTACTGTAGGCGTTCACACACATGAAGGAGAAGTGAGGTGTAGAATTAAAAATGTCGGCAGCCGATCCTGCCAAATGCTTACACAATGCACTTTCAATCAAATGTCTTTAGTCCGAGAGGATTATTATTATTAAGTCCTCTTAATGAATCCATTTTAAATACATTATCACTTTACATTAACAGTTTTCCTCTGATCATTTGTTCTGAATTACTCACTGTTTATTATATGCCTCCTCTTCGTCTAACTCAGAGAGATGAGAATTTAAAAAGACAACGGTAACTGCGTCTTGTCTGTCTTAGCAAACTAACATGTTTTTTGTTCTTACCACAAACAACTCGCCTCGAGCCACGTTCACTCCTCCGCCTCTGTATAATTTATCCCTCTTTGATCACAATTTTCATAAACAACAAACATTTGAACCACCTTCGCACAGCGCTGTGCCTTTAATTTAAATAAAACCTGACTGACAGCTCCAATCACACTGGGAATTACTGTCTCGTACTGTAATTCAGATTGGTTCTGAAGAGATGTCAACACAATGGCATTTTGTTTAATTGTATAGGATTGCACTGACTTGTTCCATATTTGAACAAACGGTGGTAATATTTTCCATGTGTAGTCGACAATGCAAAAAATAAAACTGCCATTCGATTAGTCTTCACTCTTCCTTATCTATGTCTATTATATTATTGTTGAAGTGTAGTTTAAATTAGTCATATGGCTACAGTTTTACCGAAGTGTGTTTTCAGTATTAGAGATTTAGAACAACCCACAGATGGCTGGAAACACAAACCACAGTGGAACATTCAGAGCATGTGCAGTGATTCGTTTTCGTTTTAGCAGCGTTAAACTCTTCTGAAAGTATCAGCAATGGAGAGTCTGAAGAAAAAAGTGATGTGTGTCACAGCCGGCGAGGTGGAGCTGTTAAGTTTCTTTACAATAAAAGCAGAAAAACTGATCCTTTCCTGAAGGATTTGCCCCTGACGATGCAGAGTTGTGCAGTAGACTATTGAGTAGAACAGATTGAAGAAAGTTCACCTGTTGTGTTCTGCTGTGATATGTAACTTTATTTCTATAGCAGCTTTAACATAAATTACAAAGTTCTTTACAAAGTGCAACAATTTAAACTAAAGAACAATAAAATGTAGATAAACCTATAATAGATTAAAAAAAAACTATGTAAAAGCCCACTCAGCTAAAAACCTGCCTCTATAAAAGTGTCTTCAGCTGCTTTTGAAAAGAATCAGGAGGTTTTGACCTGAGGATCGAAGCAGGAGGAAGTGTAAGGGGTCAACAGGTTAGTGATGTACTGCGGGGCCTGTTCATGCAGAGCTCTAAAAGTCAAAACTAAAGTTTTATAATCTATTCTAAATATCACTGGAAGCCATTGGAGTGTGGCTAAAACCAGTGGGATGCACCATTCGGAGACGATTAGGAGAAGATTTGTTAAAACAAGTAAAAGTGCGTATTCTTCACTTTGGAAGGTGTTTTAAATAATACCTGTCCTATCTCTCCATTTACAGGTGGACAAGACGCAAAGAAAGCATGTGTTTGAAAAAAAATAAAAACTGTATGTGTAGCCAGGGCCTAGGCCTTGCCATAAGATGTCCAGAGATTGAACACAGGACCTTTTTTGAGGCCTTAGTGCTATTCCCTGCCATTGTTCCAATCAAATGCTGTATTGTGTCATTTTAGACACATTATTACATATGTACATATATTACATTAATGTGTTGAGTTGTGTCTTTTAAAAGTAATGTCTAGTTAAATATTAGCTAATAATAATAAGTCAATGTTAAACAATAAAATAAACTTACAAATAAAACATACATTTTAATTTCAGAATCCTACGTATTGCATGGATTGGAACAGGCCTTGAGCAGGTGATGATGTAGATTGAAGTACTGTTGTATTAATAAAACCACACTTCCAAAAATAAAAATCTATAAAGCTTAAATTGCCAGAGAAAGACACGAGACCCAACAGAGAAACAATAACATTTATTTATTGATTTGTAGGTTATACATCTCATGATATAATAGCGATATATTATTATTGGCAAAGATACTATAATCCAATTGCATCTCTATACATAAATACAAAATCTGAGGTAGGGCCTCAAAGATTGATGACAAGAAAAAAAAAAATATAGATGCATTTCACATTTATGATATAGGCTTTTCTTTTTTTTTTTTTACACCTCACACATTAGATTTAAAACATATTCTTATATATCTACTCTATTATTTTCAAAGCAAATGATGGTATGAGCTTTTGGAGGCACATATCTATATCCATAGGCAGCTGTACCTCGATTAGGACACACAGAATATATGACATTACTCAAGTAATTAGAAATTTAACCTATGCTCTACCATAGGTCACACCATAAAGTGCCCAAAAGACACAAAAGACAATAGGAACGATAGGATTACTGGGAGCTAGGAGACAGACAAGAAGCTATTGTTCTTTTGAAATACACCTTCTACCATCAGAGACATCTATAAGGCCAATGGTTACCTGAACATGTGTTGTAACGTATTGGCAAACATCGAACACTACGTGGGAATGAGTGGCAGTATCGGCACTTCCTAAATCACTTCTCTTTTCTTTTATAAAGATTTATAGTATTTTTTTCACTAAAACCCTTGATATATATATTTATATATATTTCTTTTTTTTTGTTACATTAAAGGTCGGTCTTTGGTTACCTCTACTGCCCAAAGGTTTGCAGGCAAAGCAAAGAGGCCCTGTTCAGACAAGTACAGCTTGTTAAGATATATTTTGAATCATTCAGGGGAGAGCAAAGAAGAAAAGACAAAATTAAAGGCGTTTTACAAAAAAAGGCCTTTGATATAAATAATATTTTTGATATAGATCAGTGTTGTAGGATTGATGCTCTGTAAATCCCTTTACTGATACGGCACAATGCATCTTAAAGGGTTTAATTATCTGAGACACCGGTCCAGTGGAAACAAGGCTTGGTTACCAACTTGGAAACCTGGACCATCCAATATAGCATCAGGTTAAAATTATAATAAAATAGGTCACAGATAATATAGTTTAAATGCTACACATCGTAATCACAGACTTTCCACACTTGACCTTTCTAAAGGTGGGGCACCTTTCAAAAGCATACGATTTTGGGCATTTTTCTATCAACACAGTCAAATTACAAAATTCACGTCATAGATCTGAACAGGGCCTGTTTCTATTTTTTATTTTTTATTTTTTTACTCTTTCTTCCGGATTTTAACAGCTACCCTCTTCATTTTAATAAAAGCCTCCTAAAGGAAACATGCACAGACTACGGAGAGGATTACTTTACGTGGACACGGCAACACAAACTGCTCATGCAAGCTTCTTCAGTGGGGCACCTCATGGAGCAGATTTAACCTAATCACAGCCTCTGGATTTCACTGTGGACTGGAGTTATTGCGCCACGGCTTTGGGACATATAGTTGCCCCTTTCTTTTGAACGTAGAACAAAAACCTTTGTGTGTGATTTGTTGGCGTAGAGACAATTTACATGCATTTTTTGTTTTTGGAGCAAATATCCAAACCTTGAGTCATGTAAAACAATTCCAATGAATAAAGATTTTTAAAATAGCTATGTATTACATTGATTTACACAAAATGTTGGAACCACTGACCATTTCTTGTATGGATATTTTATGGACAGGTGTATCTAATATCATTGACCCTTAATAATTTCAAATTTTATTTTATTTTTTATTTTTTCACTATGATTATATCCCAACAGTTTGTGTTTCATGAGGTTACTTTTAGACATTTAGTTCTCCTTTCAGACTAAGAATGGAAAAAAACTGAATGTAAGTTAATGAAAACTTCTTCACCAAACTCCAATGAACTAGCTTCAAGGATTATGTCTCCATTTTGGTTCATGCCTTTATTACTTGTTACACAAACACCAGTAGATGTTGTAAATATGGCTATGTCCTTTTATGGCTATGGTGTTGCTAACGTCCTACTTCAGACAATTTAAAACAGCTAATAGTTTTCTATTGTCATTGTGCTTATGGTACTTTCAACACACATCAGTTAAGTTAAAGCAAAATGAATACAGTCATGAGAAGATCAAAATATGTTGTACCAATTACGTAGCCATCAATTAATATTGCTTGTGTAATGCTACATGCAGTTGTTTACTTGCACACAATGTTTTTACTCAGCAACATGAGTAAATGTCAGAATGTTGCAAGCTTAAAAAACTATTTTTCAAATAGAAGCAACAAAAACTCATTCATTCATTTTCTATCATTTTCTATTAATTGTGTATAGATCTAGGGGCTGGACCCACCCAGAAAATCTTCAAAAATCACTTAATTTATTAATGTTAACGTTTGAATCTCATTATCAAAAGAGGGATTGGAGGAGGGAGAGACAGATATCCAGTTTGCGTTTTGATTTCTAATAAAGCTCTTTTGCCCTATGACCTCTTGATGCTAATGCTAAATAAATAAAATACTCACTCGAATTCAAGTCTCTGGGCAGGCAAAATGTCTCCCGAGTGCACTGTAATTCAAGGGCTCGGAACATCACACATGTCAATCACTACATTAGAAAGATGATTGGTGCTTTTGCCATGTTTTGCTCGAGCTATAAAACATGAGCCCCTTTTATGTGGCAATCTAAAAATAAAAAAAACACTATGCTCATCCACAAGACTCATTTTTATCATTATATATTCATCATTATATATTATATTATACATTATATATTATATATTATCATTTTTAACATGAGGCTATATTATATTAAGCACTCCTAGCACAGTTAAATAAACCTGGCTCTGTCCAGGGACAACACATGGCCGCACATGCAGACTGCACAATAAAATGTTATTGTTGTCGAGGGCAGGGATTGAACCTACAGTTTTTTGTTTTTTTGCTGCAATACAGACACTTTGGGTTTGCTCAAACACACCAGATGAACAGGACGTAAGCTCGCCTGTGCAGTTAAAGATCAAACATAGACAGTGGCACATATTTATAAACTCATTTTTTGTCTTCACTGGACGGGAAATTGTTGATGTAGAAGGATTTGATTTTTAGAATAATTTTGTTTTGTATTGAACATATTACTTTTGGTTGTGACTGAATCTAAAGGTTTTGTCGACAGGTGCTACTGCTTACTGCTTACTACTGACTGTAGTAGTGTGGTTAAAAAACACTTATTTAAAGACTTCTTTAGATCTTGTTCTGCACTTTTGGGTGTGATATTGCTTATGTAAGACCGTTTTTAAGTGGCCAAAAGGGATATTTTCGGTGGAATCAAAATGTATAGGCCTACCTTAAATTATAAATACGGTTTTACAATGTATGCACAATCAACTATCCAACCCGCATTGAAATCCAGAGGAAACTAAACCCAGATTAATGGAAACACACCAAACACAAACCATACAAAAGTTATGGCCCTACAAGAATTAATAATAAATCTATCTCAGGGCATAAAAGGCTTTTCTATTTTCAAGTTTTACTACAAAAAGTACACTACATCGATGTGATTTAAACCTGCTCCATCGACTCAACCTGCTCACAAACAAAACATTGGAGCAGGTTTTAAAAGTCCAAAAGTTTAAAAGTCCTTTAAGAGTTAAAAGGAGAAGAAAGTGCTCCTGGGAAATGGAGTCCGATAAAGAGGAGCTCTTCTGCTTTCTTCCAGATATCTCTACTTTCACCATGCACAAAAGAACGTAATTGGTTGGCCTTGATGCAACAAGAAGGAAGGAAGGAAAGAAGAAAGGAAGGAAGGAGATAGAAAGAAATACAAAGACAGGACACGCCCACACAAGCATACAAAGACGCACACCACAAACTGAGCTAAATGCACTGACGACCTAACGCGACAATCTACCGTAGAACAGAGCAAGCAAGCTACCAACACCAGTGAGATTGTGCTCATTAATAACTTATTGTAACTGACTATATGTTGTGTTTTTCAAACTGTGCAACCTCTTAAATCCGATCTGTGCTGTGTTTGTAAATGGTCGTGAAAAGACATGGCTATGAAAACACATTGAGAAGATGCGTGCTTCAGATTGACTGTAGGGATTTTTCTCAAAAGATGGCAAATACTGTAATACCTCTTAGTGCGATTGCAAAACCCAGTCTGGAGCACCAGAGTATAAAGTAAAGTCAAAGTCACAAAGAACAGAGTTTAAAGTAACACTGCATAACTTTCAGCTAGTAGCATTGCAAAATTTGAAATAAAAATATAAATAAATTCTTGCATTGATTTAATAATCTAAGACACGTGATTGGTAGACTCTATGACCTCTATGACCTCCCTGAAATGACTTTTTGCAGGGTGGGATGTCTGCATGCTGTGTTTCTCTCACTGACTGACTGACAGTAAATTCTGTGTCTGTTGGTACTCCCTCCTCAAATAGAAAATCCACAGAGACCAAACCCTGGGATGGCTGCATAAGCAACTGTTAAAAAACACCAGAATGCTGTACATACATGCACACTTAGAATGTGGCCACAATATGTTTTTTTTTTTAATTAGTACCAGTCATTCATAATAATGAAAAGACAAGAAAAGTTTAAATCAATGTGAATTTGGCAGCAGTCAATGCGCCACTTCAAACTGAGATATGAGGGGTCCTACTGCTGTCGTACTAACACATATAGCCCACGCTGCTGTGAGAAATTAAAAAAAGAAAAAACACAAGCCACATGAGAGCAAACATCCAAATGCTACCCACAAAACTCCTCAAAAACGGTCTCTTTTTTTTTCAGGCTTCAACAAAACCATTTAAAGCTGTGAGTCTTTGGAAACACACCTATATTGCACTTTTCTATTTGCAACATTTTGTTTCATACTTTGCTTCATTTTATCTCTTAAAGGTTTTCCAGACTAGGGCCTAAATAACATTCACCTACAAGAGCAAAACTATATAACTATATACCACCACCATTACCCTTATGAGAACTAACTTTAACCTTTATTAAATTCACTTTGCTCTGTCGGAGGTTAGACTCCTGCGGGGTTAAAAGCCCTCAACAGACAATCAGAGCACGTGTGTGAGCGGTACATACCCCCACAGCAGGCAGACAACTTCGGAGCACTTAAAATGTCCTTACAGCGGGGTATTTGTGCTGATTACGTCAAGAATGTAATGACTTAAAGGGAGTTAGGAGCTGAATTACAGTGATTTGAATGACATTGATGGAGCACAAGGGAGGACGGAATGATGAGTGGAAAGTGGAAAACATCTCGACCACTTAGAGGTAAAAGTCGGCAATTAATAACTCCAGCCTACAATTATGAACACACCGTCTGAAAGGTTTGAGAAGTTAGCTTTCGTTTGGAGCAAATTTAATTATTGCTTTCATACTTTCTCATGAGGACAAGCAATTATTGTGGATTAACAGTGACTTGTTTACACATAAGCAACTGCATTTAACCAACCGACAGGATTTGTTAATTGTCTGAGAGCACTGTTGCTTGAATGTGGACTGTAGCTGATTTAAAACCAGTAAAACTGTATCTGTATCTGTACACAAAAACACTGATATGAAAAGTTAGCTTTATGCATAATTGTTTCTTTAATAAAATATTTTTTTTATTGTGCTACACAATGATACGTTAAGTTTGTAATACTCCATAATTTAACAATGCCATCCAAAAAATTGCTAAATATCTGGAAGGTTTAGACTTGGACATTATTGAATTATGAGCATACCAAACACTACAATTCCCCCGATGCCAACTTGTAGTGATTAGTTTAAAAGACGTACACAGCTTCTGTCAGTAGGTTCACATGCAGAGCATAGTCCAACTATACTATTAGTTCCATTAAGCATTCACAGTAGGAGTTCACACCTTGTCTGGGTGCACAGCACAAGAGAGAATTGAAGTACTGTGTCCGCTCAGGCTAATGCTGCCTTTATGTGGTCTTTGTGTTTGATACCATTAAACCTTGTTAAAAAGCAAACGTTAAACCTTACTCATTCGTAATATTAAATGCTAATATATCCAGCTGATTAGCTCAGTAATCATTGAATTGTTAATAACATTAACACACTGACTTTACGAGTTAAAAACACATGAACACAACAGTAGCTATGAATTAAAAGATCTTTACTCAATAACTGTGCGGTCTGAAAGCACATGAATACATCACAAGAGTCAGTGGACTAGCTTGTTTTTCCAAACTTTTTAAGATGTGACGGAGCACAATAACTGACAAACAGGAGCCAGAGCCAGAATAATCCAAAATATGTGTATTCACTCTAGAAATGAGTGAGTGTGTCTCTAAACACTGTTTTTCTGTTTCCGTGTGTTCCTCTGTGTCTCTGGCCGACTCTGGAGCATGCTCAGTTCACTGTGTCTGACCTTAAACATGACGTACCAAGAGCAATGATGGTAGCATAGGATGATGGGAAAGTTCCTCTTCCTTTCTTTTCAACTTTTAGAAATAAATAGGTCTAGAGCAGACTAATAATTAGTAAAAAAAAAATTACACTATTGATACTTTGCATACATCTATAACTTAGAAAATTCAAAGTATTGTGATTGCATAATGTGCTAGAATATAGTGCCAAATAGAAATGATATTTATAAATATATTGACATCAAGTTGTTTCCACACGATGTAAAGACAGAGTAAGAAGTCACAATGGTAGACAGATGATATAGACTGAAAGAAATGAAATATGGACAATAGACAACAATGGTCCTTGGTTTGGACTCAGGTTTGAAAAGGCCCTGAAAAACAAGTGCGGTACGTTTAAGGTCATCTTTATTTTTTTGACCTTCAGGCAACGCACTGTGATGGCTCTACTCTCTGTTTCCTATGCACTGAATGTTTATGTCCCTTCAAACCAAAGAAGGGATCGAGTTTTGTACCTGAGACCCTGTTTATATGACACACACAGATAAATGCAGAAGCAAGAGGCAGAAGTCTGAAATAACAAGGTTCCCACACATTTTTCAGGATCTGCTTTCTACAGCTACACTGAAAATGCCATGTTTGTAAGTGACATTACAGGAAGCTTTCTTTATAATTAAAAAAAACTGTATACTTCTGCAATTAACAGTAGGAGAAAGCTGTTTTTGGTTGTGCTTTATTTGAGAAAATAGTTTTTGCCATTTTGTGTTTTTCCTTCACATGTAATTTCAGGATCAGGGAAGAATATTTAGATTAAGTTATTCATTTGCGTAGATAGATAAGATTTTACTGTTTTTCACAACACACAATGATGTGTGTTGTCTTTTAAACTCATAATTCGTCCTAAAACCCAGTTTTCTCTATTATTGTTTCTAATGTGACCTGCTCATTACACAAAACAACAATGTCTATGTACAGATTGAGCTGACATATTGCCCTGTGTTGAAAAAAATTATGTTACCTCTATATTTAAATAAAGTAGCTGAGTTTTCAAAGTAGTATATTTTGTCTGACCTACAACATGGTCTGCATTTGAACAGAAGCCAGAAACTCATGACCAAACCCTATTCTATCATTGATAGGAAACACGGCTCAAAAAATGACACAAAAAAATATTATCTATTTGGTAAACACTAAATTAACATTTTTCCATTGTTCAAAATCACATTGACAACTGTTATCCAGCTTTTCTAAAATGCGTGGGAACCTTGTTCATAAACATCTATATCTCTAATAAAGACAACAATAACATTTCCAGATGAGGAAAGAGACAGAACAAGTCCATTTTACCTACATTATATCTACCACAAAGAGCTAACTGCTAACGTTGACACTTAATGACCATGTCTTTTCAACAAATGACCAGATATATAAACATGAAATATAAATATAAATATAAGCACTATTGGCATCTCTTTCCTTTGCTGGAGGATATAAATATTTCATATTAATAGATATACTATATTCTTTATGTAATGTGATCTGATGGTCGAACAAGTTCACAGCACACTCTACGGCAATTAATGTATGTTAAAACTATAAGCACAGCCCTGTTTTATGGACTAAAAAGAGTTAAATGGCCATTTCTTTGCTGTGGTTGGCTAAGCTCTAGTGACTTCGTACATTGTAACATTTACATAATACAAGGGGAGTGTTTTAATAAAGACACAGACAGAGAAAGAGGCTTTTACAGTTGGTCTCTAAAGGTTCAGGGAATAAAAAAGACCCTCCTGTATTGTACTGGAAGTAAATGCGGTAATCTACTGGGACGTCAGAACTGCTGATACTGAGTCAAAGCAAGAGCAGCTGAAGCAAAAGGGAATTTATATAAAGACATTTATACAGGACACGAACTAAATGTGGGAAAGGTCACCCAGTCTTGAGAATTGAAATTTGATGTTTCTGCAAGAACTCAATTAATGAACTTCATCATTTATACATCTTCAGTGTAATAAATCAATTTCAGAGCTTATAATATACATATATGTATATGATAGTTTTTTTAATTCTCATAACATTAGATACTTTGTCCTTTAACTGTTAGACTAGCCAACAATAAACAACTTTCTTTTAAATACTATGTTTTTAGCACAACTCATTGCACTTGCTAACTGAAATAAACAGAGAATCTTTCTGTATTGCAATTTCTATATTAATTGTCATTTTAAATGCCAATAACCAATATCTTTAGCCACTGGTAATGGTAATAGTTCAACCAAGCTGCTTAGCTAAAAAGTTAACATCTTAAAAGTAAATTTAACTTGACAAGTCTTTCTCTGCTGACAGTCCAGGTTTATATCTTACCAGTTTTCACTGCTTATTTTATCCACATAGATGCTGATTTGCAGAAACGTCAAAAAGCAACAGCATTTCTGAGAGACTGGGTAGATGCTATTTTTTTGCTATTACACTGATACACGCATGGAACAAAACGCTGATCTCTGCCGTCTGTCACTCAATTTTCATTTCAAAGTCTGTTGCTTGCACCAAGATGATTCACTACCTCTAGACATAGCGCACGCACACGCATTTACGCACACTCACAAAAACAGTTCTCCATTAGGGAGTAGCTATGGCGAGTCTAATATTGCAAGTGCAGTCTGAGCGGTGCCGTTTTCTTTATTTCCGACACGTTTTTTCTCTTGGAATAACATCCCTGGGAAAGGGTTCTGTGATAATCACAAGTGGTCAGGAGATGGAGCCAATGGGAGCCCACCAAAAAAGCCACTGCGAAGCAAATGTAAAAGAGTGGATATAGGGGCAAGAAATGGGAATGGAAAGACAAACTGGGTTCCCATAGCTTTCCAGGACTTTCAAGAACGTCTTAGTGGAGATTTACTTGGCTTCAGGATAAAAAATGAGGCAAAAAGGTGTAAAAAGAGTGACAAATGAATACCAAACGTGATTGAAATGGCTCAATAAAAAGTGTAAATCAATACTAAATATAATCTTAACCCTTTTGAATTATGCTATCAGTGTGAGGAGCAATGAATTTCCAGGACAACACCAAATTATTCACTTTTCCTCCTGTTTTCCATGACTATCCCATGACTTAAAAAAAACAGGTAGGGTAGGGAATCCTGGAGAATATCCCACGGAAATCCGAATGATTGAGACTGGACAGACGATAGGTTTCCGGGGGTAAATGGATGTCCTCAGCTAAACCAGTTTGGGTGGCGATGGCTGGGTTTGGGGGAGCATGGGTGTTGCTACTGGTAGGATCCTAGCTGGAAGTCCTTGGGGGGAAGTTTCAGGCCCAAAGAGTTGGTTCCCAATGGGTCAATCATGTTTTTGTAGCGTTCCCCGCGGTGTTTCATCAGGAACGGACCCCAGTCAGGCTGAGGTGAACAGACAAGCTTCACACGCTAGAGATAAAGCACAGGACAAA
This sequence comes from Neodontobutis hainanensis, assembly GCA_024349245.1. Taxonomy (NCBI): domain Eukaryota; kingdom Metazoa; phylum Chordata; class Actinopteri; order Gobiiformes; family Odontobutidae; genus Neodontobutis; species Neodontobutis hainanensis. Next base: position 892,296 of record JALDNG010000128.1, read on the forward strand.
GAGTTTTAGTGTGGTATAAGAAGAAGTTTTATCAGCATTTTTAAATAGTGAGGTCCAGTTGTGCTCATAAGATTTTGTTAGGCCATTTTTCAGAGAATATGAATGATTACATTTACATTTAGCAGACACTTTTATCCAAAGCAACTTACATAAAGCTTCAATTCACCAATGTTACAGCTGGAAAACCACTGGAGGCAAGAAAAGGTTTGAGTAAAAGCATCTGGACTTCGTTTTCAAGGTGAAGATGTTTCGTCTCTATTCCAAGAGACTATATCAATTCTGAGTTCAACTGGTAAGCGAGCTGAGCTTATATCTCTAAAGGGAGGAGTTTCCCCTGAAACCAAACCTGATGGGCCAGGTTGTTGTGTTGTTGGTCATGAAAGGGAGGTCTGACTCCATATGTGTACATCGTTAAGGCTCCGAAGAGTCGTTAGTGACATTGCTCCATACAAGCGCAAGGTGGTAAAAAGGTCCAGATTTTGGTTAATGGTCAACAGCGGCACAACCCGGACCTTCCGAGTTGCAACAAGGATACCACACCAGCCACTCGGGACAGATGGGTAAAGAACCTCTCGGACAGAGTTCTCACCCAAAAAGAAAATGAGGTTCTTGAAAAGTAGCTTAATTTCTCAGTTGCGCCGAGGCACATCCCTACGGTAGACCTCATCACAGCAACAGAATCAGCCAGAAGGAACAATAAACTGTCTGGAAATGAAGCTGATGAACTGAGACTCAAGGTCACAGCTGCACTAGCCAGTGCCAAACCACCCCCCTCCAATATCACCTCGGAGCAAAGGAGAGCCTTGTCAGCACTGGAGAAGGACCACAGCATCACCATTCTGCAGCAGACAAAGGAAGATGCTCAGTGATCCTGAACACAGATGACTATGAGTTCAGCATCAACAGTTTACTCAGTGACACCACCACCTATGAGACACTGAGGAGAGATCACCACAAGTGGGTACAAGAAGAAGGTCATAGACTGTCTGCAGAGGCTGGAGAAGGACCAAGTCATTGATCGACCTCTGTACTACAGACTGTATCCTGGGAACACCACTCCATGTATCTACCCAAAATACACAAAGAAGAAATTCCACTACGACTCATAGTAAGCAGCACAGATTCTGTAACCTACAATATAGCCAAACACCTGGCCACCACCTGGCCAACAGTGTTCTTAAACCTAAAACAAAAGAGCCCCACCTTAGAACAACCAACATAACACCTGAACTATGACACTAACGACTCTGCACCTGAATGGAGCAGGATCATTAACGACTCTGCATATGTATGGCTCAGTGACATTTACCACCTTGCGCTTATAGGGAGCAATTTCACCAACGACTCTTCGGAGCCTTAACGATGTACACATATGGAGTCACACCTCCCTTTCATGACCAACAACAGAACAACCTGGCCCATCAGGTTTGGTTTCAGGGGAAACTCCTCCCTTTAGAGATATAAGCTCAGCTCTCTTACCAGTTGAACTCAGAATTGATATAGTCTCTTGGAATAGAGACGAAACGTCTTCACCTTGAAAACGAAGTCCAGATGCTTTTACTCAAACCTTTTCTTCAAGATGCCCTGGATGACCGAGAACCTACACAGACACTGGAGGCAAGGTGGGTTAAGTGTCTTGCCCAAGGACACAACAACAGTACGAACTGTGGGGTCAGGAGACTGAGATGACCAGTCCAAAACCTTCAGTTTATGCTGCTGTTGCTAGTAACAGGTTGACTTGGCCTTGTGTGTTGTATGATTGTTGGAATGTTTTTGGAACTTCCAAGTACGCCCCAAGTGCAGCTTCTTGGCTGATGAATGAAAATTTTCTTCCACTATTTTCTGATAACATGCTGCATTCACCCTGCCATGAATTTTGACCAGGTTTCCTGTGCCTTTGTAGCTCAAACAGCCCCAATCCACCTCCATCTTTCACAGTAGGAAAGGTGTATCTTTCTTTAAAGGCCCTGTTGAATCCTCTCCAAATGTAATGTTTATGGTTGTGGGCAAAAACATTCAATTTTGGTCTCATCACTCCAAATTACTTTGTTCCAGAAGTTTTGAGGCTTGACTCTGTGCTGTTTGGTGTATTGTAAGCGGGATGCTTTGTGTCATTTGCATAGTAATTGCTTTCTTCTATTTTTTCTATTTCACCCTATTTTTAACAAGTGCCTTCTTATTGTGCTTCATGAAACAGCCACACAACTTTTTTTCAGAGAGACCTGTATTTAATTTGAAGTTTTTTGTGGCTTATTTAAAGGTGGCACCAGGACACCCTAGGCCGGAGGTCAATGATCGACTTTGTTATAATTTTGTCTGACCCTCGGCCATATGTCTTGGACACTCGGGTAAAGAGAGGGGCGGAGCTGTCAACTGATCACCACCTGGTGGTGAGTAAGATCCAATGGCATCCTATCAGGCTTGGTTGGCTTGTGGGACTCCTGAGGCAGCTGACGGGTACCGGCAGACCAAGCGGGCTGTAGCCCGGGTGGTTGTAGAGGCTAAAACTCATGTCTGGGAGGAGTTTGGTGAAGCCATGGAGAAGGACTTTCAATTGGCCTCAAAGAGTTTTTGGCAAACCGTCCGGCGCCTCAGGAGGGAGAAGCAGTGCTCAGCCAACACTGTTTACAGTGGAGGTGGGCAGCTCTTGAACTCTACTGGGGATATCATTGGACAATGGAAAGAATACCTCGAGGATCTCCTTAATCCCAAAGACATGCCTTCCATTGAGGAAGAAGAGGCCAAGGGCTCAGAGGTGGACTCGTCCATCACCCAAGCTGAAGTCACTGAGGTAGTGAAGAAGCTTATCAGTGGCAAGGCCCCGGGGTGTGGATGAGATTGTGGCGGTTTTGGGACAGTACCGGGTGGGGGGGTGTTCCAAATACAGAGAGATCACACTTCTCAGTCTCCCCGGGAAACTCTATGCCAGGGTACTGGAGAGAAGAATTCAATCCAATAGTCAAACCTCAAATTCAGGAGGAACAATGCGATTTTTGTCCCGGTCGTGGAACACTGGACCAGCTTTATGACCGAAGCAGAAGCTTGGTTCGCATTGCCGGCAGTAAGTCCAACTTGTGCCCGGTGCATGTTGGACTCCGGCAGGGCTGCTCTTTGTCACTAGGTGCAGCCAATGGCCGGAGGGAGTCAGGGATTGGGGACCACAGGATCTCACCTCTACTTTTTGTAGATGATGTTGTCCTGTTGGCTCCATCAAGCTGCTGTAATGAGAACCATCACCTCCAAGTCCTAGGCCATGGTTCTCAGTCAGAAAATTGGACTGTCCCCTTCAGGTTGATGGAGAGTTCCTGCCTCAAGAGGAGGAGTTCAAGTATCTTAGGACTGTGTTTACGAGTGAGGGAAGGAGGGAGTGGGTAATTGACAGGCGGATTGGTGCAGCTTCTGCAGTGATGCAGTTGATCAAGGAAGAAGAAAGGAGGAGCTTAGCTGCAAGGCGAAGTTCTCAATTTACCAGTCAATCTACGTTCCTACTCTCACCTATGGTCATAAGCTGTGGGTCATGACAGAAAGAATCGTAGGCGGCTGTAGGGAGTTTCCTCCGCAAGTTGGCGGGGTGCTCCCTTAGAGCTAGGGTGAGGAGCTCGGCCACTCGGTAGGAACTCAGAGAAGAGCTGCTGCTCCTCCACATCAAGAGGAGCCAGCTGAGGTGACCCCTTTCCTCCTCGGGAAGGCATCCTTGGGGTGTTCCCGGGAAAGACGGAAAGACCTTGGACATGCTGGAGGGACTATGTCTCTCGGCTGGCCTGGGAACACCTCGGTGTTTCCTCGGCCTGAGGAAGGGTCTAGAGAGAGAGAAGTCTGGGCGTCTCTGCATAGACTGCTGCCCCCGCAACCCGGCCCCGGTTAAGCGGAATAAAATGAATGGATGATAAATCTTTAGTCATCAATTTAGCTCCACCATGACAAAACAGCGTGAACTTGCATAATGGAGGCTAACTACTTAGCAAGTGAGATACAGTCTTATGGCATACAACAAACAGTATATTAAGCCCTATATGATAACACTGAGAATATCTAATGAAATAACTATGCAAATGTGTTTTCAGAAAAATATTGCAACTCAAACATATTATCCTGACCTCAATGAAGGATCCAGGCGCGAGGTACATCTTGATGACAAACATAATGGGGATCCAGATAACAGAGCAGATGACCATGAGCCAGCCCATGACCATAGACCAGGTCGGGTACGTGTAGTCCTCGTAGGTCATCACCTTCCACTGATACAGACTCAAGCACAAGATCCCCTACAGACAGGACAGTCAAAATGAAATATATCTACATTTAACAGTTTAAATGATTAGTACACAACTGGCAATCCATTGCAAAGTGTAGTGAAAGTCTAAGATCATAAGAATATGTGGATTTTGTTGTGCTTTAAGTAATAAAACTTCAGTTAATTCATTATTACCATTTTTAGACAGGTTTTTCTTAATGGTTTTATTAAGAGTCTAACCAATTTTTAGTGATTTTAAATGGTTATTACCAGATTCAATCAAGTTTTAAGCGCTTTTTGTCGTACTTTAACCAGTTTTAAGCAACTTTAATTTGCACTTTACCTGAGCTGCCTTAAATTTACCTGTTGGGTGTTCAATAAGTTCAGTTTTAAAAGCTACATTCAATGCTCCGTAGAAATACATGTAACCGGTTGTGAAGCACGTGTGTCAGTCGTGCCAAGAATTGGCTTATATAACCTCTGTTGGTGACGTGGCTTGCGTGAGTGCACATCTGCAGAGGTTTTAAGAACACGCGACCCATAAGCGTCTTCAGGTCAACTTTATCTGAAGGACATCCGGGACATGCCCACAGAGCAGCACTGAAGCACAGCATTTCGTTCCCGCTTTTTCAGGGAGGAGGGTTCAGTCAAGCAACCCGAAACAGTCTTATCATATCTCTTAAAAAGGGTATTTCAATGTTTATTACCCAGTTTTATGTAGACTTACAATTTTTTTGGACAGAGTTTGAGTAATTTGGAGTGGTTTTAAGTTAGATATAAATTGATATTACTATTTTTGAAGCAGAGTTAAAAGTTAAGACATTAAGATTATGTTTTTTTAAATGGATTTTGTTGGGCTCTAACCAGTTAGTGCATTTAAATGAATATTACCACCTAGGCAAGTTTTAAGTTTTAGTTGTGTTGTGTAGTTGGATTTTAACCAGTTTGAAATAGTTTGAAACAAGTAATACTGGGTTTGTGCAAGTTTTAAGCAGTTTTAGCAACACTTTAAATCGGTGTATGTAGTTTTAATTGATAGGTTTTTAATAGTTAATGTCTGATATACATTCAAATCATAATCTACATTATTACCAACAGTGATGCTTTCAAATAATTAAGGTGGACGCATCATCAGTCTAAATCTAAATCAATTTTCATGACCTTGAAGTGTTTTCTTGATATGCCTATTATTAATGAGCTAAAATCCAGTACAGAATTTGGTAAAAGTTTATGCGTAAATAAAAAATACTTTATTATGCAAAAACAACACAAAATAAACACTTGAGAACATGAAACAAAACAATTAAAATTTGTTCTGAGTGTTCAGAAACTACAATACACTTTTTTCAGTTTTTTATAAATAAAGTGTCATTTTCCTTAATACATTTTTTGGGACTCGATAAATGACGACATATGTGCCTATATAAAGCTTACATGCGTATGTTTAATACGGACGTTGTAGACGTAGCTAAAGTAGAGCTTTTACTCTGAATTGATCTGAATCAGACACCTGCCACAGCCACAGGCACAAGCCTATTGCATTCAAATATTGCATAGTACACCCAAAAGAAACAATCTACACAATTGTGATATTTTTTAGGTCAATATATCATCCATCAAAATATTTTATTGTGACTGGTTTAGTCTTTAGCCAGTTTTGAAATCATTGACATAATAACAGATATGGACAGGTCTTAATTGGATTTAGTTTAAATTCAACTTATATATAAAGGCTATAGGTTAAAATGTGCACTTCATTAACTGCATTGAACCAGAGATGCGCTGCAAAATGATGAATTGGGGACTTGATATTTCCAAAATGGGCGGCTGAAAATGTCCACTTGTTATCTGCATCTGTTTCTGGTCACACTCGAACAGAAATAATGAAAACAGGATGAAAAATGGAAATGTGCAGAGGAGGAGTGGGCAGGCACAAATAGACGAACGAGGCTTGTGCCAAAATGAGCTCAGGGAGGAATCTCATCTGCCTTTGAGAGCAGAGAGGATAACCAGATGAATGACCAATGAGGTATTTATCATTGTCTGCCCTCATTTTTCAGAGATAAACATTGCTTTTCATAATAATTACTAGTGTTTACATTGCCACGTGTACAGAGCTGACATGGAAAACACTAGTGGACAGATTTACGAAGATGTACATGCAGCTGAATAAGTGGCTTTAAGACTGGTCTACACAAATCTAAATCTTAAAGTCAATAAAAAAGAGTTCACGCTTGTAATCCACTTCATTTAGTTTGCACCATAAAAGAAAACAATCCATTTATTTTGGTTTACTAGCTGAAGTCCTGGTCCAGTGCGCATTCACAACTGTCATTTCAAACAGCGTCCTACAACAAAAACAACAGCTGTCAGCAGAGGGTGTGTGTGCTAAGGCCTAAATGCCAGCTGCTGGAGAGAGCAATGCATGTAGTCCTTGCATTTAGGGCTAGTGTCTGATTCCTAATACACAATGACCTGGCTGAATGAAAATCTCAACAGGCACAGTAGTATCAGTTAAAATATAAGTTAGGTGGCTGCCAAGGATTATTGTCAAAACAAAGCCTGTGGTGCGTTCAAATAAAAAAATCCTGGTTTAGCTCTAGTTCATTTTGCCATTTAAGCCTGTTTTGTCCTGGTCTTTAATTTTAATATACAGTAGCTTCTGCTTCAACAAGTGGAGGTTAGTCCAAAGTGTATTTCTAATTTGTATTTTCTAATTCAGTAGTTAAAACATGTTTTAATATTGTGCAGCCCTACTCTATTTTTCTTTGTTTAAATACAATAAAAGATAATACATTAACTTCTACATTCATGTTATTTTTTAAATTTCTCTTCTCAGCAAATATTGTTATTCTATTAAGCAGGCATTAACATACAATAATCAACCGGATTTCATGGACAGCAACAGTGTTGGTCATCTTACTTTAAAAAAGTAATTAGTTACAGTTACACATTACTTCTCCCAAAAAGTAATTGAGTTCGTAACTCAGTTACCACATTGTAAATGTAATTAGTTACACCAAAAACATCTTTAATATCAAAAATGTTTAAATTAACTGATTGAAGAATAAAAACACTATTTATAGTATTTTAAAACATTTGATATTTATTTTAACTCAGTAGATTGCAGCCTGCCATATGATATACATAGAAATAAAAACATATAAAAAATTTATATTTTATAAAATTTAAGTCACACTAATGTAAACGTGTGTAAAAAGAAACAAAGGAAGATCTGGCCAATAAGTGCAAATCTCTGTGACTGTAAATTATTGCACAATAAACAGAACACAATCCAACTCTCTGTAGATTGTTGTTTATTCTGAGTGAAAATGAATAATGTATTAATCTATTCTAAAATACTCCTAACAACTAAACCAGTGGTTGTGATGTAGAAGGAGAAACAAACAAGTGTCGTGTTAGCATGTGTTGATGAGGTGCTTCAGAAGGTTTGAGTTACTTGAGGCAGACGTGGATAAAGTCTTTTTTCCTGGGCATAGCATGTTAAAGAAACATTCTTGTCTTTAATTTCAATTAACGAGAAGTAGTGCCGGTACTTCCAGTTTGAGAACGCCACTTTTGAGTTTCCCCGGCTCCCCAGCTGACGCTGTCTTGTGTTTAGTGGAAGTCAGCGTCTGCAGTGGGACAGCATCAGCCAATCATCATCGCATTTGCAACAATGTCATCATCTCCCCTGCTCTCTCTGCAGCAGCTGATGTGTTGCCAAAGCATGACACCTCGCGCTTTATTCAACCAAATTGTAGCAACGCAACACTGTACATTCTCAGTAACGATAACGGCGTTACAACGATGGGAAAAGTAATTAATTAGATTACTCCGTTACTGAAAAATTAGTAATGCCGTTATACTCTAACACCGTTACTTCCAACACTGGAATATTTACTTTAAAAACCTGTTGAAATTCAACTGTGAGTGAGCACTTGTGGAGGCTGGGCCAAATACGACCCAAACTAAGTGGTTATTTTACAGAAACATGTATTTTTGCCCCCTGATTATTACAATAAGAGTGTCTGTCTGTGGCAGTATCAACACCAGCAGCAGAGACAAAAAAATAAATATTATTTTTGATTTATGAGGAGCAATGTCTGGACAGTTTTTTTTCCCAACAGTAAATCAATGACGTTGCACAAAGGCAGTGGAAAAGGAAGATGGAAATATAATGGGGAAAATAAAGAAATACACATACGGTCAGAATGGTGGGAGTCACAAAGGCCCAGCACAGTCTCCAGAAACGGTTCGGCTGGAATCCAATCATCATCTCGATGTCCTCACAAAACCTCTGCAGACCTACACACAGGCACAAGATTAATATACATACTCGAATATACGGAGGAAATGACACTCACAAATCGACAAGTGCAAGATTAATATCAGTATGCATTTAGAAACAAATACAGAACCCTCAAAATGTTGCACAGAGTGGGAAAAATGTTATGTTTCTGATAAAAAAAACAAACACACAAAAACTTGTCTTTGGGAAACCTAGTTTGAGCCACTAGGATCAATAAAGCTAGTTGAACGGCTAATGGCTAAGCTAGAAAATAAGTATTTTATACTGTCTATAAAGTAATGTTTTCATTTCTTTTTATTCTGTGCTGCAGTGCCACACATACTGGAAAGGTTTCCAACTTTCAAAGCACTTCATCATGCTCAAAGGCAATGGACAGTAACGGATGTTCAACCACAGTCTCCAATACATCTGTGTCAGTTCACCCATTGTCCCTGACTAGGTCTAGTTAGGCTCTAGATGAGCTGCACCAGGTCTAGTTATGTTTAGTTGTTTATTTACATGGATCCCCATCAGATTTGTGCATGAATAATTCCATTCATTCCAATCATTCCATAAATCGTCTTAAGAGCAGGGAGAATGTTGTGCCCAAAAAAGAGTCATTTGTTGTCTTTGATTAATGGTATAATTTTTCCTTCTTCCTTTTTCTCATTATACATTGATTGAATATATGATATAAAAACATTTTTTTTTAATTATGTTAAATTATTTGCACTTAAACCCTTTCTTAGATTGTCACTTTATAATAAGTAATAAATAATTGTTAATGTAATTACAGTACATTATAGTAATGTAATTATAGTAACACTTTCTCCTGCATTTGTTATAAAATAACTCAACAAAAGATAGTATTTGTATTTGTTTTTCTATTTTCTTTAGGATGTTCCAGAGTTTGGTACACTCATCTTTAACATCTCTCATCAACTCTTTTTTTTTTATTATTATCATTTTAGTAAATTAATACAATTTATTTAGTTTGCAATATTTAACACTGTTCTCCAACAATCCTGATTTTACAGCCACTTTTTGGGATTCATCTTTCAGTTTCATCGTATTTTTTCAACGGTAAGTTTGTTTGTTTAGTTTATTTACACAAATAAAAACAATAATTTAAAGTACATACAATTTTCACAAAACATCTGATGGGTGATTATCTTAAGTCTATAGTCAATAGTTAATCTTTTCATTAAATGTGGCAACCAGACAATACAAAGACAGTTGTAAAATAGCTCAACGAGTCACACCATTTGGAAAACAAAGGATTCAACAGAAAACAGAGCTTTTCTAAACTGCTGGGGGTAAAGATTTAAGAAAAACACTCAGAACACCTGACTGATAAAATAAAGGTGAGTGTCTCCGAACCTACACAGAATATTCTTAAAGCTCTTAAATGTTTTACCCGTAAATGACAAAACCTTCTTATTCTTCTTCTTTGCTGTTGTCATTCTATTCAATATTTATATCTCATGGCAAAAATACCTCACAATTGATGTATAAGGCTTTAACAAGCATTTAACCTAAACAAGTTAAATTGTCCACATGTGCATCTGGAGGCCTATAACAACATCCATAGGCCTGGTCCTGACAGGTGGACTCTCCTCAGGTCTGGGTCTGCAGAGGGATTTGTTTACTGTTGCCACAGTGCTTGCCTAGGCAGGGTTTCTGGGTTTTCTCTTGAAAAGTGCATTGAGATGACTTTTGGGTGTTACTGGGGCTAATAAATGTACCCCATAAGTGAGGATAACCTAGATAACCTTTCTTCCCACCTGCTGTCTTAATATTTTTCTCTTTGTATCACACACACAGTGCTCCAGACTGAACTGTGAGTCTGTGAGCTGGCTCAGGTAAACGCAAAAGAGACACAGGATTAAAAAGTATTGAGGTGAGAAGGTAAGGGACAAGTATGGAGTAAACTGGAGTAACCACAGTGTCTGAAGAGTGACAGTTTCCAACAGTGTAACAGTCTAAACATGGGGCAACAGTGACCCCTGGTGGCCACAAGGTGCATTACATTTTAATGATTGAAATTATTTCATGTAAGGTTTTGGGTGGGTTTAAAAGAAAAGATAATAATGCATAGCCAGGACAACCATCAGAATACACAGATAACACATCTGTTTTATTATAATCTCCCCTTTTCTTCTTGCTCTGTCTTTATGTCTTCATTTTTTTATGTTTACTTCTAAATGATACAGTTGTGCTCATAAGTATAGATACCCTTTCATAACATGATTGTTTGGTTGGACATTTTTCAGGGAATATGAATGATAACACTCTATCTTTCACTCTTAGTTAGTGGTTGGGTGAAGCCATTTATTGTCAAAGAATTGTGTTTACTCTTTTTAAATCATAATGACAACAGAAACTACTCAAATTACACTGATAAAAAGTTTACATACCCTGATGATTTTGGCCTGATAACATGCACACCAGTGACACAAACAGGTTTGAAAAGCTACTAAAGGTAGTGCTGCACTGATGTTTCTGTATTCTGAGTCATGGGGAAAGCATACAAATTGTCAAAGGATCTGTGGGTAAAGGTAATTGAACTGTATAAAACATGAAAGGGATACAAAAAAGATATCCAAGGAACTGAGAATGTCAATCAGCAGTGTTCAAACTCTAACAAAGAAGTGGAAAAAGAGGGATTCTGTTGAAACCAAACCAAGAACCAAATATTTCAGCCACAAGTGCCAGGACAGTTGTTTGGGATGCAAAGAAAAACCCACAACAACTTCAGATGAAATACAGGTCTCTCTGGAAAAAAAAGTGGTGTGGCTGTTTCAAGTTGCACAATAAGGAGCCAGTTGAAGAAAAATGTGCTGCATGGTCGAGAAAGCCATTATTACGCAAATGCCACAAAGTATCCCACTTACAATACGCAAAACAGCACTGAGAAAAGCCTCTGTCATTTGATGTGATGAGCCCAAAATTTTACTTTTTGGTCACAACCATAAACGTTACATTTGGAGAGGATTCAACAAGGCCTAAGATGTGTGCTGCTGTGAAACATGGAGGTGGATCGCTGATGTTTTGGAGATGTCTGAGCTACAAAGGCACAGATAAGATGAATGCAGCATGTCATCAGAAAATGGAGGAAAATTTGTACTCATCAGCCCAGAAGCTGAGCATGGAATTTACTTGGACAAAGCACAAGGCCAAGTCGACCTGCCATTGGCTGCAGCAGTTCTGGACTGGTCTCAGTCTCCTGACCTCAATATCATTGAGACACTCTGGGGAGATCTCAAACGTGCAGTTCATGTAAGACAGCCCAAGAATTTACAGGAACTGGAGGCTTTTTGTCAAAAAGAATGAGCAGCTTTACCATCTGAGAAAATAAAGAGCCTCATCCACAACTACCACAAAAGACTTCTGCTGTCATTGATGTTAAAGGTGGCACTACACAGTATTAAAAATGTATGGTATGATCAGGGTAATTTGGGTCGTGTCATGTCCTAGTGTAATGTGTTAGTCTGCTTATGTAATGTATTTTATTTCCTGTGTCTTATTGTGAAGTGTCTCACCCCTGTCTGTATGTCAGATTGACTTCTTGCCCTTGTGTATTTCCCTCCTTTGTGATTACCTGCTCTGCCCTAATGTGTTCCACCTGTGCCTCATTGTGTTTCCTATAAAGTCTGTGTGTTTTCCCCTGTCCTGTGTTGGATTGTAGCCTCTATCCTTGTGTTTTGGTAGCCAGTGTTTCATTGTGGTTTTGTAATAAACTAGGCCTGGGCGAAAAATCGATTTAATAAATTAATTCGATTTTTTTTTTTGTGGCGGGCGATTTAAAAAATAGGTAAATCGAGTTTTTGTGTAAAGGCGCATTTTTGGCTCCCCGGAGCTTCCGTAGCATTAGTTTCACATGGCAGAGCAGTACGGCAAGGGACAACAACAACATCATAGCACACACAAAACAGCAACAGGTGAAAGTGGGAAGTTTGTTCCCAAGAAAGGAATAAAATCATCTGTTGTTTGGAACTGGTATGGGTTTGCTGCGACAGACGTGGATCAAGAGACCCCACGCCTAAAGCCCATCACAGTCAAAAGCAGCAGCACAACAAAACCTATTCCAACACCTGGAACAGAGACATCCAGCCGAATGAAAAATGCCAGTCTCTCCGAGACGAACAAACCCGCAGTGACCAACAAACCTTAGCTAAAAAACAGCTAACTGTAGCCGAATTCTTTTCACACGGCACTGCAATGACAGGAAAGGGGCACGGTGGAGAACAATCACTAAAGCGGTCAGATTTGAATGTATTGTTAATGCTTTAGAAAATGGTGCTACTCTCAAGGTGAATGTTTGTGTCCTTTTAGTCTAGACTACAAAGTGTGATTTAAAACACAGCTGGGAATTTGATTCCAAGAGCGTGTTCATTTATTTATTTATCACCGAAATGGGGGTTACATTTGTCTTTCTTTTAAATAAAAGCAAAATTTGCTTTAAGTTGTTTGCCGTTTGTACTTATTGCTTTTCTTAATAAGTAGGGGGGGGAATCGAAAATAAATCGTAAATCGAATTTAAAAAAATAAAATCTGAGATTTTATTCTTAGGTCATATCGCCCGGCCCTAGAATAAACCCTTTGAACCATCTGCCTCTTGTGGGTCTGCACAGTGAGTGCTTTTGCCGGTTCCTGACAGGTAGTTTCTGTTTTCATTATAATTTAAAAAGAGTAAACACAATTGTTTTACAATAAATGGTTTCACCCAACCATGAGTGAAAAAAAGTTTTGTGTGTTATCATTCATATTCTCTAAAAAATGGCCAAACAATCACAAATTCTGCCAGGCTATGTAAACTTATGAACATAACTGTACATACTGTACTGTGAACATAACTGTACATCTATTTGATCCTGCTGAACTACTGTCTGTCTGTGAACTATATTGTTATTGTTTTATTGTTGTAAATGTAGAGGTTCATATGTGTTGCTTTATAATGACAGTCCAAAGGTGACTTTTAATCTTACCGTAGAGATAGGAGATTCCAACGAGCTCAAAGATTGCGATGATGACGAGGGAATACGAGGCTGCGAACGTGTCAACAAGCTGCAGCATGTACATCCCGCTCTGATGGAATAGAGACACAAAACAAAAGGACGTCACGCACTGGGACTAGATTATTATTTCATCAGTTTTTTTGTTCAAGTCTTACCTCAGTGATCATAGGAAAGCCCAGGATGAAGAAGCACGCACAACAGACCAAAGTGAACACAGCCTTATGTTTTCTCAGATATTTAGGAAACTCGTCAGACACTGATGTCACAATGGTCTCGATCGTTGCAAACTGAAACACAGATTAAACAATAATAGTGTTTTTGGTGGGTGCTATAATAAGACTCATGTTCACAGTGTAAACAGTCCAGTATTGAGTAGACGTGTGTCTGTGAGATCTTATTCCCTACAGGAGGTAATAGTTTGAAGAAGCAGACAGGACACATTTACAGAAATTGTCTCTTTCTCTACGTCTGCCAATGTGGTAGCCATGATAGAATTCATAATACCCTGGGAGGAAATGATGAGGTTGTGGTTGGCTACAGAGGCTTTGTCGGAAAATCTCCACAGCGCTTACTAAAAACCCTTGGAGTGACAGGACATTGACATAAGAAGGGACTCAGGAAGGTAGCCGAGGAGGCTGAGAAAAGGAGTTTGTAGTTGTGGCTCAGAAGAAATGATGATTTGTAGCTCTAGCATTAATTGACTCAAGGAAAGCAACAAGCAGGAGGGTAGTTAGAAACACCAGTCAATAAAAAGGTTTGCTCCTTGTCTCTTTTTTTTTTACAAACAGAACAATTTAATCTAAGCTGATGTCCCTGACTTAGATTCACAATGAAAATAAGTAATTTTTCTGGTCGTAGCTCACAGTGGTTTTGGTTCAGTTGTTGCATTAAGACAAACAGTAAATAAGACACCCCCCAGTGTCAGTTAGATTAATGTTTAAATTGGGTGTGTCCTTTTTGGCCTCTTCAGTGACATTTGTTACTATTGCAATTCCACACCTCAGACTGTGGCTGAGTCCTAATACTTTAAAAGGACCAGAATCTGTGTTTTGTCAGTCCAACTGCACTAATCTCAGCAGCAGAACGAACAGAGGAAATTACAGTGATGCACAGCGGCTTAATAAAAACACAACATCCCAGAAATAGACTAGAAAAAGCACCTAATCCTCCACTGAGCGCTGAGTTTAACAAAGCTCAGAAACATTGGATAGTTTAGAGAAATAATCTGAGTGACTCCACATCAGTAAAATGTACTGTTTTCTTCTGAATAAAGATCCCTTTATCCTTTTTCAGAGGTTTATGCAAGAGCTCACTGTGTTGTGTATAGACTATATGTTTTCAGTATACAGTTGTGTTCATAAGTTTACAAGCCCTGGCAGAATCGCCAGGGTCACAAAGCTGCCTTTTTGTCTTGTTAAATTGTGTGCACGCATTAAGGTTGCTGCAAGATACTTCTAGCACAAACTCCCTTTAGTGAAGAGCTGCTCAGACCCAATCACTCAGCAGGACCGACTCCGTGTTGTTATAATGGTTATAATGAGGGTAATTGGGTCAATGCTCAATGCAGGAGCCAAGCAGAGTGTTTACCATTATCATACAAAAACTTTAGATTCTCATTAAACTGATTTCAGATGTTGGGAAACTTCTTCACTGACAGAAAGTAAAACATGTTGAGTTTCAATTCAATCTGGAGGTATTTCTAATTCATTTATTGTACAAGTTAAAGTAACTATGTTTTACACTTATGGAAACTGTTACATTGTTTACCATGAGCAGATGTGTTATTTGTCGTTCTGTAAGTCCAGTAGAACATAGTCCTTATCCAATTCAGTGACATGTAGTCTTTAGCTGCTGTGGCCTAAATGCTTGTGTAAATAGCGCAGCTGAAAATGGAACCAGTCACTAATGTTTTCTACCCACTCTCTCAGTGAGTCAGTGCAGTCCGAGTGGGTACATGCAGACTGACGGCACAAACATGTAGTGAGTCGGTAACATTTGCCAAAATCATCTTTTTTATGCATGCTACAAATAGTACACATGTTTATATGGTTGTTGGTGCTAGAGCTTAAGCCTGGCTAGGTTGTATGAAGCCAACGCTCCCCATTTAGTGGATTTAGGTAATATTTTGTACGTTACTTTTAATATAGCTAATAAAGTAAATGTGGCTGTATAGTAGACCAATAAAACAGTCCAATGAGTTGGCTAGTGTTTTTTAGGTCATTCAAGTTATAAGTTATTGTTATAAAGGTTGGAACACCTGAAAAAATAGCAGTTTTTAATAGCAAGCATTTGGTGTTAAAAACTTTTTCTTCTTTGTGCGCTAACCTAAAGCACATTTTTTGGTTTGAATATTTGGGCTGAACTTGTTTTACTGTAATGTACAACACATATCGTGGCAAGAAAAAGCATGTAAGCCTTTTAAAATTTCTTGGTTTTCTGAATAAATTTGTCTTAAAATGTGATCTTTATCTAAGTCAAGGGTATTGACAAACAATGTGTCTAAAAATAATTACACAAAAAAAATTCTGATCTTTCATGTTTTTATTTAGAACTACCAAACATCCTCAGTGCTTGTGGAAAAAGAATTTAAATCATTTTGTTAATGACCTCAAAAAAACTTTAAGCACACCTGGAGTCTTGTTACGATAATACGTTTGAAGGTGTGAACTACAGCTACTTTGACAAAAATACCTCAAACTTTCGGAGTTTGCTCTGCACAAGAAGAACATGCTTATGTGAGCCATGCCTCGCCAAGAAGAGCTTTCAGAGGAGCTACAATCAAGAATAAGTTGCTTTACATTAAGCTAGAAAAGGTTACAAAGTTATTTTAAAGACTTTAGAAGTTCACCAGTCTACAGTTCGGCAATCAATCGACAAATGGAGACTCTTTGGGCCTGTTGCTACTCTACCAAGAAGTGGGCGCCCAGTTAAAATGACACCAAGAGCGCAACAAAGACTCATCAATGAGGTAAAGAAACAACCCAGAATGACAACCAAATATTTAAAAGGCATCACTGGACCTGCTAACATCTCTGATCATGGGTCTACAATACGTAAAACACTGAACAAGCAGGGTATCCACAGCAGGACACCACGAAGGAAGCCGATGCTCACTAAAAAAAACATTGCTGCATGTCTGAAGTTTGCAAAAAAGCACATTGCTTGCCTGCTTTGCTGTATCAGTGCCTGGCCAGCTTGCAATCATTGAGGGGAAGATAAATTTCCAAGTATATCAGACAATTCTTCAGGATGTCTAATGTGTAATGTGAGGATGTCTGTATGTCAGCTAAACCTGTGTAGAAGGTGGATGATGCAACAGGACAACGACCCAAAACACTGGAGCAAGTCCACAAAAGAATGGCTTCAGAAAAACAAAATCCACCTTTTGATTGGCCAAGTCAAAGCCCAGACCTCAACCCAATAGAGATGCTATGGATTGACTTGAAGAAGGCCAAACACATGAGACGTCCAAAGAATATGACAGAGCTAAAGCCATTCCATCGAGAAGAATGGGCTAAAATTCCTCCTCAACAATGTGCAGGTCTGATCCACAGTTACAGGAAGCACCTGGTTGAAGATATTGCTGCCAAAGGGGGGATATTTTGAATATTGAACGAGTGTGTTTGAAAAAAAAGACATGAAAGATCAAAATTCTTTTTTGTAATTATTTTTAGACACATTCAATTTTTCAATATATTTGACTTAAAAGAAGTTTAGATCACATTTTAAGACAAATTTATTCAGAAAACCATAATATTTCAAAATGTCCACATACTTTTTCTTGCCACTGTAGAGGTACACTGTAGTTACCATTGTATCGAGGCCGAGAGTAAGGAGCATGAGGAAGAAGATAATGGCCCAGAATGGAGACAGAGGAAGTCTGGTCAGAGCCTCAGGATAAACGACAAATGCGATGCCAGGACCTGAAACACACACACAGTGAAACAATTCAATAGCATTAACAAGCCACATCCAGTCATTTCTGCTTTTACTTTGGTGTGGCAGGTTTTATGAAAAGTCGTTCTCCTCTGGTTTCAACAGTGAGGTACAGTTACAAAATTGTAATAAATAAATATTTCAATAACTAAAACAGCTAAATCTTTCTAAACATGCTTTAAACTGGTTTGAATCATATCTTGACTCTAGACAACAATGTGTTCACATAAATGATGTGAAATCAATTGTGCAAAAGCATAATTTCGGTGTGCTACAAGGGTCCATAATGGGCCCTCTGCTATTCGGCTTATACATAAATGATTTAACAGAACTCTGCAACAACACCAGCTGCCAATTATATGTAGCTTTGTATGCATGTATGGTTTTATATGTAGATGATACAATCATTTAACTAAACAGTTAGTCAACATACAACGATGGCTGCAGGACAATTGTCTGACTTTAAACTATATTAAAACAGATTTCAATGTGCTTTGGTTTTAAAGAAAAATACGTTGAATAATCTAAATGTCTTTATTGATCAAAACAAAATTGAGGATGTAAAGTATTTAGGGTTTTTTCTGTTATGGACTCTAAACTTAAGTTTGATAAGATAATGATCCCACAGAGGGGAAATTCAATTGTACAGCAGCTCTTAGACAGTTAAAGTAAAAAAGTAAAAGAAAGGTACAATGCAATAGAATACATTTGTTATATACAATCAATGCATTTGAAATATAATAAAATAATAAAACAAAGCGATCTATAAACATATTTACAAAGTAAAGGAGGGCAAAAAAATGGACATTGCATAGTCTCCTGGCTTATTGTTACACCTGTGAGTTATAAAGGAAGGACCTGTGGTAGCGCTCTTTCCTGCTCTGAGGGTGTCTCAGTCTGCTGCTGAAGGAGTCTGATGCAGGAGGTTAGAGATGTTGTCTCTGATGATGTCAGCTTAGTCAACATCTTAGTGATAGCAGAGGCTACCACAGAGTCATAAAAAAAGTCTTTAACAGAGGCCTGCACACTCCAAAGGACCTCAGTCTCCTCAGAAGGTGGAGGCGACTCTGGCCCTTCTTGTACAGGGCGCTGGTGTGGTGGGACCAGTCCTGCAGACTACTTCCTCAGACTCACAGTTAAGCAGCCTCACGTACTGTGGCCTGTTGCTGAGATGGTCAATGGTCCATGCAGTCAGGTGTCCATCCACAAGCGCCCCCTCAGGCTTCATTCGCAGCAGCACAAGCTGCATGGTGTTGAAGGAAGAGTGGGAGAGGGGTTGGAGTCAACTGGGGGGCAACCGCCCCAGGGCCCACATTCACTAGGGGCCCACTTAGGCCCATGACCACATTAATGTACTCTGGGCTAAAGCTAAGGGGCCATCATAAGTTTTTCTTTAGTTGCTCATGTTTCTCCACTGCTTCTCTGTGCTCCCTCCGCCCCCTCTCTTTTTTCTCTCTCTCTCTCACACAACACCAGCTTTGACAGCAGCTGACTGGCTTTTCTAACCAAGAAACCTGCTCACTTTGTGATTGGTTACTTTGTTCAGCATGTATTTGATTGTGGGAAAGTGGGCAGGAACGGGCTCATCATTCCTGCCCACCTCAATGTCATTTCTTTAAAATGGAAAAATAATGTGTTAACCCAGGCTTTGGACACAAAGACTACAGGCAGAATAAAGGATTGCAAAGCAGTCATTTGGAGCTGTTTGCAGTGAAAATGTGTAAGTAAGTTTACAAATTAGTGTCAACAACAACATGGCTAATAACACTCACATTGTTTATAAGACTGCATGTGTTCTGTCGGTTAGAAACATCCGCAAAATGTAACTGATGTTTACAGTCTCTGTAAACCTGTCTCTTCAAGGTAAAGTAGGCATTTTCTTACTTATCAGTTCTTCTAAATGCAAGCCGGCGTTTGAGTTTAAACTTAAAAAGCCATGTGCTTACACAGGAGGCGCATGTTCTAAAAATAACCTGGTTACTAGTATTTGTTTCTGCTTATTAGGTTACAAAAAGCCTACACAACAACAATATGTACTATACCAATTTATTATACAAAAAGAAAATAATAATAATAATAAACAAATAATAAAAAACAAAAAATATTAATACATTTTATTTGTAACTGGTGTCAAAGTAAATGATCACTGCCCAAAGAACAGGGTGCTTTTTGGCATTTGTGCCAAAAAGAGCGTACTCCATCTCGACATAATTGCGTTAAAGTGTGGCTTCTCTGAATTGTCTTAACGTTTAAGAAATACAGACAAGCTGACTTTACCTGAATTAGTGTGTGTAAATGATATAATAGGTGCTTTAACACCTAAACAAGGGGTGCTCAATACATCGATCGCGATCTACCAGTCAATTGCAAAGGTAGTATTGGTAGATTGCGAGACATAGGAAAAAAAATAAAAAATGGACGTCAGCCAATCATCCATCCAATCACTTGATTGACATACAGGGAAGCCAGTCAGATGACATCTGAATTTTTCAGATGCTTAGGTCACTGCGCATGTGCAACAACGGTGCAAAGTGCAGCAGGACGCTTCAACGACTTACCTCTAATTTTTAGACCTTGGAAATTTTCTCTTAAACTAAGAGCAGCAAAACTAACAAGCTTCAGCAAATTACCTCTAATTTTTAAACAAACTCAAGGATTAATCAGTGAATTGAATTGATGCACAGCTAGGCCTACCCTGCAAGCCAGAGCTGCTCCAAGACTGCTGTTCAATTAACTAAACATGATGACAAGTAACATCTAGCGCGGTAATTTTCAAACACTTCGGCAATATGGGTTTATAAAGTAGAAGCTACTATAGTTTGTGATTCCTGAGAGGGTCCCATTCATAATGCTCCACCCCCACTGCTGTGAAAGGGTCGCTCCGCCCCTGATCCCTGACGTTGCAGTGCTCCAGCCGAGTGTTTTCCAGGCGGAGGTCTGGTAACAGTCCCTCAGCCTCTCACTGGCCTCATCAGTCCACACTTTCACAGACTTCTTTGGTGCTGGCTCTTTTCTCACTCTGGGTGTGTATTCAGCGAGCAGATGAACTCTATTGTGATCAGAAAGTGGGGGGAGGGGGGCAGAGGTGTATCTGTCTTGACAGCTTTAGTGACCTTGTACAAACAAACACTAAACGTTTTTTTATCAAATGCCAGTGAAGTGGCACAACTGCCAAATAGTTCCTAGATACACAGCAAAATCTCTAGTGTTAAATCAACACAGAGGGTGTTAAAAATTTTACTCATATAAACACTCACTTGCTGTGTTAAATTTCAGATCAACACTATGAAAGTGTTAGAAACCAGCCTTAAACAAAGATATGAGTGAGTGGGTCTGAGACATGAGTGACAGTCACAGACCAGACAGAGATGTACTCTATATTTCAGACATTTTTACTGGAGATTCAGACATAATCTACTCTTGAGACACTGTCATGACCTACACTTGACAGAGTTACAGTTCAGTTTGAGTCTCTGTGGATGTTATCAGGCTTTACTCCAAATTATGCCAATCTTATTTTAGGTTTAAGAAAAGTACATCTATGATATCTTGATGTTTTGGACTGGCTCTTACAGAATTGTTAGAGTCCCATGGATATCTAAATAATAAAATTAATGTCAAATTGAGTCTAGAATATTCTCAAACATCAATAAATTTCCTGGACCTAATTACAAAGGCGCCAGATGGCCATCTTTACACTACAGAATATTTAAATCTACTGATAGAATTACAGTGTTAAAAACAGATAGCTTTTATCGCCACTTGTTAAAAATAACAAAGCTGTTAAAAATTACAAAGCTAAAACCACATATCCAAACTACTTTGTAAAGGAAAATGCTTTTTTAGATGAATTATTTATGAAATTATGAAATATTTTGAAAACGTGGGTCCTGTGTCAAAGCTGAACAACAGCACTTTTTCCTCCAGTCCAGGCTGCTGTGATAATCACACAATGAATCCAGAACTGAACCTGGACTGGATTTTTATTGTGTCAGGATTAAAAAGTCTCAGAGGGACGTGACAAAGTCTTATAATGTGCTGAGTGATGATTTGGAGCTGGATTTGGTGAAAGCTTAATACTCAAATATCCTCCTCATGTAAATAAAGGAAAAAAGACAAAAAAAAAGTGGATTATCTACATTCATCTCCATATTGTTCAAGAGGCTGTAGTTGTGGAATAAATTAGATTTTACTTTAAAGAATGATGTTTAAACACATCCTTTTATTTAAATTTTCCGAACCCCTCACGGTGAGGAATGTTAACTAAGCGGACCTCGGCTGATTTTAGTTGAAGAACCCTGATTTAGGACAAAGCACCCACCAAAATATGGCAATGGCAAATATGGAAATAACAGAAAATATAGCCACAGAAATAGATAATAAACAATATTTTTAAGTATTTTTATAGACTTAAAAAAGGTATTTGATGCAATAAATCATGAAAGATTACTTTAGAAACTCATTAGATCTGGAATCAGAGGGACAGCCCATCAGTGGATCAAAAGCTACTTGGAAAATAGAAAACAATATGTACAGATAAATAAAATAAAATCAGATGTGTGTGACATAAACTAGGGAGTACCCCAAGGCTCAGTACTTGGGCCTAAAATATTTATTTTGTACATCTAAAACATAGGGGAGCATTCTTTTTGCCGATGACACAACTTTATTTTATTCTGGAGGAAAATACAAGAAGTAATAAAGGGGGTAAACAAAGAACTTGAAAAAGTAAAACAATGGCACAATTTAAATAAATTAACGTTCAATATCAACAAAGCAAACTTCATATTATTCAATGACAAAAAGAAAACATTTGATTTATCAATAAAAATAGACCGGACTGATATTCAAAGGGTAAAGAAAGCCACATTTTAGGAGTGAGTATTGATGAAGACTTGAGTTGGAAATCTCATAAATTACACAAAAGGAAAAATTGTCAATGCTACTGCCATATAGGGCAAAACAATTTTTAAATAAATATGCACTACTTACTTTGTACAATCCCATGATTGTGCCATATTTAACAAACTGTGTAGAAATTTGGGGGTAGACGTGCAAAACTCACTTACTGCATATATTTATTTTACAAAAAAGTAATTGTCAGTATAGAACTCCTTCAAACCCATTGTTTGGAAAATGTAAAGTTGGCCCCCAAAATGTTTAGAAATGACCAAGTGGTACTGTTTGTTTCATGCTGTTTTGTGCAGTTAGAAATATTGTTTCTGCTGTTAATAGTAAAAAAAATGTGTACAGCACAAACGAGCACGAACAAAGAACAAACAATTGATATAGTTTTCCTACAGATATGCGCTTAATGGGGTGCCAACATCACACAGGTAAACTACAGTTATTCAAACATGTGCAACGGAACCAAACAGTAAAAAGTGAAGAACAAAAAACTGCAGAAAACAAGGTTTCAGCTTTGGCCACACGCTCACCATAGAGCGTCCACTGACAGCGTTTGCACATTACAGCAACCTGGGCAGGAAGAGCTTAAACGGGGCAGTTAAATGCTGCAGTCTGATGATTGAGAGACAGAGAATTATCACTTCGGACAAAATAAGTATCAAAAGAGAAACATAAAACATATTTTCAAATGAACCTTGTCATGTTCTTGTGATAAATCGTCATAAGTTATTATAGTTCAGTAATTTTATAAACTTTTATACGTTTTGTGTGTAAGTAAATGTCATTACGTTACCTTCGTCCGCCACCTGCTCGATGGGCACCTTCAGTTCATGAGCCATGAAGCCGATCACACTGAAGATGACGAAGCCGGCAAAGATACTGGTGGCACTGTTGGTACACGTCACGATGATGGTGTCTCTGAGGAAAACAGAGAGAAACAGGCTCAGACAGACTTATATTTTATCAAACAACGGCTTCAAAATTCTGTCAAAGATTATCCCATTGAAATGTGAATCTGGTGTGAGAATAATGAGCACACTGCGCCCTCTGGTGGAAGTAACGTATTGTTTCTGATGTATGGTGGTGTAATTACAGACACTTTTCACAAGATGGCACTATTTGCATCAAGATGCCAATCAGTTTTCCAGTTCTCCTTGGCTCATTTCTTGAATGAGAAAAGTGTTTCTCAAAACATTTGAAACTAATTTTCAGTTTAGTGTTTTAAATAACTGCAGACAAAAACAGTTCTAATACAGTTACCTCCAATTTAAACTAATTCAAGTCTGTGTAAAACTTAAAACCGACCAGATTTGGTTATAGCCACTTTGAATGTCTTTAGAACTATCATGTTAGGGTTTGGTAATAACATGATAAATGGTCAAATCCAATATTGGATGTATTGTACATCCATTATTGTAAATGGATGTACAATACTTTTGACAGGTGATTTTGAGTAGGTTACACTGCTATAATGCAATCTGTGTATACCTGTAGCAGTTGTTGTGGAACTTGTTGTAAGAGGACAATGTGATGAGTCCTCCCCAGGCTGCAGACAGAGAGAAGAAGATCTGCGTGGCAGCATCTTTCCAAACCTGAATGCAACCAGAGAAGAGAAATGGGGATAACAAGAGCAACAAACCAACACAGGGGGCACCATATTCAACTCAAAAAACACAATTTGATTCATTGAAGTAAGGTGCCCCAATTCTCTAATTTGTGTATCAAACATTTAAGTAATAAGAAAGAAGATGCACTTTTTGTAAGCTGATTAGAGTGGCTGAAATGGTATTTGTAATTGTTTGTTTATTTGCTTTGCTGACATTTATTAAGAATTAGTGTAATATCTCTATAAACTGAATCTATAAAATCATGATCTCAAACTCATTTACATGGTCTTGTCATGGACATAAAAAGACCACCGAGTTCATTGGTCTAAATCATTCAAGTGAAAACATCAAAGATGAAGCTCAAACTGCTCAAAAACGTGACATGACGGTCTGTATTTTGTATCTATTCTAATGCATCACACACTGGTTTGGGTCTTTACTTGGTCTTGATCTTTAAAAGTCTTGATTCAGTTGGTCTTGATACAGTCTACGTACCATATACTCTTTCATTTAGATTTTCCATCTACTGTTACAGATTTAAACAGTTCTTCTTGTTTTGTTTTTCAATATTGACCCTTATATAAAACCTTTCTGATTGGGGCATGATGTTTTGGTCCCTGATGCACTACAGCCTCAAGAAGTGCCCTTTCAACACACTAGCTCTCATTTATCAAAGTTGCGTAAAAACAGATTTGTGCGTAAAAGTCGCCATATGACAGGCCAATCCTGGTGCATGCACAACCGACTGTTGATAAATCCAGAGGACTGAAATGTGTGTGATATGAATGAGTGTAAATATGCACTGCTCATAGACCATTCTTTGAACTGGAAATGACAACTAAATACTCCAAGATGAAAGATTGTTTTTTATATGAAACGTGACAAAAAGGTTTAACGTTTTTTTTTGACAACCGAACCACATCTGAGGTTTAAATATTTGCGGAAAGTACATTTTTGATGTGTAACTTTTAACTATACATGCTGTCATAACTCTCATTTTAAGTAAAAAATAATAATGATATTACGTTAGACAATGAACATGGAGCACTGGAGAAAGAGCCTTCAATTATCCCAAGACTGAGTCCCAGACCCAGGGTCGCTGTGATCCACAGCAGCACCTAGATCCTAAACTGGCGATTGGCATGCTAGTGCACACGCTGCAACCACCGGAGGGCGCATAACTGGCCAGCCACTTTTAAAACTGGCCGGCCAAAGTTTTATCCATTACAAAACAGTCTGGCCACTTTTGTAAAAACGGCCTTGACTTGGCAGGTTGCATCTGAAACTATACTTGACTATGGCCACTTATCAAAATGCATTTGCAACTTTAATCAACAGGTTAGAGAAATAGTAGGCTATTGTTTATGTTCTTTAAAATGCACACACATAAATAAAATAGTAAAAATGTTTTGCTAGCTACAAGACATGTTCGTTGAAATTTGATCGAAGCTGATTTGATCAAATTTGATAAAATCAAACCCAATTGGTTTCATAGTTAGTACGCTGGAGTTAGTTTGCAAATAACCACCATTTATTTGTCTTCATGTTAAGATATTAATTTGTACAGATTAAAACAAGATAATATTAGAAATAAAGCAGTTACAAATATGATTTTATTGTGGTCTCTTTTTAATGCGGCCCCCTTTTTGATGCCATTTTAATCACAGATCAAGTCACTTTCAAAAAGATGATATTCAAATACAATGGCTTCTAAAAGTTTAGTTTTTTAATATAAATCTTTCTATGGCATAGTATTTACACACAATGTGACCTTCCTGGTTCAAACACTACTCTATATTCACCAGTAGAGGTCGACAAAGACATTATTTACAACAATGTATCAATGTTGTTCTGGGGCTGTAGTCCTGACGACAGTCGGTAAGCCATCCCTTATCGATTTTGTCCTTGACGTCCAGAGCAAACTGGACAGTACCGAAATAACAACGAAAGTTTCATTTTATTCCAGGTTGTATTGGTAAAGGGCATCTATAGCTCCCCACCACATCCTGGGTTTAGCGGCCTCTTTGTGCCCCTCCTGGAGAGGGAAGTGTGAGAGGGGTTTCTTTTTTGTTGCTGAAGGTAAACTCAGCCCAGGTGTTTTGACAAGGCCAGTGCTTTAGGTTTTGATTTTAATATCTTACACTGTTAAATGGTAAATCAGTGAACTGATCTAAAGTAGTACACCATAACATATTTCCACAAGTTTGCAGATAAACAATTTTTAAAAAAAAGCGTTCTAAAATCTAGCTTTGTTAGTTCTAAATAATGTTTTGCTGCTCAGCTCTGGGCTGACTTCAAACTCCTGACCTGGCGTGGGACTTGAGCTGCCATATACCCACGTTCAGATTGATAAATGCCAAAGACTGCATGTTTTACACCCAAAATTTCATATGTATGCACGTTTGATAAATGAGGGCCACTGTGAGGAAGATCTTTGGGAGTATTGTGTTGTATAATGTTGGCAATGGTGCATGGTTAACAATAAACTGGTCTGGCAGCAGCCGTTCACCTTTGCGTCGCTGAGTTTCTCCCATTTGGGTGTGATGAAGTAGAGGATGCCGTCTCCTGCCCCCGGTAAAGTGACTCCTCGAATCAAGAGGATAATGAGCACAACATAGGGAAATGTAGCTGTGAAGTACACCACCTGGACAAAGCAGAGGTAAGGTTTTGGTTTGGTTCATATTGAGCCAAGAATCTATAATATCAAAGACATTTGTGCCTGAAGCTGTTTGTCATCTCCAGCAGAGGGCAGTGTAATACAGTAAACCATTTTTTGGGGAAAATGTACAATGACTATAGTAAGTAATGAATGCTATAGTAAGTCTAATTCAACTGCTCCCTTCTTGGGTTGCCACAGCAAAATGTTTCACATGTTTTTGCCCAGGCTTGGGACCAGCACACGGGTATGACCCATCGTGGCTGGAAGAGCTCCTGTGAGGATTTAAACCACAAATCTCCCACACCTAGGAACTTATAAGTATATAAATGTATCTATTAAAACTTTTGTTTATCATTGTAACAACCAAACAATCCTGTAGAAATGAAACATGTGAACGCTCAGATCAGAAATTACTAAATGACAAAAAAAAAACCATCTACATAAAAACAATGGTTTTAAATCAAAATTTAAAGTTTTAATAAAAATCCCTGGACCAAAAAAATGCAACAGGTGGAGGTTGCATTCAGTTTTTCAAAAGGATTGTATTTATACACATCACTTGAAATACAGTATGTGCTCATGTTCCATTTACACAGAAATGAAAAACAGATATTTTAGAATTGTAACCATGATACTAATCTAATATCAGCCTATGCTTATTGCTGATATAAAAAGATTATATATTTGGTCAACCATATTTTATCAGTAGAAGACATTGCTGCGTCTTACCTTTCCCGAGGACTTGATGCCTTTGGCCAGAGATGCATAGACGATGAGCCAGGCCAGAAGCAGACACCCGGCTAAAGGCCAGCGCAGGTCTCCTGGATACTCGATCCCTTTGGAAATGTGCAGCACGTTGTACCTGAGCACAGCCAAGACAGACACTACAACAGTACAGTACCACACGGGCGGGAAAAGAGCTGTTAGGGTAGTGCAGACACACTCTAAATACATTACTTCTCCATAAGAGTCACATTTTTTGGGAGACAAGGTGCATAATTAAGAATATAAATAAATTATACATTATTCAAAGTCTGTTAATGTTGATAGTGCATAGTATATTTAAAGGTTAAAGCCAAATAACTTGTTCTATTTCTTTAATTTTGTTTTCTTTGTTTATTCCTCGATTGTTTCATGTTTTCACTGCTTTCAGTGACAGTTTGTGTCATTATTTTGTTTTTCAACCCTTTTAAAATTGATTTTATATCTTAACATTAGAGATGTTTAATGTTTATGTTTTAAGGGACTGTCTATCAAACAGGGAACTGTCTGCACTGCTTAAAGTCATAGCATAGCCTTAAGAATGCATAAAATAAAGACAGCAGCGAGATAGATAAATAGATAGATAGATAGATAGATAGATGATAGATAGATAGATAGATAGATAGATAGATAGATAGATAGATAGATAGATAGATAGATAGATAGATAGATAGATAGATGATAGATAGATAGATAGATAGATAGATAGATAGATAGATAGATAGATAGATAGATAGATAGATAGATAGATAGATAGATAGATGATAGATAGATAGATAGATAGATAGATGATAGATAGATAGATAGATAGATAGATAGATAGATAGATAGATAGATAGATAGATAGATAGATAGATAGATAGATGATAGATAGATAGATAGATAGATAGATAGATAGATAGATAGATGATAGATAGATAGATAGATAGATAGATAGATAGATAGATAGATAGATAGATAGATAGATAGATAGATAGATAGATAGATAGATAGATAGATAGATAGATAGATAGATAGCATGTGTGCACAAATACAGTGTGTAGTATATTATGGTCTTTGGCAGTACTAACTTGAAGTACTCCTCGCTCGGGCTGACGTAGGTCTTGTTGGTGTCCACACTCATGTTCAAGAGCCGCGTCAGGTTCCCTGCTGCATTTGCCGACAGACAGAACGAGGAGTTTCTGACAGAAGACATGTTTCTGTCGCGAAAGATGCACGTGTCTGGGTCCAACAAAAAAAAGTAAAAAAACCAAGGACACAAAGCGATGAGTTGTTACAAACCACAGAGTTAGACTTAACAAGACACAATTTTTACTGGAACCGTCAGCATTTCCATGTGGGCCTCCTGTTGATGTCACTCCCTGTCTCAGATCAACAATTATTGTAAGAAAAAACGTAAGCTTAGTTCTGGTTTACTTCTGGCATACTTCTGAACCCGATCATAGGAAAACACAGGTGGGGTCACCGTGGAAACTGTGGACAAACCCACTTGAGACACATATTTGAGCCCAAATATAATCCTTATTTCCCACGTGGAAATGCTGGGTACAATCCTGGACACAGGGCTGACATTAGAGACAGACACTGACAGACATTCACTCTCACATTTATTCACTTGGAACACTTTAGAGTTGTCAAGTAGCCTACACATGCATGTGTTTGGACGGTGGGAGGAAGCCAGAGTACCTGGACAGAGCACCCACAGTAACACGCGGAGGACATGCAGACACCTCACAGAAAAACTGAGTGTTAAACTCACAACGTTCTTGCTGTGAGGCACTAACAATATAAAACTGTCTTTATGCTGCTTAGTCACACATAGTTAGATTATATATTATTGCATGTATTAAGTAATATTTATAGCTATAAATATACAGTTTTTTTTTTTAATTAGAATTATAATCCTTTTTATGTGTGACCATCAATATCTGGTAACACTTGTCATTTCAACCCTTTTTTATTTTACCTTGCTTTGTTTTCAATATTGTCACTCTTTTTATTGTTTTTTTAGGAAAGATTCAGAACAGGAAAAATATATTTTACCCTAGACTACCCTGTCTTAACATTAGAGTCTTTATTTATCCATTTTTTTTTATTTTTTTATCCAAGTTTTCTTTGAAACCCTCTCTTCCCTGAACTTCGCTGTTTAGCGGCACTTCCCGTTTTGTCCACTAGA
The DNA here is from genome assembly GCA_024349245.1 of Neodontobutis hainanensis. Classification (NCBI taxonomy): domain Eukaryota; kingdom Metazoa; phylum Chordata; class Actinopteri; order Gobiiformes; family Odontobutidae; genus Neodontobutis; species Neodontobutis hainanensis. The sequence continues at coordinate 921,887 of JALDNG010000128.1, forward strand.
GGCCAGAGTGGCGCTATGAATAAGCGCTGCAGAGTTTACAGTAAATCTGCCTCAGCAGCACTTTTTCTGCTGAATCCACACAACGTCTCCCACTTTTTCAACATTTACTCGACAATAATCCACGTAAACGTCCTCACGTCTGATTAAACCGCATTTTTACACATTTACAACCTGATTTAAATACACAATCAATATCAATTAAAGGAATTTTGGGTCTTTTCAGCTTAATAAAGAGGGTACATACTATACGAAACATAATAGGTTTAAATGTAGGTTTTCTGATTGTTTGTTTAATGAATAAATATAACAATACACAAAAAATACAAAGATTTATTTTAATAAAATACTGATACATTTTGGCTGTTTAAGCAAATATAAACAATGGATATGTGTAAAATTAGATATTAGATAACTCTTAAGTAATTTACACATTTGCAATACAATGCAATATTGATCTAAAATGAATGAATATATTTATCAATGAATGCATGTCTGATCTTCTGAATAATAAAAGGTGAAGACTGGAGTTAGTGTAAGAGTATTTAAGCGACGAGAGGCGGCGTGTGGCGGAGGCGCAGTGCTGCAGTGCTCTCAGGTCAGGATTCATTACACTGCAGAGTCTGACGCATTGCGCACTGGGCCCTGTCTTTTTTTTCCACAGAGGTGTGTTTTTATCCTGAAGAAAAGACCTGCCATCGGCTCTGTCTCTGCTCAGGTTCATGTCTCAAAGATTTTAAATATATATGAACAATAGAGGTTTAATGTTAAAACTAAATGCATAGTAGTGCTGACTAAAACAGGACTTAAAGTCTACTGTTTCTGAGGTCTAATCCAGGTTTGAACCAGGACCAAAAACAGGAGAAACTCTATGACCAAACCAAGGTTTCATTTCTAAACCACAACTAACAGGGTCTAAACTCAGACAGAGAACTCCATAAATGCATCAGATGTGTTGCATGGAGTTTACAAAAGCTCATTTTAGATTTGTGTGTCTTGTTGGGTGTTTGCATATATCTTAAAGATCACAACACATGTTAAATTTTGAACTTTTGCACCAATATCAAAACACAAATTCATTAATAAAAAGGAGTTTTAATCAACTTAACCTGTTGTTGGCTGTTCAGAGACATGTTTACAGTCCTGTATACAATGTTACATGGTTCATTTTGGTTCACACTAGACTAATGGCCCATATTGAAGAATTAGGCCCGAGCCCCACACCAGGGTGAGGAGCCTAAGAGAATTACAGAAGAGTAGACTTTATGTATGAACATTCTGTGTATTTGATAATGTGCCTCTCAGTTTCAAATGAAAGAAAATGGATATACAATACTTTTGACAAACAGGGGACCTGAGGCCGCTCACTTATTGCTTTCTTCACATAAACTAAGAGCTGCGTCTCTGGCCAATCAAACCATTTGGTCATTATATTCTTTGATTCGTTCTTTACAGTCCGCCCATCAACAGTGCAGCACAAAAAATAATGTGTGTATATAATTCAAACTCAACAAGAATAAAAAAAAATATAATAATACATTTAGACTCACCTGGCTTTGGTTAATGAGTGTAAACAGACTCACATTAGCACATATTTAACAGATCTGTGTGAACTCACCGAGCATCAGCATGTCTTTGTCCTTACATTCGACCGTGTTCCACTCATTCCTGCAGTGCGCCCAAGGCAGCGCGCCCTTCAACGAAGCGAACAGGTAGTACAGTGTCCAGCACATAATTATGTTATAGTATATGGCTATCAAGACAGATATAATCAACATGGCAATCCCGCAACCTAAAATAAATAAACGAGACAACGACATATACGCCATTACTTTAAGGGAGCAGGACAGAAGAGAGTACAGCAGACAAAGACAGGGGGGCGGTCTCAAGGACACTTGTATGGGACTGTCCCACCGAGCTAGGCTGCACAAATCAGCATTTGTATAAACCAATACTTTCCCAAACCAGTCCAAACAATCAAACATGAGGGATAATGGTGCATCTGGCACCTTTTTAAAATAAATTTAATGAAAGTAAGAAAGTGTAATGACAGTGTAGACTATTGATCTAAATTTGGTTATAGGTGGCTTTCGGCAGACTTTGGGTGGTTTTAACTTGGCCTTGAACTGGTTTTATGTGACTTTAAACTGGTTAAACATTGATTCTGATGGGTTGAATGGTTAAAAATGTTTCTTGGCATTTTAAAACATCCCAAATTTAGAATTACTAGGATGTACTCATGCATTAACTGAGGATTAGCTTGTGTTTTTTTTTTTTTTTCCATAATTTTTTTTTCGTTTTCTACAAAGAATTAGTCTGGTCTCTGTGGATTTGAGTTGGGATTTCCAAGGGGAAGTACCAACAGAAGCACAATAAACTGCTTCTAGATTAAACTGGAACTATAGCAACTCAGCATCGCCTAAAGCAGCCACATTTTAGAGAAATGGTTGAATAGGATTTATACTGAGTGGAAATTGCTGATAAAGGAAGACACCCCAGACTCCTTTCACTTTGTAAAGTGAATAGACAAAGACGTCTGTGCCTATAATGTGTTGATGCAGTGCTATTGATATTTTTCCACAAAAAAGAGGGGTCGCAAACTTTTTCACATAATAGTACAGATAAGTTAGTTTAGTGTTTTATGGGATTTGTTGTAACAAAGTCAAATTTTATTTGGTGATATTTAGACACAATTTATACTAGATTGAGCTCAAGAGTCAACGATTCTGCACACTTACTCAAAGGGAATTGTTAGAAAAAATGACCTTTCCATAAATTCTGCCAAAAGGCTTGAAGATTAAGAAATGTTGATTATTTTTAAAGAATTTATGTCAGATGTTGATTCGATGGACTGTTACTCAAATTCTAAAAGCTTGTGTATAGAACTTGAGGAACCATGTAATGCATAAAGGGTTAAAAGAAACCTTTCCCAATAATGCCTTTATTTATTGTTTCCTGAGGCAAATTCTTTGAATGTTATGTCCCATCCACTGCCTTAACTTGGTAAAAAATAAAAAAACTTATAACACACAGATGTTATTTGTATTATGTCAGTAACAGTATTATTGGAGTTATCACATTTGTGTTATTAGTCTGATCGATTTAATTCCCAGTCCTAACTCAAATCCCTATCGCTGCAGCGTCTCTCGGTGAGTCAGGGGTTACTACAGTGTCTCATGGGGGGCCCCTGGTCAGCTCCAGAGGCCACAGGTTACCTTGCAGAGCCGGGATGCACTTCCAGACTGAGACAGGGCCTTGGCTGGCGAACTGCCCCAGGGACACCTCCAGGAGGAAGATGGGGATCCCTGCAATGCCCAGCATGGTCAGGTACGGGATCAGGAAGGCCCCTGGGAGAAGAGAGAGAAGCCGAGCAAAAGGTCAAGTCAACATGGCTAGACAGGGATTATTCCAACAACTAAACAAGACCACTATTTAAAGGTTTTGGTCTTGTCTAATTGATTTTGGCTCAGCTTTAGTCCCAGACATACAGTAATTTCATAAACCTTTTTCACATACAGTATGTCTAACTACTGTTTTCGGATATGTTTTAAGTATTTATGACAAACTCTAATACATTTGATTTAAAGTCCTGCTCCACTTTAAGTGACTCATTTTACCACATTAGGTCCAGACCTGGGTCAGTTTTTGAAAAAAGTGTAGACATGGCCTAAGACTGGACGGTTTGGACTTTGTAACTTTTCCCTGGGGTCTTTTTCAGATCCTGGTCCTGACAACACTGTCATTGGTTTGTGTGGTTCTGATGTGAAAATAATAAGACTTTGTCACGTTTTGTAACGTGTGAATAAAATCTAATGTAAGTTTTTAAGACAAATGCTTTTGTGTTGATCTTGAAAATGAAAGGTTTTTATGTTCAGAAAATCACATTTGACCAAACACGGCCCGATTTTAATCTGTACCCCTTTGGAAGGAGATTTAGTTTCCCTAAGAAAAGATTATAAACATTTTAGTGCACTCCTCCTATAGGCTCCTTACACCTCAGACCCAGTAATGTGAAGTTGTGCTCATTAGTTCACTCAGTGGTTGGCTGAAGCCATTTCTTATCAAACAATTGTGTTTACTCAGAATCTTAACAGAATCTACTCAAATAACTCTGATCAAAAGTGTACATACCCTGGTGATTTTGGTCTGATAACATGCACAAGTGAAACAGGTTTGAATGGCTGTGGGAAAGGATCTGTGGGTAAAGAAAATAAACTGTATAAAACAGGAAAGGGAAATAAAAAGATGTCCAAGAAATTGAGAATGCCAATCAGCAGTGTTCAAACTCTAATTGAGAAGTGGAAAATGAGGGATTCTGTTCAAACCAAACAAAGAACCAAATATTTCAGCCACAACTTCCAGGACAATTGTTTGGGATGCAAAGAAAAACCCAGAAACGTCAGCTGAAATATAGAACTCTCTGGAAAAAATTGGTGTGGCTCTTTCAAGATGCACAATAAGGAGGCACTTGAAGAAACATGGACTGCATGGTCAAGTCTCCAGAAGAAAGACATTACTACGAAAATGCCACAAAGCATCCCGCTTACATACACCAAACAGCCCAGAGACAAGCCTCAAAACTTCTGGAACAAAGTCATTTGGATTGATGAGACCAAAATAGAACTTTTTGCCACAAACATAAACGTTACATTCAGAGAGGATTCAACAAGCCCTAAGATGAAAGGTACACCATTCCTTCTGTGAAACATAGAGGTGGATCTCTGATGTTTCGGGGATGTGTGAGCTACAGGAAATGATGAATGCAGCATGTTATCAGAAAATACTGGAGGAAAATATGCACTAATCAGTCCAGAAGCTGCACATGGGACGTACTTGGACGTTCCAACTACAGACTTCAGGCTGTCATTGAGGTTAAAGGTGGAAATACACAGTACACACAAGTATACACTGTAATATTAAGAACTGGAGTATGTAAACATTTGAGTTTTGGGTAGTTTTCTGTTGTCATTATGATTTAAAAAGAGTAAACACAGTTGTTTGACAATAAATGGCTTCTCTGAACCACTAACTATGAGTGAAAAAAGGTTTTTGTGTTATTATTCATACTTTTTTGGCCAAACAATCCCAGATTTTGCCAGGGTATACTGTATACCTGTAAAATGTGTATTTTACAATGTTTTTATAATATAGCATACTTGAAATGTCAGATACAACTGTGGCAGGAATAATGTGATGCTGTAATTATTTTAAAAGTATAAGTGATATAAACCAGCGCTTTGTTTTGTCATTTGAACTAGATTTGCAAGCCCCTGCTTGAGTGTATGTGACCGTCTGTATTAGCTCTGGCACTTTCCAATCAAGGCTCCGATATGTCCTACTGTTGTTTTACATGAACAATAACAATGATATAAGGCAGACTAAATGATAAAGGAGAAAGAGACTGTATCATTTACTTCTTTGTGTTTGACAGCAGTGAGTTTAAAGTTAAAACACTCTTCTTCAAAAACATCGATCTGAATGGATTTGTGGTTGTAATTCGCAGAAGTGCCTTCATCATAAACCCAACGACAGAATGAGGCAGAAGATCCTGGATCTTTTCGCTGAGTCACAAACGCGTCTCGTGGCTCCGTTTAGTGACGCACTTTTTGTGAACAATTCAATGACTGTCATGTATTTGACCCACTGCTTTGTCTTTGTGGATTGGATTTTATTTTTTTAATTTACATAACAGCCACGAGACTTTACGTCGAACAACTTATAGTGCTCTCATTTATTCAACATAAAACAACGCTACTTCAACAAACCATTAACATCTACATCGCGAAAGGAAAATGTATGATTCTTAAATATGAGCTCGACTCATTTTCATATTTATTTAGATTTTTGACTGAGGTTTGTGCGCAACAATGAACAAATAAAAGCAACATATGTGGCGACAATAAGTAATAGACACTTATCCATCTGCTCCGCAATTTGTAATAAAGTGCACGAAAAGGATAATAGGATCCTTTTTAAGGCAAGTCAAACTAAAACCTGATTTGTCTGAACTATTAGAACTTTTCGCATTTGTCGTTCAGTCACGTGCTTTGTAATTATTTTTATCATTTTTATCGTTTTAGTTTTTTTGTGTGTGTTTTTTGGGGTGGGAGAGTGGGGCTAAGATAATTGGTCACTGTTGAATCCACTTGCTGGGCCTTAAGAATACTGTAATAGACGCGTTTTATTGTCTTTTCATGACCAATGTAACAGGCGTCTTGTTTTTCTGGCGCGGATGTTATGGCAGATTTCACATTACTTAAGTCTAAATGCACGCCTTAAAGTCCAAAGACCACTAAACAACCGGATCTGAATGATTAAAAGCAGCGATGTTTTCTATTGGACGAGAATTAAAAGAAGCGCAAACGAAATGTAGGCTACTGTTATAAAAGCATTTACATGAATCCTACTTTTGTCAAAAGTCAAAAGCTCTTGTTCTAATAACTCCACTTGTCTCTATAGTCGTCTTGCAGTGGGCAGTTATTATTATTATTACCAAAAAGCACCTCAGAAGCGCTGTCTCACCTCCTCCGTTCTGAAAGGCCAGATAGGGGAACCTCCAGACATTGCCGAGCCCCACGGCGTAACCCACCATCGACAGGATGAAGTCCAGTTTGTTGGACCAGTTTCCTCGGGCTTTGTTCTCGTCTCCACCTTCGTCCTCGTCCTCAACCTGGAGCCACAACGGGAAAAAAATGAATAAACGGCTCAAATCCAGTCTTTCCATTGGTTTATAATAAGAACAGAACCGGGCCGCGCTGCACTGAGTCTGCGCAGGCCTCGGTTAGAAGTTGATTTGAAATGGGAAACAGGAAGACTTTGTGGAGAGTTTCGCGGTGTTTCTCAAATAATACAGAACCAATAACGAATATTTAACAAGGTGGTTTAATATAACCATCCACACAATCCAAGGTTTTTGTGGAGAAACACAACGAACGAAGCATTTTTTTTTTACGCGCACGACGGAAATGCGTTTTGGATAACGGTCCATAATAAAGTGCGAATGTTTGACAAACGAAAACAATATGTACTTTGTAGTTTTGCTCCAGTAAAATCTGCATAAAATGCTCACAAACCTGTCATAAAGGCCCACAATAAGGCGCTCATGGCCCATTACAGCTTCAGCAGAAAAACAATCAATAAATCAAAGAATAACTCAATAAAAGCCTATCGTGCACAGGGCTGCAGAGTGAAAAAAAAGTAAATATTATTTAATTGGTGAACTTCTGACACAAAACAAGCCATACTTGGAAATAGCTTATTTAAAGTCTGGTTGAACCTCTGACATGATGCACTTCAAAAATAGCAAAGGTAAAATACATAAGCCAGAACTGGAATCATCTGAGACTTCCTAAAGTTGGCCAATGTCAAATGTCGGACTCAGTTTTATTACTATGGCTTAGTAAATGTGCAAAAGAACAAAAATAAAAATAACATAACAAATAAACAACATAACTCCAACTAAAGCAAGTAAAGAAACGAGTCATGGTTTAGGGTTTGAGCAGTTTCAGTTTCAGCTGCAGTCAACCACAGAAACCACAGAGAAACTGTCCAAAGCCCAGTCGAACTCCAAGGCAGAGTTAAGAGACAGGCTCTTCTGAGATCTTTTGTGCCAGATACAGGATGTGAGCACAGTTTGGAGAAGCAGACAGGAGCTGTGACTTTGTGTTGTGCATGTGGCTAATGGGGCATCTACAATTTCACAAACTCCTCTGACTGAGCGGGATGACTTTATTTTTGACACAGAATGGATTTTTATCCTGTTCTTCATTTATACAACCCCTCACTGTGGCCTGTGTCTCACCCAGAATATGGGCCCTTCCTCAGCTGGCCAGCAGATTTTAGTTTAGCCACTGTGGCATTGCTCCTGTCTGCTTCTCCAAACTGGTGCCGAGAACTAATGACGGGACTAGCTCCAAATAGAACCACATTTATCTATCTTTTTACTTTGGCTCTTGGCGCTGTTTAAGAGTGACTTGTTTGTCTATTGATCTTACCAGGCTCTATTTATATTTATGTCTTTTGATTGCTTATTTATCTGTCATATTTTACTCTTTTACTTTTATTCATGCCTACAACTTGTACAGGTTGTTTTAGACATAATTTAGAAATAAAGTTTTGAATAAGGACATTTAGAAAACACTGATTATCCCAGTCATTAAGGTCAAAAAATAACATTTTCAGCCCAACACAGGGATGATGTGGACTAAGAAAAAACCACGACCGAGATCTTTCTTACAACACTACAAAAGATGATGTCTGTGAAGGTTCTCAGTCATCCAGGACATCTTGAAGAAAAGGTTTAAATAAAAGCATCTGGTCAAGATGCCTTTACTTAAACCTTTTCTACAAAAGATGATGAAAAGTCAGATTGTCTCTGAGGATCACAAGAGCAGCATCAGATCTGACCAGCTGCCAATAAATAAATCAATAATACAGTAACTATAATGCAGACATAAACACTTTTGTCTCAGTGTGAACGAGGCCAGAGCTCAGTTGCACTAAATCATACAATCTTTAAGGTTTTTCGGTGAATAAACAGAGAATTACATTAAACAGAATCATAGACAGATATTCTGTTGGTTTTCACAGGTAGTGATGGGAAAATAATGTATATAAACCTCACCAAAAAGTCATTCTCTCGGAGTTTGCAGCCCACTGTGGTTAGTGTGGCCCGTCCGTGTCAGAGAAACACACTCTGCTCAGAGAGTAATTACAGGCAGCAGCTCCGCGGGACGTGACAGAGCTTCCGCAGTTATTCACAGGGAACAGCGGCGGGAGCGCGCGTGCGTGCGATAGGTTCGGGAACGCGCCCGTGTGAGCGTGCGTGAGGCGTTAATGATCCGCAGTCTGACTGTGTCGCCGCCTCGGGCTTTTCTTTTACGCACGGTACAAACTAAGCGGACTGCAGAAATATGGCGGGGTTTTAATTGTTTTACAACCGGAAATGAAATAATCCAATCGGTTTGGATCAAAGAAAAGAAAGGAGGCGGTTTAGAGTGGACTAAACGGGGAGAGTGGCCCGAAAGAGTGAGTTTGGAAGCAGTGGGTTGAGCAGTTTGGTGCAGAGAGGCACTGGGCTTTAGCGCAATGCAGTGGACTTTGACAGTGAGCTGCGGCTGCACTACGGTGTTCACAACAGAAACAGAAAAAAGAGGAGCAAAATATGTCTGTTTCAAGCTTAAAAGTAAAAAAAAAAAAAAACTCACGAAAAATTACAAGAATACGAGAATAAAGGTGATTAATGCAAATGTGACGGAGCACAAAGATTTAAACAAACTGAAAACGATAATAAGCGTTTATTTTTAACTTGAAAAGGACTTTAAAGAAAAACGTATTTATTCTAAACGAAAGAAAGCTTGTTTGAAACAAACAAAGAAAAGACAAAAATATGTTCAAAACCATTCATTATTATTTTAATTGTTTTTCACTTATTTTAAAGTAAGTGTTCTTTTGTTTTAGAAATGATTTAAAAAGAGAGTTATTGTTGTGATGTTTTATTTTTTGTTAAGTGTTGAGGTTATTTTTAGGATTTAATCTTGAAACTGAAGATTTCAAGATTTAGTTTTATGCAGAGCTTGCAGAATAAGGTCAAAACAAAGTCGGAGGAGCAGGTTTTATAAAAAGATGTCAACAGTATGTCCACACTAATAGAAATGAATAGAAAAAATAAATTAAACCTTCAGACGCTTAAACAACGTAGGCTAGGCCTCTGTAGATGACTGGGGAATGAGCATTTTTAAAATTAGAAATGAACAAGATGCACAATGGAGTATACTGTCCAAATGGTAATATAGTGATCTTAGAATAAACATTGAAATACTATTCTGTTAAAAAATAAAGTTATAGAATACAGCCTTAGTTGAATATAAAAACATGCATGTAGATGAAAAGTGCAAACTATTTGGTGTCATCTCCATTCAACATAAGAAAAGTAAAATTTATAATAACAACACTGCATAAATCCATCCATCTTCTTCAGTCTAAGCAGAGGAAGACTTACTGCCGGCTCCTGCTCCGGTCGTACAGGGACCAGACAGCCCTTAGCAAAGGGCCCTGGACCCCATACTCCCAGAGCCCCCCCCACAGGGTGCCACAAGGTGTATCTTGCTATGTGGATTGGTTGGGCAAACTCCCATGAATCCTCCAGCCTGGCATAGACTTTCCCGGGGAGGCTGAGGAGTGTGATCCCTCTGTAGCTGGAACACAACCCTCCGGTCCCCCTTCTTAAAAAGAGGGACCACCCCAGTCTGTCGGTCCAGAGGTACCGAACAGTTATGTTTTTAAAAAGATGAAGGAGTTACAAATACAATTTCTAACAGTTTGGACTCATTCTAGTCCAAACTAAATAATATGTCCCTCAAAGTAATATAACATAAGCATGACATAAAATCACATTTCAATTAACAGACTTATAGTATTAGGTGTGAAAGATATTCTTAATCAGGAAGATTTTTATATTATTGTGAGACTAATACATGATTTAGTAAGATACAAATGCTGACGTATGCTCATTAGTACGATCCTTTTTAGGCCATTTCCAAACGAGAATCTTAGTCACACATTTCATTTGTGTGAACGAGCCAGCCCACATCTCCTGACTTTTGTCACTTTGTAACATTTTCTGATAAATATTCAAATGGATTAGGGACAGGAGAAGAATGATGTAAAGTACACATTTAATGACACAATTTCAACAGAATAACACTGAATTAGAAGTCATTTCAAAATAATAAGGCTGTATGCTGTATGTATATTTTTATTTTATTTTAACCGCACCAAAATCCAAATAATCACAAAGCTGAAAATAGTTACTCAGAACTGTTTAGGGTTTGGAAAATCATAAGAGGGCTGATTCACAATCATCGGAAACTAGAATTAATCCTATTAATCCACTCTGCTCTTAAGCATATGGTATATTTAAAATGGGAAATATTTTTGCTATGGTTTGGTCCAAAGTGGCATCTTCCCATCCCATGTGATGTCACTTCCCTTTTGGAGTAATATTTGAAAATAAAGTGGTTAATTTCTAGCTTTCCTCTTCATTAAGCAACTCTGTTACCAACATAGACCTAAATACAGTGGGTCTGGAAATCTATAAAGGCTTTATATTATATGATCCAATGCCTGGAGTTGGTATAGATCCCAAAGATTTTTTTTTCCATTGTAGACAGCTTTTAGTGTGTCTCTGAGTCTGCATGTCTTCCCATTGTTACTGTGGGTTCTCTCCTGGTCAATCTAAAGTGTTCCTAGTGAATGAACGTGAGAGTGAATGGTTGTCTGTCAGTGTCTGTCTCTAAGGGTCAGTCCTGCAACTAACTGGCCACTGTCCAGGGTGTACCCCGCCTCAGGCCTAAAGCTGCTGGGATAACAGGACTAAGTGGAAGAAAAGGAATGAAAGATGATGATCTCTGACCAGGAAAGGCTTTTCTCTGGTTGGTAAATAACTTCAAAGTCACATGGATTTAAAGATTGGTCTTCTGTGTGCAACATGGCAGCCATAACAGATTGTGCTATGCAGTTAATTAATTCAGCAGCTTATAGTATAGAAAACATCCAGTTTGGGTGTTTCACTTTTTGTTGATGTAAAATGTTGCTTCAGTTACAGAAAGACTCTTTTATTCATCCCACTTGGCCCTTATCTACTTGCAGTTATAACATTTTCAGTTTGTAACATTTATTAAAGAGTCATTTAGGTTTCCTCTGATGGCCACTGGAGAAGCTAATGCAGTAAAATGCAAGGCCTACATTTTATAATTACACTTTTACTAAGCTTGATCTCATCATATCTGGTGTGGTTATCTGAGGCTCCTCCTCCTGTGTGTACTTTGAGGAGATGCAGTAGGCTGTTGTCTTGGACATTAAGATCTGAATGCTTTTATTAATCCCTGGGGGGAAATTCTTTTTGATACAAAAAAGCATTCCCGACCAAAAATGAAAGATATAGCATTAAAACACGCTAAGAATAACTGAAGATATAATAAATATCAAAATACAATATAAAATATCCTAGAATTAAAAAAATATAAGGTAATTAAAAAATAATAAACAAAAAATATTTACATTCAGTAACCCACTTTAACATGGTAGACGTGTGTAAGGGTTTTGTTTAATGTCTGAATGTTCCTTAAAGTTTCACAGTTTGATGGAGACAGGCAGGAATGATTTCCTGAGTCTCTCTTTGGTGCAGCGTGGGAGCAAGTGTCTGTTACTGAACGAGCGTCTGTAGCTGGTCAGCACATTGTGGAGAGGGAGAGAGGGAAAGTCCAGTATAGACCTTATTTTGGACAACATCCTAAACTCAGACACCACTGTCAGAGTCCAGTTCCTCTCAACAACATGGCTGGCCTTCCTGATGATCCTATTGACTCTGTTAGTGTTCCTCGCCCTCAGGCTGCAGCAGACAACAGCAGGCATGATGGCACTGGACCCCACAGACTCGTAGAACATTCTCAGCATCATCCCGCAGATGTTGAAGGACCTCAGTCATCTCAGAAAAGGTCCAAGTACACCCCTAAGTGCCTGTACTCCTTCACCACCTCAACACTGAGCCCTCTGATGTTGTGAAGAATGGGGACCTGTGCTCTGTTATTCCTACACATCTTTTGGTGAGAGCAGGAGACTCTTGTGATCCTCTGAAGGAGGTGCAACAGTTTGGGAATGGCCTTTCAAGTCCAACAGCCACATGACTCTCAGCCTTTCAAAAAAAATTTAAAATAAAAATATCCAACCAAATTCAGCCATGTCACAACATTTCTGCACATCCAAGCACTTTACATCACATTTCCCCATCTCCAGAGGCACTGGACAGGCGACAGATTTAACACTGTGTTGCTTTTGTGAAGAGCAGACAGTGGTGCATTTTGTTACAGTCAATACATTAAGGCACAGGTCAGGAAAGCAACCAGAAATTACGTAGAAACGAGAGAAGCTGCTATAACTGTGACTGTGAACAACAAACAAGGTAATAGGAGATTTTGTGTTGGAAGTCCATTCATTCATTTACTAAAGCGTAACTTATGCCTGACATAATAAAAAATGCAGAAATAAGAGCAGATTCAAATAAAACCATGGGATTAAATAAAACACATTTCTTAAGCCAAAATAAATGTTGTAGGCATCAAGATACCGACACTACATGGATAACCTCACATAACCCCAAGCCTGTAGCCGTTAAAGGGGCAGTATCTGGCACCAAAGCAGGACTAAACATGATTAAAGCAGGACTTACTAGTGCCGCGAGTCCGGGCTGGACGCTGGCGCTGCCGTCTGAGCCCAGGATGATGGTGGTCTGGCTCATATTGGTCCAGTTGTTCTGCTCCACAGGTGGTGCCGGAGCAGGGTTTTTAAACGTCCCGTAGGCTTTGTTAGACTCTAAGTCTCCGGCTTTATTCTCGGAAAAAGTTTTGGATTCATTGTTGGCTGTGGGCGCGCCATCCTGCTGGGGCTGGGGTTGAGGAGGGGGGGCTGTGGAGAAGCCCCCCGGTGCTGGGACCATGGGGATGGGTTTGGAGATGTCTCGTTGCTCCTGCAAATCCTGGGAAGACAAAAACAGCGGGCACTTAGCCTGGCTTTTCAAGAACTCTCTGCTCTATGGAGCTCGGACACAACTGTGAACAGGTTTGTGTGCACATGGACATCTGTGTAAAGAGGAATGAAAACCACTTACTTATGAGGCACTTATGAGTTGTTGTTTTAAACCATTTGGGCACAATTCGCACTATTGACAAGCTTTTGGATTTCAATCCTTACGTTTTCACATTTCATCGTCAGAGTAAATAGTTAAAGGCTTCTTAACTAACTTGTGCTCTTTTCAGCTTAAAAATGAAATGAAATCCACTCGTGTTCTTGAATGAGAAACTGATTGGAAGAAGCATTTTCAGAAGTCACTGCAGCAGAAAGTTTTAAACTATTCACCGTTGAATGATATGGATGAAATGTTCTAATTATTTTGTAATAAGTATACCACTAACCCATTTGAATGTCTGGGTAATAATGTGGATATTGTGTAAAGGAGAAGGCCAATGCACACTTTGTGCATTCAATCTCCCATTGGGGGAAAAAGAATCCCATTTTAAACTTAAAGATAAAAGTTAGTGTTGCCATTTTACATAAATCTATTTTTACATTTGGTTGTTTCAGTGAATAGTCACAGGCTTCTTCCTCAGTGTCCCAGCTTAAACGTGCTTAAAATGACAGAAGGGGCTTACGAAAACCCCAGGGACATGCATGCAGTTCAAATAGTATGCAGCTTTTAAGATTTTCTGCTCTTCCTTTCAAAATACAATTGCTTTGAGTTTTAAATGAAGAAACTGTAAGGATAAGCAGAAACTAAAGCAGGAAGCTGCTAACTTGGCACAGCCTGACGTGAGCTCTTTGTGTATTCTATAAACAGACAAAGCTCCATAAGCCAGTCTGTTCCTTAAATATGTTCTGTACCAACCAATCACATTTGAATGCCACTGGAGTGTTTCCTTGTGTCACACTTAGGCGACCCATGTTCCATGTTTGTTTGTTTACTTCTGCGTAGATTGTTGCCTAGCTAACATCTGTTGCAGCTCTGATTGGTTTGCCCCGAGTGGCTTTGCCCCGCCCTGAGGAAAACGAGCTGGCATTGAGCTTTTCCAGACTCCTTGCTGATACAGTGAGGAGTCTGGGTTGCCAGGCTTGGAAGCTATAGCAATAGGTGAATGCTTTGAATAAATGTGTGTAGTTGTCATGAACATAATAAACAAGTAGCCTGTCTGCATTAACACTTTAAGTGAGTTAACAGTATATTAAATATCATATTTCCATCATAACGTGTGTATGCACGTGTGCAAGACGCGTTTCATTTATTGTACTTTCAATAAAAAATAATTTAAAAAACACAAACTTTAACGTAGAAGTCTGGGTAGTTATTTAACACTAATGTGTGTTTTCACATTTTATTGTGTGTATCAATGGTTATTTACTACTATGTCAGTAATTGTTCTGCATTTTTCAGATAGTTGTGCGTAAAAGGACAAGAGGCAAAAGTTGTACATTTGTTTTTACATTGGCAGCTCGCCCTGCTCTTATCTTTGTTTTTGTGACTCTGTTTGATGACACATAATGACCACTTGAACTCACAGTTTACACAAAGCTGAACTTTAACTTTTCCTCTGTTAAATACAGACTGACTTGTGTAGTAATTATTGTAATTTGTCTTGTAATTATATTTGTAATTATGTAATACGACTTTTCTTTATCTTTGGAGTTAAATAGTTTTAGAGCCTCTTCATGTTATACATACTTCCTTGGTTTGTAGGTAGCACCTAAGTTCAGGATCTTATGTTTGAACATTTGCACAACATTTGATTTGTGCCCTTTTTCATTTTCATTCACTTTACTTTCAAATGCTTGGATATAATAGTATGTGTGTTCAGGATTTGTGCAAAGAAAACCTGAGTGAGATCTTGCTCAAACACAATTGGAAGCTATAGACAGGTGATTGTTCTGAATGGATCGATCTAATAATGTTGGAGATATCAAAGAGGTATCCCCCACAGACTTTCGGTGGATCCCAGACTCATTCATTGCTTTCTGGATGACTGATGGCAACCCTATTTGTGAAATGTAGTTGTTGTCAGGTTTGTAATACAGCAGTAGCACATGTGAATCTTCTACTAACTGACTGTGACGGCCCAAGTGTACAGGGCAGCACTGCACACTAGGGACACTCTAATGGAATAAACATAGGCAACTTGTGAGCGTTCTCATTACTTCTCTGTTGTTTTAACTTTGTCACAACCCAGACTCTTGCCCATGATAATTAGTTCTATCACGTAACACACAGTGAACACTTTGCTCTTGGCGGAGATTTACGTGACACCAAAACACAAACATGAGCCTGTAATGTAATCCAAAGCATTTCTCTTCACACAGATGCACCCAGCTCTTAACAACACTTTTGTATGTCTGCCAGGCCAGTAGGGGCGCTGTGAAGCATACCCCAAAGTCAAAACCCACAAGAAAAAGTAATACAGCTCCATTTCAAAACAGATACCTTTTTTTTAACCCTGTTCCCTGAAGCCAGTTTAATCTACCTTGAATCTCCGGCTGTTCCTTTCAGGGGTCTTCCTCTTGGCCTCCTGCCTGGCAGCTCTAACCTCAGCCTCCTTTGACTGATATATCCACTGTCCCTCCTCTGAACATGTCCAAACCATCTCAACCTGCCCTCAACCACTTTGTCTCCAAAACATCTGAGCTGTCCCTCTGATGAACTCATTCCTGATCTTATCCATCCTCGTCCCTCCGAAGAAAAACCCTAATATGCAGCCACTGGATTCTTGTGAGACCTGTAAGATCACAAACTCTCTGCATGTTCAGACAAATCGTGTGACAGAACAGATAGTCTATAGATAGATAGAACTCTCTGAGTGGATAAAATTACCTGGTGATAGGTGGGTACAGCAAGTGGTTTTCATCTATAGAACCTACCCTTTGCAAAGACTTTGTGTGAAAGTTCTCCTGATCAGTGGCTCTGAAGCAGGACCTACTCCGTTAACCCTGCTTTCTCAGTAAAGCAGACTTATTTAACACAAAACAACCAATCCCCTCAACAGGAGTCTGCTCTGGCCAATCACATCAACACAAATGTTCACAGTGGGTTTGTCTTATCTCTGCAGTTTTCACTCACAGATCTGTGGCAGTGCTGCAGAAACCTGAGCGAGGACACGAGGACAGTGAGCAGCACCGATACAGCGACAATGCAACAAAATCATTGAGTAGCACATTGTAAAGATGTTTAATATATATTTACACGTCTGGTCATATTAGTCAACTCTTTTTACTTTTTTCTCCATTTTAATCTAATGCACCAAACTCCAGGGCTCCTGTAACTACAGTATAATGGACTAAATACTCAAGTTTAAAGGTCACATAACCACAAGCAAACAATCTGTCTTGTTTTACACGCGAACATTTTGCTCAAAAGACAGTGAATGCATTTTTTAAATCTGGGCCCACAGCCGCCATACTAAAATATTTTTCCTGTCTGTCTTCTCTTTTTTGGACAGTTTCAAATTGTACTAAACCAAGAATCCTACACCAATCTATTTATTACTGATTTTGCTCAAAAGAACATGAATGTTCCATGTTTTCAACTTCAATGCATTATAACGCAGGATTTCTGTTTCTCCAGAACCCTAATAATTATAGACATTTTTATTAGACCATATGATCACACTTTATCATCTCTTTCAGTTATGGACTTTAAAACATGCACTAAAACCTTTTGTCCAAAAAAGGTCTATATTTTTATATTGATTGTCATTGTCATTGATTTCTCATCAAATGCAAGACTATTGCCAGTTTTTCTTTTGGCAATAGTATGGCAAAAACAAAACTCACATTGGACTGTTAATCTTTCATAAATATTGTCAAAAATATCCTAGTTATAATGTCAATTTGCCCTGTTTTGATGCTTTCTGGTCAGATACGTTGAGCTGCACTTTGTCTTTTAAAGAGTGGTTAGTTTCCTTTTTCACGTCAGGAAACCATTCAAATTCTTTTAAATCTCTTGTTAGGATTATATTTTCTATACGTTGTAGTAAAAGGTTACATAGTATCTTTCAATTAATCCAAGAAAAAAAAGTTGATTCAAAATCCCACCCCACTATTTCTTTTAACACAAACAATGCATTAAAAGACAGGGTCAGCTGCAGACATCTTTCTTTCCTCCTCAGATTAAGACTACAGTTTTTTTTAAGTTTTTTACAATGACTGTAAATGATCAAGTTTCCTGTTAGTTTGGGACTAAAACAATGTGATTTACTGTTTTGCTCCATCCTCACTAAAGCCTTTTGTCTCAGAACAGATTCTTAAAAGTGTACTTTTTACACCAGATTGGATGACTGCTTAATTCCCTTTAATGTGAGACTTTAAAATTGGAATTAAAACAGGTCTCTTTAAAAGGGCTATTTGGATTCATACACACTCAAGCGTTTTTATTTTTATTTTTTTTTGTATTGAGACATCTTCCACAGAAAACAAGATGGTGCCTAAAATCAAACACTATCTGATTTTCCTTTACTTTTACTTTTACTTTACTTTAGAAATGCGCAAAACTCTAAATTTACAAAATCCCTCTTCCTATTTGTCCACATTAAAACCATTTTGTCCGAACACATCTGTTCCCATTGATTCCTGTTGGATTTTGTCTCCAGTTTAAATTTGTGCCTGTGTTACGTTGGTCTGTGACTGTGGCTGCTTTGAAAAATGCTGAAGCTGCTTTTCTACTGTCCCTGGAGCAGCGCAGAGGCAGAGCAGAGCAGAGGGGGGAGCGGTTTCTGCAGGATTCTTTAATTTTACGGCCCATTTCCCTCGGTGTCATTGAGCGGCGTGGTTTATGGCCGACACAATCTGCTGCAATGTGCCGTCCCCTGAGAGAGACTCTACCCCGGCTCTGGGGCTGAAAGAAGACGGGACCAGGGGGAAAAATGGCCCTTTTCTGAATTAAGAGATGAAAAACATGAAAAATCTAAAACCAAAAATAAGACGGCTGGTTTAATTTGGACAAACTGAAAAAAGCATTTATCTTTTGAATAGAAGAATATAGAATAATTAATTAATTAAAAGCAAGTATATGTTCACTAAAAACTGGAAAATCAAATGTTTATTGAAGTTACATTTGAAAAGTAGACTTTAATACAACAAACACATGTCTAATCTGAATCTGATTTCTGTTTTTAAAAATGGTAGTAAATGTACTAAATGGGCAAAGATAGATCTAGAAAATAACTAAAAATGTAGGCTTTAAATGACAAAAAATACATGTTCAGATTGATAAAGCAGTTTTAAAATAATAAATAAATGTACAATTAAGTTAAGAGCCGTACAAAAGGTGACAACGCAAGACGCGACAATCTTGAAAAGTGGGTTAAAAATTGCTTTGTTAAAGAAATGGTCTAAATATTTTTGAGATTGATTTGATTGTTTTTATGTGCTTAGGGAAAAAAGAACGAAAGACAGAAATGTTACTGTTTGTAAATAAATAGATGGAGTTGGAATGGAAAGGTTCTCAATTACTTTTTTTATAATTTATATGAGTTTCTATCAGGATAGAAAAAATTCTTTAAAAAAGTCTTTGCTCTCAATATGAAAAACCATGAACCACAAAATGGTTGGTTTTAAAAAGTCAAAAAGAGAGCTTTAAAGAAAAAGTACGACCAGTCGTGGCGCCCCTGAACAAAAAAGCTAAAGGAGAGTCAGAAATTAATAATTGTTGGCAAATAAAAGTAGGATGTTTTTTTTTTTTTGAGGTTTGTTTGATGTTGCGGAACAGAAACCTGCTACATCTTTTCCTGTCGAAAAAGTCCCTTTCAAAATAAACAAAACAAATACTGGTGTTTGAAAAGTGTTTGTTAGCGCCTGAAGAAATGTTCCAGTTACTGTCCATGTTTAGAGTCACTGGCTGCAAATGAGATGTATTTTCTCTCATTTTTGTGAAGACATGATTTGAGAAAAGGGGTTGAAAAAGGCAGAGGCAATTGAATTTGAGTTTTATTTTTGTTATTTTGAAGAATTGAGTTACAACCCGCAAAATAAGATCTAAAATAATAAGGTGTCTAGAACATCCAACGAGGTGCAATAATATTTCAAAGTTCTGAGGGAATGTTTGGAGCCCATTTTGGGCTTAGTACAAAAAATACTAGTATTTCCAAAAGCCATTGTTTTAGCGAGAAGGAACCATCTTTGCGCCTAAACAAATGGGGTAAAGAAATGTATTATTATTATTATTATTATTTTTATTATTATTATTATGGGGGGTTTGAGGGGGGAAATTGACACGTTTTGTTTACTTGTGTAGAGAAGTTAAAGCAACAATGTGCGTTTTTTTATGAATTGTCATTCTACGTGAGAATATTTTATAGAAGTATTTATCTATTATCAAATACAAAATGCACCAGGTTTTAGTCTGTTTAATGGAGTATCAGGTGACTTAAGCACACAGCACCTATTTGATCTGTTATTCTCTTTATCATCTATGATCTATTAAAGATTTTGAAAACAGAGTTGGAAATGAAAAGTGACACTGTGTTGCTTTAAGAAAGCTTTGTGGACAAAGGCAAAAGAGCAAGCGACTTGTTTGGTGCGCCAATTGTAAAAAAAAATTACGGTAAGGGTTAATGCGCAGAAATCCATCTCTGATGACTGTAACAGTGAATCAAACTGATTGGAAAACTATTAAAAGTGAGTGTTTATGTTCATAATGTGGTCTGGGTTTATTCTGCTGTAATGATAAAAGATTAGATTAGATTTAGTAAAGAACGAGTTAATGCGCACAATGAACGCATTTCCCAGCATCACTCTGACATGAACGCTTTCTTTCTGGGTTAGAAATTAAGTCAAAGATCTGTGTTTTATTACTGATATAAAAGTGTTCGTTTCTTTATGATAAACGCGTAAATAAAGTGCGCATCTGTTTCTTTGTGTCTGCTGTAAATGTGGTCGGATCTTTAAAGGCCGAAATGTAGAAACAGTTTGATTTGAAATCAGGGGGAATTTCAAAGGAAATTTGAAAAATGCAGACGCAGTGAGTTGTATTTGGGGAAAATATAAGGTTATAAAATGATAAAAGGGCTAATTTATTTTTAGTGTTTTAAAAATGGTAGAAAACTTTAAAGTGAAATAAGCTGACGATGGCAAAAAAACGAGACGCACAAAGTTGCATCAGAAGGAAACACATAGGCTTCATTTGTATCGATTTAAAGGGCAAGAAAGTAGGATACACTTGAAGGTTTATTTGTTTTCAAATAGAAAGAGTAAAATGTTGTGTGGGAGATGATGACTCTGACAAACGCTACACGCAGGGATGATTCCGTTTCTTTAGTTTTTACGGTGGCTCAAAAGAAAGCTGTTTTAAATGGTCCAAAGGCTGACGATGGACATGGACCTGGAACTGACATGAGACCATGAACTTATTTTTTTCTTTGTTTGGTTTGAGTCTGATTTAACAGAAGCTACGAATGACACGTGCACAGGACTGTAAAGGATGAAAAATACACTTCTGCTGCTGCTTCTCGTGGGACCGGGTAAAAGGCTGACGACGTGATCGACAAAACGCAGCGTAATTAATCTGAATGTGGTTTAACAGAAGCTGTGGCAGAAAACTTTAAATGTCAAAAAAATTATATATATATATATATATATATATATATATATATATATATATATATATATATATATATATATATATATATATATATATTTAAAACTGGTTGAAGTCAAAGAACGTGAACGACACACGTTACTACTTATGCTTTTGTTTGGGTTCACTGAACTGAAGTTTGAAAGAAGCTGAAATTAAAAACACAAGTTTCAGAGGATAATATTTAGTTGTCATTTGCATTTTAGGTTTAGAAATAACTACAGTAAACCGCTGGACTTGTGCGTGCTGACGCGCGGCGGAGAAGTTTCCCTTTAGCACCACGGACAGCGACACGGGGCTTCATAAAAGACGCGGGAAAATGGGCCAAACAGCTCCAAAATCACTCAGAAAAAAAGGTGGAAGTAAAAGCGGGACACTTACCATGGCTGTGGGCCGCGGCGGTGGGCTGAAAACCGGAGAGAATCCCACGGACAACACGCTGCTGGGCGCGACTGTACCTGCGCGTAAAGCTCCAAAGGCTTTTCTACTTCAGCTCCGTGGGAACAGAGCCGTGCGTGGGCAGTGCGTCAGAATCCGAGAGGCGTGTGCGCGTGTGATGAGCGAGCTGCAAGGTGCCCTTCCCGTGACATTTTCTTGATAATAGGAGTTTGATAAATCATTGGCCTTGGGGTGTTTTTTTTTCTTTTTTTTAAGGGACAATACTAAGAGGCAGCGGTGGTGCGCGCGAAGGATGGGCGGAAGTACGTACGTACGTGCGTCAACGCAAGTGGGGGGACGCTGTGCTGTACACGCGAGAAATGATTTTTTATGAGACAAATGTGTGTGAACTGTTCTTTCTGCTGATGAAGAGTTGTCTTTTATTGTAATAGTTTGTAAAAAAAAAAGAAAAAAAGTTACTTTGCTTTGAACTTTCTCTAAATAAATAATTATTTTTCAAATCATTAGGAACTTTAATATAATTTTCTTGCTTATGTTTTAGAATCCACACCAGTCTGGTTAAATTCACACTAAAGGCTGAAGTGGAAATAATTCAGTTTAATCCTGCTCTTTATTGTCAGTGATATAAATAATACATAACATCAGCACATCATCACAAAATGAAATGAAAAACTGAAACATAAGAAGTGCTGTCCCATATAGAGCACTGACCACAAGCACGAGGTCTGAATATAGGCATGATGGTGCTAATCTCTTTTTCCAATGAGTCCTATGGGACCTTTTGGTTTGTTGGGGAAACTGTACCTGGGTGAGACCTACACAAATTCAACACAGTGCAACCCACTCTGATATTTAAATGAAGTCCTTTATGTTATGACTGGTAACATGGTGCCATTTTACATTGTAAGTTTGGACAATAGGAGGATTAATATTGACGTTCCTTATTTTACTGGCATACAATCCTCTTTTTTTAGATGATATATTGCTTGTCTATAGTTCCTATGTGGCTGTATATATAGCCTCTAAATTGTTAAATATGCAGTTTCAAAGTTATTTTGATAGTTGTCTGACATAAAAAAGTAAGAACAACTCCTTTTGTCGACACAACCACTAAACTTATGTCTGAAAGACCAGAAAATAAAAAAACACACATCTGGACACTATGGACAATAGAATGGAAGAGAATGCCTTTAGTGTCATTGTATAGCCTCAAAAAAAAAAAAAAAAAAAAAAAAACTCCAAAAAACACACACAAATAAACTTGCTATCTACAAGTTGGAGGTTGTGCCTATCAGGTTCAAGACACAATGACACATTAAAACACTCACAAAGAGTCTAAAAGTATGAAATATTATGAGTGGGAAATGGTGAGAAATACAAGTCATAGATAGAAGAATCAATAGTGTAATTAAGTTTCATGTGAATTTGCGTGCAAAAGTAGCACAAATAGTTTTTTAATTTAACTTTAACAGTCGTCACAGATTTTTTACTCATACTTTAATCAACTAAGACTGTAAAGCAGGAGTTTGTCACAATTTTCCAAATCAGGAAAATTGTGACAAATGTTTAAAATGATAAAAACTGACCGTCTGGCCTGAATCTATGGTCTAAAGTAGATAAACTGATATAATTATTATTTTCCATAAGTCCCTCTTGGTTCTACAGCGATTGGACGTTTACACAGGCTGACCACAAGGACCAATCACAGGTGAGCTGTAATGACATCATCTCTCAATCAAGGAGCTGCTCCTAGTCCTTCAGCACACTGAGGCTGGTTGATAAACTTTTTCAAGATAGAGGACGTCGCTATTGATGAGATATTTTAATTCTTCTGCTCAAGTACACTTTCATTATTTATGTTCTCTTGTCTGCAGACGCACTATTCTGACTGGTTTTATTACAGTAACTGTGCCTGGCCAGCTGCAACTAACTCTTCTGGTACCCTGTTGCTTGCATTTGATTTCAAGGTCGGGTTTTACGGACGTAATGTCAACCAATCAGAGAAACACAGGACATGAAGCGAGAAAAGGCAAAGCTGCGCAGCTGTCATCCTTTTGAAAAAAAGAAAACGGTCTAGTATACCATGCTAGTCATAATACAATGTTTATGTGAAAGCGCCAAAAATGCATCATTAGCCTATTTTCTAAATATTGCTGTGCAACATATAAGCTTTGAATTATTACCAAAATAACCCTGTTGTCATTGGACTCAATAACTGAACACATTTTAGTGCTGTGTTCAAGCCTCTCTCATGGAACCTCTTAAAAGGGCCTCAAGTAAACAGTGATATACCTCCGTCCACCAGGGGGCAGACTCCAAAAGCAGAAATACAAAAAGAATTCCAAGTGTGAAAAACCTGTTTACAGCCTGGTACAAAAGACAGCTCTAGTCTCTTGAGCTAATTTATTGTTAAATTACAACCCCGGTGTGAGTGAATTTTTGAAAATTTCTTTGGTTTGCCCTCAGCTTAACTTTACAGTTATGAATGATTAAGGGAGGGGAAACTTTGATAAGCATGTGGGGGCCATTTGGAGCCCGGGCAGCCACTTGGCAAGAGGATGCTAACATCAGCTAGAACTGAGTGCTAGTTGTTAGCTATGTGTTTTTTTTTTTGATGCTCAGAGAAGTATTGCACAAAAACCACCGGGATATTTTGCTCTAGTATTATGTGTCCTTCATTGACAGACCGGCCAAGAAGCATGGCTCTACTTTTTTGGGTGATTAAAATTCAAATTGTATATTTTTGGCTCTTTAACAACCTATTTTACGCGATATCCTAACGGACCTTAGGACTATTAAATCTATATTAAAAGTATCGTGAGGCACTGCTAAGAAAATTTCTAAATTTATGAGGCGGTTGGAGGTATCCAAAAACTGAAGAGGCATCATACTAACTACATATAGTGGACTACACAATATTTTAACTTTATTAATTTTTTTGTTTGCTATGGACCAACTTTGTGTCTGAAATAAAGGTTGACTATTGCTAACATTCTTACAATATAATAAACCTGTCAGTATTATTGGGGCCATTGTATTTGACTTGTGTGTTGTTCCTGTAGGAGGTGATCCAGACAAACCTGACCAGTGCTGCTGAAAACCGCCACTTCTGTTATCTGACTTTTTACACACCAGAGAATAACAAGCACTTATTCATGTGTATTACTCAAATGCTATTCTAATAACCTATACATTATAAAACATATTTTTTACACAATACTTTTCACATGCGCAGTCACTCTTTGCACTCAATTAAAAATGAACATTTGGCCGAGTGTGAAGCGGCTGGGATGAGGATCAGCACCTCCAAGTCTGAGACCATGGTTCTCAGTCGGAAAAGGGTGGCTTGTCCCCTTCAGGTTGGTGGAGAGCTCTTGCCTCAAGTGGAAAGTGTTCAAGTATCTCGAGGTCTTGTTCACGAGTGAGGGAAGGAAGGAGCGTGAGATCGACAGACGGATCGGTGCAGCTTCTGCAGTGATGCGGATGATGTACTGGTCTGTCGTGGTGAAGAAGGAGCTGAGCTGTAAGGCAAAGCTCTCGATTTACCAGTCGATCTACGTTCCTACTCTCACCTATGGTCATGAGCTTAGGGTCATGACCGAAAGAACAAGATCTCGGATACAAGCGGCCGAAAGCTTTTCCCGCAAAGTGGCGGGTGCTCCCTTAGAGATAGGGTAAGAAGCTCGTCACTCGGGAGGAGCTCAAAGTAGAGCCGCTGCTCCTTCACATCGAGAGGAGCCAGTTGAGATGGCTCGGGCATCTGTTTCGGATGCCTCCTGGACCCCGGGGAAGACCTAGGACACGCTGGAGGGACTATGTCTCTCGGCTGGCCTGGGAACGCCTCAGTATCCCTCCGGAAGAGCTGGAGGAAGTGTCTGGGGAGAGGGCAGAGCCTTTCTGTGTGGAGTTTGCATGTTCTCCCTGTGCCTGCTAAGCTATAATCTGGTACAAGCATCTCTGCTCCGGCTTAATCTACATTGTACGCTGTCCTAAATAAATAAATAAACTAAACTAAATTAAAAGAAATATGAAGTATATAATGATATATTTGAGAAAACAGTTTTAATTTAACCGAACAGAAAAGGTTTTTAAGACCAAGATAAAAATGTGCTCATGCTTAAAACTAAGATAATTATAATAAAAAAAGCTATAATATTGATAAAAATAATCTATCACCAACAGCGGGAGCTGAAATAAAATTAATTGTAAAGATTTTCAGACTTACCTCTGGCTGAGAGACAAGAGGAGGTGAGAGTGGCCTCTGCAGCCGCTAGCATTAGCTTGTTTATCTCGAGCTCTGAAACGAGGGGGGTGTTTACTGAACGGCACATTTGAAAAGCTCGCCCTGGAGCAGTTCAGATACTACCCTCTCTGTCCATTTTACTAATATCCTCTGACACAGGAGCCAGAAAAACCCGGATGTAATCGCTATCTTATTGCTCAGTGGTAAGAAGCCAATATGAATAGGGGAACAATGGGCAGACGACATCCATTATTTTTACAATCATTGGCTGTGTTAGAGATGTTCAGTGTCATATAAGAACAGACAACAGTCAGAGAAACAGCCGTGTGAGCCAGTTACCTGAGAAAAGGTGGTAAATCACTATTATTGTGGTTTAGAGAATATAAATGATGTGTATATGACATAATTCTGTTGTTAATAACTTCTTTCCTTTTCACATCGTCTGAAACAGTCACAAAGTGAACTGTCATCCTGTTCATAAGAATAATCACGTTGTGTTTATGCACATTATACTGCAGCATGTCTCCAGATGACCCTCCCTGTACAATCATAAACTCACTCTGTGTCTGACCCTCTGTGTCCTCAGGTGAACTCTGCAGAAGAGGATGACCTGTGGCTTTTATGAAGTCTAATCCTCTTGTGATGCATATGTCATTGCTTTAGACAAATCTCCGCTTTAGTAAAGTTATGTTTCTCAAAACTGATTTGTTTTAGTCATATGAATGTATGTTTACAGAGTCTGTCTACTTTTACTAAAATTATATTTCAATCCATGCTGTGTGTTAAATAACTCTAAATATTGTAATAATGACAGATGTTTAGTTTTGTAGATTTATGCAGATACAAAATATACACAGCTTTAGCTGGTAACACATGTACAGACTTTATTATAAAATGATGTAAACAATGCAAAAGATTTGTAATACACAGTAGTTACAGATGGTTAGACGCTAGAGATGCACACTCAAGTGTGGGCAGGTGGCATGCTCATTGTAGGCCATTGTCTTAAAACATTGCTAAACATTCTAAATTAAAACAAAATCTATTATGTTACTCGCTCAGATTAAAACAGAAAAGGATCCATAAGGAAATTGTGATGAGCGGAAATACAGCGCTAGCAGAAGTTAGCATGTCCCACTGTTCAGTAACTTTGGCTGTGATTTTTACACAAATAAACCTCAAAAGCTTTACTGTTCACACTTAATAATAATAATAATAATACATCAAATGTATATAGCGCTTTTCAGGGGACGCAAAGATGCTTTACATACATAAAATACATACAACAGAACAATAAACAACAATAAACAACTTGAAATAAAACAAATGTTATAACAGTGGGAGACTGAGGACCAAGTATGAAATTGTTTTTGAAAGACAACCTTACCTCAGTTAGTTGAATTAGCTGACCAGTTAAGATGGTATGGGAGTAAACATCCCAGACACTTCTCTCTCTTGCACACTCACACCAGGAAGGGGGCGTGGCTTGGAGAGACTGAGAGGGAGGGGGAGGGAGCAGGAGCTGTGATCATTCAGAATTTTCCTGCCCCTGCACTCTTTCCCCTTGACTTTGAAAAAGTTAAAAATTACAGCCTTAAAACGTCACAATTTTCTAGGATTGTAATAATGGGTCATTTGCCAATCACATGGTTGGTTTCGAAAGAAAGAACACTTCCATTGGTCTAGACCGATGTCAGCAGTAACAACTGATGATTAAACAGAGAAAGTGGTATTCTCAATACGTCATTTGACGAACAGAAAAATATAATAAAAATAATAAAAGAGGAATACAGTAAAGAAAAGCAAAGTGAAAGGTGCAGTAGGAGGAGATAATTACAGGTCCATTAGACCTCTTTCCACTGGGTTGATTCATTTCAAGAGACATACTGTACCATCACTACTTTCAGCTCAACTTGCTTCTAGTCCATGGAGAGGAAGTTGAACCAAAGACCTGGGGGCAGAACGTTTTCTGTGCTGTGGTAAAAAGGTGGATCTAAAAAGTTAACAATATAAATAGTATTTCTACTTGGCGTAGTTATTGTTTTTACGCAGCAGCTGAGCTAAAAAAAAATAAATAAATAAAAAAACAGAATTAAAAAGGGGGTGAGGTCATCATTAAGCATTCATTTGTTTGAGTCAGAGGAAGGATTCGAAGAGAGAGGTCATGTGATCAAAGCCAGGAGCCAGACTGAAGCACTGCAATGCGTATGAGATCCCACTATGACAACGATTCAAACGGAAGAGTGAGGAAAGTGGTTGTGTGGTTTTAGGAACAAAAAACAACTGAAAGGTCAGGATTAATCAAGAAGATAAATATATGTAGATATTATGACTGGTTTAAAGTTTACAAATGAATGCCTTTTCTTTATGAAACCAAAGACAGAAAATTCTTAAAAGAGCACTGTAGAAAATCTGTGAGTGACATTAATTAGAACAGTAATAATAATGTGTGCCTTAGACACAAAAACCCATCAAAACCAAATGAAAGTGATTAGAAGATCTCAAACATAAGTTGTGAACAGCCATTAATAACAAATGAATAAACTTAGGTTGTACTTAATATTCTAGACTTACCTTTGTACAAGAATAACGCACTTTACTAAACTTCCATTAACTGGGCATTAACTCCATATATAAAAGGTATTAAACATAACTTATATTAAATGAAATGATGGAAAGTGTCATATCCCTTCTGTCCCTTCTGGGATTTACACCAGCGCAAAAAATAAAGAAACAATGTTCACTTGTGTCCAGTGTAAGAGAATTTGACAAAGACTCACTGTTATTGTTAAGACTGATCAATTTGAAGACAAATTAAAACGCAGGATTACAAAATGACATTTGGAAAATGACAAATAAACACTGAAAAATGTTTTGTTTGTTTTTATATTTTAACTTTTATTTATTTATTTTTTTTTTTACACCAAAGAACAGACAAGTGAGGCGGGTCTGTACACAGGCACAGGTACTCAGTGCTTCAGAGTCTATACTGCGGTCCAACTCTAAGTGGCTGTGATAGTAAATAACAGATCTTTCAGGAGCCGTAGATTGTGACACTTAGGTATCTTTTATCAAATTTGTCGGTGTTTGAATGTAAGGTTTTATCACATCCGTTTGATTTGAACATTCATTTCCTCCTTTTATGCCCCATTTTCAATCATCATTATGTAAATTTACTTGCCCTCAGTTTAAGCAACATTTTGGCTTCTTTCATATTGTTATCCCCTGTCAAAATTTTCAACTACCATTATGTATATTTTTTTCAGGAAGGAGGTCCCTCATTTTCTCAGTGGGCTCCATCACACATGGAGCTTCCAATGAAAACTGTACAGTGCGTCTGAGTAAAACATATTTTGGACAGTTGGCTCTGCGAAACGCCCTGCTCCTGAACTAAAACAATGGCTTGATAACAGTCATTTTAAATATGAACTATAATCTTTTATGTGCCCATAACTGATGTCTGTCAAGTGTTTTGTTGTGTTTAAGGTTTTTTAAATGTATTTGTCTATATATGTTTGTATTGTAAAAGCCCTTCTAGGAATGAGAATTGCAAATTAGCCCCAACTATAAATGCTGTAGTATGTGACATAATGAACATACTTCCCTATCAAATAAACTTAAACTTAATAAAATAAATAAATAATTATTGGAAGGCCAGAAAGAACATTGCAAAAGGCTGGATTTGGCCCCTGGACCTTGAGTTGCACATGTCCTCTCTGTGCAGTGCTTTTTGCCACACCTTTTCTCAAACTCGTGTAACGTTTCAGAGGAACTAAACAGACCCATGATACTGGGACCTTCACATGGAACTGTTAACTTCTTATAGATATCCTAACTATCCTGGCTGCACTGTAAAAGTTGCATTCATGTGGCCAAGATATGTGTTCCCACAGAAGGTAGCTGCAGCTCAGTTACATGCTGGAGTGCCTGTTGAACGAGGCTCACTTTGTCTTTAAAAGATGGATGAGTCTTTTTTATTTTTTCCTCGTCAAGAAACTGTCTAAATAAATTTAAGGCTTGTTGCAATGGTTTTCTGGTTCCATATCATGGAGTAAATTATTTTGTAGTGTTGCATTAAGTCTTATGGAAAAGGTCATTCTTTCTTGTATGACATGTGTGTATGACCCACTGATTATCTCTGGTTGGCATATGCTCCCTTTTATTGTTCCCGCCTTCTTTCCTGCTTTATGTAATATCTTAAAGCAACACTATATAACTTTGTAATAGGTCTCCAAAAACTATCTGCAAAACCTCCAGCGTCTGGCTATCGGGGTGACCAAACCAAACTGTGCCGTACCGATCAGTGACAACCTGGCTGTTGACAGCCGTTAAACAAACACAAGTGGGTCTGACCTCGTTCAGGACTCAGTCACTTAAGAATCATTGTTTCAGTTTTAATGAGGTTTTTAAAAGAGCTTCGGCCTAAGTCAAGAGCCCCCTCAGGAGTTGTTTATTGGCTTCATGTCACAGAGATAATTCACAGTCTCACAACAAACGGGGTGGGCTTCAGGAGGAAAGGGGGGTTTGGACAGATGCCGCTTCAGGACCCTGCTCCATGAACTGTGCCGGTTATAGTCCACATGTGTCAGGGTTTATTCTGTTAAATAAATTCTCCTGGTTGTTCTCCTGAGGTCGGCCCCAGTGTCATGAAACGTGAAGCTATCTGAGATAAATATTCTAGGAATGAGTATATATATATATATATATACTCATTCCTAGAATATTTATCTCAGTGAGGCAGGAGTGCTAACCACCCTGCCACGTGCACACTTAAATGCTGATATGACAACATTTTCAAACCAAGCTGTGTCCAACAAAAAAAAAAAAAAGTAAACATTAACATTTGACATTGACATATATTTGTATTTTTCTTTATTATTTTTACCACTCAGAAACATGACTAAAAAAATAGTTTCAAACCAGTGTTGTTTGGTCTTCATATATGTATTTGTCCCAGGACTCTTCTCTTTAGTGTTGACTCATTACCCCCTCCTCCTCCTTTTTGTGCGCTGCTTGTTGTAAATCTCGAGGCTGCAGATAAGAGACTGAGGCAGTGCATTAGCCGCTGCCTTGACTTTAATTACATTGTCAACAGAGAATAATTGTAATTGATTTCTGCTCTTCTTCAGGAGAGGGCCTCTACACACACATCTGCACACAACCAGGACTCGTGTTTCCAAAAAGGACGAAACATGGAGGATACAGTGGAGCAAAGATCTTATTTAACTAAAGGTTACATCGTTCACTCAATACTCCAGACAGTGTGTTTAACTGGCTCATTCACTCATGATGTAATAGATTTCTTGACTCTTGTTAGATACATTAAAATCTTCAGAGAAAATGTTTGTGAAACATTAAAAGGTTGTGAATGTTATTGACTTTTTATCCAATTCCATATGATCAAAAAGTGTTGTTACTGTTGAAAATCTGAATGTCCATAAACATTATTGAGGGCTTTCACTGTGGTGAATGTGTTTTACATTTGAAAATAATCAGACTGGAGTAGCTTATAGAGACACCTTATTTTTAATATAGAATTCATACAAACAGCTGAAACTTTAAATGCACTGTTTAAGACATGTTTTAAATCACTATAACTCTGTTTTAGGAACCATACAAAACATATCTGTTTTATGTGTTTTTAAACCTGACTGATATGATATGACGTTTACTTCCTTTGTTGGCTCTTTTTCGTGTGGTAATTGAACATAACTTCCTGAATTTGGTCCAACACTCCGAACTGTCGGCAAACGCCCGACACTACAAATGAACCAGACCTTGGTTCAGTTTGTTCCAGACCACAGTCTTGGAGCTTTCACACCTGAAGGTTTGGTTCAGACCAAACGGGAATGTCCAAAAGTCCGGACAAAACAGTGCACATGTGAAACCTTAAGCTTATGACTTAATTATTTACTCTGGCTCACAGATACAATTAGCTTTTCAGAAGTAGAAAGTTCTCAAATAAATTTTGAGCCTGCTCAAGCCTGCTGAACTATTTTGGACACTACACAACATTTGTGTTCTGGCACTGTCAATAGTAACAATTCTTCTGGAGCCCACTAATAGCTCTGTTATTGTAATAAACAACTCACATACACAAACAACAGTGATGTATATAAATAAATAGATACATAAACATACCGTAAACAGCAATTTAGCTAAATTGATTATTACGTTGCAATGGTCATTCTCCGGAGGTTATTTACTCAACATGTTTCGCCGAAACCACAATAGTTCTGTTGGGGATTGGTCTCTCGTCCACACAAGGCCAGCATGCTCACTCCACCAAATCGTCTGACATTTTGGGAAACAAGGTGAAAAAAATCTGGGTCCCTTAGCCCTTTGGACCTCTCTTCAAAATGGCATGATCACTATAGACAGTATATTGGGAATTGGGAGTGGTTTCAGGCACCACGCTGAAGGCTAGTAATACTTCCTATAGAGCCAGTAGTTAAATAAAATCAGAAATAATGGGCATGGTACACTACACTTTTCACTGCATACAGCATCCAAACTCTAAAAACAGATCTACATTTAGTGAAATAGCTCCATAAATAACTCTACTGCAGATTACAGATGTAAACTGCTTCTTCAGACCACATTTAAACAATTCTTTTGTCTTTAATATAACCCATCAGAGCAGACTGTACTTGTGTAAAGGACACAAAGCACATAAATCACAGCAGTCGACGGCCACATCACCGTTCAGAGCGAGACAATGGGCCGCTCCTCCCATCGTTGCGCTCGTTATAGGATTCATCATTTAGGGCAGGAAAAGAGGAAGGGAAAAAATCTTTAATTGTAAGCAACGCTGCTCGATGAAGTATGCAGAGCGGCTCCAGTCAGCCTTTTTAAAGCTTGAACTCATTTCCCGCTGTTCTGGTAAACTTACACAAGATGGATGATGGCTGCGGCGAGAGCTAACAGGACACAGTGAGGACGCAATTAAGAGAAATTCTGAAGAAAAACACCAGAGTCGTTAACACAGAGCTATAGACAAACCCACTCTGAGGTTTACCTTTCATTTTAAGATGAATAAACATAAGTCTGTATTTCAGCATGACAGATGTCCGATTTCTAATGAATGGAAAAGAACTGTTGAAGCAGAACTAAGACATATTTGTGCAGCTCCCCCTACAGCTAGACGTAAATACTCCTAAAGCAGCTCTGGACAACAACACTCACCAGCCACACTAGTTTTGCAAAAAGAAACAGCAAATACAGTACAAAAAATGAAAATCTCAAAGGAGGTAGGTAATTTTAGAAATTGTTTTATAATTAATAATATACTTTATTTATTGTTTTGCCGTCTAATTTATTGTACATTTTATTATTTTATTATTTAGCCTTGGCCTTGTGAAATCTTGCATTGGGTCTAAAAGTGAAGCATGTCACTGACACTATGTAAACACTATTTTGGGCCTTTAGTATAATATTGAAACTATTGTTTGAACTGTCGTTGTCTCACATAAATCCTGTAAATGAAACAAACACTCACTGCGTAGTAACACAGAATGTTACTGAGCCGTAAGCTAAAGAAACAGTAGCTATATCTCAAAGAACATGAAATAATAATTGATCTAATGGAAATAAGAAGAATATAAAGGTGTTAGGCAAAGTATCTTACAAGTTCAACAACATTAAAACCACGTCGGTATCAGTTTGAGTCCTTCACTTTGTTTGAGCCGATGTCATTCTGTAAAAGCTTGGCTAAGGTTGACTTGAGAACGAGCTCTCTCTCGGTCTAACTCACGTTTTCTCTTCCTAGAATCTTTGAACAAAGGTTTTCTCTGTCTTTTTGGTGGCTCCACCATTTTGGTATAATCTTAGAGAGATCTTAGGCTCATCATACTGCGGGAGGTCACTATGTGTGTATCTCACGTGAACGTGAACATGACCTGAGACTTGTGTTGTGTTGGTGGCAGCTCAACTTGCAACTTGTTTTCATCTTAGATACGCCAGAGACGGATAGTGTGCTCTTTAAACACACCGCTACAACTCAATTAACCATCTTAAGGACATAGAAAACTAATAATAAAGGTAAAGATGTTACTTACTTTAAGTTTGGTGTAGCATTACTAAAGTTGCAATTTTGCAAAGGCGTTCAAACATGCTTATACAAATGATTGCAGAAGTTAAAGTAAGTGGATATAAGGTATTATATAATTGTCCTGGACACTGTCCGTCCTGGGAATGAATCCTCCTTCTGAGGTTCTCGCTGAGGCTTCTCTTTTTTCTTCTCCCGGCTGGGTTTTTCTACTTCTCCTTGTCCTGAAGGAGGCTCTAAGGAGAGGGCTGTAGTCTGTGTACTTATGTATAGGCCTTTGGAAAAACTCTTGGTGTGATATTGAGTTATAAAAAGAAAATTGAAGATTGAAAACTTAAGTTTAGAAAGATTCCCATCTTTGCTGATACGAGATGCTCTCACTCTTAAATATAAAACATGTTTAGAAGAACAACAAGAGCAAGTTTCATATATGAAAATTTATTTTCTTTTAGTGACTGAACTTCACAGTGGAACTGTGAGTCAAGAGGAGACCAGAGTGGTACTAAACAATTATCTGCACCAACCCACCAACCCTATTGTCAAAAGCCAGTCCTCAGAGTCAATATGAATGTCTGTAAAACATAAACCTTTCTTTTTTATTTCATTATTGGTTGAAATTACTGCAGGCTGTAGTTTAGTTTCCGGTCCCCGAGTTCAAAGGTCACCAACAGAGAACGAGGGTCCTTCTTGTTTTTACGAACGGTGATCTTTCCCTTGAGCTCCTCACCTGAAAAACAAAGGGAGAGAAATATATCTATATCTGTATCTCTTTTATTTCCAAAGTTAGTACTCCTGCCTCACAGGAAGAAGGTTGTGAGTTCAAAACCCGGCCGACTCAAACATCCTCGGCCAACTCCGGTCTTTCTGTGAGGAGTCTGCATGTCCTCCACGTGTTACTGTGGGTTCTCTCCGGGTACTCCGGCTTCCTCCCACCGTCCAAATACATGAATATTTGTTCAATGTGTTGGCAACTAATGAGTCATACTTAGAAGCAGCACTTTTACTGAAAGTATAATATGCATATAGCTTTCTAAATCTAAATTGGTTTTATTTTGCTGCTTATAACCCAGCAAGCACAAGAAAAAATATTTGGGAAACCAACTTATATCATCAACAAAGTTATGTAAAGTATTTTTCCAGATTAAATAGCAAATATGAACAATCCCGAGTTCTTGAGTAGAGTGATTGGAGTTGCGTGCCTTGCACTTGGGTATTTTTACAAGAGCAATATATGGGAATGGAAGTGTTTGAATGATGCGCTTTTAATATCTATTTTCATTATTTATTCTCCATTGACCTGGTTTCTATGTTTCTAACATAGATACAGTATATTATATATATTTTTTATAAGCTTCTTTACTCTTGAACTGTGTTGTACAATGGCCATAAATATATTCTATACCATAACATTTTTATAGTTTCAGCAGTCTTTCAGATATGGACATTACACCATAACCTTTTTATATGTATATAACATATATACAATCTAACCCTGATTAAAATTTAGCTGCAATATATGAACCTTTGGCAAAATCAAACGCCAAAAGGCAGAGAAGTGTTTCCCTGAGTCAGACGGATCTGTTGGTAATAAAAGCATCTCCCTGGAGCATATCTGATACAGCTGAGCTCAGGCCTCTGTCGTATGCCCCAACGCTTTCAGAAATCATGACGCGTGGAAAACTGATGTGCTGTAATGTATGTTAATGAGCCAGCCTCTGCTTCAGTCTCCAGATGGCACAGAAGAGAGAAAAAAAACACTTACAGTACGACGCACGAGTGAAAGCCGCCCGTGATTATGATGCATAATGAGTCTGATTAACTCTGACAAAGGAGAATAATGTTCAACCAAACGACAAACAGCCTCCCCCTACTGCTTCGACGAGGACTAAAAATGAAACAAACCAGAACTAGGTCTAGAACTAACTCTATAAACCAATTCATTATGGACTAAAGAAGGACTAAAGACTAACCTAAGACTAAAATAAAGCCTCAAGAAACCATGATTGGCCCTTGCCTTCCTGGTGCTGGTGCTCAGGCTGAACTGTGATGCTATTTCAGGTGGGACCCTTTAAGAACGAAATACAAATACTAAAAGCTAGGTAAAAAAAAAAAAAGGACTAAACTAACTAACTAAACCAAGATTATGAACCAGGATGGGACGTTTTCTTTTAGCAGCAGTACAAGCTACATTTTTGTGAGTTTGTCCTAGGTAACTTTTGTCACAACTAGTTGTACTTTTGTTTGTAACTTCTCTGGCTAAGAGGACACAATATAATTCCCATTAAGATGTTTAAAACCAAATGTCAGTGTCACCAGAAAATGTATTTAGACTTGTGCACTATAATGTGACAGAGTCTGGTCCAGAGAAAGTCAAAGTTCAGCGAGAGAGGGCTGGAAAAGGTCAGAGCAGTGATTACATGACCTTTAATAAACTTTCAGTCAAATACAACTGGGACTCAAGACTTTCACAAACTTCAAACACTTCACCCCAAGTAGTTATTATTGTGCTACTGTGTGTGAAATTAACCAAGGACTAACCCAGAGACTAATATGAGACAAATCAGAAATGATTGAACCAAAAACTGTAACTACATTTATCTCAGACTAAGCATGGGCAAAAACAAAATCAGGCCAAAGCCCGTAGTGAAACAAAGAATTAACCCAGAACTAAAACCAAGTCTCAACAGGGACTAAAGTGAGGATCAAACCAGGACTACACCAAGACAAGCACTTTAGTCACCAAACAGCTGCATGGAGTTATACTGATATCTGTTTTTTCACAGTAACAAGGCTAATGAGGAAGTTTAGTTCATCTTTACACTGGTCAGTCTCTACATCTTTATCAGGACAATTTATAACACTAACAGCAAAAAGACGCACATTTTTTTGGTAAATATGAGCCTTTTTTGGACACAGTTCGTTCCTTGTTGATTGCAGCGCCCTTTACATTTAGCAGTGTCTAATTGTGGTCATCCTTCTGATAGCAATCAGCTGCAAGCAAAAATTCCTTATTTTGATTAGCTGAATTTAGTGGGTAAAGTTGTTTAAAGCTGCTTATGCTAGGAATAATTTGGGACTAAAGAAGAACCAAAAACACAGCATTAAACAAGGAGTCAAATGAAGACTACACTCGAGCTGAACCAAACTTAACCTTGGACTAAAACCAGGATAAAAATTGAACCTGGACTAAACTCAAGGCTTGGTTTTCTGAGTACAGAAGCATATGAAAAGAGAATAAATCACAAAATCATCAATGCTATAGTAAACAATGATAATAAAGAAAAAAATGATGCTATATCATGTTGCATCAGTGTTAACGCAGACGGAGCAGAGTCCAGTTTTAATCACTCAAATCCCAGTCTCTCCAGAGCGGAACCCAGGCGTGACGCTCACAGAGAGAAAGAGTTAACCATGTGTGGAAATGAGCACGGGGTGTTCGCTGCCACCTCGTACATCACACCGTCACTGCCATTAAGCAAAAGGAAGCCTGCAGAAAGAGTTCTGTGTCCATGAAATTACACAGCACTGGCATTAGAAATTCGTTGAAGTGCTGTAATGTGCGTTCGTACAGTGCAGACAACAAGATCAGACTCACCTAGAGCACTGTTCAGGCCGTTTGGAGGAGTTTACTAGGGACAGCAGGATTTTTTATTGAAATTAATCAATGTAGATAAGAGGATTCAGGAAGGGTTGCATTAGGCTTCGAATCCATTTTTTTTAAACTTTGTATTTGTAACACCAACTAGAATAGGTCTACATGGAATAAACCAGGACATAACGTAAGATTTAAGATAACTAAACCAGGACTAAACGCAGTAATAAGTGCTAAATCAAGAATCAATCCAGGACTAAAAGCTTGACAAATCCTGTCTCCTACGCATTGCTTTTGTGTATTTTGTGGGGCTTTTATAAAAATAAGTAAATTAGAAGTAAAGTCTATGTACAAACAAAACAGGACGCAAATGTTTAAACACAACATAATGGAAACAAGTGGCATGGCGCACGTACTGCAAATGGTTTGTTGCGCAACAAAAACGAATATTGTGCAGGGTGACAGTAGCTCATAGTTGGTGGCTGACTGAGCTGTTTAAGCTCCTCCCTCTAAACTAAGGATGGGCGTATCGATACTCAGATACTGATACTTTGATAACCATTGATCAATATTTTGTAATAAATACTTTTTAGAATATTCCAATACCACTGTGCTAATTAAAATTGTGCATTTTGTTTTCACTTCTGAAGTTATTTTTGTAAATTTACGTGTAAAAACCCGTCTGGGAGTATTTTAGACGGTCACATGATTATGGCAGCCTATCAGATGTCAGTATTTTTATTTAAGAGTTTAATTATCCTAATTATGTGATTTTCCTTAAAAGGGGCAAAAAGTAGGTATTGTTGAAAAAGGACCAAAAACAAATGGAAAATTTAAGAAATACATGGGTTTTAATCAGACAGTAGTTTACTAGTTTTGGTTACTTCCTGTAGCGGTCAGAAGCGTCACATGATATTTGTTGTGACTGCCTTGTATCCTGTTGAAGTTGTTTTGTCAGACAGTAGGGAGAGCTTTCGCCCCCTACTGTCTGACGACTTCTCTAACACCCCATCCCAGGTGTGTGTTAGGATGAAGGCCCCCTTGTTACAATTCACACTTCTTTTTGCCCTTATTTTTGGATCTCGCTGGCCTCTCTAACCTAGCGGTGGTTTCTTTTGGCACGAATGATCCTGGCATTGTTCCAGTCCATAATATGGTTCTCTCTCTTGCAGTGGTCTGATATGGCTGATTTCAGGTTTTGGTTTTACGCTTTATTGTCTTTATCTGTTAACTGTTTCTTTGTCACAATCCTTTTTTATGTTCTGATTTAAACTAAGTATTTCTTAAATATTCTGAAACTGAAGACAGAATGAACTTAAAAATAATAATAACAATTTTAAGGAAAATTGTTGTGTCACCCATTCCTACTCTAAGCCCAGTCTACTCTGATTGGACAGCTGCTTGTAAAAAAGTATATGTGGAAGCCTAAAGCCCTCTCTCTGCACACTGTCTACAACTAATAAACAGCTGCTTCTTTAACATGTCCACATGTCCTTATTTGGGGTCTATTGTGCAAATTATCTTAATCTTAAACATTTAGATTTTTACAGATTACAGATCTAATCTACAAAAACAGTTATAAACCTACAAAACATGAGACTAGTTCAATGTTTAGCATGGTAATAAGAAAATAACATAAAACCCTATACTTATTTCTTCTTGATTTGGCACCAATGTGGTACACTCAATCCAAAATGTTGTGAGAAAACTACAGTGAGACATTTCACCCTTCTTCCATCTTCTGTCATTCCTAGTTTCCTGATTATGGATTGTACTCCATTCCTTTTGTGCACCAGAGTGGGACATATATTCTGTTCTGCTGTAGTTGGACTAAAGCCTATAGTGATGTCCGACAGCTCAAGGACCTTAAACCTCGAGGGGGGGGCAGGATTGTAGGGAAAGTGGGCGGGAACAGAAGAACAAAACAGTCCAATGGGAGCTGTTAAATGGACACCGCCTATGTTTCGGCTCAGCTCCACTGCAGAGACACAAATTAGACAGAAGTCACACAGTCTTTAGGTGAGGGAGGGGAAACTGCAGTAAAATTAGGCAGGAGAGATACTTCATTTTACCATCTTGCCAGATTACCAGACAGAAATTCAATAATCAAATAAACTTCACTTAGCCCTTAAACTGAAATATGCAATATGTGAACTTCATATAGTTATGCACAAGAAAAATTATGCTGTTGTCAAAACCTTTGACGTTATACCTTTTGCTATAACGTCAGGAGATCATTTAAGTAGTTTATTTTTGATATAGTCTGTCCTCTTATTACTGTCTTATTACGTTTTAACCCACTGCTGAGTGTTTTATTTCTGTATGTCTTAATGACAAAAAAATCTCACCAAAATTTTAAAACTTGGGTCACCAGTGAGGAGCTTCGAGTAGAGCTGCATCAAAAAAAAAGGAGCTGAGGCACAGGCATCTGGTCTGGAAGCCTCCTGGACGCATTAAAATTAACAAGAGTCCTCAAATGGCTAATACTTATGTAACTACTCTGGTACTGATTAACATTTATAGGTTTAAAAATAAATAAATAAACTTTAAGTGCACTAAAGGCAAAGAGTGCTATGACTCCAATGGCAGACTTTTAAATCCTGCTAAAATTGATCCAAAATGATGAGCAATGTTTTAAATGAAAGAAGGGGAAAACACTGTGACAGTTGGGGAAGGTCAAAAAATAAAAAAAAAACATTTGGAAATAGTCAATGAGGGACACAAACTGGCCAATCACTCTTAAAACAGACAGCTGCTCTGATTGGCCAGAGCTGAAACTAACCATGCCCCGCCTTTTCACAAAAAACTTGGGACATTTCTGCTTTAAAAATAATCATGACCTAGTTTTGTCCACTGAACATTACAAATCTAAGAGTGTGAAGAAAGGCAGGGTCCACCTCTTCAATATTGGAGTTATAGAAACACAACAGAGCATGACAAATGATGCGTTGTTTAATTTATTACGCTGCCAGCTCGGAGGGTTTGGGAATGTTTTGTTCCAGCCGGCTGCGTGGCTTTTCTCCCTCCCGTCGTCGAAACGCTCGGCCTCAGAGTTAATTACAGCCGTGCCCGTACAAACACATCAAATAGGATTCAGTCTTGGCTGCAGATAAATCACCGCAGACAGAGAAGGTATTAAAGCAAGGGATGTTTATCAAGGCCACAGCCAGGACTCAGCGCAGGACAAACTTAAGAGTGGGCCTTTTCATTTCATTCCACTGCAAACATTTAGGAAATCTTGGGATGTTGAGCAAGTTATTCTTTTTGAAATGACATAGAAGAAGTATGTTATTGTTATTATTCACCACACCCACTTTGACGCACTTCCACTTTGTCTAAGCATTTCCGGTTAACAGAGGAGTCTGTTACCTGATGAAAATTGTTGGTAGATTAACATGGGAGGAAACCAACATTTCACTAAAGAATACAAACGGGACAAGTCTGGTTCACTCAAGACCCATACCAGAGTGGGTAGACGATATGGGAAGGTAGCCTAGAAACGTCTTCATTTTGACACTCGGGGTTGATGGTTTGTATTTGAGAAACTACATGAGTACCGAAACCTACCAGTACTTGCACAGTGGTAAAATTGGATGTGTATTAGTAAATCATATATCTTGTTAAAAACCCGTGTTAGCTTAACGAACTTAAAAAAGACTGCGCCGTCCACCATGCCCGAGACAAAAAGGTGCATACACATCATGAAAAGTGGAGGTAGACAAAATGCTACTTCATTTTAAACAAAGCTTGGGCTTGAGATACATCAAATGCAAAACAGGAATAAAAACATATTTTTGGCCTAAACTCCACATGAGCAACAAATGAAAATTTAGATTTTAGAGTCTGCTGACCTGGGCCTGTTGCATGAGTTTTCAGTCTGCTCTAAGACCTCAGTGCAGACTCTGTAGCAGCTGCTGCTGAGTGAAAGTGAGAGCTTCTTTTGACACCAAGCAAGAGACACGTTAACGGTTAAAAGTAGGCAATAGCAGTAGTTTGTACTAGAATTCTTAAGAAAATCCAGGGCTGTCTAGTTGTTTTCTTTGTAGCTGCATTAGCAATGAGTTAAAAGGAGAGACGAGTGATGCTCAAATAAAGAATTAACAAATCATAAGCAGAGTAAACTAAAGCACTTCTGCCTCAGCATGTGCCTGCAGGGCTACTGTTCGGTCAATATTAGGTGTGGTAGTGTACTCTGCAGTTTCGCAGCCAGATATTGCCAAAAAAACAATAAAACTATACAGCTCATCTTTAAATAAGAATCTAAGCGCTTCTGAATGACCTCTCAGAGCTAACAGTGATCCAAAGGCCTGTCAATCCTAAGAGTTTGATCTTGAAGGTGACTTTGTGAACTTCTTTGTTGGAGCCGTATGGGAGTGTAGTCCTGCTTTTGTGTGCGAGAGCTGTAAAGTGCACTGTAGAGGCCGCAGAGGGACAGAGAGAGCTGTTAAAACTCTCATCTGTGTTTTACGGCCCTTTGTCCCAACCGCAGCGGAACATCAATAACAGTGCTCACTCTGCTGCCACTCACTCCCAGCCGCTTACTCTTTCTATCAAGATTATCACTTACTACACATGGCAAGGGCAGGGCAAATAAATAAGTACATTAAGTCATTATATCTTTTGTCCTATCAACATCTCCGGGTTGGAGTCTGTCCCAGCTGCTTTGGGTGGCAGGCCGAGTGCACCAACCTAGCCCACAACTGGTTAATCTGTCCACATTATTCCACAGAAAAAATCTGGGCGAAAATATGTTTTTTTTTTACAGCACTTTTCCACCTACTGTAGGTACTCGAAGCGCTTTACAGACATTAAACTATTTACCAGTGTTACAGAACATCACTGGAGGAAATGTAGATTAAGTGTCTTGCCCAAGGACACAACGACAGTATGTGGGGGAGAGAGGGATGTTATGATGTTTTGGGATGTTTCGAGCGGGGATCGAACCGCCAACCCGCTGGTCTCATCATCCCTATGTCTCCACAGCCATGGTCTTGTTAAAAGATGTAAAAATCTGCATATTTACATAAGTACATTGTGTATCGCACAGGTGCTACGCTGTTTGACCTACTCTGGAGCTAGCAACAGCATTAGCCACCACAGTGTATAGCACAGCATTAAAAAAAGTTTTTTTTCTCTTTTTTTGGTTAAATTGTATTTGGCAGTATGGCTATTTTCTAATTAATTCAATTTATTGCTCACTTTGAAAACATGAAAATGCCTATAATTGGATCTTAATTTTAAAATCTTCCTCTAACTTTGTCTCCTTCACCAAACACTAAGCCTGAATACTGCTGAATACTGAATAGTCTTATTTTTACATTGACTATTACAGTGTTTAAAGGTTAAAAGTAAACTCTTCACTGCTGTTTTTGTAAAGAGGCTCAGATCAGTGACTGTGATAACAAATCATTAACATATATCTAGTGCATTGTCCCGCTCAGTAAAACTAAAGGCGTTTCTGCTCTGTCATGGTAGCTGCCCTTTTAAAAAAACTAAAATTTCATTTGGACTTTTGACTCTTGCTGCTATTTCGGGTTATTATTTCGGGTAGAGTGCAGACTTGACTTGTGTCCCTTTTAATATATCCCAGCACTGGTCTTGGTCTCTTTTTGGTCTTGTTCATGTCTTTGTTAGTGTGTCCTTGATTACAGCCCCAGGCACCACTAGTATTTAACGTGACATTATTTCATAGGATGTCATTTATATTGAAAAGTATCTTACAAATGCGCTGATGTGTTGATGGATAAACAGTGCTGCAGCCTGTCCACCTGCTGACCACTGATATCTGATAGAGTCCACTGTAATAAATGACCCACAGAAAGATGCATGAGGCTCGGGCGAAACCAACGCTCAAACCTGTGAGTGTGACGCAGCCGGAGTGTTATCGCTACTTCACGCTGCGTTTCTGTAGATAAACACTACAATGAGTCAAAAAGAGACAGCATGCTAACACAGCAGTCAAACAGGAAACACAACAGCCAGTCACCAGAGAGAGATGGCAGACTGTGACTTATCCATTGACATTGTAAACTGAGATGTACAAATTTCTTGTTAAATATTTATGAACAAGCAAAGTCTATTGGAATGCTGTTTTTTATATGTGTTAACATTTTTGTAGTACTGAGCAATGTTTGAGATCTGTAGCCCACAGTGCAACAGTTGTACAGTACAATGTTTGGGATGTTTTTGATGATAAAAACTGTCACAACTTGTCCCACTCTGCCCCAGTCTAAAGCCTTCTGAGATAGAACTTTATATAACTGGACATGATGAAAGATAAGATAAGATAAGAAGCTTTGTTGTTATTGCACAGCAGTACAATGAAATTGATAATCACACAAGAACACATAGTACAAACAATAAATACTCAATTAAAAAAAAACAGCGTGACTTCATGTTAAAATTTTATCGTAAAATAATACATTCCAAAAAACTAGGAAACAGGCTCAACCAATCAGAGACGTGGACTTAAGTGAAACATAGAGAATACAGTTATGTACAATAAACTGATGTATTATTTTGACTGTGATAAACAGTGCATTTTACACATTCACTGGGTTTATCTCTGTCATTAACCTTGTGCTGACTTTACATCAAGAACCATCTGCTGTGACTCCAGGGAAACAAAGGGTCACATGACGGGTTACAGCAATAACATGAGGTGAAACGCAAACCTATGTTTAAAGGCCTGAACGTTAAAGCCTGTCTGATGTAATGTCTTTTTCTTTGGGAATGAACTTCTTTTGAGTTTTCTGTGATGACTACTGGTCAAAAATAGTGGGTCAATGTGGGACACAGCGTAAAAAGCGTAAATTTAAAAAGTATAATAAGATTATTATATATTTATTTTGCTAATTAATCTATGTCTCTTGCAATGAAATGAAATATGATGAAAAAAATTAGCTGAATTGTGTTGTGAGTTAAGTTTGAGTCACTTCTTTTCATTTGACTTTGACTAGCGTAGTTGCTACAATAGTATACACTCACCTAAAGGATTATTAGGAACACCATACTAATAATGTGTTTGACTCCCTTTCTCCTTCAGAACTGCCTTAATTCTATGTGGCATTGATTCAACAAGGTGCTGAAAGCATTATTTAGAAATGTTGACCCATATTGAAAAGATAGCATCTTCAGTTGATGGAGATTTGTGGGATGCACATCCAGGGCACGAAGCTCCCGTTCAAACACATCCCAAAGATGCTCTATTGGGTTGAGATCTGGTGACTGTGGGGGCCATTTTTAGTCATTATCATGTTCAAGAAACCAGTTTGAAATGATGTGAGCTTTGTGACATGGTGCATTATCCTGCTGGAAGTAGCCATCAGAGGATGGGTACATGGTGGTCA
The DNA here is from genome assembly GCA_024349245.1 of Neodontobutis hainanensis. Lineage (NCBI taxonomy): Eukaryota > Metazoa > Chordata > Actinopteri > Gobiiformes > Odontobutidae > Neodontobutis > Neodontobutis hainanensis. Next base: position 966,683 of record JALDNG010000128.1, read on the forward strand.
TAAAGGGATGGACATGGTCAGAAACAATGCTCAGGTAGGCCGTGGCATTTAAATGATGCCCAATTGGCACTAAGGGGCCTAAAGTGTGCCAAGAAAACATCCCCCACACCATTACACCACCACCACCAGCCTGCACAGTGGTAACAAGGCATGATGGATCCATGTTCTCATTCTGTTTACGCCACATTCTGACTCTACCGTCTGAATGTCTCAACAGAAATGGAGACTCATCAGACCAGGCAACATTTTTCCAGTCTTCAACTGTCCAATTTTGGTGAGCTCGTGCAAATTGTAGCCTCTTTTTCTTATTTGTAGTGGAGATGAGTGGTACCCTGTTGGGTCTTCTGCTGTTGTAGCCCATCTGCCTCAAGGTTGTGCGTGTTGTGGCTTCACAAATGTTTTGCTGCATACCTCGGTTGTAACGAGTGGTTATTTCAGTCAAAGTTGTTCTTCTATCAGCTTGAATCAGTCGACCCATTCTCCTCTGACCTCCAGCATCATCAAGGCATTTTCGCCCACAGGACTGCCACATACTGGATGTTTTTCCCTTTTCAAACAATTCTTTGTAAACCCTAGAAATGGTTGTGCGTTAAAATCCCAGTAACTGAGCAGATTGTGAAATACTCAGACCAGCCCGTCTGGCCCCAACAACCATGCCACTCTCAAAATTGATTAAATCACCTTTCTTCCTCATTCTTCTGACATTCAGTTTGGAGTTCAGGAGATTGTCTTGACCAGGACCACACCCCTAAATGCACTGAAACAACTGCCATGTGATTGGTTGATGAGATTCTTGCATTAATGAGAAATTGAACAGGTGTTCCTAATAATCCTTTAGGTGAGTGTAGATTACATGTAGTGCTATTTGGACTGCTTTTGAGTTTAAGATAGTTTAAAAAAATATCAAACTCACCAAAGGCAAATGTAATTGTGTTGGTTAATGTTAAAGGTGGGGTGTGAAGTTTATGGCAGCATCTTGTGGTGACAATGCAGACTGCAATTCACCACATCTCACACTTTTAGAGCGTGAGATAGAGACAAGCTACTAAATATGTATTGACAGGCCATTGAAGTGGAGCACTGATTCAATGGCGCCACATTGAAAAACTATGGTGAGAGCGCACCCACCTCAGCAAAAATATTCCTCCACGGCGTTAACAAAACCACGTGAGAAGTGGACTACCTAATACAGACCTATTTAAAAGAAGATAGAATTATAAGTTGTGTTTAATAAGGAAAATTAAAAAAGTTACATAGGTTTTTTTTGTCCAAATTGAAAATTTAGAAACAAAGTAAGCCTAGTTCATAAATGTTAAACCTTGTTTTCAAAAACATGAGTGTGCTTCTCCAGCAGTGAAAACAGATTTTCAATGTTTTCTTCAAAGACACAACGTCCTGACATGTTAAAACAGTTGGATGTTAAAATGTTGACAAATAACGCTGTGTCTCCAAGTTTCCCACAGACAGCGGCTCATGTCTGACAGCTGTTGTTCGTATAAAAGCTGCTGATGCGGTGAAAACTCGTGTCATGATTCAGAGTTTATCAGATGAAGTTTTACACGCCTTTGTCTCAGATCAGAGCGTGTGATCTCTGTGCGGCTGTGTGACAGATTACATGTGTCGACAGCCCACCGTGGTTCACCTTAGACAGATCACCTGCTGCAGCTGTGACATAATGACAACGGGATGCAAATGGTCTCAGCAGCGATGAGGGTTAAAGCACAATCATTAACACTATGTTTAATCAAAACTTTTGAGCAACAAAACCTAACAGTGAAAGGTAATGTACAAACAGGCCACAGAAAGCAGTAGGCTTCAGCCTTGTGCAGACAGCTTACAGCCCCAGCCACACAACATACGCCTCATCATCGCTCTGTGTCCTTGGCACGGCCACATGGGAAATCCTCAGGGGAAACTTATGCAACACCTGTCAGAATAAACTCCAGGTGAGAACGTTGTGTGGAGCTGCAGCTGCACCAGAAAACATGCGGAGTCTGGAGGATAAAGGCTTTGACCCACCTGCAGATGTTTCGAAGGTGATGATTGGACCTGAGCTGGCTCCATTTGTGCTCCTGTCCCGAACCATTCACCCCCCCCAACACATGCCCCTCTCACTCAGATGAATTAACGGTTCTGGCTGATTTTAAATGCACTTACATTCATATGTAAATAAAAACGCTTTCTGTGAATGTACTGTACATAACTGTCCTGAACACATCTCTGTCCCGCCTGTCTGTCCTGGGAGTGGATTCATTCCTGGGAGGACTTCATTCAGTGGTTCGCCTTCGGTTTTTCTTTTCGTTTTTCCTCATCCTAATGGAGGTCTAAGGCAGAGCTTCTCAAACTTTTATTGCCATGCCCCACTTATGAATAGAATTAATATTAAACAATAAAACAGTGCAAACTGCAAGCTTCAAAAAAGTCTTATAGTGGCATAATTTGATATGTAATGTCAGCACCTGCCAATAGTGTCATTATATATATATATATATATATATATATATATATATATATATATATATATATATATATACATATATATATATATATATATATATATGGACTAATATTAGAATACCTCTCTCGTCTATCACAGACGACACCATATTGAGGGCTGCAGTACGACAGTACGAGCTCTTCAGTGATTGTATGTGGGGTTTTTACAGACAGAGATTCTGAATGCCACTTTATAGGACGCTAACTGTGCCACGTTGTTTATGGTAGCCCCGTTTGTAAAAGTACTTTGCTGCTTGTTATGTTCGTCTAATTTCCTTTGGATATACTCCAGTGGCTTGTTGACATGTGAGGGATGCAATGTTTGTATGTGCCTTCTTAACTTAAAGGGGTTCATGCTGTCTGCAGTGTTTTTAGACATAACACACACAATAAAGCCGAGAGCAAGTGTTGTCATATTTGCGTGCCTTTGTCGTTGGTGTATTTCTGCTGTTTTCACCATCTGGATTTGTATTTTCTTCGCTTGCTTTTTGTTTTGCCCCTGCAGTGTATTCCTCCATGTTGTAGTCTCTTCCCAGAACATGACAGTCACCATGGAAGCGCTGTTGTTTTGTGTCACCTTAAAAGAGTCCGTATTGCAGCACCACTTAACATTAGTTCTGCACATTTTTTGCTCCCCTCCTGTCGGCTCTGTGCAACCACCCCCCTCCCCCAATTGGGTGCGCCCCACACTTTGAGAGGAAATGGAGTAAGGACAGGGGCTATTGTCTTGTACAGTCTGTAAAGTGTTTTGAGAAAGCTGATGCTGTGATATTGGGGCAACACTACTGACCTGTTTGCACCGGGAATGGCTTCTCCAGGAGGAACACAGTCTGTTTCCAGTGAGTTTTTGTGACGTGAGGTCCGGTTGAGAACATCACCTATGATCATAACAAACACAGGAAATAGACTGAACATCATTAAAAGCCAGAATGAACTGAATGTGTGTGAAAGTATATAAAATCTAAAATTTATGTAAAAATGAGACAATAATAAGACTATGTATGTGCAGCTGTTTTCTAATGACACTGTTTCGGTTTATAGAGCAACAGCTTAAACAACAAGTGTTAACTATACCACAACACTTTAGTCATTGTTGATTAGGGCAAATTAAATATTTGGGGGGCCTAAGAAGGTGGAGCAGGTCGTCCAATAACCGGAATAAGACACTTCACGCACCTTGCCCCCAGTGTCTGTGCAACTGGTGTATGAATGTGTCTGATTGTGGGGCTGAAATTGTGTGAAAGTATCTGGTTCTTATAAAAGACATATCACACTATAATGTGATAAAGATCTAACCAATAGTAAAATTAAATAAAGCATTGCTAAAAGCAATAAAAACAATGATGAATTGTAACCAAACTGGGCTAAAAAGAACCTCAATGACACCATACACAGATTTTGTTAGGTGCTTGTTCCAGTGGCCGCCTTTTTCTCGGATAAGTGCTTGTATCAGCATCGGGCTCACTCTGCTGTCGATCGGGCAGGGAATGCCTCGGGAGAGGAGCGAGCTAAAGCGTGAACATAATTGAGTTTCCGTTAAATAGCTGTGCTCGCGCTGCTTACCTTGTTGCCGCAGCCTTTGTCAAAGAAAATGTCAAAGAAGCCGACAATTGCCTGCAATGAAATATGAGAGTCGTGTTAGAAAGTGACAGAACAATAAACGTCTGAGTTTGTTTGACATGCTTGCCGCAGAGAAGCAGAAACGAGGGGGAAAATGAGCTGCTGTTCAGGAGAGAGGCAAAAACGTTACATTACATATTCACATTAGTGCTTTATACTAGTTTTGAGAATAATCCAAAACTGATTTTCATATGCTTTCAAACCAGGCTTCAGTCTATTGGATTTTGTTCAACTACAGAATATTGTCAATTTCTCAGTGGCCAAAATCTCCAAGAAATTATCTTCATTGTGTTATAATGCATTTTCAATATTTATACGCTTTTCTCTTCCTGTTTTTTTTTTTTCTTTTTTGCCATTTCTTTGTGCAAGCAAAGCTAAAATAAACATTTTCACGGTGAAATTTTCTGATGCCATTGATTCAATGCTGACAACCCAAGTCAAAATCAGCAGTACACAATATGACAAAGTCAAAACTAAACCACAGATCCATGTCATAGACTGCTGCCCAAACCATGGCCCCGACGGTCCCAATACACTAATGTCTACCACTGCCTTATGTTTCCCCTCTGCTCATTGTGTGTGGTTCAGAGCCGAGGGCTGACCTCTGTTACGGGTTAACTGTGCATCAATGTGAGACCAGAACGCCATTTCTTCTACCCCCTCCATTTCTCTCTGATTTCTGGTGAGCGGCTCCAGGTTTTGGCTGAATCAACAACACGTCCCCTGAGCTGCACCTCAGCGGGACACTTGTCACCGCACAAAAGAAATAAATTATGAGCCAGTCGGCGACAACACCAGGCAATTTTGCTGACAATAGGAAACAAAATCAAGCTCGGGACATGAAATTAGCCGTGTTTGCTTTTTATGGTGACGCTGTTGCTAACTTGCAGCTCTAAAAATAAAGCTAAACTATCTTATTCAGAGGACAAGGGTGTACATGCGTCACTACGTTTGGTGTGTAATATCCACATTACTATTGTGTTTTAGTTCTTTTACGTTTTGTTGTAGTGTGGACGGACACAGACTATTGGAAAAGATGATTGTGTTTTCTGTATGAATAATTGGACGTTTTTTGTTTATAAGAAGAAAAACAATTGTATCTTCCAGTTTCTTGCATTTTTGTTTTAAACTGCATTGTAGTCTACAAATGTATAAATCTAATCTGTCAGGTTTAAAACAGCTCAGATTAGGTTTAAAGTAAAAACAATTCAATGCCAAATAGTATTAAAAAAAAAAAGCTCACCAAAAGAAACTTAAGAGGTAAAGCTAATTTACAACAGCCACATGCTCGTACGACACTTAAAAGCATGTGTGCAACTGTTCATGAGGTGATTCTGTGGAAGGGACTCATGGAGGACATTGCCGTAATATTACCCAGTTAAAAAAAAAAAACGTTAAGAAAATATTAATGGATAAATATAAAAGGTTGTCCTGAACAAAGATGTACGCTTGCCATCTGACTTTTGTTGAATATTCTCAAACACATAATGTTGTTCTTAATAGTGTTACATTTGTTTTGTATGCTTGTTTGAGACAAAAAAAAAAATATATATATATGGATTTCAACACATTGCACAGATTTGGTTGGGTTTTAAACGCTTTCTTTGTTTTTAATCAGTTTAAAATTGACTTAAGTGGTTTACATTATTATTATTATTACTGGTAACCACCAGTTTGGATGTTTTTTAGGATGTTTAAGGATGAAGTAACTCTGACTTTAACCTGGTTTTACAAGGAAATGGTTGGGTTTTAAATGGTTTTATTTGAACTTTAAGTTTATTAAAAAATACTACAGACTCCAAAATATATTTTCGGTTTGTGTGTAGTACTCTGTTTCACTGTCCAACTTCGTCCGAACATAGCTAGTTCAAACCAGAAATATTAAGGAATCACGTGACTATTAATCCCATTTCCCATACACATGATGTGTTACTCAGATTTAAGGAAATTTAAAGTACTGCCATTCCAGCCGGTTATTAATGTTTACATGTAGTTTAATAATCATAGTCAAAATAAGGTAATAATCCAATTTCTGTAGGTGCATGTAACCACAATTGTCACATTATGCACAAGTACCATTTACGGGTTCATTTGATTTGAATACATTGACTTCCAAGACTTAAATGTCTTATACTTTTAAACTTATTCAAGCAGTCTTTTGCAACACCTACATATTGCATGTTGCTGCAGTAACAACACATAAAATAAAATGTGTAGCCCAGCTTTATATAGTATTGTTAAAAGACCAAGTTCCTCAATGTAACCAAGAATACAGTATGAGCCCCTCCATGTTGAGCCTGAAATGCAGTGTAATCCTGTGTCTGAACTGCACTGCAGCAGCAGGAGCCTGACAGAGCCATAAACCCTGCTTTAAAACAAACGGCTGCAGAGTCAGGGCCACCGCGGCTGGAGGTGACCAGCACCGAGCTGAAACCCCAGCTCAAAACATCCCCCCAGGCTTGTTTTGCTCTCTCTCACTCACTGAGGCTGGGACAGGGGCCGGGCTGGAAGAGGGGAGGAAGGGGAAGAGAGGGAGGCAGTCTATCAATCTCCACAGCGCACTTGTAGTGGCAATGATGCAGAACTAATAGCTTTTAATCCTGATGCAGCTGACAACTTGGAGGCCGGCTCTGGGAGACAAAGCGCAGCCAATCAATGAGAGGCAAGAGAAGAACGGGAGGAGAAGAAGAGGGGGAGGGAAGGTGGAGGAGGGGTTTTATTAGCGTTTATGGGACGTATTGTAAAAGAGGTTTATGAAAATAGGGCAATGTAAAGAATTGTGAAAGTAACTGTTAGGTTTTTGTAATAAACAAGGGATGTTTTTTTGTTTATTACCCTCGGAATCTAAAAGGTCTTTTGTGGACTAAACCAGGACTAGAGCCAGGTTAAACTGTAACTAAACTCCAGAAAAAAAAACAGGACTTAATCAAACTGTACTAGGACTAAACCAGGGTTAGACCAGGACTAAAGCAGCACTAGATCAAAACTTGATCTCAGGAATAGATTACAGGAACAAACCTAGACTAAAACCAGGTCTAAACAAGGACCAAGGAAAAAGCAGGAGAAATCAGTGCAAAATCAACTAAACTAGGACTGGACCAAAGCTGAACCAAAACAAAACCAAGACTAAGCCAGAACTAAAACCCAGGATTAAACAGCACTAACTAGTTCTTAATGAGACCTAGACAAGAACTAAACCTAGGACTAAATAAGAACTAACCCAGGGCTAAAGCTGGAGTAAACATAAACCTAAAACTAGTACTTAGGAGGACTAGAAAAAGACAAAACCCAGAACTAAACCAAGATTTTACCACAAAAAAAATAATAATCCAGGGCTACAGCAAGACTTAACCTAAAACAGTAACAAAACGAGACCAGATAGAAATTCAACCAAAACTAGGACTAAGTCTGGGCCAATATCCAGAATTTAAACCTGGCCTAAACCATGACTAACCCAAAAGGACTAATACTCAAGGCTAAACCTAGACTAAACCAGGACTAAATCAATTACGTTTAAATACTGCATGAGAGTCCATGGTAATAAATCTAAGTAGAATATTTCCATATTTAACATTTAAAATTTTACTTAAAATGTACAGTTATAAAAGGATAAAAACACTACAGAACGGACCCCACTACAGAGGCAGTGAAGGGACATTTCAAAGAAAGACCTGAGGTTTGTAGCAGGTTTCTAATGGTTTAAATGGTTTGGAGGCTAAATGCAGAACCATCTGTTTGTGGAGGAGTCTGACTGATGGTTATTTAACTGTAGCACTCACTGAGATCAGCTGCTCCTTTCACACACAGAGACACACATTTGAGTCTTGAATTTAAAGAAAACGAACATCTTTGACACAATGCATTATATATATATATATATATATATATATATATATATATATATATATATATATATATATATATATATATATATATATATATATATATATAATGCTACTCATTAGTAACTCTCACAAAAACATATTTTCCCAACAGAACATTTAATTTTCTTTTTACTGTATTACTACTTTTAGATTTTTGTGGAAATAAAATATTTTTTTTGCAATTTCAGTTTGGGCCCTTTATGAAGCCAACTCTGAGGCCAATCTGGCACTTAATTTGTTAGTTACTACATTTCTTTCAAGTTAAGGGGGGAAGTTTTTGTTCTTTGTGATATGTACAATACTTCACCAGTTTTTGTAAACTTCTGAAACTAATATTGTTGCATAGATTTCGTTTCAACAATATATGCTGTTTTTTGGACATCATTATGGTAACAAAGTGTGGGTCCAAAAGTTTTTTTTTGTTCCAAATTGTGTTAATTTCTGAAAAACAACAATTTGGTGAGTCCTTAAGATAATACATTTCTTTTAAAGGCCTGTTGCGAGTTCTAAGTTGAGTCCTAAATCCGTGGCCTACATTCAAGGTGCAGCGTGGCAGACTGACAATCAATCTCCGTTAGAGTTGTCGTCAGCGGCCTTCGAACAGTGGAGGCGCTCTGCTCCGAGCGCGAGAGGTGAGTCCCCCGCTGTAATTACGCCTAATTCTCTAATTAGCCCGACTCTGAGCGCTGCTGTAGCATTCATTAAAAGCCATAATTGCATTGGGTTGACATGCTCTTTTATCCACTTTGGGTGCGTTTGTGGCGCTTTGGCATTGGGCCTGTCACAGTCGATAAAAGCTGATTGAAGAGATGTGTGTCAAACATTGGCTCCGTCTGGATCGAGATTATGAAGTCCCAGGAGTGTGCTCTCTGGGAATAACATACACACATTCATTAGGAAACATGATGAAACATTATTACTCTGAATATGGCCCAAGATCCATGACCATGGTTTAGACTAGGCTAATGTGTTGCATTTCTTTCAGTTCAGACTAAAACAAACCCACATTTTTTGAAAGCTTTTTTAAAAAAAATCTTTGTTCTTTGTTCTTTTGAACCAAAAATGGAAAAGTGTGAAAGCTCTATATAAGTAAAACTGTATTAGGGTTGGTAGAAGAGTGCTTTCTTACATTTATTTTGTTCACAACTAAATAAAAAAACCCCTAATAAAATAGAAAAAAAGTAATTAAACAAACAAATAAATAGCTATTGCTAGTTTCCACTTACTAAGATCTATTCTTCAGTGGCAAGATAAAGTATGCGAACCTTTTGGAATTTCATGTTTTTTTGTCAAGTCAAGGGTAAATACAAACAAAAATAATTACATCAAATAATTCTGATCTTTCATGTCTATACTGAACACACTCATTCAATATTCCAAATGGCAGTAGAAAAAGAATGTGAACCCTTGAGTTAATAACCTCAAACAAGATAACTGGAGTGAGGTTTTAGCACATTTGGAGTCTCATTAAGATAATACGTTTGGAGCGTACAGCTACTTTGACTGATAAAACCCCAAAACACAGAATGGCTTCAGAAAAACAAAATCTGCCTTGTGGAGTGGCCAAGTCAGAGCCCAGACCTCAGCCCAATAGAGATGCTATGGATTGACTTGAAGAGGACCAAACACATCCAAAGAATATGACAGAGCTAACGTTCTGTCAAGAAGAATGGGCTAAAATACATCCTCAACAATGAGCAGGTCTGATCCACAGCTACAGCGCCTGGTTAAGGTTATTGCTGCCAGGGGGGTGGGGGTGGTGGTGGTGGTGGTGGGGGGGGGGGTCAACCAGTTATTCATTCTTTACTTTTTCCACTGCCATTTTGAGTATTGAATGAGTGTGTTCAATGACATGAAAGACATGAAAGATCAGAATCTTTGGGTGTAATTATTTTAGACACATTGTTTATCAATACCCTTGACTTAGAAGAAGATCAGATCACATTTTAATATACATTTTTTTTAGAAAAACATGAAATTCCAAAAGATAAAAAAAAAAAATTAAAAATTAACAAAATGTTGGCTTGACAAAATTACCACTAATAACATGTTCAACAAGTGAACTTGGCATTCTCATTGTCATTTTGATTTAAAAAGAGTAAACACAATTGTTGACAATAAATGGCTTCAACCAACAACTAAATAAAGGCCCGTACACACCGGGACGAATATTCGCCAGCGTTTTTCAACGCGTTTTCTGTGTTCACACCCAAGCGATTTTCGCTGACGATGAGCCGAGTGAACATGCAACTTCATTCCTTGAACATTAGATGGCGCTTAATGTAAAGCAGAAATACCCCGGTACACAAGGTGGCGCTGTGCAACTTTACACTTCTGACACTCGCTTTTCACTCAGAAGAAGAGAGCAAGTAATTTTTGTAATCGATGTCGCGTTTGTCATAAGTTCTTTGTGTTCCGACACCAACGAGACCAGGAGCTCTACATTCACATTGCCTTGCATCTTCTTTGTCTTATTTCTTCCCGGCAGTGTAGATGCTACTTGGCGTATATCTTCTTCACCATTGCGTATGTGTGCTCGGCAAGACCGTTTTGTGTTTGAGCGCCCCAAGTTGTGATTTACTGTAACTTCCGAAGCTCCAGACACGTGAGCAAAAGCACCAATCTCATTGGTCGTATAGTTTTTGACGCGGCGCGTCAAACCAAAAAAACGAACCCGAGACGTTCTTAAAAAACTGACCCTTTTTACGCGTGCCGTTTTTCGTGTCGGTGTGAACACTCACATTGGCGACAATTGTTTATCTTTCTTTATCTTTATTTTTTATTTTATTTTTTTTAAGCTTTTCCACCTACTGTAGTAGGCACTCAAATCACTTTACATACATTAAACTATTACCAGTGTTACAGAACTTCACTGGAGGCAATGTAAGTTAAGTGTCTTGCCCAAGGACACAACGACAGTATGCGGGGGAGAGCGGGATGTTATGATGTTTTGGGATGTTTCAAGCGGGGATCGATCCGCCCACCCGCCGGTCGAAGGAAGGCCGCTCTACCCGCTGAGCTATACTGCCGCTCGCGAGGCGTTAAACGTCGGCGAATAACGTTGGCGAAATTCGACCCAGTGTGAACAGGCCTTCAGAGTGAAAAAAAGTATTTTGGGTTATCATTCTCTTTTTTACCTAAAAATAAAATAAAAATTACAAAGTAAGTAAGTACGTAAGTAAGTTTGAAATGTCTATTTCCAATGGGTTTGTTCATAGACAACATGTCCCTGCAAGGCTACCATAACTGCTCACAGGCTGTAAAAAGGAGGGTTGGAATTGCAATAAGCAGTTTCACCAAAAACTCCACATCATGCTATTTCAATGCTCATTTACTTTAAAGTTTACTTTTTACCTATATTATTCTATTCTTATTTTACCTTAAGCTAATTCATTTAACAATCTCTTTTGGAAGTCTAGTGCTAAAAACTACACACACTGCACTTTTAGTACTAATTTGTACATAACTTGTGCTGGCTCTTTAACAAGATAAATCTTACTTTAGTAAAAAAAAGTTTTGATTTATCAACTATATTCCAGGTTCCAGGTTTTCTAATATTTTTGTTAGCCCTAAAATGAGAACTGAGGATCTGTGAAAACAAGAGAAAGGCAAAAAAGATGCTAAAGCTAAACAGCAGATCCACACCACTTACACAGCACCAGGGACAAAACAGGACAAACCACAACAAAGCGTTTCATTTTCATCAGCGTTTAGCCCTGGGCCGAGCCTCTGTCTGCGATAAGTGATGACAGAGGGCTTCATGACAGCCCCACAGACGCGGCGCTCACACCGCGGCCAGAGCAAAGCAGCGAAAATTAATAATTATCACCAGGGATAAAGCCAACAGGGAGCAATCCATCATGGGTCCCCCCCTTCACCGCCACAACGTCAGGAGAGAGCAGCGTGGACCGCACTGATACTGGCCTTTTATTATTAACAACACACAAGAGAAATACACGGAGGTTAGCGTGGGGTTAGTCCAGGTTTAGTCCTGGTTTAGTCCTGGTTTAGGCTTAGTCCTAGGTTTGTCTAAGGCTTTAGTTGTGGTTTAATGCTGGTTTGATCTGGTCTTATTTATGATGTCTTCAACGTTAAAACATAAAATCATGGTTTAGTTGTTATACCACAAAACTGAATGTGAATTGATAAAGTGACAGATGAAAGTTTGTGACTAATATTTTAGTTTTCATTTTTCAGTACTGTGTATTTTTGTTACACATGGACACTTTAAAGAACTGATGCTGGAAAGACAAAGTACAAAGCTAACTCCATTGATACTAGCCTCAGTGAACATCATCCTAAATTATTTACTTTTGTAATTAATGAAATAAAACAAAGTAGCAGCAGTGTTTTGTTGTCTGTTTTGTGAGGTAATCTCTCTAAAGCTGAAGCTGTTTCAGTTACAGTTGCATTGAACACATGGACTCTGACAAAAATGAATGGTCGACGTGAACAGATAAAGGTTCTTGCAAATTGATAAACATTTTGGCAAACTGATAAATGTAAGTTTACCTTTCAGCTGTCGGTTCATCAGTTCACAAGTCTGGTAATGTTCAGAGTTTAGCTCTAAAAGGTGCTTCTTGAATCAACCCAGACTTAGTTTAGTTGTGTTTTACTCCTGGTTTACAGATTTTATTGCTGTTGTAATACCAACTGAGTCATTGTTGATTTCTTTGTTGTTTTGATCAGTTTTAGCTCGTTAATCCTGAATTTAAAAAAACGATGTGTGGAAGACTTTAATCATGATTAGTTTAGTTCTGGTAAAATCAAGTAGTCGTCCTGTATTGGATTTTGTTTTACAGTTTAGTCCTGATTTAGCCCTAGTTCTGGGCTTCTTTTAGTCCTGGTTTAGTCTTGTGTAAATGAATAATTATAATCGTGACCATCAGCAGCAGGAGTCTTTTATCACAGCTCTTCTTTCACTTGCCACGGACCCACATGGACTGCACTGATACGATTACACAACCAGGGGGGGCTTCAGGGGGAGGAGGAGGGGGCTAATGCGGTTTTGATGGGGTTTATCCAGGCGTGGAGGCTACGAGAGCAAGACCACCTCACAATCTGAGTGACGAGTGGGATGCAGCTGTAAAAAACACACTTCAAATATACATTGTAAAAGAGATGGGATTTTACAGATGCAAAGGAAGAAGGGAAAGGGGTAAAAATGTGCCTAGTTGTGTTTCCCGGGTGTTTCATTGGCTTTTCTTCAATTTATATTCACAGTTTAGTAAAGTCACACTTATAGCCCAATTAGTCTGTTTTGTCATGGGCTTTATACAAATTAAATTTGAGATGGACTCAAACTCATACAGTATTGTCTACTATATTGAAATTTACTGTCACTAAATTTGTGTTTGCATCACTCTCTCAGTGGAAAATGCATTGGAAATTGGCGACTGCCAGTGACTTTTGGTGATGTCCCACTGTGAGACAACCAGCTACACTGAACACAGGCCAAACCTTAGGAGAACATCATCAGGTTCAACTTTGTGTGAGTGTCAGCCATGAGCTGGAATAGTAAAAACTAAAAAAGACTGTAGAAAAGTTTGCGGTTTGGAAAAAAAGTGTTGAAAACAGAACAGGAAGTAAGTTGTGTTATGTTTGGCACAAGGTCAGGTTTAAAACAATCACTGTTAGAATGGTCATCTTTGATCTATCTCACTGTACAATGTATTGATGCTTCTGATTTAAAGCCACAACTGCAAAAAGTGCACACTGTGAGAGGGGCTTTAGTTTATTAATTTTTTTTATATTAGACTAGACTTAGACTAGTTTTGTACATGTAGCACTAGCTCCATAATGAAGCTCATTATGAGGGAATGAGGTTAAGGGTCCTATCTATTGCCTTAAATGTTTTTTTTTTTTTTTTTAATAAATAAAAAAAACATGAAATATGAACAATTTAAGAAAATAAATTACATTAAACCTAATGTCAATGTTACATTAGTGAGAGTAGTCAGTGGTTTGTTCAATTTCATTGTAATTCATTTTAAAACATATTTGATTTCATCCCGACTTTCAACGGCTACAAATGAGAAAATCCATCAATGACAAATTCTGATGAGACACACATCAAGAGTTTTCCATTACATACACTTGAATTTATTTGATTATAGTCTCCGAAGTTACATTCTGGTTTATTGTTGGCTTTTTTCCAGATTAAACACTAATTCAAGAGTGGAACAAGTCCTAAATTAGTTTTGTTTTAGCCCTGTCTTATTCCCGGTTTGTAAACTAAAAATGATGATAAATAACATACAGATTATCAGAGTTTTCCAGCAGTCAACAATGACCTATCTCAAAGCTGTTGTATTAAAACATGTTATCAGTGCATTTTCATTCCATTGTAAATGAACAGAGCAGGGAGGACTCCCCAGTGGATTACTGACCCCAGAGAAACACCACTCTGTCTCCAGTGCTGCAGCCCAGTAACAGACAGTGTGTAAACTGATCCAGGACCAGCATTTTGGGTCTGGAGGGGCGGGCTTTAGCTCTGCACTGGTGGATTTGATGGAGTGGCTGCTTTTGTTGTGCTGTCCACAGTCCATTCATCATATACACAGCAGTCAGACGACAAGAAAGGAACTGCACTGCCCCCCGTCTGTTAGCAAGACTGGGTTTAGGGCTGGATTACTCAGGATTTAGACCTGGTTTGGTTTTGGCATAGGCCTGCTTTAGTCATGATAAATCCTGGGGCCTCATTTAAAAGAGTGTGGAAGATCTCTTCTAAAAGACAGGGTCAGAGTTTAGTCCTGTTTTAGGTTTAGGTAAGTCATATAGTTTTATTCTAGTTTAACCCCAATTGAGGCTTGGTTTGTTCCAGGTTTATTCTGGATAAGTTATAATGCTTCGTGTTTAGCAATCTAGTCTAGTCTTAAATCTGGTTTAGTCCATTTTTATTGTTTGTTCTGGGTGTAGTCCTGATTTAGTCTTGTTTAGGGTATATTTGCTTTGTTGTTTTGTTTATGGTTAGGTTCTGGTTTTTATTCTGATCTGTATCTAGTCCAGGGTTTAGTCCTGGTTGTACTAGGGGTTTATTTTGTTCTGTTAAATTAAGTTTAGCTACAATTTGTTCCTGTTTTTCTACCTGGGCTTATTTATACTTTTAGTCCCAGTTTACTCTTGGTTCAGACTTGGATTAAGTTGTGTAGTTAATTCTGGCTTAGTCCTGGGTTAGATTAAGGCTTGGTCTTTGTGTAGTAATAGTTTAAATTTGAGTTTAGATCTAGTTTAATCATAGGTTAAAATTGTATTTATTTTTTTTAGAACAAAGTTTAGTTCGGGCTTAGTTTCAGCTTTAGTCGTGATTTAGTCCAGGTGTAGTGAAAGGATTAGCCTTGATTTGGACCTGGTCAAGTCCTGTCTTTATCCTGGTTTAGCCCTTGTTTACTCCTGTTTATTCCTGCGTTAAATACTTGAAATACTAATTTAGTCCTGGTTTATGTCTTACTTTTGCCCTGATTTAAGAATAGCTTTAGTCCTTGGTTTATTCCTGGTTAAGATTGAGTGAAGGCTTGGGTTTAGTCCTGTCATTTCTTTCCCATACTATCCTCCTACATTAACCTGTTAACATATACCTGTTGTGAATAAGCACGCAACAGTATTCTCTGTTGTCATTTAAAAACTTGATGGGCCAGTCTCTCTGTGAGTGTTTCCTCTTTGTCCCGAGGCAGAAGGACTGTAGGATCACTCACCTGAACCTAGTCGGGGCCTAAAGGCAGGATAAAGGCAGGATGATGGACGCTGATGGCTCAACAGGAAGTTTCTGTCAGGATTAATGTGGACTCTGAAAACTGCTGACGCGGTGAATGTGCAGTTATACTTGCTTCAATCACATTTAAATAAAAAGACCTGTCAAAAGCAAGGACAAGTCTGAAAATACAGGGTCTAGAACTGGATTTTGTGCTGGTGTACTCCTGGTTTAGTCCTGGTTCAGGATGGAATTAAGGAGTATTTAAGACATTGGCTTTTGACTTGGGTTGATTATTGGGTTTAGCTTTGGTTTAGAACTGGTTTAATTCTGGTTTAGTCTTACATTAGATAGATTTTAGTGAAGTCCATGATCATGATCCATGATAATTTATGACCTAGTTTAGGCCTGTAATAATGTATTTCTTCAGAAAGCAGAGACAGTCTAACGTTTACTGCAGATATTTACAGCTGTTCCTCCAGCCTTTCACAACACTACACACCAAGATTTATGTAATTCATTATAGCAGTTAATTGAAACACATCCAAGTTTCTAAAAGTCCTCTTAAATTTGGTTTAGAGCTCATATACCAACACATCTGCTGTTGCTCTCATCTGACGTCACAGTTTCTGCAGCAGACGTCTATCTCTGATCACAGGCTGCCCCAAACAGAGCCATACAGATGAGACTTATGTTAGCTTTTACACCTAATATTCAGATTGATTGTATTAAAGTTGCAACATTGCCTTTCACACCTGCACTGTCTAGTCCGGGCTTTCAGACTGTTCCCGTTTGGTTCAAATCTTCAGTGTGAAAGCTCCAGCGTACCATGGTTTGGACCAAACAGCTGCTCTTTGGTTTGGCAAAAAGAGGTGGTCTCGGTTTGCCGATAGTTTGGACTTTTGGACCAAATGAAGGAAGTCATAGCCAATTAAACACGTGAAGAAGAGTGAACAGAGGGAAACAAGAAAAACTGATATTGAAAGAATAATGAACTACAGTTTGATTAAAGCAAACCAAACAATGCTGGTGCAAAATCTAGTACATAAACAGAAGTTTGACTCAACTAAACTATGACTAAACCAGGACTAAACCTAAATTGAAATGAAGACACATGACTGAAATCTAATGCTATAATGTAACATGCCAAAGAACAGATCTAGAAAACACAGGACCCACATGACCCGCTGTCTCTGAGCTTAAAAAACAGAGCGAGGTTAGCATTTCTGAACTGAATCATCTGTTTTGTTTTGATGTGTCACGCCAAAACAACAGATAGGACCAGAATGTTTTCAATTACAGCAGCGAGGTGACAGGAAAAATGAGCCAGTGTTTACAAATCCCATTAAATCCACAGTCCTGGTCCAAGAGCAAGACCAGGTAATATCCAGGTATCGATTGGCCATTAACCCCAGACTGGACTCTGCAGAACGGCACAGACACAACAGGGTTTAGACAGAAATCACTGCAACAAACAGGAATTTAAGAGATGTTTATGGGCTTACAGGTTTGTATTGAAAATAAAAACACAAGAATTAAAGGGAATTCTTCATTTATAGAAATAATGGCAATAACAGGATTAAACTAAGAACTAAACAAGGACTTACAAGTCTAAATCCGGACTAAATCAAGACTAAACTCTGATAAACAAAAGAGTTGTAAGTTAGGATGAAACCAGAAGAAAAAAAAACTAAACTGAAAGACGATTATCAGGAGTTAAAGCTCTGCAAGTCTAATTAATTAAAAAAACGTCCTTTGTTTACTCCTGTTTATTCCTGCGTTAAATACTTGAAATACTAATTTAGTCTTGGTTTATGTCTTACTTTTGCCCTGATTTAAGAATAGCTTTAGTCCTTGGTTTATTCCTGATTAAGATTAAGTGAAGGCTTGGGTTTAGTCCTGTCACTTTCCCATACTACATTACCTATACCTACATTAACCTGTTAACACTAAGCATGCACCAATTCTAGACTAAAAATGAATATGGAAGAAATATTTTATGTTCTACATAATGTTCATTATTTTGAATTCTAAATTTTGAAAAAGTGAAAATAAAACTAAGCACGTAGATGGGCACTCATGTAGGCTGAAACCATGACTGAATTCTGATTAATTAAGACTAAATCAAGCTGAATCAAAACAAAAGTAGTTTGTACAACCTTTACAAACGTCTAACTTTCGATAAACCCAGGGCTAAGAGGAATAAATCAGGACTAAACCAAACACAAGGAGTTAAGTCTGTCCTAAACCCCACTGCCTACAATAAAACCATGAAACCAAGACTAACCCATGGCATTTGTGTGAGGGGTGCACGTGGCAGAGTGGTTATCACTCCTGCCTCACAGCAAGAAGGTTGTGAGTTCAAAACCTGGCCGACTCTGGTCTTTCTGTGAAACTCCATGTGTTACCGTAGGTTCTCTCCGGGTACTCCAGCTTCCTCCCACCGTCCAAAGACATGTATGTACAGGTTAATTGGCAACTCTAAAGTGTCCCTAGTGAATGAATGTGCGCAAGAGGACCCCCTCAAAAAGGAGATGATTCATCTCAAGGAATTTATCCTGTGCATAAATAAATAAACCAGGACTAAAGTCAGACCAAAGAATGTATTTTATCTGGGCCTACTAAATGACAACTAAGCCAGGAATAAACTATTCCATGTCTAGCCTAGTAATAAACCAAAAAAAAGACAGTCCTCAACCTATCTTGTACATACCGTATACTAAAATAACCTTCTAGTTGGATGCTGAACTGATTTTGTTGCCTTGTGTAATGGCGTCAAGATTGCACAATAACAATATCCATTCCCCAGTAACTCTCGCTGATCTGACGTTTGTTTCAGTCAACTGTATACTTTTCTGTAAAAGACACAAACACTGGTGTAGTGTGAGCAGAAGCAAAGTGAAGTAGAGATTGGTTGAAGCTGTTCAGTAAATGGTCTCATAAATAAACCCTTGTGTGTGGATTAAATCTGGATCTGACCCTGGATCAGGACAAACACTTCAGTTTAGACAAACTACTTCAGGACTAACAGTGATGGGAGCTCTGCGAGGTTAAAAGAGAGTTCACTACAACACTCTACAAACCTGAAACAATGTGTGAGAGAGGGTTTGGGGTGATAAGATAGGACCTTATTGAACCCCCGATGAGGAAATGCACTTGTAGTGGCATCTTACAAACAGGTAAAGTGCAAAATGAGTAATTTTTTTTTGTAAAAAAGCACTAACTTTTAGCCAACAAACATATTGTCTCACTCTCATTCTGATGGTTCTTAGACATGAGCTCAGTAGAATCATGTCTATCTCACTGACACAGTATCTTCAGCTGGACACAAACCTCCAATAGAAATTTCCTGCCCCAGGACGAGGACATATCACAAGAGGTTATGAGTGAGCCGCTTTAACACACAATGTATATAATCGAGAAAATAGGTCAGTACAATGGATCCTACAGAGTCCTACTACAAAGCCGACCGTTTCCTAAAGAGTGTTATAGTGATTAAAATAATCTCTCAAACAGTTAATTTGAAATTTAATCTGTTTTATGTATGTATTGTATTAATTCTAGAGGTGCATGTGGCAGAGTGGTCAGTGCTCCTGCCACAGCAAGAAGGTCGTGAGTTCAAAAAACCTGGCCGACTCAAACATCCTCGGCCGACTCCGGTCTTTCTGCATGTCCTCCCCGTGTTACTGTGGGTTCTCTCCGGGTACTCTTGCTTCCTCCCACCATACAAAGACATGCATGTACAGGTTAAATGGCAACTCTAAAGTGTCTCTAGTGAATGAATGTGAGAGTGAATGATCGTCTGTCACTGTCTGTCTCTATATGTCAGCCCTGCGACTAACTGGCCATTGTCCAGGATGTACCCCGCCTAATGCCTAAAGTTGCTGGGAAAGGCGCCAGTCACCCGCGACCCCTAACAGGACAGATTGGAAGAAAATCAATGAATGAATATTAATTCTATATTATTAAGATGTTTCTATAGGCCCTACTCCAGTTTGATTTTTGTATTTCTTTCACAGCAGTAAAAGCCTGTTGTCATGACGACAGTAATCACAGCGTCAGGGTAGGTCTGATGGTGACAAAAGTTACTGAACCTAACAAATACCTTGGTGCGAACTTTCAGGAGTGAGAACGTCCTGAGACTGCAAACCTAAGAAGCAAATGTGAACGCAAATAATAGTGCCCTTCATTTTTTTTTTTTTTTTGCAAAATGTTGCATTTGTTAATCTATGAGAGGTTTAAAAGTTATTTTTGTGCTTCTCTACAAATGCAACATCATACAAACTAGTGTATGTTCTCACAAGCCTAGCATACACAGATTAGATCAGACTATAGAAGGTTCTACTCTAGTGAAATATAAAGGCTGATACAGTAACGAGGTTAAAACAACTAATTGGGACAACTGTTATGGGATTTGAAAGGCTTAGAAGCATTTACAAGAATAAAACCTGTTGCTTGTGTAAAAACAGTCACACACCTTCCTAGTGGCAGAGCGACAGTTACACATCAAAACTGAATTAACCGTCAAAATGTCAGAGCGATGCTAACCAAGTCTGTTTTGATTCTGTGACAGAGATGGTAAACAGGCTTTGAACGCTCACTCTGTCTCTCACATGTAATCTTAACACATGCTCTGTCCCACATCATCAACTCATCTCTCTCCACTGGGTCATTCCCCAGAGCTTTCAAAGAGGCATCACACCACTACTGAAGAAACCCACTCTCAACCCTTCACTGTTAGAAAACTACAGACAAGTTTCCCTCCTTCCCTTTACTGCCAAAGCTCTGGAGCGAGTTGTGTTTAACCAGCTCTCCTTCTTTCTCACACGAAACAACCTCCTGGACCAGAACCAGTCTGAGTTCAAGAGCGGACAGTCCACCGAAACTGCTCTGCTCTCAGTCATCGAAGCCCTGAGACTGGCAAAGGCATCTGTCCTCATCTTACTGGATCTGTCTGCTGCCTTTGACACCGTTAACCATCACATCCTCTTGTCTTCTCTCAGTGCGATGGGTGTCTCTGGAATGGCGTTACAATGGTTCAAGTCTTACCTCTCGGGTAGGTCATTCAGAGTATCCTGGAGAGATGAGGTCTCTGAGTCCCAACATCTTAATACAGGGGTGCCTCAGGGCTCAGTGCTTGGACCGCTACTCTTTTCCATTTACATGACATCCCTTGGCTCTGTCATTCAGAAGCATGGCTTTTCCTATCACTGCTGCAGATGACACTCAACTCCACTTGTCATTTCAACCTGATGATCCGACGGTCTCTGCTCGTGTCTCGGCGTGCCTGAGTGACATCTCACTTTGGATGAAGGACCATCACCTGCAGCTGAACCTTGGAAAAACAGAACTGCTGGTGATCCCGGCCAACCCAAAGACCCACCACAACCTCTCCATTCAACTAGGCACATCAACCATTACACCATCCAGCACTGCCAGAAATCTGGGAGTGGTAATTGATGATCAACTAAACTTCACAAGTCATGTTGCCAGCACCACCAGGTCCTGTAGATTCATCCTCTACAACATTAGGAAAATTAGACCTTTCCCATCAGAGCACTCTACGCAAATCCTAGTCCAGGCTCTTGTCTTGTCCAAACTAGATTATTCCAATGCTCTTCTGGCTGGACACCCTGCTGCACAACCAAACCTCTGTAGATGATCCAGAATGCAGCGGCAAGAGTGGTCTTTAAAGAACGAACGTAACTCCTTTCTTCATTAGGCTACCACTGGTTCCGCACCCTCATATCTTCACTCACTAATACAGATACAATAATATGTTCCTACAAGATCCTTACGCTCTGCAAATGAACAATAAACCATCTCGAAAAGGGAAAAAACAAACTTCCTTTATATCTCTTCTTAAAAAAAAGTCCTATTCTTAGCTTTATATACTGTGCTGGGTTTTACTAGTTTTTGTGTTTATGCTTTTTGCTGCGTGTGTTGTTATAATTGCTTCCATTGTTTTCCTCACTTCTAAGTCGCTTTGGATAAAAGGTTCTGCTAAATGACTAAATGTAAATGTTAATGTGATGTAATCCAGATATACATTCATCTCTACGGATTGGATATGAGACTCTGTTAAAGCCAAGAGTGACAAACATCCTGTTTGATAAATAAATATGATCAATCAACAAAACAGCTGAACATCTTTGGTCTGTCTATGCCTCCATCCTTTACAGCAGCTTTCAGCAATCACATACTACGACAAAAGCTAATGCTGTTTTTATTTAGGGCAGAAAAGTAACAGCTATATAAATTACAACAGACAGTTTAACTTTTTAGGATTAATGTGTAGCCATCATTTATTCTGACTATTTTGCTTGGTTCAAACTGGAAATAAAAGTCGCTGGTGGATTGACAGTGCACAATTAAGCTTTGCACATTCCAAGCTGCTCATTCCCACTGAATCTGAAGTGTCTTCATTTTCAGCTTATCATCACATCACAGAATATAGCGAGTCAAATCCTATGTTTATTTTATTTTTTTACTGTACAACCCTCTCATCTTGATGCCTGTATCCAACCTTTTGTTCTCCTCTGATCACCTTTTACAGATCTTTTTCTTGTTGCAAGTTTACCACAAGAACAAGATTTTAGACGTTTGATGAGATGACAAAAATTGAAGACATTTCCCAAAGTTAATGGAGAGAGAGAAAGTTATTCGCCCTCCAAAAAGAAATGCAGCATTTCTTTCTGACAGGTATGAGTTTTCTTTATCAAATAAATCAATGTAAATAAACATATTTACCGAACAACGCTTAAAGGAGATATAAGCAATGTAACTACTTCTATCCTCAGTTTTTATCAGTTTTTACGATAAACCTTTGTAGTAGAGGTACAGATTGTACTCACAGTGCAGTCTGTGCTGTGTGTTATCTTGAGGCAGAAATCTGAGACAAACTCCAACTCAGACAGAGTCACAGAGTTACAGTCAATCGTCTGAAAGACAAAACAAAAATGCAAAACACAGATTTAAACAAGTGATAAGGAATGGTAGTAAAGGTACCTTGAAATAAACTGATTAGTTCCTTATGTGTGTGTTTTATCTTAAGAGTTACCACAGCTGTCCTAAAACAGCTGTAAATCATATTTTGGAAATTGAACAGATGGTACTGTAAAAGGCTAAATACTGAGCTAAGAGACAGGAAGTGAAATAAATATGTATTTAGACTTACATTTCGGATATCTAACTGATTTGCAGCATGATTTGTCATTGTAACTATGATTATGATAATATTCAATACAACAGACAAGTTCTTTCCGATGTATGACCAAACCTATAACTGTCTAATGTGATCTGTTTTAAAGGTAAATTTTTTTTGCAGATGATGTTGTCCTGTTAACGCCATCAAGCCAAGACCTTCAGTGTGCAATGGGACAGTTTGCAGCCGAGTGTGAAGCGGCTGGGATGAGGATCAGTACGTCCAAGTCCGAGACCGAGGTTCTCAGTCGGAAAAGAATGGCTTGAAGCTCAAAGTAGAGCCGCTGCTCCTTCACATCGAGAGGAGCCAGCTGAGGTGGCACAGGCATCTGTTTTGGATGCCTCCTGGACACCTCCCTAGGGACGCATCCCAGTGCGCATGTCCCACTGGGAGGAAACCTCGAGGAAGACACGCTGGAGGGACTTGGCATGTGCCAAGGTGTTTCTTGCCAGTTTGGGTTGTGATGTAAAGTGAGGCGATGCACTAAACGCCATTTAATTATCCCAAAAAAATATTGGGCAAAGATAAAAACAAACTCTACTTATTCAGCACCCAGTAGTGTGAGACACCCTTCATCCTTCAAATTAAATGGCAAATGGCATTAATTTTATATAGCGCTTTTCCACCTAGCACTCAAAATTAATACTAAACTACTACTAAATTAAAACTTATAAACATTTAGCCAAGAGACCAGTCATATTACTATTATTATTCATGTTCCTGTTGCTATAGCTGCACAGAGAGGACAAACTGATCACAGCTGGAGGAGAAGCATATATATATATATATATATATATATATATATATATATATATATATATATATATATATATATATGTTTGTATTTTATTTGATTGGGACAGTGCATTTAATGAATACACTGAATGTAAACATGCCTGATTGAAGCCTTAGGGTAATTTCCATCCCAACATTTGACATTTGTCCCAACATTCTCACACATTATTACACCAGTGCTGTGTCACTGGAGACTAGGGGGGTTAAGTGTCTTGCCCAAGGACATAGCGACAGTATGAACTGTGGGGAGAGCAGGAATCGAACCGCCAACCTTCTGGTTATTGGACGACAGCTCTACCACTGCACCCCATGTTTGCTGACGTTTCAGAACATTTATAAGCTAAACTAATTTTTGTTTTCAGTATATTTCCAATCAAACTCTTTCTTTTGAGTTTGTTCATAGACAACAGCATGTCTCTGCAGGGCTACCATAGCTTTTCACATGCTCTAAAAAGGAGCGTGGTATTGAACTCTGCAATTCTGCCACCAGTTAAAAAAAACTAGGCTCCTCACATTTAACTATTCACCTTATTACAATACTCAATCTTATAAACTTCTTTTTAACCTCACAATGCAGGAATCGGATTTCTGTCACATTCCATATATCATGAAATACTATTCAAAAGGCACCAAGTCGTCTGTCATGTCTCTTTGGTGAGACGCAGTGAAGACGAATGACAAACATGACAAGGAATCTAAACATTAAGCAGTGGCTAAAAAACTAAATCAGTTCATAACATCTATTATCTACTGGAAAATACAATGTCAGAGGCCAAAACATAGGAGCTTATTCCTAAATGTCATATTTCTTCTTGATTTGTTTATGTTATTTCCAATATGTCTAAAGTTTTGTCTAGATTTGATCAGGTTTTGGTTGGATTTTATTTAGATTTTAGTTTAGTTTTACTTACTTACTTTGATCCGAGGACAAACATTTGTTTAAGTTTGTTTACCTCATTAAAAGTTATCATCACATAAACAAGACTTGTCTGAGTTTAGATGAAGAAGAAGTGGTGTTGGTTTTTGCATAAGTGTGTCCTCAATGAGTCCCAGACCCATCTATTTCAGACAAATGTATAATTCTCTAAGAGGGCTCTAAATTTTCCACAGTAGCAGCCCGCGTTAATGGAATGTTATTGGATCGTATCAACGCGCGGCGATAGATGAGAAAACGTGTAATTTGGGCAGAGCCGCTGTCTATTTTTCACTGAAGGGGAGAAGCTATCGATTAGACCATTCAAATTCTATTATATCAAGATTCGGGGGCTCATTCATCACTGCACAGACGGGTTAGCAACAGAAATATATGACGCACAGGAGGAACGAGAAGAATCTTATACAAAAATGTCTGGTTGGATTTATAAATGTGTGTTTTATTTACAATCTTGTTGACGATCTATGTGTGTTATGGAGGGTTGAGTCATGTCTGTCTTTCTGCTTTGGAAGAAAAAGGGGAGTTTTTTTTTTTTTTTAATTTGGGTTCAAGCTAGATTTAGTTGGATTTTGGATTGACAGGAAATGTTTTTATATAGATTTTGAAAAGGTTTTAGTTGGATTTGAACTGGTTTTAATTGGTTGGTTCATTATTAGGGGCCAAGCACCGAAGGTGCGTAGCCCCTATTGTATTCGTTAGATTTCTTATTATTATTATTATTCCGCATGGGAGTCTATGGTAGGCCATAGAACCGTATGCTAAAAAGTTGTGAAATTTGGTACACTAAAAGTGGACAGTGTGACCTGTCATCCTGACAAATCTGAAGTGTCTACCTTAATCCCTCTAGCGCCACCAACTGTCCAAAGTCGGACTTATGTTTATGTTAATAACTTTTGAACCGTAAGGCCTAGAATTAAAATTCTTTTTTCCTCTGATTCCTTAGCTCATGACGATTCGATTACACCCTATGACGTCATTTTCCGCCATGATAGTTTTTCCGCCATTTTGAATTTTCTAAAAAATGTACTTTTGCGAACTCCTCCTAGGCCGTTTGTCCGATTATCTCGAAAATTGAACCAGATCATCTTCCGGCTATGCTGACAAAAAGTTATTAAAAGAAAGTTGATTCGTTAAACCGTTTTTGAATACCGCGCAAATAAAATTGACTTAATGCGCATAAAAATGAAAGTCAGGCTATATCTCTGCAATGCTTTAACATATTCTCACCAAACTTAGTACATGTTACTGCAACTAAGATTTGAGGATGGCTGCAGAGTTTTGGCGCAGCGCCTCCTAGTGGTCAGGAGATATGAAAAAGTGAATTATTTGCTTATATCTTCTGAACGCTTTTGCCAAAAATCATAAAACTGGTCTCTTTAGATTCAGTGCGTCATGCCGAGTCCTGCGATACCAAATTTTCCCATATCGGCCATTTTGAGCGTCGGCCATTATGAATATTGTCAAAAAGTGCTATATTTTTTGAACGCATTGCTGCATCATTATGAAACTTGGTATGTGTCTTGGGACCAAGCCCTGAAGGTACTCAAAAGTTTTGGGAGCGCCACCTTGTGGTAAAAGTTATAACCCAAATCAATAAATATGCTAATAACTTTTTATTACGTTAACCTATTGTAAAACAAATGGTCTTAATGTGTTCACTGGATCAAGCCGAGAGCACAGATACCAAATATGTCCTATTCGGACAAACGTCCTGTTTGCCATGTTGTCTTTCTTTAAAACCCTACTTTTTCGAACTCCTCCCACACCGTTTGTCCGATTTTCACCAAAATTGAACCAGATCTTCTTCAGACTATGATGACAAAAAGTTATTAAAAGAAAGTTGATTCGTCAAACCGTTGTCGAATACTGCGCAAATGAAATCAACTTAGTGCGCACAAAAATAAAAGTCAGGCTATATCTCTGCAATGCTTTAATATTTTCTAACCAAACTTAGTATGTGTTATGTCAACCATGACTTGAGTCTGCCTGCTGAGTTTGAGGACCTTAGTTGTTTCACACATCAGTTTGGTTACTGCGCTGCCTCTGGATTGGACATGATAAACCATTCAATCAAAGTGCTAAAGATCGTATTGATGATTTTTCAGCCATTTAGACTGAAGTCTTATTGAAATGTCTTTAACTGCGCACTGCCGTTGGTCTGATGCTGCCGGCCATCAACACATTGAGTCTGCCTGCAGAGTTTGAGCACTCTAGTTGTTTCACACATCAGTTTGGTTACTGCGCTGCCTCTAGGTCGACCGTGATAAACCATTCAATCAAAGTGCTAAAGACCGTATTGATGATTTTTCAGCCATTTAGACTGAAGTCTTATTGAAATTTCTTCATATGCTTACTGCCGTTGGTCTGATGCTGCCGGCTATGTCGGCATGAGATTGAATGCCGGCCTTGTGCTTGGCCCCGTCATTGCTGCTTGCAGCTATATTTAGGGGCCAAGCACCGAAGGTGCGTAGCCCCTATTGTATTCGTTAGATTTCTTATTATTATTATTATTATTCCGCATGGGAGTCTATGGTAGGCCATAGAACCGTATGCTAAAAAGTTGTGAAATTTGGTACACTAAAAGTGGACAGTGTGAGCTGTCATCCTGACAAATCTGAAGTGTCTACCTTAATCCCTCTAGCGCCACCAACTGTCCAAAGTCGGACTTATGTTTATGTTAATAACTTTTGAACCGTAAGGCCTAGAATTAAAATTCTTTGTTCCTCTGATTCCTTAGCTCATGACGATTCGATTGCACCCTATGACGTCATTTTCCGCCATGATAGTTTTTCCGCCATTTTGAATTTTCTAAAAAATGTACTTTTGCGAACTCCTCCTAGGCCGTTTGTCCGATTATCACGAAAATTGAACCAGATCATCTTCCGGCTATGCTGACAAAAAGTTATTAAAAGAAAGTTGATTCGTCAAACCGTTTTCGAATACCGCGCAAATAAAATTGACTTAATGTGCATAAAAATGAAAGTCAGGCTATATCTCTGCAATGCTTTAACATATTCTCACCAAACTTAGTACATGTTATTGCAACTAAGATTTGAGGATGCCTGCAGAGTTTTGGCGCAGCGCCTCCTAGTGGTCAGGAGATATGAAAAAGTCAATTATTTGCTTATATCTTCTGAACGCTTTTGCCAAAAATCATAAAACTGGTCTCTTTAGATTCAGTGCGTCATGCCGAGTCCTGCGATACCAAATTTTCCCATATCGGCCATTTTGAGCGTCGGCCATTATGAATATTGTCAAAAAGTGCTATATTTTTTAACGCATTGCCGCATCATTATGAAACTTGGTATGTGTCTTGGGACCAAGCCCTGAAGGTACTCAAAAGTTTTGGGGCAGCGCCACCTTGTGGTCAAAAGTTATAACCCAAATCAATAAATATGCTAATAACTTTTTATTACGTTAACCTATTGTAAAACAAATGGTCTTAATGTGTTCACTGGATCAAGCCGAGAGCCCAGATACCAAATATGTCCTATTCGGACAAACGTCCTGTTTGCCATGTTGTTTTTTCCAAAACCTACTTTTTCAAACTCCTCCCACACCGTTTGTCCGATTTTCACCAAAATTGAACCAGATCTTCTTCAGACTATGATGACAAAAAGTTATTAAAAGAAAGTTGATTCGTCAAACCGTTTTCGAATACTGCGCAAATGAAATCAACTTAGTGCGCACAAAAATAAAAGTCAGGCTATATCTCTGCAATGCTTTAATATTTTCTAACCAAACTTAGTACGTGTTATGTCAACCATGACTTGAGTCTGCCTGCTGAGTTTGAGGACCTTAGTTGTTTGACACATCAGTTTGGTTACAGCGCTGCCTCTAGGTCGACCGTGATAAACCATTCAATCAAAGTGCTAAAGACCATATTGATGATTTTTCAGCCATTTAGACTGAAGTCTTATTGAAATGTCTTTAACTGCTTACTGCCATTGGTCTGATGCTGCCAGCCATCAACACATTGAGTCTGCCTGCAGAGTTTGAGCACTCTAGTTGTTTCACACATCAGTTTTGTTACTGCGCTGCCTCTAGGTCGACCGTGATAAACCATTCAATCAAAGTGCTAAAGACCGTATTGATGATTTTTCAGCCATTTAGACTAAAGTCTTATTGAAATTTCTTTATATGCTTACTGCCGTTGGTCTGATGCTGCCGGCTATGTCGGCATGAGATTGAATGCCGGCCTAGTGCTTGGCCCCGTCATTGCTGCTTGCAGCTATATTTAGGGGCCAAGCACCGAAGGTGCGTAGCCCCTATTGTATTCGTTAGATTTCTTATTATTATTATTAGGGGCCAAGCACCGAAGGTGCGTAGACCCTATTGAATCCGTTAGATTTCTTATTATTATTAGGGGCCAAGCACCGAAGGTGCGTAGACCCTATTGTATTCGTTAGATTTCTTATTATTATTATTATTAGGGGCCAAGCACCGAAGGTGCGTAGCCCCTATTGTATTCGTTAGATTTCTTCTTCTTCTTATTATTATTATTATTATTCCGCATGGGAGTCTATGGTAGGCCATAGAACCGTATGCTAAAAAGTTGTGAAATTTGGTACACTAAAAGTGGACAGTGTGAGCTGTCATCCTGACAAATCTGAAGTGTCTACCTTAATCCCTCTAGCGCCACCAACTGTCCAAAGTCGGACTTATGTTTATGTTAATAACTTTTGAACCGTAAGGCCTAGAATTAAAATTCTTTTTTCCTCTGATTCCTTAGCTCATGACGATTCGATTGCACCCTATGACGTCATTTTCCGCCATGATAGTTTTTCCGCCATTTTGAATTTTCTAAAAAATGTACTTTTGCGAACTCCTCCTAGGCCGTTTGTCCGATTATCACGAAAATTGAACCAGATCATCTTCCGGCTATGCTGACAAAAAGTTATTAAAAGAAAGTTGATTTGTCAAACCGT
The DNA here is from genome assembly GCA_024349245.1 of Neodontobutis hainanensis. Classification (NCBI taxonomy): domain Eukaryota; kingdom Metazoa; phylum Chordata; class Actinopteri; order Gobiiformes; family Odontobutidae; genus Neodontobutis; species Neodontobutis hainanensis. Next base: position 996,234 of record JALDNG010000128.1, read on the forward strand.
TTTCGAATACCGCGCAAATAAAATTGACTTAATGCGCATAAAAATGAAAGTCAGGCTATATCTCTGCAATGCTTTAACATATTCTCACCAAACTTAGTACATGTTATTGCAACTAAGATTTGAGGATGCCTGCAGAGTTTTGGCGCAGCGCCTCCTAGTGGTCAGGAGATATGAAAAAGTGAATTATTTGCTTATATCTTCTGAACGCTTTTGCCAAAAATCATAAAACTGGTCTCTTTAGATTCAGTGCGTCATGCCGAGTCCTGCGATACCAAATTTTCCCATATCGGCCATTTTGAGCGTCGGCCATAATGAATATTGTCAAAAAGTGCTATATTTTTTGAACGCATTGCTGCTTCATTATGAAACTTGGTATGTGTCTTCGGGACCACGCCCTGAAGGTACTCAAAAAGTTTTGGGGCAGCGCCACCTTGTGGTCAAAAGTTATAACCCAAATTAATAAATATGCTAATAACTTTTTATTACGTTAACCTATTGTAAAACAAATGGTCTTAATGTGTTCACTGGATCAAGCCGAGAGCACAGATACCAAATATGTCCTATTCGGACAAACGTCCTGTTTGCCATGTTGTTTTTTTCCAAAAACCTACTTTTTCGAACTCCTCCCACACCGTTTGTCCTATTTTCACCAAAATTGAACCAGATCTTCTTCAGACTATGATGACAAAAAGTTATTAAAAGAAAGTTGATTCGTCAAACCGTTGTCGAATACTGCGCAAATGAAATCAACTTAGTGCGCACAAAAATAAAAGTCGGGCTATATCTCTGCAATGCTTTAATATATTCTAACCAAACTTAGTAATTGTTATGGGAACCATGACTTGAGTCTGCCTGCAGAGTTTGAGGACCTTAGTTGTTTCACACATCAGTTTGGTTACAGCGCTGCCTCTGGATTGGACGTGATAAACCATTCAAACAAAGTGCTAAAGACCGTATTGATGATTTTTGAGCCATTTAGACTGAAGTTTTATTGAAATGTCTTTAACTGCTTACTGCCATTGGTCTGATGCTGCCGGCCATCAACACATTGAGTCTGCCTGCAGAGTTTGAGCACTCTAGTTGTTTCACACATCAATTTGGTTACTGCGCTGCCTCTAGGTCGACCGTGATAAACCATTCAATCAAAGTGCTAAAGACCGTATTGATGATTTTTGAGCCATTTAGACTGAAGTCTTATTGAAATGTCTTTAACTGCTTACTGCCATTGGTCTGATGCTGCCGCCATCAACACATTGAGTCTGCCTGCAGAGTTTGAGCACTCTAGTTGTTTCACACATCAGTTTGGTTACTGGTCGACCGTGATAAACCATTCAATCAAAGTGCTAAAGACCGTATTGATGATTTTTCAGCCATTTAGACTAAAGTCTTATTGAAATTTCTTTATATGCTTACTGCCGTTGGTCTGATGCTGCCGGCTATGTCGGCATGAGATTGAATGCCGCCTAGTGCTTGGCCCGTCATTGCTGCTTGCAGCTATATTTATTATTATTATTATCCTGCAATGTAAGTCTATGGCAGCCCATAGAACCGTATGCTAAAAAGTTGTGAAATTTGGTACACTAATAGTGGACAGTGTGAGCTGTCATCCTAACCAATCTGAAGTGTCTACCTTAATCCCTCTAGCGCCACCAACTGTCCAAAGTCGGACTTATGTTTATGTTAATAACTTTTGAACCGTAAGACCTAGAATTAAAATTCTTTTTCCTCTGATTCCTTAGCTCATGCCGATTCGAGTGCACCCTATGACGTCATTTTCCGCCATGATAGTTTTTCCGCCATTTTGAATTTTCTAAAAACGTACTTTTGCGAACTCCTCCTAGGCCGTAGCCCGATTTTTATGAAAATTGAACCAGATCTTCTTCAGACTATGCTGACTAAAAGTTATGAGAATAAAGTTGATTCTTCAAACCGTTGTCGAATACCGCGCAAATGAATTCGACTTAGTGCGCACAAAAATAAATGTTGGGGTATATCTCTGCAATGCTTTAACATATTCCAACCAAACTTAGTACGTGTTATGGCAACCATGTTTTGAGGATGCCTGCAGAGTTTTGGCGCAGCGCCTCCTAGTGGTCAGGAGATATAAAAAGTGAATTATTTGCTTATATCTTCTGAACGCTTTTGCCAAAAATCATAAAACTGGTCTCTTTAGATTCAGTGCGTCATGCCGAGTCCTGCGATACCAAATTTTCCCATATCGGCCATTTTGAGAGTCGGCCATTATGAATATTGTCAAAAAGTGCTATATTTTTTGAACGCATTGCCGCATCATTATGAAACTTGGTATGTGTCTTCGGGACCAAGCCCTGAAGGTACTCAAAAGTTTTGGGGCAGCGCCACCTTGTGGTCAAAAGTTATAACCCAAATCAATAAATATGCTAATAACTTTTGATTACGTTACCTATTGTAAAACAAATGGTCTTAATGTGTTCACTGGATCAAGCCGAGCACAGATAACAAATATGTCCTATTCGGACAAACGTCCTGTTTGCCATGTTGTTTTTCAAAACCTACTTTTCGAACTCCTCCCACACCGTTTGTCCGATTTTTACCAAAATTGAATCATAACATCTTCAGACCATGCTGACAAAGAGTTATGAGAATTAAGTTGATTAGTCAAACCGTTTGCGAATACCGTGCAAATGAATTTGACTTAATGCGCTCAAAAATGAAAGTCGGGCTATATCTCTGCAATGCTTTAATATTTTCTAACCAAACTTAGTAATTGTTATGGCAACCATGACTTGAGTCTGCCTGCAGAGTTTGAGGACTTTAGTTGTTTCACACATCAGTTTGGTTACTGCGCTGCCTCTAGGTCGACCGTGATAAACCATTCAATCAAAGTGCTAAAGACCATAGATGGCTTACTGGGCATTTCTGAGACTGCCAAGAGTCTTAGAAAATAGGGAATTACATAACATAACGTATTACATAGGAGCTGGACCATTAGCGATGCTGTTACCTGGGCATTTGAGTAGTCTTGGTTTTGTTAGAACTGCCGATTTAGTTTTTCACAATTTAAGTTGTAAACTGTCTAAACATACTGTATAACGTTTTGAGCATTAAAGCTCATGCCGACATAGCGGCAGCATCAGACCAACGGCAGTGAGCATCTAAAGACATTTCAATAAGACTTTTAGACTGAAATCTTACTGAAATGTCTTTAGATGCTTACTGCCATTGGTCTGATGGTGCCAGCCATCAACACATTGAGTCTGCCTGCAGAGTTTGAGGACCTTAGTTGTTTCACACATCAGTTTGGTTACAGCGCTGCCTCTGGATTGGGCGTGATAAACCATTAAATCAAAGTGCTAAAGACCGTATTGATGATTTTTGGCCATTTAGACTGAAGTCTTACTGAAATATCTTTAGATGCTTACTGCCATTGGTCTGATGCTGCCGCCATCAACACATTGAGTCTGCCTGCAGAGTTTGAGCACTCTAGTTGTTTCACACATCAGTTTGGTTACTGGTCGACCGTGATAAACCATTCAATCAAAGTGCTAAAGACCGTATTGATGATTTTTCAGCCATTTAGACTGAAGTCTTATTGAAATTTCTTTATATGCTTACTGCCGTTGGTCTGATGCTGCCGCTATGTCGGCATGAGATTGAATGCCGGCCTAGTGCTTGGCCCGTCATGGCTGCTTGCAGCTATATTTAGGGGCCAAGCACCAAGGTGCGTAGACCCTATTGTATTCGTTAGATTTCTTATTATTATTATTATTATTATTATTATTATCCTGCAATGTAAGTCTATGGCAGCCCATAGAACCGTATGCTAAAAAGTTGTGAAATTTGGTACACTAATAGTGGACAGTGTGAGCTGTCATCCTAACCAATCTGAAGTGTCTACCTTAATCCCTCTAGCGCCACCAACTGTCCAAAGTCGGACTTATGTTTATGTTAATAACTTTTGAACCGTAAGACCTAGAATTAAAATTCTTTTTCCTCTGATTCCTTAGCTCATGCCGATTCGAGTGCACCCTATGACGTCATTTTCCGCCATGATAGTTTTTCCGCCATTTTGAATTTTCTAAAAACGTACTTTTGCGAACTCCTCCTAGGCCGTAGCCCGATTTTTATGAAAATTGAACCAGATCTTCTTCAGACTATGCTGACTAAAAGTTATGAGAATAAAGTTGATTCTTCAAACCGTTGTCGAATACCGCGCAAATGAATTCGACTTAGTGCGCACAAAAATAAATGTTGGGGTATATCTCTGCAATGCTTTAACATATTCCAACCAAACTTAGTACGTGTTATGGCAACCATGTTTTGAGGATGCCTGCAGAGTTTTGGCGCAGCGCCTCCTAGTGGTCAGGAGATATAAAAAGTGAATTATTTGCTTATATCTTCTGAACGCTTTTGCCAAAAATCATAAAACTGGTCTCTTTAGATTCAGTGCGTCATGCCGAGTCCTGCGATACCAAATTTTCCCATATCGGCCATTTTGAGAGTCGGCCATTATGAATATTGTCAAAAGTGCTATATTTTTTGAGCGCATTGCCGCATCATTATGAAACTTGGTATGTGTCTTGGGACCAAGCCCTGAAGGCACTCAAAAGTTTTGGGGCAGCGCCACCTTGTGGTCAAAAGTTATAACCCAAATCAATAAATATGCTAATAACTTTTGATTACGTTACCTATTGTAAAACAAATGGTCTTAATGTGTTCACTGGATCAAGCCGAGAGCACAGATAACAAATATGTCCTATTCGGACAAACGTCCTGTTTGCCATGTTGTTTTTTCGAAAACCTACTTTTTGAACTCCTCCCACACCGTTTGTCCGATTTTTACCAAAATTGAATCATAACATCTTCAGACCATGCTGACAAAGAGTTATGAGAATTAAGTTGATTAGTCAAACCGTTTGCGAATACCGTGCAAATGAATTTGACTTAATGCGCTCAAAAATGAAAGTCGGGCTATATCTCTGCAATGCTTTAATATTTTCTAACCAAACTTAGTAATTGTTATGGCAACCATGACTTGAGTCTGCCTGCAGAGTTTGAGGACTTTAGTTGTTTCACACATCAGTTTGGTTACTGCGCTGCCTCTAGGTCGACCGTGATAAACCATTCAATCAAAGTGCTAAAGACCATAGATGGCTTACTGGGCATTTCTGAGACTGCCAAGAGTCTTAGAAAATAGGGAATTACATAACATAACGTATTACATAGGAGCTGGACCATTAGCGATGCTGTTACCTGGGCATTTGAGTAGTCTTGGTTTTGTTAGAACTGCCGATTTAGTTTTTCACAATTTAAGTTGTAAACTGTCTAAACATACTGTATAACGTTTTGAGCATTAAAGCTCATGCCGACATAGCCGGCAGCATCAGACCAACGGCAGTGAGCATCTAAAGACATTTCAATAAGACTTTTTAGACTGAAATCTTACTGAAATGTCTTTAGATGCTTACTGCCATTGGTCTGATGGTGCCAGCCATCAACACATTGAGTCTGCCTGCAGAGTTTGAGGACCTTAGTTGTTTCACACATCAGTTTGGTTACAGCGCTGCCTCTGGATTGGGCGTGATAAACCATTAAATCAAAGTGCTAAAGACCGTATTGATGATTTTTGGCCATTTAGACTGAAGTCTTACTGAAATATCTTTAGATGCTTACTGCCATTGGTCTGATGCTGCCGCCATCAACACATTGAGTCTGCCTGCAGAGTTTGAGCACTCTAGTTGTTTCACACATCAGTTTGGTTACTGGTCGACCGTGATAAACCATTCAATCAAAGTGCTAAAGACCGTATTGATGATTTTTCAGCCATTTAGACTGAAGTCTTATTGAAATTTCTTTATATGCTTACTGCCGTTGGTCTGATGCTGCCGGCTATGTCGGCATGAGATTGAATGCCGGCCTAGTGCTTGGCCCCGTCATGGCTGCTTGCAGCTATATTTATTATTATTATTCCGCATGGGAGTCTATGGTAGGCCATAGAACCGTATGCTAAAAAGTTGTGAAATTTGGAACACTAAAAGTGGACAGTGTGACCTGTCATCCTGACAAATCTGAAGTGTCTACCTTAATCCCTCTAGCGCCACCAACTGTCCAAAGTCGGACTTATGTTTATGTTAATAACTTTTGAACCGTAAGGCCTAGAATTAAAATTCTTTTTTCCTCTGATTCCTTAGCTCATGACGATTCGATTGCACCCTATGACGTCATTTTCCGCCATGATAGTTTTTCCGCCATTTTGAATTTTCTAAAAAATGTACTTTTGCGAACTCCTCCTAGGCCGTTTGTCCGATTATCTCGAAAATTGAACCAGATCATCTTCCGGCTATGCTGACAAAAAGTTATTAAAAGAAAGTTGATTCGTTAAACCGTTTTTGAATATCGCAAATAAAATTGACTTAATGCGCATAAAAATGAAAGTCAGGCTATATCTCTGCAATGCTTTAACATATTCCAACCAAACTTAGTACATGTTATTGCAACTAAGATTTGAGGATGCCTGCAGAGTTTTGGCGCAGCGCCTCCTAGTGGTCAGGAGATATGAAAAAGTGAATTATTTGCTTATATCTTCTGAACGCTTTTGCCAAAAATCATAAAACTGGTCTCTTTAGATTGAGTGCGTCATGCCGAGTCCTGCGATACCAAATTTTCCCATATCGGCCATTTTGAGCGTCGGCCATTATGAATATTGTCAAAAGTGCTATATTTTTTGAACGCATTGCTGCATCATTATGAAACTTGGTATGTGTCTTCGACCAAGCCCTGAAGGTACTCAAAAGTTTTGGGGCAGCGCCACCTTGTGGTCAAAAGTTATAACCCAAATCAATAAATATGCTAATAACTTTTATTACGTTAACCTATTGTAAAACAAATGGTCTTAATGTGTTCACTGGATCAAGCCGAGAGCACAGATACCAAATATGTCCTATTCGGACAAACATCCTGTTTGCCATGTTGTCTTTCTTTAAAAACCTACTTTTTCGAACTCCTCCCACACCGTTTGTCCGATTTTCACCAAAATTGAACCAGATCTTCTTCAGACTGTGATGACAAAAGTTATTAAAAGAAAGTTGATTTGTCAAACCATTGTCGAATACTGCGCAAATGAAATCAACTTAGTGCGCACAAAAATAAAAGTCAGGCTATATCTCTGCAATGCTTTAATATTTTCTAACCAAACTTAGTAATTGTTATGGCAACCATGACTTGAGTCTGCCTGCAGAGTTTGAGGACCTTAGTTGTTTCACACATCAGTGTGGCTACTGCGCTGCCTCTAGGTCGACCGTGATAAACCATTCAATCAAAGTGCTAAAGACCATATTGATGATTTTTCAGCCATTTAGACTGAAGTCTTACTGAAATGTCTTTAACTGCTTACTGCCATTGGTCTGATGCTGCCGGCCATCAACACATTGAGTCTGCCTGCAGAGTTTGAGCACTCTAGTTGTTTCACACATCAGTTTGGTTACTGGTCGACCGTGATAAACCATTCAATCAAAGTGCTAAAGACCGTATTGATGATTTTTCGGCCATTTAGACTAAAGTCTTATTGAAATGTCTTTATATGCTTACTGCCGTTGGTCTGATGCTGCCGGCCATGTCGGCATGAGGTTTAATGCCGGCCTTGTGCTTGGCCCCGTCATTGCTGCTTGCAGCTATATTTATTATTAGGGGCCAAGCACCGAAGGTGCGTAGACCCTATTGTATTCGTTAGATTTCTTATTATTATTATTATTATTATTATTATTATCCTGCAATGTAAGTCTATGGCAGCCCATAGAACCGTATGCTAAAAAGTTGTGAAATTTGGTACACTAATAGTGGACAGTGTGAGCTGTCATCCTAACCAATCTGAAGTGTCTACCTTAATCCCTCTAGCGCCACCAACTGTCCAAAGTCGGACTTATGTTTATGTTAATAACTTTTGAACCGTAAGACCTAGAATTAAAATTCTTTTTTCCTCTGATTCCTTAGCTCATGCCGATTCGAGTGCACCCTATGACGTCATTTTCCGCCATGATAGTTTTTCCGCCATTTTGAATTTTCTAAAAACGTACTTTTGCGAACTCCTCCTAGGCCGTAGCCCGATTTTTATGAAAATTGAACCAGATCTTCTTCAGACTATGCTGACTAAAAGTTATGAGAATAAAGTTGATTCTTCAAACCGTTGTCGAATACCGCGCAAATGAATTCGACTTAGTGCGCACAAAAATAAATGTTGGGGTATATCTCTGCAATGCTTTAACATATTCCAACCAAACTTAGTACGTGTTATGGCAACCATGTTTTGAGGATGCCTGCAGAGTTTTGGCGCAGCGCCTCCTAGTGGTCAGGAGATATAAAAAGTGAATTATTTGCTTATATCTTCTGAACGCTTTTGCCAAAAATCATAAAACTGGTCTCTTTAGATTCAGTGCGTCATGCCGAGTCCTGCGATACCAAATTTTCCCATATCGGCCATTTTGAGAGTCGGCCATTATGAATATTGTCAAAAGTGCTATATTTTTGAACGCATTGCCGCATCATTATGAAACTTGGTATGTGTCTTGGGACCAAGCCCTGAAGGCACTCAAAAGTTTTGGGGCAGCGCCACCTTGTGGTCAAAAGTTATAACCCAAATCAATAAATATGCTAATAACTTTTGATTACGTTACCCTATTGTAAAACAAATGGTCTTAATGTGTTCACTGGATCAAGCCGAGCACAGATAACAAATATGTCCTATTCGGACAAACGTCCTGTTTGCCATGTTGTTTTTCGAAAACCTACTTTTTCGAACTCCTCCCACACCGTTTGTCCGATTTTTACCAAAATTGAATCATAACATCTTCAGACCATGCTGACAAAGAGTTATGAGAATTAAGTTGATTAGTCAAACCGTTTGCGAATACCGTGCAAATGAATTTGACTTAATGCGCTCAAAAATGAAAGTCGGGCTATATCTCTGCAATGCTTTAATATTTTCTAACCAAACTTAGTAATTGTTATGGCAACCATGACTTGAGTCTGCCTGCAGAGTTTGAGGACTTTAGTTGTTTCACACATCAGTTTGGTTACTGCGCTGCCTCTAGGTCGACCGTGATAAACCATTCAATCAAAGTGCTAAAGACCATAGATGGCTTACTGGGCATTTCTGAGACTGCCAAGAGTCTTAGAAAATAGGGAATTACATAACATAACGTATTACATAGGAGCTGGACCATTAGCGATGCTGTTACCTGGGCATTTGAGTAGTCTTGGTTTTGTTAGAACTGCCGATTTAGTTTTTCACAATTTAAGTTGTAAACTGTCTAAACATACTGTATAACGTTTTGAGCATTAAAGCTCATGCCGACATAGCGGCAGCATCAGACCAACGGCAGTGAGCATCTAAAGACATTTCAATAAGACTTTTTAGACTGAAATCTTACTGAAATGTCTTTAGATGCTACTGCCATTGGTCTGATGGTGCCAACCATCAACACATTGAGTCTGCCTGCAGAGTTTGAGGACCTTAGTTGTTTCACACATCAGTTTGGTTACAGCGCTGCCTCTGGATTGGACGTGATAAACCATTAAATCAAAGTGCTAAAGACCGTATTGATGATTTTTGGCCATTTAGACTGAAGTCTTACTGAAATATCTTTAGATGCTTACTGCCATTGGTCTGATGCTGCCGCCATCAACACATTGAGTCTGCCTGCAGAGTTTGAGCACTCTAGTTGTTTCACACATCAGTTTGGTTACTGGTCGACCGTGATAAACCATTCAATCAAAGTGCTAAAGACCGTATTGATGATTTTTCAGCCATTTAGACTGAAGTCTTATTGAAATTTCTTTATATGCTTACTGCCGTTGGTCTGATGCTGCCGGCTATGTCGGCATGAGATTGAATGCCGCCTAGTGCTTGGCCCGTCATGGCTGCTTGCAGCTATATTTATTATTATTATTATTATCCTGCAATGTAAGTCTATGGCAGCCCATAGAACCGTATGCTAAAAAGTTGTGAAATTTGGTACACTAATAGTGGACAGTGTCAGCTGTCATCCTAACCAATCTGAAGTGTCTACCTTAATCCCTCTAGCGCCACCAACTGTCCAAAGTCGGACTTATGTTTATGTTAATAACTTTTGAACCGTAAGGCCTAGAATTAAAATTCTTTTTCCTCTGATTCCTTAGCTCATGCCGATTCGAGTGCACCCTATGACGTCATTTTCCGCCATGATAGTTTTTCCGCCATTTTGAATTTTCTAAAAACGTACTTTTGCGAACTCCTCCTAGGCCGTAGCCCGATTTTTATGAAAATTGAACCAGATCTTCTTCAGACTATGCTGACTAAAAGTTATGAGAATAAAGTTGATTCTTCAAACCGTTGTCGAATACCGCGCAAATGAATTCGACTTAGTGCGCACAAAAATAAATGTTGGGGTATATCTCTGCAATGCTTTAACATATTCCAACCAAACTTAGTACGTGTTATGGCAACCATGTTTTGAGGATGCCTGCAGAGTTTTGGCGCAGCGCCTCCTAGTGGTCAGGAGATATAAAAAGTGAATTATTTGCTTATATCTTCTGAACGCTTTTGCCAAAAATCATAAAACTGGTCTCTTTAGATTCAGTGCGTCATGCCGAGTCCTGCGATACCAAATTTTCCCATATCGGCCATTTTGAGAGTCGGCCATTATGAATATTGTCAAAAGTGCTATATTTTTGAACGCATTGCCGCATCATTATGAAACTTGGTATGTGTCTTGGGACCAAGCCCTGAAGGCACTCAAAAGTTTTGGGGCAGCGCCACCTTGTGGTCAAAAGTTATAACCCAAATCAATAAATATGCTAATAACTTTTTATTACGTTACCCTATTGTAAAACAAATGGTCTTAATGTGTTCACTGGATCAAGCCGAGAGCACAGATAACAAATATGTCCTATTTGGACAAACGTCCTGTTTGCCATGTTGTTTTTCGAAAACCTACTTTTTGAACTCCTCCACACCGTTTGTCCGATTTTTACCAAAATTGAATCATAACATCTTCAGACCATGCTGACAAAGAGTTATGAGAATTAAGTTGATTAGTCAAACCGTTTGCGAATACCGTGCAAATGAATTTGACTTAATGCGCTCAAAAATTAAAGTCAGGCTATATCTCTGCAATGCTTTAATATTTTCTAACCAAACTTAGTAATTGTTATGGCAACCATGACTTGAGTCTGCCTGCAGAGTTTGAGGACTTTAGTTGTTTCACACATCAGTTTGGTTACTGCGCTGCCTCTAGGTCGACCGTGATAAACCATTCAATCAAAGTGCTAAAGACCATAGATGGCTTACTGGGCATTTCTGAGACTGCCAAGAGTCTTAGAAAATAGGGAATTACATAACATAACGTATTACATAGGAGCTGGACCATTAGCGATGCTGTTACCTGGGCATTTGAGTAGTCTTGGTTTTGTTAGAACTGCCGATTTAGTTTTTCACAATTTAAGTTGTAAACTGTCTAAACATACTGTATAACGTTTTGAGCATTAAAGCTCATGCCGACATAGCCGGCAGCATCAGACCAACGGCAGTGAGCATCTAAAGACATTTCAATAAGACTTTTTAGACTGAAGTCTTATTGAAATGTCTTTAACTGCTTACTGCCATTGGTCTGATGCTGCCGGCCATCAACACATTGAGTCTGCCTGCAGAGTTTGAGCACTCTAGTTGTTTCACACATCAGTTTGGTTACTGGTCGACCGTGATAAACCATTCAATCAAAGTGCTAAAGACCGTATTGATGATTTTTCAGCCATTTAGACTGAAGTCTTATTGAAATTTCTTTATATGCTTACTGCCGTTGGTCTGATGCTGCCGGCTATGTCGGCATGAGATTGAATGCCGGCCTAGTGCTTGGCCCCGTCATGGCTGCTTGCAGCTATATTTAGGGGCCAAGCACCGAAGGTGCGTAGACCCTATTGAATCCGTTAGATTTCTTCTTCTTATTATTCCGCATGGGAGTCTATGGTAGGCCATAGAACCGTATGGTAAAAAGTTGTGAAATTTGGTACACTAATAGTGGACAGTGTGAGCTGTCATCCTAACCAATCTGAAGTGTCTACCTTAATCCCTCTAGCGCCACCAACTGTCCAAAGTCGGACTTATGTTTATTTTAATAACTTTTGAACCGTAAGGCCTAGAATTAAAATTCTTTTTCCTCTGATTCCTTAGCTCATGACGATTCGATTGCACCCTATGACGTCATTTTCCGCCATGATAGTTTTTCCGCCATTTTGAATTTTCTAAAAATGTACTTTTGCGAACTCCTCCTAGGCGTTTGTCCGATTATCACGAAAATTGAACCAGATCATCTTCAGACTATGCTGACAAAAAGTTATTAAAAGAAAGTTGATTCATTTAACCGTTTTGAATACCGCGCAAATAAAATTGACATAATGCGCATAAAAATGAAAGTCAGGCTATATCTCTGCAATGCTTTAACATATTCTCACCAAACTTAGTACATGTTATTGCAACTAAGATTTGAGGATGCCTGCAGAGTTTTGGCACAGCGCCTCCTAGTGGTCAGGAGATATGAAAAAGTGAATTATTTGCTTATATCTTCTGAACGCTTTTGCCAAAAATCATAAAACTGGTCTCTTTAGATTGAGTGCGTCATGCCGAGTCCTGCGATACCAAATTTTCCCATATCGGCCATTTTGAGCGTCGGCCATTATGAATATTGTCAAAAGTGCTATATTTTTGAACGCATTGCTGCATCATTACAAAACTTGGTATGCGTCTTCGACCAAGCCCTGAAGGTACTCAAAAGTTTTGGGGCAGCGCCACCTTGTGGTCAAAAGTTATAACCCAAATCAATAAATATGCTAATAACTTTTTATTACGTTAACCTATTGTAAAACAAATGGTCTTAATGTGTTCACTGGATCAAGCCGAGAGCACAGATAACAAATATGTCCTATTCGACAAACGTCCTGTTTGCCATGTTGTTTTTCTCCAAAATCCTACTTTTTCGAACTCCTCCCACACCGCTTTGTCCGATTTTCACCAAAATTGAACCAGATCTTCTTCAGACTATGATGACAAAAAGTTATTAAAAGAAAGTTGATTCGTCAAACCGTTGTCGAATACTGCGCAAATGAAATCAACTTAGTGCGCACAAAAATAAAAGTCAAGCTATATCTCTGCAATGCTTTAATATTTTCTAACCAAACTTAGTACGTGTTATGTCAACCATGACTTGAGTCTGCCTGCAGAGTTTGAGCACTCTAGTTGTTTCACACATCAGTTTGGTTACTGCGCTGCCTCTGGGTCGACCGTGATAAACCATTCAATCAAAGTGCTAAAGACCGTATTGATGATTTTTCAGCCATTTAGACTGAAGTCTTATTGAAATGTCTTTAACTGCTTACTGCCGTTGGTCTGATGCTGCCGGCCCTCAACACATCAGTTTGGTTACTGCGCTGCCTCTGGATCGAACGTGATAAACCATTCAATCAAAGTGCTAAAGACCGTATTGATGATTTTTTGGCCATTTAGACTGAAGTCTTATTGAAATGTCTTTAACTGCTTACTGCCATTGGTCTGATGCTGCCAGCCATCAACACATTGAATCTGCCTGCAGAGTTTGAGCACTCTAGTTGTTTCACACATCAGTTTGGTTACTGCGCTGCCGTTGGTCTGATGCTGCCGGCTATGTCGGCATGAGATTGAATGCCGGCCTAGTGCTTGGCCCCGTCATGGCTGCTTGCAGCTATATTTATTAGGGGCCAAGCACCGAAGGTGCGTAGACCCTATTGAAATCGTTAGATTTCTTATTATTATTATTATTATTATCCTGCAATGTAAGTCTATGGCAGCCCATAGAACCGTATGCTAAAAAGTTGTGAAATTTGGTACACTAATAGTGGACAGTGTGAGCTGTCATCCTAACCAATCTGAAGTGTCTACCTTAATCCCTCTAGCGCCACCAACTGTCCAAAGTTGGACTTATGTTTATGCTAATAACTTTTGAACCGTAAGGCCTAGAATTAAAATTCTTTTTTCCTCTGATTCCTTAGCTCAAGCCGATTCGATTGCACCCTCTGACGTCATTTTCCGCCATGATAGTTTTTCCGCCATTTTGAATTTTCTAAAAAACGTACTTTTGCGAACTCCTCCTAGGCCGTAGCCCGATTTTCACGAAAATTGAACCAGATCATCTTCAGACTATGCTGACTAAAAGTTATGAGAATAAAGTTGATTCTTCAAACCGTTGTCAAATACCGCGCAAATAAATTCGACTTAGTGCGCACAAAATTAAATGTCAGGGTATATCTCTGCAATGCTTTAACATATTCCAACCAAACTTAGTACGTGTTATGGCAACCATGATTTGAGGATGCCTGCAGAGTTTTGGTGCAGCGCCTCCTAGTGGTCAGGAGATATAAAAAGTGAATTATTTGCTTATATCTTCTGAACGCTTTTGCCAAAAATCATAAAACTGGTCTCTTTAGATTCAGTGCGTCATGCCGAGTCCTGCAATACCAAATTTTCCCATATCGGCCATTTTGAGAGTCGGCCATTATGAATATTGTCAAAAAGTGCTATATTTTTGAACGCATTGCTGCATCATTACAAAACTTGGTATGTGTCTTGGGACCAAGCCCTGAAGGTACTCAAAAGTTTTGGGGCAGCGCCACCTTGTGGTCAAAAGTTATAACCCAAATCAATAAATATGCTAATAACTTTTTATTACGTTAACCTATTGTAAAACAAATGGTCTTAATGTGTTCACTGGATCAAGCCGAGAGCACAGATAACAAATATGTCCTATTCGGACAAACGTCCTGTTTGCCATGTTGTTTTTCTCCAAAACCTACTTTTTGAACTCCTCCCACACCGTTTGTCCGATTTTCACCAAAATTGAACCAGATCTTCTTCAGACTATGATGACAAAAAGTTATTAAAAGAAAGTTGATTAGTCAAACCGTTTGCGAATACCGTGCAAATGAATTTGACTTAATGCGCACAAAAATAAAAGTCAAGCTATATCTCTGCAATGCTTTAATATTTTCTAACCAAACTTAGTAATTGTTATGGCAACCATGACTTGAGTCTGCCTGCAGAGTTTGAGGACTCTAGTTGTTTCACACATCAGTTTGGTTACTGCGCTGCCTCTAGGTCGACCGTGATAAACCATTCAATCAAAGTGCTAAAGACCATATTGATGATTTTTCAGCCATTTAGACTGAAGTCTTATTGAAATGTCTTTAACTGCTTACTGCCATTGGTCTGATGCTGCCGCCATCAACACATTGAGTCTGCCTGCAGAGTTTGAGCACTCTAGTTGCATTCAATCAAAGTGCTAAAGACCGTATTGATGATTTTTGGCCATTTAGACTGAAGTCTTATTGAAATGTCTTTAACTGCTTACTGCCATTGGTCTGATGCTGCCAGCCATCAACACATTGAATCTGCCTGCAGAGTTTGAGCACTCTAGTTGTTTCACACATCAGTTTGGTTACTGCGCTGCCGTTGGTCTGATGCTGCCGGCTATGTCGGCATGAGATTGAATGCCGGCCTAGTGCTTGGCCCCGTCATGGCTGCTTGCAGCTATATTTATTAGGGGCCAAGCACCGAAGGTGCGTAGACCCTATTGAAATCGTTAGATTTCTTATTATTATTATTATTATTATCCTGCAATGTAAGTCTATGGCAGCCCATAGAACCGTATGCTAAAAAGTTGTGAAATTTGGTACACTAATAGTGGACAGTGTGAGCTGTCATCCTAACCAATCTGAAGTGTCTACCTTAATCCCTCTAGCGCCACCAACTGTCCAAAGTTGGACTTATGTTTATGCTAATAACTTTTGAACCGTAAGGCCTAGAATTAAAATTCTTTTTTCCTCTGATTCCTTAGCTCAAGCCGATTCGATTGCACCCTATGACGTCATTTTCCGCCATGATAGTTTTTCCGCCATTTTGAATTTTCTAAAAACGTACTTTTGCGAACTCCTCCTAGGCCGTAGCCCGATTTTCACGAAAATTGAACCAGATCATCTTCAGACTATGCTGACTAAAAGTTATGAGAATAAAGTTGATTCTTCAAACCGTTGTCAAATACCGCGCAAATAAATTCGACTTAGTGCGCACAAAATTAAATGTCAGGGTATATCTCTGCAATGCTTTAACATATTCCAACCAAACTTAGTACGTGTTATGGCAACCATGATTTGAGGATGCCTGCAGAGTTTTGGTGCAGCGCCTCCTAGTGGTCAGGAGATATAAAAAGTGAATTATTTGCTTATATCTTCTGAACGCTTTTGCCAAAAATCATAAAACTGGTCTCTTTAGATTCAGTGCGTCATGCCGAGTCCTGCAATACCAAATTTTCCCATATCGGCCATTTTGAGAGTCGGCCATTATGAATATTGTCAAAAAGTGCTATATTTTTGAACGCATTGCCGCATCATTATGAAACTTGGTATGCGTCTTGGGACCAAGCCCTGAAGGTACTCAAAAGGTTTTGGAGCAGCGCCACCTTGTGGTCAAAAGTTATAACCACATTCACAAATATGCTAATAACTTTTGATTCCGTTAACCTATTGTAAAACAAATGCTCTTATTGTGTTCACTGGATCAAGCCGAGAGCACAGATAACAAATATGTCCTATTCGGCCAAACTTCCTGTTTGCCATGTTGTCTTTCTTTAAAAACCTACTTTTTGAACTCCTCCCACACCGTTTGTCCAATTTTTACCAAAATTGAATCATAACATCTTCAGACCATGCTGACAAAGAGTTATGAGAATTAAGTTGATTCGTCAAACCGTTGTCGAATACTGCGCAAATGAAATCAACTTAGTGCGCACAAAAATAAAAGTCGGGCTATATCTCTGCAATGCTTTAATATATTCTAACCAAACTTAGTACGTGTTATGTCAACCATGACTTGAGTCTGCCTGCTGAGTTTGAGGACCTTAGTTGTTTCACACATCAGTTTGGTTACTGCGCTGCCTCTAGGTCGACCGTGATAAACCATTCAATCAAAGTGCTAAAGACCATATTGATGATTTTTCAGCCATTTAGACTGAAGTCTTATTGAAATGTCTTTAACTGCTTACTGCCATTGGTCTGATGCTGCCGGCCCTCAACACATCAGTTTGGTTACTGCGCTGCCTCTGGGTCGACCGTGATAAACCATTCAATCAAAGTGCTAAAGACCGTATTGATGATTTTTGGCCATTTAGACTGAAGTCTTATTGAAATGTCTTTAACTGCTTACTGCCATTGGTCTGATGCTGCCAGCCATCAACACATTGAGTCTGCCTGCAGAGTTTGAGCACTCTAGTTGTTTCACACATCAGTTTGGTTACTGCGCTGCCGTTGGTCTGATGCTGCCGGCTATGTCGGCATGAGATTGAATGCCGGCCTAGTGCTTGGCCCCGTCATGGCTGCTTGCAGCTATATTTATTAGGGGCCAAGCACCGAAGGTGCGTAGACCCTATTGAAATCGTTAGATTTCTTATTATTATTATTATTATTATTATTATTATCCTGCAATGTAAGTCTATGGCAGCCCATAGAACCGTATGCTAAAAAGTTGTGAAATTTGGTACACTAATAGTGGACAGTGTGAGCTGTCATCCTAACCAATCTGAAGTGTCTACCTTAATCCCTCTAGCGCCACCAACTGTCCAAAGTTGGACTTATGTTTATGCTAATAACTTTTGAACCGTAAGGCCTAGAATTAAAATTCTTTTTTCCTCTGATTCCTTAGCTCAAGCCGATTCGATTGCACCCTCTGACGTCATTTTCCGCCATGATAGTTTTTCCGCCATTTTGAATTTTCTAAAAACGTACTTTTGCGAACTCCTCCTAGGCCGTAGCCCGATTTTCACGAAAATTGAACCAGATCATCTTCAGACTATGCTGACTAAAAGTTATGAGAATAAAGTTGATTCTTCAAACCGTTTGTCGAATACGCGCAAATGAATTCGACTTAGTGCGCACAAAAATAAATGTTGGGGCTATATCTCTGCAATGCTTTAACATATTCCAACCAAACTTAGTACGTGTTATGGCAACCATGTTTTGAGGATGCCTGCAGAGTTTTGGCGCAGCGCCTCCTAGTGGTCAGGAGATATAAAAAGTGAATTATTTGCTTATATCTTCTGAACGCTTTTGCCAAAAATCATAAAACTGGTCTCTTTAGATTCAGTGCGTCATGCCGAGTCCTGCGATACCAAATTTTCCCATATCGGCCATTTTGAGAGTCGGCCATTATGAATATTGTCAAAAAGTGCTATATTTTTTGAACGCATTGCCGCATCATTATGAAACTTGGTATGTGTCTTGGGACCAAGCCCTGAAGGCACTCAAAAGTTTTGGGGCAGCGCCACCTTGTGGTCAAAAGTTATAACCCAAATCAATAAATATGCTAATAACTTTTTATTACGTTACCTATTGTAAAACAAATGGTCTTAATGTGTTCACTGGATCAAGCCGAGAGCACAGATAACAAATATGTCCTATTTGGACAAACGTCCTGTTGCCATGTTGTTTTTCTTCCAAAACCTACTT
The DNA here is from genome assembly GCA_024349245.1 of Neodontobutis hainanensis. NCBI lineage: Eukaryota > Metazoa > Chordata > Actinopteri > Gobiiformes > Odontobutidae > Neodontobutis > Neodontobutis hainanensis. The sequence continues at coordinate 1,014,768 of JALDNG010000128.1, forward strand.
TTTCGAACTCCTCCCACACCGTTTGTCCGATTTTACCAAAATTGAATCATAACATCTTCAGACCATGCTGACAAAGAGTTATGAGAATTAAGTTGATTAGTCAAACCGTTTGCGAATACCGTGCAAATGAATTTGACTTAATGCGCTCAAAAATGAAAGTCGGGCTATATCTCTGCAATGCTTTAATATTTTCTAACCAAACTTAGTAATTGTTATGGCAACCATGACTTGAGTCTGCCTGCAGAGTTTGAGGACTTTAGTTGTTTCACACATCAGTTTGGTTACTGCGCTGCCTCTAGGTCGACCGTGATAAACCATTCAATCAAAGTGCTAAAGACCATAGATGGCTTACTGGGCATTTCTGAGACTGCCAAGAGTCTTAGAAAATAGGGAATTACATAACATAACGTATTACATAGGAGCTGGACCATTAGCGATGCTGTTACCTGGGCATTTGAGTAGTCTTGGTTTTGTTAGAACTGCCGATTTAGTTTTTCACAATTTAAGTTGTAAACTGTCTAAACATACTGTATAACGTTTTGAGCATTAAAGCTCATGCCGACATAGCGGCAGCATCAGACCAACGGCAGTGAGCATCTAAAGACATTTCAATAAGACTTTTTAGACTGAAATCTTACTGAAATGTCTTTAGATGCTTACTGCCATTGGTCTGATGCTGCCGGCCATCAACACATTGAGTCTGCCTGCAGAGTTTGAGCACTCTAGTTGTTTCACACATCAGTTTGGTTACTGGTCGACCGTGATAAACCATTCAATCAAAGTGCTAAAGACCGTATTGATGATTTTTCAGCCATTTAGACTGAAGTCTTATTGAAATTTCTTTAACTGCTTACTGCCGTTGGTCTGATGCTGCCGGCTATGTCGGCATGAGATTGAATGCCGGCCTAGTGCTTGGCCCCGTCATGGCTGCTTGCAGCTATATTTATTATTATTATTATCCTGCAATGTAAGTCTATGGCAGCCCATAGAACCGTATGCTAAAAAGTTGTGAAATTTGGTACACTAATAGTGGACAGTGTGAGCTGTCATCCTAACCAATCTGAAGTGTCTACCTTAATCCCTCTAGCGCCACCAACTGTCCAAAGTCGGACTTATGTTTATGTTAATAACTTTTGAACCGTAAGACCTAGAATTAAAATTCTTTTTTCCTCTGATTCCTTAGCTCATGCCGATTCGAGTGCACCCTATGACGTCATTTTCCGCCATGATAGTTTTTCCGCCATTTTGAATTTTCTAAAAACGTACTTTTGCGAACTCCTCCTAGGCCGTAGCCCGATTTTTATGAAAATTGAACCAGATCTTCTTCAGACTATGCTGACTAAAAGTTATGAGAATAAAGTTGATTCTTCAAACCGTTGTCGAATACCGCGCAAATGAATTCGACTTAGTGCGCACAAAAATAAATGTTGGGGTATATCTCTGCAATGCTTTAACATATTCCAACCAAACTTAGTACGTGTTATGGCAACCATGTTTTGAGGATGCCTGCAGAGTTTTGGCGCAGCGCCTCCTAGTGGTCAGGAGATATAAAAAGTGAATTATTTGCTTATATCTTCTGAACGCTTTTGCCAAAAATCATAAAACTGGTCTCTTTAGATTCAGTGCGTCATGCCGAGTCCTGCGATACCAAATTTTCCCATATCGGCCATTTTGAGAGTCGGCCATTATGAATATTGTCAAAAGTGCTATATTTTTTGAACGCATTGCCGCATCATTATGAAACTTGGTATGTGTCTTGGGACCAAGCCCTGAAGGCACTCAAAAGTTTTGGGGCAGCGCCACCTTGTGGTCAAAAGTTATAACCCAAATCAATAAATATGCTAATAACTTTTGATTACGTTACCTATTGTAAAACAAATGGTCTTAATGTGTTCACTGGATCAAGCCGAGAGCACAGATAACAAATATGTCCTATTCGGCCAAACTTCCTGTTTGCCATGTTGTCTTTCTTTAAAACCTACTTTTTGAACTCCTCCCACACCGTTTGTCCGATTTTTACCAAAATTGAATCATAACATCTTCAGACCATGCTGACAAAGAGTTATGAGAATTAAGTTGATTAGTCAAACCGTTTGCGAATACCGTGCAAATGAATTTGACTTAATGCGCTCAAAAATGAAAGTCGGGCTATATCTCTGCAATGCTTTAATATTTTCTAACCAAACTTAGTAATTGTTATGGCAACCATGACTTGAGTCTGCCTGCAGAGTTTGAGGACTTTAGTTGTTTCACACATCAGTTTGGTTACTGCGCTGCCTCTAGGTCGACCGTGATAAACCATTCAATCAAAGTGCTAAAGACCATAGATGGCTTACTGGGCATTTCTGAGACTGCCAAGAGTCTTAGAAAATAGGGAATTACATAACATAACGTATTACATAGGAGCTGGACCATTAGCGATGCTGTTACCTGGGCATTTGAGTAGTCTTGGTTTTGTTAGAACTGCCGATTTAGTTTTTCACAATTTAAGTTGTAAACTGTCTAAACATACTGTATAACGTTTTGAGCATTAAAGCTCATGCCGACATAGCCGGCAGCATCAGACCAACGGCAGTGAGCATCTAAAGACATTTCAATAAGACTTTTAGACTGAAATCTTACTGAAATGTCTTTAGATGCTTACTGCCATTGGTCTGATGGTGCCAGCCATCAACACATTGAGTCTGCCTGCAGAGTTTGAGGACCTTAGTTGTTTCACACATCAGTTTGGTTACAGCGCTGCCTCTGGATTGGGCGTGATAAACCATTAAATCAAAGTGCTAAAGACCGTATTGATGATTTTTGGCCATTTAGACTGAAGTCTTACTGAAATATCTTTAGATGCTTACTGCCATTGGTCTGATGCTGCCGCCATCAACACATTGAGTCTGCCTGCAGAGTTTGAGCACTCTAGTTGTTTCACACATCAGTTTGGTTACTGGTCGGCCGTGATAAACCATTCAATCAAAGTGCTAAAGACCGTATTGATGATTTTTCAGCCATTTAGACTGAAGTCTTATTGAAATTTCTTTATATGCTTACTGCCGTTGGTCTGATGCTGCCGGCTATGTCGGCATGAGATTGAATGCCGGCCTAGTGCTTGGCCCGTCATGGCTGCTTGCAGCTATATTTAGGGCCAAGCACTCTCAGCCCCTATTGTATTCGTTAGATTTCTTATTATTATTATTATTATTATTCCGCATGGGAGTCTATGGTAGGCCATAGAACCGTATGCTAAAAAGTTGTGAAATTTGGTACACTAAAAGTGGACATTGTGAGCTGTCATCCTGACAAATCTGAAGTGTCTACCTTAATCCCTCTAGCGCCACCAACTGTCCAAAATCGGACTTATGTTTATGTTAATAACTTTTGAACCGTAAGGCCTAGAATTAAAATTCTTTTTTCCTCTGATTCCTTAGCTCATGACGATTCGATTGCACCCTATGACGTCATTTTCCGCCATGATAGTTTTTCCGCCATTTTGAATTTTCTAAAAAATGTACTTTTGCAAACTCCTCCTAGGCCGTTTGTCCGATTATCACGAAAATTGAACCAGATCATCTTCAGACTATGCTGACAAAAAGTTATTAAAAGAAAGTTGATTCGTCAAACCGTTTTGAATACTGCGCAAATAAAATTGACTTAATGCGCATAAAAATGAAAGTCAGGCTATATCTCTGCAATGCTTTAACATATTCCAACCAAACTTAGTACATGTTATTGCAACTAAGATTTGAGGATGCCTGCAGAGTTTTGGCGCAGCGCCTCCTAGTGGTCAGGAGATATGAAAAAGTGAATTATTTGCTTATATCTTCTGAACGCTTTTGCCAAAAATCATAAAACTGGTCTCTTTAGATTCAGTGCGTCATGCCGAGTCCTGCGATACCAAATTTTCCCATATCGGCCATTTTGAGCGTCGGCCATTATGAATATTGTCAAAAAGTGCTATATTTTTGAACGCATTGCCGCATCATTATGAAACTTGGTATGTGTCTTGGGACCAAGCCCTGAAGGTACTCAAAAGTTTTGGGGCAGCGCCACCTTGTGGTCAAAAGTTATAACCCAAATCAATAAATATGCTAATAACTTTTTATTACGTTAACCTATTGTAAAACAAATGGTCTTAATGTGTTCACTGGATCAAGCCGAGAGCACAGATACCAAATATGTCCTATTCGACAAACGTCCTGTTTGCCATGTTGTCTTTCTTTAAAACCTACTTTTTGAACTCCTCCCACACCGTTTGTCCGATTTTCACCAAAATTGAACCAGATCTTCTTCAGACTATGATGACAAAAAGTTATTAAAAGAAAGTTGATTAGTCAAACCGTTTGCGAATACCGTGCAAATGAATTTGACTTAATGCGCTCAAAAATGAAAGTCGGGCTATATCTCTGCAATGCTTTAATATTTTCTAACCAAACTTAGTAATTGTTATGTCAACCATGACTTGAGTCTGCCTGCTGAGTTTGAGGACCTTAGTTGTTTCACACATCAGTTTGGTTACTGCGCTGCCTCTGGATTGGACATGATAAACCATTCAATCAAAGTGCTAAAGACCGTATTGATGATTTTTCAGCCATTTAGACTGAAGTCTTATTAAAATGTCTTTAACTGCTTACTGCCATTGGTCTGATGCTGCCGCCATCAACACATTGAGTCTGCCTGCAGAGTTTGAGCACTCTAGTTGTTTCACACATCAGTTTGGTTACTGGTCGACCGTGATAAACCATTCAATCAAAGTGCTAAAGACCGTATTGATGATTTTTCAGCCATTTAGACTGAAGTCTTATTGAAATGTCTTTATATGCTTACTGCCATTGGTCTGATGCTGCCGGCTATGTCGGCATGAGATTGAATGCCGCCTAGTGCTTGGCCCGTCATGGCTGCTTGCAGCTATATTTAGGGCCAAGCACATGCGTAGCCCCTATTGTATTCGTTAGATTTCTTATTATTATTATTATTATTATTCCGCATGGGAGTCTATGGTAGGCCATAGAACCGTATGCTAAAAAGTTGTGAAATTTGGTACACTAAAAGTGGACAGTGTGAGCTGTCATCCTGACAAATCTGAAGTGTCTACCTTAATCCTCTAGCGCCACCAACTGTCCAAAGTCGGACTTATGTTTATGTTAATAACTTTTGAACCGTAAGGCCTAGAATTAAAATTCTTTTTTCCTCTGATTCCTTAGCTCATGACGATTCGAGTGCACCCTATGACGTCATTTTCCGCCATGATAGTTTTTCCGCCATTTTGAATTTTCTAAAAAATGTACTTTTGCGAACTCCTCCTAGGCCGTTTGTCTGATTATCACGAAAATTGAACCAGATCATCTTCCGGCTATCCTGACAAAAAGTTATTAAAAGAAAGTTGATTCGTCAAACCGTTTTTGAATACCGCGCAAATAAAATTGACTTAATGTGCATAAAAATGAAAGTCAGGCTATATCTCTGCAATGCTTTAACATATTCTCACCAAACTTAGTACATGTTATTGCAACTAAAATTTGAGGATGCCTGCAGAGTTTTGGCGCAGCGCCTCCTAGTGGTCAGGAGATATGAAAAGTCAATTATTTGCTTATATCTTCTGAACGCTTTTGCCAAAAATCATAAAACTGGTCTCTTTAGATTCAGTGCGTCATGCCGAGTCCTGCGATACCAAATTTTCCCATATCGGCCATTTTGAGCGTCGCCATTATGAATATTGTCAAAAAGTGCTATATTTTTTAACGCATTGCCGCATCATTATGAAACTTGGTATGTGTCTTCGACCAAGCCCTGAAGGTACTCAAAAGTTTTGGGGCAGCGCCACCTTGTGGTCAAAAGTTATAACCCAAATCAATAAATATGCTAATAACTTTTTATTACGTTAACCTATTGTAAAACAAATGGTCTTAATGTGTTCACTGGATCAAGCCGAGAGCACAGATACCAAATATGTCCTATTCGGACAAACGCCCTGTTTGCCATGTTGTCTTTCTTTAAAACCCTACTTTTTCGAACTCCTCCCACACCGTTTGTCCGATTTTCACCAAAATTGAACCAGATCTTCTTCAGACTATGATGACAAAAAGTTATTAAAAGAAAGTTGATTCGTCAAACCGTTTTCGAATACTGCGCAAATGAAATCAACTTAGTGCGCACAAAAATAAAAGTCAGGCTATATCTCTGCAATGCTTTAATATTTTCTAACCAAACTTAGTACGTGTTATGTCAACCATGACTTGAGTCTGCCTGCTGAGTTTGAGGACCTTAGTTGTTTGACACATCAGTTTGGTTACAGCGCTGCCTCTAGGTCGACCGTGATAAACCATTCAATCAAAGTGCTAAAGACCATATTGATGATTTTTCAGCCATTTAGACTGAAGTCTTATTGAAATGTCTTTAACTGCTTACTGCCATTGGTCTGATGCTGCCGGCCATCAACACATTGAGTCTGCCTGCAGAGTTTGAGCACTCTAGTTGTTTCACACATCAGTTTTGTTACTGCGCTGCCTCTAGGTCGACCGTGATAAACCATTCAATCAAAGTGCTAAAGACCGTATTGATGATTTTTCAGCCATTTAGACTGAAGTCTTATTGAAATTTCTTCATATGCTTACTGCCGTTGGTCTGATGCTGCCAGCCATCAACACATTGAGTCTGCCTGCAGAGTTTGAGCACTCTAGTTGTTTGACACATCAGTTTGGTTACTGGTCGACCGTGATAAACCATTCAATCAAAGTGCTAAAGACCGTATTGGTGATTTTCCGGCCATTTAGAATGAAGTCTTATTGAAATGTCTTTAACTGCTTACTGCCGTTGGTCTGATGCTGCCGGCCATCAACACATCAGTGTGGTTACTGCGCTGCCTCTGGATCGGACGTGATAAACCATTCAATCAAAGTGCTAAAGACCGTATTGATGATTTTTGAGCCATTTCGACTGAAGTCTTATTAAAATGTCTTTAACTGCTTACTGCCGTTGGTCTGACGCTGCCATCCATCAACACATTGAGTCTGCCTGCAGAGTTTGAGCACTCTAGTTGTTTCACACATCAGTTTGGTTACTGGTCGACGTGATAAACCATTCAATCAAAGTGCTAAAGACCGTATTGATGATTTTTCGCCATTTAGACTAAAGTCTTATTGAAATGTCTTTATATGCTTACTGCCGTTGGTCTGATGCTGCCGGCCATGTCGGCATGAGGTTTAATGCCGGCCTTGTGCTTGGCCCCGTCATTGCTGCTTGCAGCTATATTTAGGGGCCAAGCACCGAAGGTGCGTAGACCCTATTGAAACCGTTAGATTTCTTATTATCCTGCAATGTAAGTCTATGGCAGCCCATAGAACCGTATGCTAAAAAGTTGTGAAATTTGGTACACTCATAGTGGACAGTGTGAGCTGTCATCCTAACCAATCTGAAGTGTCTACCTTAATCCCTCTAGCGCCACCAACTGTCCAAAGTTGGACTTATGTTTATGTCAATAACTTTTGAACCGTAAGGCCTAGAATTAAAATTCTTTTTTCCTCTGATTCCTTAGCTCATGACGATTCGATTGCACCCTATGACGTCATTTTCCGCCATGATAGTTTTTCCGCCATTTTGAATTTTCTAAAAACGTACTTTTGCAAACTCCTCCTAGGCCGTAGCCCGATTTTCACGAAAATTGAACCAGATCATCTTCAGATTATGCTGACTAAAAGTTATTAAAAGAAAGTTGATTCACAAACCGTTGTCGAATACTGCGCAAATAAAATCAACTTAGTGCGCACAAGAATAAAAGTCAGGCTATATCTCTGCAATGCTTTAACATATTCTCACCAAACTTAGTACATGTTATTGCAACTAAAATTTGAGGATGCCTGCAGAGTTTTGGCGCAGCGCCTCCTAGTGGTCAGGAGATATGAAAACTGAATTATTTGTTTATATCTTCTGAACGCTTTTGCCAAAAATCATAAAACTGGTCTCTTTAGATTCAGTGCGTCATGCCGAGTCCTGCGATACCAAATTTTCCCATATCGGCCATTTTGAGCGTCGGCCATTATGAATATTGTCAAAAAAAGCTAGATTTTTTGAACGCATTGCTGCATCATTATGAAACTTGGTATGTGTCTTCGGGACCAAGCCCTGAAGGTACTCAAAAAGTTTTGGGGCAGCGCCACCTTGTGGTCAAAAGTTATACCCCCAATCAATAAATATGCTAATAACTTTTTATTACGTTAACCTATTGTAAAACAAATGGTCTTAATGTGTTCACTGGATCAAGCCGAGAGCACAGATAGCAAATATGTCCTATTCGGACAAACGTCCTGTTTGCCATGTTGTCTTTCTTTAAAAACCTACTTTTTCGAACTCCTCCCACACCGTTTGTCCGATTTTCACCAAAATTGAACCAGATCTTCTTCAGACTATGATGACAAAAAGTTATTAAAAGAAAGTTGATTCGTCAAACCGTTGTCGAATACTGCGCAAATAAAATCAACTTAGTGCGCACAAGAATAAAAGTCAGGCTATATCTCTGCAATACTTTAATATTTTCTAACCAAACTTAGTACGTGTTATGTCAACCATGACTTGAGTCTGCCTGCAGAGTTTGAGCACTCTAGTTGTTTCACACATCAGTTTGGTTACAGCGCTGCCTCTAGGTCGACCGTGATAAACCATTCAATCAAAGTGCTAAAGACCGTATTGATGATTTTTCAGCCATTTAGACTGAAGTCTTATTGAAATGTCTTTAACTGCTTACTGCCGTTGGTCTGATGCTGCCGGCCATCAACACATCAGTTTGGTTACTGCGCTGCCTCTGGATCGGACGTGATAAACCATTCAATCAAAGTGCTAAGGACCGTATTGATGATTTTTCGGCCATTTAGACTGAAGTCTTATTGAAATGTCTTTATATGCTTACTGCCGTTGGTCTGATGCTGCCGGCCATGTCGGCATGAGGTTTAATGCCGGCCTTGTGCTTGGCCCCGTCATTGCTGCTTGCAGCTATATTTAGGGGCCAAGCACCGAAGGTGCGTAGCCCCTATTGTATTCGTTAGATTTCTTCTTCTTATTATTATTATTATTATTATTCCGCATGGGAGTCTATGGTAGGCCATAGAACCGTATGCTAAAAAGTTGTGAAATTTGGTACACTAAAAGTGGACAGTGTGAGCTGTCATCCTGACAAATCTGAAGTGTCTACCTTAATCCCTCTAGCGCCACCAACTGTCCAAAGTCGGACTTATGTTTATGTTAATAACTTTTGAACCGTAAGGCCTAGAATTAAAATTCTTTTTTCCTCTGATTCCTTAGCTCATGACGATTCGATTGCACCCTATGACGTCATTTTCCGCCATGATAGTTTTTCCGCCATTTTGAATTTTCTAAAAATGTACTTTTGCGAACTCCTCCTAGGCCGTTTGTCCGATTATCACGAAAATTGAACCAGATCATCTTCCGCTATGCTGACAAAAAGTTATTAAAAGAAAGTTGATTTGTCAAACCGTTTTCGAATACCGCGCAAATAAAATTGACTTAATGCGCATAAAAATGAAAGTCAGGCTATATCTCTGCAATGCTTTAACATATTCTCACCAAACTTAGTACATGTTATTGCAACTAAGATTTGAGGATGCCTGCAGAGTTTTGGCGCAGCGCCTCCTAGTGGTCAGGAGATATGAAAAAGTGAATTATTTGCTTATATCTTCTGAACGCTTTTGCCAAAAATCATAAAACTGGTCTCTTTAGATTCAGTGCGTCATGCCGAGTCCTGCGATACCAAATTTTCCCATATCGCCATTTTGAGCGCCGGCCATAATGAATATTGTCAAAAGTGCTATATTTTTTGAACGCATTGCTGCTTCATTATGAAACTTGGTATGTGTCTTGGGACCACGCCCTGAAGGTACTCAAAAGTTTTGGGGCAGCGCCACCTTGTGGTCAAAAGTTATAACCCAAATTAATAAATATGCTAATAACTTTTTATTACGTTAACCTATTGTAAAACAAATGGTCTTAATGTGTTCACTGGATCAAGCCGAGAGCACAGATACCAAATATGTCCTATTCGGACAAACGTCCTGTTTGCCATGTTGTTTTTTTCCAAAACCTACTTTTTCAACTCCTCCCACACCGTTTGTCCTATTTTCACCAAAATTGAACCAGATCTTCTTCAGACTATGATGACAAAAAGTTATTAAAAGAAAGTTGATTCGTCAAACCGTTGTCGAATACTGCGCAAATGAAATCAACTTAGTGCGCACAAAAATAAAAGTCGGGCTATATCTCTGCAATGCTTTAATATATTCTAACCAAACTTAGTAATTGTTATGGGAACCATGACTTGAGTCTGCCTGCAGAGTTTGAGGACCTTAGTTGTTTCACACATCAGTTTGGTTACAGCGCTGCCTCTGGATTGACGTGATAAACCATTCAAACAAAGTGCTAAAGACCGTATTGATGATTTTTGAGCCATTTAGACTGAAGTTTTATTGAAATGTCTTTAACTGCTTACTGCCATTGGTCTGATGCTGCCGGCCATCAACACATTGAGTCTGCCTGCAGAGTTTGAGCACTCTAGTTGTTTCACACATCAATTTGGTTACTGCGCTGCCTCTAGGTCGACCGTGATAAACCATTCAATCAAAGTGCTAAAGACCGTATTGATGATTTTTGAGCCATTTAGACTGAAGTCTTATTGAAATGTCTTTAACTGCTTACTGCCATTGGTCTGATGCTGCCGCCATCAACACATTGAGTCTGCCTGCAGAGTTTGAGCACTCTAGTTGTTTCACACATCAGTTTGGTTACTGGTCGACCGTGATAAACCATTCAATCAAAGTGCTAAAGACCGTATTGATGATTTTTCAGCCATTTAGACTAAAGTCTTATTGAAATTTCTTTATATGCTTACTGCCGTTGGTCTGATGCTGCCGGCTATGTCGGCATGAGATTGAATGCCGCCTAGTGCTTGGCCCGTCATTGCTGCTTGCAGCTATATTTATTATTATTATTATTCCGCATGGGAGTCTATGGTAGGCCATAGATTCGTATGCTAAAAAGTTGTGAAATTTGGTACACTAAAAGTGGACAGTGTGAGCTGTCATCCTGACAAATCTGAAGTGTCTACCTTAATCCCTCTAGCGCCACCAACTGTCCAAAGTCGGACTTATGTTTATGTTAATAACTTTTGAACCGTAAGGCCTAGAATTAAAATTCTTTTTTCCTCTGATTCCTTAGCTCATGACGATTCGATTGCACCCTATGACGTCATTTTCCGCCATGATAGTTTTTCCGCCATTTTGAATTTTCTAAAAAATGTACTTTTGCGAACTCCTCCTAGGCCGTTTGTCCGATTATCACGAAAATTGAACCAGATCATCTTCCGACTATGCTGACAAAAAGTTATTAAAAGAAAGTTGATTCGTCAAACCGTTTTTGAATACCGCGCAAATAAAATTGACTTAATGCGCATAAAAATGAAAGTCAGGCTATATCTCTGCAATGCTTTAACATATTCTCACCAAACTTAGTACATGTTACTGCAACTAAGATTTGAGGATGCCTGCAGAGTTTTGGCGCAGCGCCTCCTAGTGGTCAGGAGATATGAAAAAGTGAATTATTTGCTTATATCTTCTGAACGCTTTTGCCAAAAATCATAAAACTGGTCTCTTTAGATTCAGTGCGTCATGCCGAGTCCTGCGATACCAAATTTTCCCATATCGGCCATTTTGAGCGTCGGCCATTATGAATATTGTCAAAAAGTGCTATATTTTTTGAACGCATTGCTGCATCATTACAAAACTTGGTATGCGTCTTCGGGACCAAGCCCTGAAGGTACTCAAAAAGTTTTGGGGCAGCGCCACCTTGTGGTCAAAAGTTATAACCCAAATCAATAAGTATGCTAATAACTTTTTATTACGTTAACCTATTGTAAAACAAATGGTCTTAATGTGTTCACTGGATCAAGCCGAGAGCACAGATACCAAATATGTCTTATTCGGACAAACATCCTGTTTGCCATGTTGTCTTTCTTTAAAAACCTACTTTTTAGAACTCCTCCCACACCGTTTGTCCGATTTTCACCAAAATTGAACCAGATCTTCTTCAGACTATGATGACAAAAAGTTATTAAAAGAAAGTTGATTCGTCAAACCGTTGTCAAATACTGCGCAAATGAAATCAACTTAGTGCGCACAAAAATAAAAGTTGGGCTATATCTCTGCAATGCTTTAATATATTCTAACCAAACTTAGTAATTGTTATGGCAACCATGACTTGAGTCTGCCTGCAGAGTTTGAGGACCTTAGTTGTTTCACACATCAGTTTGGTTACAGCGCTGCCTCTGGATCGGACGTGATAAACCATTCAATCAAAGTGCTAAAGACCGTATTGACGATTTTTGGCCATTTAGACTGAAGTCTTACTGAAATGTCTTTAGATACTTACTGCCATTGGTCTGATGCTGCCAGCCATCAACACATTGAGTCTGCCTGCAGAGTTTGAGCACTCTAGTTGTTTCACACATCAGTTTGGTTACTGGTCGACCGTGATAAACCATTCAATCAAAGTGCTAAAGACCGTATTGGTGATTTTCCGGCCATTTAGAATGAAGTCTTATTGAAATGTCTTTAACTGCTTACTGCCGTTGGTCTGATGCTGCCGGCCATCAACACATCAGTGTGGTTACTGCGCTGCCTCTGGATCGGACGTGATAAACCATTCAATCAAAGTGCTAAAGACCGTATTGATGATTTTTGAGCCATTTCGACTGAAGTCTTATTAAAATGTCTTTAACTGCTTACTGCCGTTGGTCTGACGCTGCCGGCCATGTCGGCATGAGGTTTAATGCCGGCCTTGTGCTTGGCCCCGTCATTGCTGCTTGCAGCTATATTTATTATTATTATTATTTTTAAACATTACCAACCCAACTAATGTCAGTGAATGCAGAAGTGATGTGGAAAGTCACATATTGATTTTTAATTGTAAAGAAATAAAATTAGTAGTGAAGAAATGTATTTACTACACTATTTATTCCTGGTGTTTTTTGTTTGGCCTCTGTCTAAGCACAAACTGCTCTATCTACACAGCAGCTAATAAAGTTTCCTTAAAGGAGCTCAGAGTGTGATTGGACCGATCCATCAGAGCAGAGCACTATCTGTGAGCACAGTGCTCTTTAGTCCAGTGTGGTTCAGTCTCAGGACTTTACACACTCTATTTGTAATAAGGCTGTTAGTCTGACTCAGACCAACACTGGCAAGAAGAAGGAATTTCAATGCATAATGTAGTACAGTGTTATTACATAATGTGTAAAAAAAAATAAATAAAAATAAAATAAAAAAAGCTGTAATACAAGCAAAAGAAAACAAAAACAAAAAACGTGTTGTCAGGGTCACTTGAAAAAAAGGTAGATATAAGGACATAAAAACTAAAGAAGAATAATAGCAGAAAAGAAAGTTTTTGATGCATACAACTGTGAGTGTTAGAAATTGGAAACATTAAAATATGTGTTTTGAGTTCAAGTATGTAGAAAATATTTACTGTTTTTCTAGAAAGGTTTGAACCTTTATCATGTGTTCAGCATTATGAAAAAGTTGGAGCTGCTAGTATGAGCTAACAGTACAACCTTACGGCTCTAAAATTGCTCAGATTTTAGATGAATTATTTGTCCCTTTAATAATGAAATATCCCAAAAAACTGAATGGTGCTTGAAAATGCTTCAAAAATGGACTTCAAATGCATCAATGATTGATTATAATCAATGATTTCAATACTAAGTGTTTGCGTTCTGAAGACATTTGTGGTGAAATAAGATCAAACACCAAAAATAAGAAATAAAATAGTAAAAAAAAATCTGATTGAATAGAAGCAAATAAAAAAATCCTTTCAAGAAAATTTAGTACATATCATTTCTATAGTTGCATAAAATGTTATTCTTTTCAATGAGAATTGTTTGGTTTACAGTGATTATTCTGTCCTTTTTGTTTGTTCAAAAGCAAAGAAAACATACCTGCGCTTTTGTTAAATGACTTGCCTGAAATAAGTCAGGTCCAAGATAAGTGTACCATACTATTTTGGCCTCCCCATGGCAGTGGTCCCAACAGTGAGGATAAGGTCACAAAAGAAGTTGAAGCAAACTCATCAATACTCGATTTACCTGAATGACTGCTGGTTTAGAGATGAGTGTTCCTGGATTAACTACTTCCACCACAGACTCGGGGACCACAGCGCTCTTCATACACGACATGTTAAAGCTATACACGTCGTCCCAGAATGCAATGCGCTCCCTGTGTTTTTGAGTGTCTCCAATTGCTGCCAGGCTGATGTTACACAAGTCTGGGTACACTGAGAAAAATAAGAGACAGAGTTAAAGTTAGTCTAATGGTCAAGTGCAATAGTTAGTACCCCTCCAGAAAGTGGACCTACAGCCGATGAATCTTTGTTAAAAGTGTTTCCCACTTTGTCTCATTTTTGGCAGAAATTCTGTTAAAAAAATAATGGGTGGGTAATTAAGTCATATGCAGTACTTAGTTATATTAGCTTTTAATTCACCTACATAGCAACCATTAAATGTGAGGGGAACAGGTGAAATCATTTTTCCACCTTCATTAAAAGTACAAGATTACAGAAAACTAGATTATTTTCTTAAGGTTTCTGCCCTACTAGTTTTCAATTGCCTCTGACATCTTTCTATTTTTTATCCTGAAAAGTCTGACTGAGATTGCTAATCTTCTCTGCAAGGGAGTCCTAGCTCCATTGGCAACCCATAGAACATCAATCGTTATTAAAGTTATAATCAGGGCAAATATGAATATAATATGAATAATTCAGTGTTATGTCGCAGTAGGCAGATTTAATCAAGGCCATGTTGTGGGAGTGGACATGTGCATTCATTTAAACTCTGCTGTAAATGACTGAATTCATCACATGCCGACCCTCGACCAGTGTGTCCTACTTAAACTGAAAGCAAAAGTCCAGTGATTTACCAAGGAACCAAAGAATGGAAAAATAAATAAAAAAGCAGAGGAAAGCTGGAGCGCACACTGTGTTCAGACTTTACAAGCCACTTGCTGTTAAAAGTGTACAGCTTACTTTGCTTTCAGGGCCAACAGGTAGCATTCACACTAAACACAAGACAAGTGAGCAGTGAACATTCATTTTCATGTTCCTCAGATCCAGCAGAGTATAGTGAATGAGGAAGGGTCCCTCAGTTTCAACCTCTGGGAAGAAGCTGTGTTATAGCCTTTTTCTGACTCTGAGACTGCCTTTTGTCTGAGGGAGGAGTATGAACAGTTTGTGTACAGTCTTCTGTCCGAGGGAGGAGTGTGAACAGTTAATGTGTTAGTGGGACGGATTTTTCATAATGTAGGTGGCTCTGGTCCTGTGCAATTTGTTTCTCCTGAAGAATAAATCAGAGCCAAAACTTATCAGCTTGAACCCTGCCTGTTTTGCTGTGAATTATCATATATAATATAATAATAATATAGCGTTCTTTCAATTTCCATTTTGAAATTAAAAGACAGCAAATTGAAAAACACATATTTTGTTTCAAAATTGGTAAACAAAAATGGAAAAACGGTCCGTATTTTGTCCTCTAAACCAAATTACTGAAAATGGGAAATGACTCTTACACAGATTACGTGGCAGCCAACGGATTTTCATCCTGATGTGAGAAAACTAAAAACGTAAAACAGCTGTTTCTCTATTATTATATTATTTGTTTTTTGTTTTAAAAATAAAAATTGGGAAACAAAAAACAGCATTAACACATTAAGGTAATAAATTAAAATGGAAAAATTAAATTAATTAAACAACTGGATATTTAATATTCTGATATGTAACTACAAGTTAGCTTTGTGGCTACAACGAGAACTGGAGAAGGCTTTGCGATGAAAAACACCCCAAGTCTGGAGCTTTGAAGCTTCCCTCAGAGCAGCAAGACGAGTGCAACAGAGACTGGGACTGGAGCAGCTCAGAACGGGGCAGGAGGGAATGTTTTTGGAGCACAGAAGAGCGCTGGGTCGGCTGTAGAGAGAGTTTAATGCATTGGGCCGTCAAACAATCCATTGGCCACCACGTAATCTGTGTAAGAGTCGTTTCCCATTTTTTAGTATTTGGATTTGTTTTAGTATTTTTTTTTAGTATACAAAAAACTGTATACGGACCGTTATTTCATATTTGTTTAAAAAAAAATTATCAAAATGTAAGTTGTTATACAATTTCTATCTTTTAATTTTAAAAAGGAAATTGAATGGCCGCCACGTACACAGACCCAGCAGGGACGCTGTTGTTTTGAGCTCCCCTTCGTAGTTGGACTGTGCTCCTTGAGACCACATTGCCCCACATTAAAGTGGTTTCATTACTGTTTTTGTTTTAATTTTTCCCTACAGAAGTCCATCTAAAGCTTCAGTCTAATGTAAAAAAACACTGTCGTAAAAACTCACTGGCAAAGAACCGGTGCCCTCCTCTTTTTCCTCAGTTTGACCATGAGCAACAGTTTTCTCTGCATTAGCTTCTTTTTGCCGACTGTGCCATAATGAATGTTTGAGACGGACTGAGGAGTGTTTTTGTGTGTAGTGGCCAAGCCTCACTCATGGAACCTCTTATATGGTCCTCGAGTAAGGGCGCAGCCATACGACGAAATACAGCGATATACCGCCATCCACCAGAGGGCAGGCTCCAAAAGCGGAAATATAAGGAGAAACCCAATGGCGACTTTACAAGTGTAAAAAATCATGTTTACAGCCTGGTACAAAAGATGGCCCCGGTCTCTAGAGCTAAGTTTTTACTATGTGACAACTCTGGGGGGGAGACTCGAGACTTCCGCCACACTTCTTCACTTGAAGGGACAGCGGGTTGCCAGCTGGTCTCCACCCAATTCTCGCATGGCTAGTTTTTCCACCAAGAGGCACTGATGAAAATCCTGCAAAGCTTTTCTTTAAATCTGGTGAATACCTTGAGTTTTTTGGTAAATACATGAATGTATGCAATGCATCAACAATAAATATCTGCACTAACGTTTTTTTTAATAACCAACTATGTCACCTAATCAGTGCAACCCTATAAATAACATAGGATTTTTCTTTTTATTTCAAAAATAGCAAAACAGACAGTTGGCAGATAAAGTGCATATTTAAAATTAGTCCATCAGAGTAAAGGGGAAGGAAATATTGCCATAGCTAAGGGTGAGACATTAAATTTGTCTTGACCGACATTAAGTTTACTGACAGCAGTAAAAGACACAACTTAATGAACCACCTACAAGACCTGAATTGACTTCTGATATAAAATTCAGTGTGTTATGATATTGCTTATTGAAACTATGCCATTGTGAATGGGCTGCAATAAGCTAATGTTAGCACAAAAATGACTTTTTAGGGGGTGAGTCATCTTCTCTTTAAACCAGGTTGCTGACAAATCTTAAACAGCCCTTTGTCCATAAATATTCAAGTGAGTGCCAAAGACTATATCTATTTAGTGAACTCTGAATGTGTGATTTCACAGTTTAAGCCTGAGGACTGAATGTCACTAATGTGACTTCTCAGCAGGGAAACAAGGGAAACAAGTGGCCAACGGCAACTCAGGCCTGGACTAATCACCAAACAAATTAATGTCATAAGAATCTATGTTGACGAAGAGAAAAGACATTAGGCTCATGTTTAAAGCTCATTTTGAAACATTGATAATGTTCATTTGACAATACAACTAAGTATACATTTGTGTCAGGAATTAACAGATAGTTTCTATACTATCTGTCAAAACTTCAGCCTATAAATGAGGCACTGAAAACCATTAATCTGTATTTTAATTAACTTAATGTTAACAGAATGACACAACCACATGTATTTTGACTTTCTTTGTGTCTTCTAAAGCAGAGTAGAAATATTTAGTTGTAGCAATTATTATTTTTTAAACTTTAACATCTTTATCTTCACCACTGTCCTCTTTTTTTTTGTCCACATGCCTCTGTTTGGTCTTTGCAACCCGTCTATTTCCTTCCCAATCAGCAGCCTCTGTCTGTCCTCAGGTTTGGTCAAAAGCTCGAAACTGAATGACAAATGCTGAAGTGTGAGCTCTGACAGTCACAGGGTCAGGCAGGTTTGGGCTCATAATGAACAGGCCATGACTTGGCCATCACTGAACTGTCACATCCATTACTGCACTTTATGGCCCGATGTGTCGAAGGTTGTGTGCGACGGAGCGCTAACACACGACCGAGACACAAGGATTAACATCTGAGCCATTGAGGGGTGAGATGCACTGTAGCGTTCTCAAAAAAAAAAGAAAAAACACTTCATCAATGCTAACTTTGTTTAGCACTAGTTAGCAAAAGCAATAACGTCAATGAGTTGCAGAAATGTATATCATTATAAAGTGCTATCAAAATATGAAAAATTTAAAATTAAAATGTTGAATAAACACGTTATATACTTTACCTGTGATGCTGAGCCTAGGCTAACAGCCTCAGGTCTGTTTTTAGCCATCTTTCACCTTTGACGCATGCGTGTTAGATGGACTTGATTTTTGATTATCTACCCTGGGACGGCAGTGACGTCATTTGAACAGTTTTTTTACTCGTACCCACAAACTTGAATTCGTGTTCATAGTGAAGAATTCGTAGTCGTAGAAATCAGAGTTGTAGTCATGAATGTCTACAGTCATCGCTTGTAGAGTCACACTCACATAAAAACAAATGTAATTTTATTGACTCACATATATAAAAACGTAATTTTGCAAGCACACATTTACGCACAAATGTTTAAAAATACAAATACGAATGCTTAAAGTTGTGCATACATCTTTTTGAAAGTGATCTTACACCATAAAACGTAGGATCGTTGGGAATCCCTGACCACCAGTTTACACTGCTCCGCCATGTACTTCACAGCAAATACGTAACGATGTTTTCAATTAAACTAATTACACAGAATTCACTCAGCTCCGCTCGGGTCCGCACTGATGCGCAGCAGTTCATTTTTTGTCGTAGCCAAACCTCATCAATCTGAACAGATCAGATCACAAGTGGAAACTGTATGTGCACAACATTTGGATTTTCAATGTAATACAAAAATCTACCGACAAATCTTTCCCATTCTAATATTAACATGATTTAGCATTAAATGCAATAAGATCTGCAAAAACAAAGCTTTTTTGTGCCTGATGTAAAGAGAAAAAAACCAGTGAAGTGATGTTTATTTGAACAACAAAGCGTTCTCAAACTAAACCAGTTTCCTGGTCCTTCCACTTCTAAATAAACACTTGTTTTGGTCCCGCACAGATTCTAATCAACGGCTTTTACCATCTCGTACGCACATGCTCTTCTGAGCTGCTCAGTGATCCACACTTCAGCGGAGCGGAAATGCATCGAGTGGGCTACGGTCTGCAACGTTGTTCCGCAGCGGAGCAGTGTAATTTCAGAAGACGGATTGAAATGCAAGACATTGAACTAATATTAATATTACTTGGGCGAGAACGTATAATTTTATTATTTTAAGGCAGAGCGTCAGACTTGACCCTGATTCCATCTGTTTCTTTTGTTTTCTTAATGTTGTCTTTTGTTGTTTCTTGGAAAGCGCCTTGTGCACCTTTTGGCTGTTGTAAGGCGCTATATAAATAATATTTGATTGATTGATTGATTGATTGATTGATAATTTAAAGTTAGATTATTGCTAATACAAGTTTAGTAAAACGCAGTTAAAAGGTTGAAAGAAAGTTTATGTTACTGCACTGAAAGGTAAACTTGAGTTTGAATTAACTGAGTTGAATGAGCCTGTAATTGCCTTGAAATTGTGTGTAAGATAAGTGGTATTAAACTTAAGTAAATTTATTTTTTTATATATTTATTTTTAATAACAGAGGTGTGTTGCTTACAGTGGAGGTAAAAACCACTAAGTGATGTTGCTGCTCTTAGCAACTTAGCGGTAGCTGCTGCGTTGGTTACAATGAAGCTTCAGTTTGTAACAGGTTCATGACATGTTAAGGGGTGACTCAGCAGAAAGTCTGTCTTTTTTTTTGGGACCAAAATGATGGAGTTGATTGTGTAAGTAACATGTGATTACACAGTGGATATGCTACTAAATACAGTTACTTGAGCCATAGGAGCTGGAATGGTCCAGTCTGTAGCAAGATCTACAGTTTACTGTAAGTGAGCAGACCCCTCACAGTCACAGAAGTGGAGCTGCAGCTTTGTTAAGCTGTCCAGTGTTCAACCCTGATACAATCCCTCTGTATACAGACAAGATTCACTGACTACAGAAACATTCAGTTGCACTAAAAGCTATAAAATACATGCTATAGTGCTCTCATAAAAGTAGCTGTATAAAAGTTAAACCTCTTTCAGCTAGGTTACAGTAAACCAAGTTTAATTCAAACCAGGTCAAAATCTTGGTGCAAAACATTGACATGGCATGAATTGGTGGCATACAGTACCAGAACCTGGCTGCTGAGCAGTAGTAAGACAATCAGAGGCTAAAGGGGGGTTGTAGTGAATGGGCCTCTCCAGATTCATGGCTTTGACATCTGTGTCCTTCTCGACTCACTGCTCTGGGCCCGTTTGTCAAACCCCCACCCCTTCAACCCTGCTATTTTCCATTGGTCGGCTGTGAAAGAGCGAAAGACGGTGGCTGTAAGAGAAAAAGAGGGAGGAGGTGGTGGTGGTCAGGGGACAAAACCAATGTCTTTTCCCCAAACGCAGCACCGTGCCAGGAATGAGGGGACACATTTAAGGATGAATCTGAGGTTAATGTAGTGCAGAAAATGAGCAAAAGCCTGCTGCGGTCCCTCTAATGTGGTTTAAACACACATACAGCGCGGCAGAGTTGACTTGTGGACATAACTCAGAGTTGACGTGATCGTACACAGCTTAAAATCAACCGGGGAAGTCAAGTGGAGCCATCTAACACAACAGAAAAACTGAAATATAAGCACATTAGTCTACAGAGCAGGAAACATCACTTGTGGAAAGCATTTAAGGGTTTCTTATAAACAAAGCCTACACTTAAAATGTGAAAGAAAGCGTTAAAAGTAATAATAATAATGGATTGAATTTATATTGTGCTTTTCAAGGATTTACAGAGTCCATTATTCATTCACTCCATATCACACACTGGAGGTGGAGACTTGGCAGCCATTTTGCTTCTACGGACTCTCCGACCTCCAAACATAGTCACACATTCATTCACCAGTGTCACAGACACTGGAGGCTAGGTGGGTTAAGTGTCTTGCCCAAGGATACAACGACTGGGCAACTGGAGTGAGCGAAAATACAACCGCCAACTTTCCGGTTATAGGACGACCGCTCTACCACCTGAGCCATTGCGCAAATTTATAGTTATTGTAATTTTATTGTTCGCAATATCCATAACCATTTTGAAAAGGTCTTTCTATTTTTTTATATATATTTTAATATATATTTTCTAAATCAAATTCAATTAGTTGAACTTTTTTGACTATTTTTTTTTTTTCTTTTTTTGAACATTCAAATATTGGAGCACATAGTTATTGCATATAAAATGTTTTTCTTATATCGTGCAGGCCAAGACACTAAAATGTTTTATCTTAGTGTAGACAACAAATGCAGTGGTCTTTATGATGTAGCAAGAACTCTTACACAGCTGCATGGAATGGGTTTCCAAGAGCAAGCAGCTGCATCCAAACCTTACATCGCCAAGTGCAATGCAAAGCGTTGGATGCAGTCGAGTAAAGCACGATGCCACTGGACTCTAGAGCAGAAAGACGTGTGGAACGCAAGTTATTTTCAGACACTCATTTTTTTTACCTATATATCTCACAAACTAAAGAATACCAACTCTAAATTCTGCACATATGCTACTGGCTACATGGACAAGTATCAAGGCTTTCAACAAAGTCTGAAGCAAATCCAAGATACGTACAATCATATGAAGTACAATCAGTTGTTTTATATCACTATTAAAAAACAAAACAAATACAGGCTCAAAGTGTAAAGAAATGTTTACAATCTGCAATTTCGGGCCATATCCTGAATAAAAATATATACAATACAAAAATAAACAATCAAGGTCTTTGCACAGTCTAGTGTAGGGGTCTCCAACCTTTTTTCATTAGAGAGCATCTTTTACTAAATGAAAATGGCGGAGAATTACATTTATTTTCATAACTAATTTCAACCCAAACAAAATACATTTTACCTTTAACCCTGAAGTTTTACAAAATGTTGGTGTCTATACTTAAATAATGCAATAAAACATAACAAAAAACATTTAGTTCAACTGCATGTGCATTTTGTATATGTAAAGTTGTGCAGTTTACATACCCTGGCAGAATTTGTGATTTTTGGGCCATTTTTAAAAGAAAATGAAAGATAACACAAAAACATTTTTTTTACTCACAGTTAGTGGTTGGGTGAAGCCAATTATTGTCAAACAATTGTGTTTAATCTTTTTAAATCATAATGACAACAGAAACTACACAAATGACCCTGCTCATGGGCTGTCTTTCATGAACTGCACATTTGAGATCTCCCCAGAGTGTCTCAATGATAGTGAGGCCAGTCCAGAACCTTCACTTTATTAACATTTACATTTATTCATTTAGCTGATGCTTTTATCCAAAGCGACTTACATTGTTCTACAGTAATTACCAGTGTTACAGCCACTGGAGGCAAGGTGGGTTAAGTGTCTTGCCCAACGACACAACGACAGTATGAAGTGTGGGGAGAGTGGGAATCGAACCGCCTACCTTCCGGTTGAAGGACGACCGCTCCCACTGAGCTACTCCCGCCCCACTTTATGCTGCTGTAGCTAATGACAGGTCGACTTAGCCTTGTGCTTTTGATTGTTGTCATGTCACATCCAAGTACGTCCCATGAGCAGATTCAGGTAAGATGAGTGCAAATTTTCCTTTTTTGCTTTTCCCATAGCTCAGAATACAGATACGTCAGTGCAGCACCTGGATGAGAGATGCAAGGGTCAGGAGCCAAGGGCGTAGTGGCTTAGAGGTAGAGCGGTCATCTTATAACCGGAAGTTTGGTGGCTCGATTTCCGCTCTCCTCACAGTTCATACTGTGAGGAGATCACACCACTGTCTTGGGCAAGACAGTGGTGTTCCAGCTATAACACTGGGGGGTGAATAAAAGCTTAATGTAAAGCGCTTTGAGTGCCTACTAGGTGGAAAAGCGCTATATAAAATCAATGCCATTTGGCAAAACACTCACTAACCTTTTATACACAGACATTAGTTACAAGAAAACAGATCACAGGGGAGGATGGTTACTTTTAGTAGCCATTTAAACACGTTTATGTGCATGTTATCAGGCCAAAATCACCAGGATATGTAAACTTTTGATCAGGGTCATTTGGGTAGTTTCTATTGTCATTATGATTTATATATATAAAAAAGAGTAAACACAGTTGTTTGACAACTATGAATAAAAAAAAAGTTTTTTGTGTTGTCATTCATATGAAAAAAAATTCACAAAAAAAAAAAAAACACAAATTCTGCCAGGGTATGTAAACTTATAAGCACAACTGTATATGGCGCACTCCTCTCTCCTACTCCTCTCCTTCCATTCTGTTCAGAGCATCTGTGTATGAGCACTTAAATCCTTGTCTGTCCTCACATTATTGGTTAGCAGCACGTGACTTTCAGTTGACTCACTGCAGAAAGCGCCTGTAGCATCGAGAGCATCATGTCAGTCTGTCTTGTATTACTTTACAAAAATAAATCAATAAATTGTTCATGACGGGATCCATCACTAATTCATTAAATCTTTTGTGAGTTACCTGCAAAGAAATTGGAGTAAATTTGAAAGCCACGTGTTGAAGATCCCGGTCAAAGACAATTTCTGAAAATGCCATCTAATAACACAATCTAATTTTAATATTTCAAAAGTTATGCCTCCTTGTTGTTTTGCAGAAGCCTAGATTTTGGCTTGAGAGGTTTTCTTTAAAAAAAAAAAATCTGAATACCACACAAAACTAAAACTAAACAAACCTCCAAATTTGCACATCTGCTACTGGTTACATTGGCAATGATCACAGCAAGTTTGAAGTACAATTATGAATATTGTCCATTACTGTTCCTTGGGTTCAATATTTCTATTTATCTGTTATTTTTATAACTGTACTTTGTAAGATGACCATAAATAAAATCGATTATTATTAGAGTAATTTAATTCACTTCCTGTCTTATCAATTTTTTTTTTTAATTTCTTGCCAGTTCTATGTAATTCCTGTTTCCCCACACAATCAAATATAATTAAGCAAACAATTAATTAATCTTTCTAAAATATATGAAACCATTTTTTTTCCTTTGGTACTCAAAGTTTGAAAATTATGGGGAACTACAATTTCTGGATTAAAGAAATGATAACAAACCTGAGCCACCATCCGCCAAGTAAAGGTCTCTGGCGTAAAGCACGGAGTCCAACATTGACTCAAACAACAGGAAGTAACCCTGAAAAAAAAAAAGATGGATTTAACAGGATGGATGGATATGAACAAAATTCAACAATATTAAATGGTTTTGAAGATATTTTTGCTGGCCCTACAAAAGGTATAACATTTATTTAAACAGGTTTTTCATTGTATCTAAGACAGGTTGAGTTGTTTTTTTAAATTAATTCAAAATGGTTACACATTGCTATGAACAGGTTTTAGTGGGATTACAGTTTGTAGATGGATCCAAAATATTAAAAAAATATGAGTTGGATGTGTCACATAATTTCAAATGTGGGTTGTTCACACTATTTCCTTCTTAACAACAGAGAGAAACCCACATTATCCGTAGGCACTGACAGCCTCTGACGTACTCTGTTACCCACAATTCCCTGGCTTTGACCCTGAGGTGACCCTGCGTTCAGCTCGGGTGATCGTCCCATTAACCGTAGGATTATTCCATTAAATCTGGAATTGGCTCCTGTCCACACAGTGCTGGTTTGAATTGGAGTGGCACTTTCAGCTGACAAATGCCTTTTGGTTCTTCCTGGTTCAATGGAATCAAACAATCAGATGACAGCGACGGACAGCAATGGACACAATCATTTTGACCCATGTCAAAATGACATCTGACCAGGGTTAGGATCAGAGATGGGACAGATGTCAGGACAGGACAAACAGAAGAGGAAATAAAGAACACTGTAGTTCTCCTGCTAGTGAAGGAGATAGGGGCAGTCATTTTGTTCTCTCTCCCTCTGTTGCCGTGGCCTAATTAATTACACACAAATTTAAAAAGTGCACAAGTCACACAAAAATTGATATGAACTAACTTCAACACAGTGTCCCAACAGAAGACAGAGTGCTGTCAGTTTGAATTGTTCCCACAAACAAAAGAAATATGAGAAGTAAAAAACAAAACAAAAAAGTCATATTAATGATTAAATTAATTTTCTAATGTAATATGTTACAAATTTTTACAGGAGAATAAATATTTATAATTTTATTTAATCCAAACTGTGTTCTTATCTAATTTTAAAGGACTACTAATCCTGTAAAATGTATTAAACCTTGTCATGTGAAGCTGCTCAATGGTCAGATCGTTCTAAAAAATGTAATAACATAACAGCACAAACTATTTTTTCAACAGCACAAACCAGAACATGGGGTGCCAGCTTCACGGAGGGCCTGCTGCTGCGGTCTCCGTTGACAGCAGTGAGTGGAGAGGCACGTGGCAAGGACATGTTGCACATTGTGCTCAAAACCAGTGGCAGTTTTAAAAGAAGTAAAATTAAATTTGTGCTGAGGGCCAACTGTGCACCTTTCATAAAGAGCGTTGAGAACCGGGTTGAGCAGGTGCTTGATACCATGACGTTGTAATTTTTGTCTCAACTTGGTACTGGGACTTTTGACAACACTAATAGACTAAATAGATTAATCTTAAACTGATTGCAATTGGGGATACTACCAACATATGTAGATGGACAATTTAACCCTTGGATGCACAACCTACCAATACCTACACTCTTCCACAAGTGGGGTCAAAAATGACCACAATTGAAATCAATGTGTTTTTGCAGTAAACTAAAGACATTTCTCTAATTTTTGATTTAAGATTATATATTTTGTTCAAACAAAAGAGTAATTTTTTTTTTACATGTACATTTTTTACTTTTTGTTCACACATTTAGCACTTAACAATCAATCATTTCAATCAGTTGTCAAAAGAGCGGCAGTAGCTCAGGCGGTTCGATTCTCACTCTCCCCACAGTTCATACTGTTGTTGTGTCCACTTAACCCACCTTGCCTCCAGTGGCTGTAACACTGGTAATTACTGTAGAACAATGTCACTTTGGATAAAAGCTTCAGCTAAATGAATAAATGTAAATGTAAATGTAAAACATCTTTGTGTGTTCCTATGTTTGGAACGAACGGACAGAGAACATTCAAAAGGTCCGGAGACCATAACACTGTCCACGCATATGTACAAAAATCTCCTCTCACTGTGTGCAGCTGTCACACTTCCTGCTTCTGGCTGTGACCAATTGCACACAGGGGTACTGCATTTCCAACAGCAATCCATGGCTTTGCCATCTTTGTTTCTTTGACACAACTGGCACCGCTTTCTCTTCTGCTGGCCCTGTGTGCTTCTTTCCTGTGGCCGGATCGCAGCAGTTTTTGTCACTCCACACCTTCCTATTTCTTTCAGTTATGAAGGTTGGTAGGGTCGTGGTACTTTCCAGTCAACTTTTCATATGAGGTGTCACAAGCTCCTTTTAGAGCTCAGTGAGGAAGTGTTGTTGTCCATCGGTGATGCCTGTGTAAAGTTCAGGGTGCTGAGCCCTGAAAAATTAATAGGCATTTAGAGCGGCGACATGTTGTACCAAAGCATCATGGACCACCTCTGCGTCTGGCATTTGCTGGTGTAGTTGTCAACCATCTGGTCAATAGTATCTACTTTGGTCTGGTTGAAGAAGAGGATTGCTTCCGTTTTTTTCTTTTGGCTGTTTTTATCCACAATCTTGTTCTGGTGCAGCAGAATAGCCTTTCCCTTTCTTCTCACATAGATGATCATGGTCATGCTGTCATTGAACTCAAATTCAGTGCTGTGGACCTCTCTGGACCTGGAAGCCTTCATGACTGGAGGAATGTCTGGCTTGTTCTGTCGCAAAGCTCCCACAATAGTCAGACCCTTCTCCAGGAGATGCTCTGCGAGAGGCTTACTGGTAAAGAAGTTGTCAGTGGTGATGTTTTGACCTGTGTGTCTAAATCCACCGCAGAATGGCGATAATACTTACATTGGTTGCTGTGGAAAAATGACCTCCTGGGTAGTGAGACTGCTGACATCAGATGTGTAAGTGGGACAGTCAGAGTTGCTATGAATTGAAGGTTTCTAGAAAATTCCATAAGAACTGCTCGGAGTCAAAAATTACCCCACTTGTGGAAGAATGGGGTAGTGATACAAAAACTGCAATTTCTTAAAATTAATAAAAACATTAATGAAAATGCAAATGGCCTCATGTCACAAACATGTTTTATGAGGAATACCTGGAATATGGATATATTACAACTTTTTATTTTAAAGATTTTGAAAAATTACAACCTGTGGGGTCATTTTTGACCACTAGTGTGCATCTAAGGGTTAAAAAACATACAACCAATTAAAAAAAAATAAATAGCATCACATTAAGTCGCCCCATTTTAGACAAACAGTTATGGTTGGTCAATCAAGTTGAGCTCTGTGGAAGCTGGGTTCAATGGGCGTTCTAGACCCACTTCCTATGCTAAGAAAATAATTGGGTCAGGCTGGACAGGCAATATGCATAGCAAGTTTTTGGACTAGTAACAAGTTTGCAGGCTTACAAAGATAACCATTATCATCAAATTTATATACCACTGTGATTGTAGTATAACACAACAGTTTAACATCTTAAAAAAGTGTTCTCGGGAACTGCAGTGTGGTCTTGTGCCACCAGCAGGATTCCACAAGGTTTATAGTGGTGCCATGTGTAGGGAGATATTTTCCCAAATGCCCTTGTGCAGAAGAAGTAGAAAATACCTGTGTAAAAATATGTACCCATGTAGACTGGGACTAAAATCAAGACAGAACCAACCCACATTTCTACAAAGAATTTATGCCAAAAGACACTTTGTAAATAAGAAAACCTTCATTTTATTCCCAACGTCTATGTTTTTTTACAAAATATCTTGACATCTCCTTATCTCCGCACAACAGATGAAATTTGTGCTGTGAAGGCATCGATATGTTGTGAATAATGGCACAAAGGTCCAGGTTAGGTTTTCAGACGCCATCTCTATTTTTATGTTTGTAGTGGAAGAACAGGGACAAGGAGAGGTGAGGGCCACAGCGTGGATATTGATAGAGCTGGTTTAGTGTGTAATGAAGAAAGAGCCATACTCAGTGGCCAAAAGAATGTAAATTTACTCAGATAAGAGACGATTATTCACAGACAGACAGGGCTTTACTAAAAGGAGGGGCAGAGGCAATGCACAAACAAGACAAAAACAGATTAAGAACTTCACATCTAAAGAGTCTCTCAAAATGATGAAGCTGATGTAATATTGTTAAATTTATAACAACACAGTGTTCTTGAGTATATTACCAATTTATTAGTGATGACATATATCAGCAATCACAATACCAATATTGCAAGAAACTGCTTGCATCACAATAACATTATGGTCTATCATAGATGTATATACAGTTGTGCTCATAAGTTTACATACTCCCTGGTAGAGTTTCTGCCATTTTTCAGAAAATATGACTGATAACACAAAAACCTTTCTTTCACTCATAGTTAGTGGTTGGCTGAAGCTATTTATTGTTGCTTCATTCATTCATTCCTTTTCTACCACTTAGTCTCATTAGGGGTTGCGGTTGGGCCTTAAGCGGGGTACATCCTGGACAGTGGCCAGTCAGTCACAGAAAACTGTGTTTACTCTTTTTTAAATCATAATGACAACAGAAACTACCCAAATAAACCTGATCAAAAGTTTACATACTCCAGTTCTTAATACTGTGTAATGTCACCTTTAACATCAATAACAGCTTGAAGTCTTTTGTGGTAGTTGTGGATGAGGCTGTTTTTTCTCAGATGGTAAAGTTGCCCATTCTTCTTGGCAAAAAGCCTCCGGTTCCTGTAAATTCTTGAACTGCACGTTTGAAATTTCCCCAGAGTGGCTCAATAATATTGAGGTCAGGAGACTGAGATGGCCAGTCCAGAACCTTCACTTTATGTTGCTGTAGCCAATGACAAGTTGACTTGGCTTGAATGCTTTGAATTGTTGTCATGTTGGAACGTCCAAGTACGTCCCTTGAGTAGCTTCTGGGCTGATGAGTACAAATTTTCTTCAAGTATTTTTTGATAACATGCTGCATTCATCTAGCCATCAATTTTGAACAAGTTTACAGTGCTTTTGTAGCTCAAACATCCCTAAAACATCAGCAATCCACCTCCATGTTTCACAGTAGAAATGGTGTACCTTTAATCATAGGCATTTAATTAGACATTAAATATAAATATATACACACACACACACACACACACACACACACACACACACACACACACACACACACACACACACACACGACAGCTGTGTAGCTGTGGTGTTAAACTGTGGTGCGATCAAATAAAAAGTTTCAAAAGTCCTTGTATAGTGCTTGTTTGTATGTTATTCTGGTTCAGTCTTTGGTTGGTTTTGTTTTAGCCCTAGTTTTGATCAGGTAAAGTCACTCCAGAGCCAGTGTTAGAATTTAAACATTCAATTCAACTTTTACTATGTCAAAAGAAGCATGCATATATTGCTGTCATATTGGTTTTGTAATTTCCAGAACAGTCACAGGTTTTCCAATGTCGTGAAGCCCTCCTGGAAACATTACTTTTGTTCATCCTACTGTAAACAATGGAGTCTTGACTTGGTCTCAGTCCCTCGTTCTGGCTTAATGTAGTCTCTATTATCCCACTGCATTATACACCATTCTAATTTAATCAATGCAAATGTTTTTTTCTTGTCGTCTGCTGTTTCCCCCTCCTCTCTTCTGTCTTTTCACTGACAGCATGACTCTGACTCGGTGTCTTTATAATTAAACCTGAGTAAAGGCATTGCAGGTGCATTGAGCGCTGCGGGTTAAACATGAATTGTGAAGCATCTCCGGAGATAACGCTGCCGTGTGACACTCATATCCTCTTTCCTTCGAGTGGAGCAGTGTCCCGTGAAATTGGGCACTAAATTATTATGAGGCCGCTGTATTCATTTGGCATTTGAGGGTTTTAAAAACGACCCACTCAGGACTAAGTCTGGACTACGACAGTCAGCAAAAGTCTGACTTTTGACATTTAGCTTATGTGTCACTAGAATATCAATGTTTATAATAGAAGATAGGCAGTATATCTTTACATTGTTAGGACCTATGTTTATTTAAGGACTAAGCATGAACTACACAAGAAAACAATAAATTTAAGAATAAATTAGGATAGACCAAGACTAAACTCGTAGACTAAACCAGAACTAAATACAAGACAAAACAAGGACTACACCAAGAACAAACCAGAACTACATTCAGGACTAAGAAAGGACTAAATCCCAGTCTTAAGGTCTAAACCAAGAGACTAAACCTAGGAATAAACCAAGATAAACTAATCTTGAAAAAACACACAAAAAAAATCAAGACATAAATGTAACTAAACCAGGACTAACCTAGACTTAGCCTTGTATACCAGACTGTTTTTCATTTATCAAAAGGAGGACTGTCTAGTCCCTTCATCACAGTGAATCCCTTCCTCAGTAAACTGTTTGTCTGCAGCTGGGTGTGGTCTGCTACATCATACACAAGTAACTCGGCTTGGTGGCTAGTCCAAAACATTCAACATGGCAGACGCTGCTACTGAGAGGCCGTTTATTTCTGCTCTCTCAGTTTTGAATAACCAGCAAAGTATAAAAACGATTAAACCGGTCTGGTGTCCATTCTACTGTTAACAAGTGGCACCAACGTGGCTTCCTTGTTGACAACCGGCTGTGTAGTGTCATCTTTTTTGTATCATGTTCTGCATTTCTTTGATTGGCTAACCTTTCTCTTTTAAAACCTGCCCTTGAAATTAAACGCAAGCAACAGGATACCAGACAAACTTCTTTGTATAGAATAGAAAAAAGAGTTAGCCGCTGGCCAGTAACCTGGGACTAAAGCCAGGATAAAAACAAAACTATATCCAAGACTAAGATGAGAGTAGACCTTGTCTAAATCAGATCAAGACCAAGAAAACATCCAAACTAAACCAAGACCAAGTAAAGGCTGAACCCACGAGTCGACTTCGACCGAACAAAGTCCAAACCTGGAGAAAATGGAGACTAAACTGACTTACCGCTTCATTACCCTAAAAAAATCCTTCCCTGCTTGATTTATTTATTTTACTAAACTGGGACTGAACCAGGAGTATAAGATTAATCCAGAAAAAACAAACAACAAACAAGGATTAAACAAGATCTAAACACAGGACTAAACCCAAGACTTAACTAGGCCCAAAACTAGACTAACTCTAGAATAAACTCAAGGTCACTAAACTAGGACTAAAACTCCTCTTGTTCTTTATAATCTCATTAGATACCCGCCTTAAAGTGTTACTTCTCTACCTCACTCTGTAAATCTTATTTTACAACAGACCTTTGACTAAAGTCCAGACCTACACTTTGTAATTATGAAAGCACCAAAAACACAACCTCACAGCTTCATTTAGTCTAGTATGCTACTTCCTCTAGTTGTAAAAGAGAGGCAACTGCATTAAATGTAAACAGTGTGGCGATTTGCTGATAGCAGCGATCAATGAGTCCATCTGAGTCTCACTGTCAGTTCGCTGTGCTACACTTTCTATCAAAGCCACTAATGATAAGATAATGAGAACAGGCTCATCATACACATTAGCTACATTAGCATTAAAAACACATTACCCTGAGAACAATGCATAATTACACTAACATCCACAAAGAAAATGACAAGTACAGCTGAGCCAAATTACTCTAAAAGACATTTGGAGATTGCAAAAGTTGAAGAAATTTGAAACAGGGCAGGATTTTCAAAGTTCTTGTAGAGTTCACAGATAGACAGTTCCTTTCTGTGACCAAGCCAATTCAATAGCTCCACATCTACAGGATGTGGGTCAGGGCAGGGTCATTCTGTGTGGAGTTTGCATAGTCCCCCCTCCCTCCTCACCCCTGGGGCCAGGTCTCCACTACAAAAAAGATTTGTAATTTCAGTGGGACTTTCCTGGATAAATAAAGGTTTTAGAAAAATAAAAATTATATCTAAGGATTGGTTAAAAAAAAAAAAAAAAACATACAAACAAAAAAAAAAAAAAAAACCAAAAAAAAAAAAAAAAAGAGTCTGATTTTGGCCCTGACACAAATAAAGTTATACATTTACATTTAAAAACATGCGTACATCACCTTCCACGCAAAAGATGTGCAGTGAAGTGAAGCAGGGCTGATCTTGACAAAGTAGAGGCTGCATTTTCTGTATGGAGTTTGCATGTTCTCCCCGTGTCTGTGTAAGTTTCCTCTGAGTGCTCCATTTCCCCCTACAACCTAAAACGCGTACAATATAGGACTACAGATTTAGTACTATAGCTAGTCTCTGCTTTGGCCTAATGTACACTGTACGCGCTCCTGAAAAAAAAAGTGCTTTATCAAACTGCAGCTCACTCTCCCCTCATTATGCACAGCACTCTCGCACACTCCAACTTGCACATCTACAGTGTTCTACTACACATCTACAGTGTTCTACTGCACATCTACAGTGTTCTACTGCCCATCTACAGTGTTCTACTGCACATCTACAGTGTTCTACTACACATCTACAGTCTGTTCTACTGCACATCTACAGTGTTCTACTGCACATCTACAGTCTGTTCTACTGCACATCTACAGTGTGTTCTACTGCACATCTACAGTGTTCTACTGCACATCTACAGTGTTCTACTGCACATCTACAGTCTGTTCTACTGCACATCTACAATGTTCTACTGCACATCTACAGTGTTCTACTGCACATCTACAGTCTATTCTACTGCACATCTACAATTTGTTCTACTGCACATCTACAGTGTTCTACTGCACATCTACAGTGTTCAACTGCACATCTACAGTCTGTTCTACTGCACATCTACAGTCTGTTCTACTGCACATCTACAGTGTTCTACTGCACATCTACAGTCTGTTCTACTGCACATCTACAGTGTTCTACTGCACATCTACAGTGTTCTACTGCACATCTACAGTGTTCTACTGCACATCTACAGTGTTCTACTACACATCTACAGTGTTCTACTGCACATCTACAGTGTTCTACTGCACATCTACAGTCTGTTCTACTGCACATCTACAATGTTCTACTGCACATCTACAGTGTTCTACTGCACATCTACAGTGTTCTACTACACATCTACAGTGTTCTACTGCACATCTACAGTGTTCTACTGCACATCTACAGTCTGTTCTACTGCACATCTACAGTCTGTTCTACTGCACATCTACAGTCTGTTCTACTGCACATCTACAGTGTTCTACTGCACATCTACAGTCTGTTCTACTACACATCTACAGTCTGTTCTACTGCACATCTACAGTGTGTTCTACCGCACATCTACAGTGTTTTACTACACATCTACAGTGTTTTACTACACATCTACAGTGTTTTACTAAACATCTACAGTCTGTTCAACAGCCTCGGTCTGTGACTAAGACAGCAGTCCCTCCGTTTATAATGTTCTTCAATAATAACATGTCATGGCTGGAAACTCCAGTGCAATCTTGATGTCTTAAGTAAGCCTATTTGTTTTATTTTTAATTTGATAAAATATTTTAAATTTGTTTAAATGCAATTTTACTTCCAATATTGCAGCATGTCTTGTGTCTGTTAAATGTTTATCTGTTTTAAACTTTTTTAAACAGCCCTGCGACTAACTGGCCACTGTCCAGGGTGTACCCCGCCTCAGGCCCAAAGCTGCTGGGATAGGCTCCAGTCACCCGCGACCCCTAACGGGACAAAGAGGTAGAAAATGAATGAATGAATGAACTTTTTTTAAAAAAGGATTTACAGCTTATCTTAATAAAGCAGTTGCAATATGCCATTTTTAGATAAATCCATTTCTTGATCCTGATGATTGTGGATTCTATACCGTTTTAGTGGACTGCTTTTTCTTTTGCTGGGCACTGTGCTAATGGCTTGAGCCTGCTGCAAGTAATCGACACGCAATTTTATCAATCAGGATATTTTTTAGGCATTTGCCATTTTTGAACATTAGGCACTTTAGAAGAGCCTTTAGTGGAGATCGTTATATAAATGAGGCCCGAGATATCTATGCATACATCCAACCATTTTCTTACAGGTATCTGTATCTAGGTCATAGTGGAAACAGTGTAAGTGACGGGTTCCAGATTTCCCTCTCTCTTTAAACTCTTTCTCTAACTTCTCCAGAGGAATAGCAATGCCTTCCCAGGCCAGACAAGAGAAGTAGTCAGGGAATCTTAAAAAACAGGTCCTATAGGCGTCAGGCGAGACAAAGAGCTTTCAACAGCCCCCGGGTCAGGGCACAACTCTAAAGCCAGGCCTGGCCTTTACCCAGTTAAAGATGCAACATGGGGCTGACTTCCCATAGGCTAACCATTTGTAGAAGTGAGGAGCCCGTACTGTGTGGATCTGGTCAGTTACCGGCTCAGAACTATAATTAATATCATACATTAATAAGCGTCTTTATGCAATGTCCAGACCCTTTAGGCATTTAACTAGCTTCTTGACAAACTAAAAGTGATTGTACTTTAAAATGATCATCAAAATTTAGCTAAATTTTTCTGCTTTTAATAAACTACAACAGTCTTACACCTGCTACATTTATAAAACTGCTCTTCTGTTTAGTGACATGTTTGGAGTATAAGATTTACAGTTAATTCACTCACACAAACACTAGCAGTTTGTTTTGCTTTATACACCCTTTTCAAAAAGCTAGTTTCAGATTCATTTTGTAATACATTAAACTCATCTGAGTCCATGGCACTGACTTGTAATGCTGCGGCCGCGTCTCATTTGTATTCATGTAAACAGTAATGAAACACTCAGATCTATTACAGCGAATGGGAGATGTTTTTATGCTAATGGTGTCATAGGACGCTGCCTTCAAAGGCCTCAGGGCCAAACACAGAGGAAAAACTGAGAGGTAATGTATTCACTTAAGCAAGCGAACAGCATAAAGGATAAAGGAAGAAGAAAGGAAGGAACATACTTTAACTTTTATATAATTATTCACTTAGTAGTTTTGGTAGTACATATGAAGCACTTTTCTAAACGAACAATTAAGGACTCAGTATTTCAGTTTAATTAGTTTTGAACATTGCATTTTTTTTTTTTATTTAACCTTTATTTATCCAGGATAATCCCACTGAGATTACAAATCTCTTTTGCAGGGGAGGCTTGGCAAAATAGTTCTGTTTGGTTTTACATGAGGACAGCCTCACTTGTCAAGTCGACCGCATAACTCGTACTTTAGACTCAGTCACAATCGTTGTAGTGTAGTGTAGAGTAGTAGCTTACAATTTGTCTTTTACAATTTCAATCTACAACTGCGCAAATACAAAAAAGTCTATTTACATGTGGAAAAAAATCTTTTACAACATACAAATAATATTAACACTTTTTCACAGTTATCAATATACAGGTACAAAAACCTTATGGGCTTTGTTCTTTTAAGTTCACAAGATGCACCTTGTAACAGCCTAGGGAAAATGTACTGTACACACAGGACTATAAAAAAATGTCACTCCTTGAATCCAAAGCCATTAAAATGTGGTTGAAAGACAGGTTTCCCAACAAAGACTGGTCTTGAGAACTGTGACACTAATTTTTAGTTGTTTAAAACCTTTTACATCCTGAGCCTAGTGGGACTCTGGGGTTAGTGATGATAATTGAGGAAGACATGTCTTGACTGTGTTTGGAGCAAAAACAACCCTAGGAAGAAGTGCTGATCCTGTACCAGCTTGTGTCTCATTGATGGCGGGTATCCTGAGCTTCTGACAACATAATCTGACAGTTTCCTCCTCAATTTGCCTCCAGCAACTTTAGCAAACATTGCAGGTAATTAAAGTTTTACCTAGACTTTACAATGCCTGTGCTCAAGGGTTTGTGATGCAGCTTTAACACCTTTTTATACTTGCACCAATCTCCTCTAGTCTTCTCACTTGGCACAACTTCTGTTGTTTTTAGATGTGTACAATAAACAAAATTGCTTGGCTTCAGGTTTGACTTCAGCGTTTTTACTAGAGTACCACAGTTCAGTAACAACAGGGCCGGTATAGCTTGCTGTTAGAGATGTTTCAATATGTTAAAAGAGGTAGAAAGCAATGTCAATTGTATAATTTGTTTTGTTTATATCACATAATATGAAGTAGGCCAAACTCAACCTCACCTTTAGTGGATAGTTCCAGTGTTGCCACTCTTAATGTGACAACGGTAGTAAAAGTAAACCAATCAGAAGCTGGAGTAGTTTTCCAGATGAGGTGGTCCCTACAGAGTGTAGACTAAACTCTACTCTCTTCCTGGTATGTTTAAAGGACTAGAGGAAGTAAATACATCCAATAAATCATCATTAAAAAGCTGCCTGACTTCCTTAATGCCTGTGAGTTTATATTTGTATGGGTTAGTGTTTAAAGCCTGTTTGTGCAGGCCTGATTGACAGAGAGTCAAGCTGAAGACAGGATGACTGATGAGTTGTGCCAGTCTAGAGGGAGGTGAGTGTCTCAGCTGATAATGAGGCTAAAGAGAAAGAACGGACAATACATTTGACTCCACATCACACAACAGGAGTTACAAAATGTAGGTCTCTCACTAAACTCAAATTATTCTCAAAGTATAATTTTCCACATTAAGTGAAAAGACAAAACATTTTATTTCATTATCACACTGTACTAATTAATTCTTTGAGATTTTTTATTTGCTGTGTTTTAAGCCCCTCCCACTACTGCAGGTGTTCTGTTTCCTGTTAAATTGTGTTTACACCAAAGTAGGCCCTACTAGCAAGTGTTTTTCATTGGGAAAAAAAAATCAGGACTCAGAGAGTCCTGAAATATAGGACTCTCTAAAAAAAAGTGTTGTTAATGTTTCAGAATGCACAATAATTTATTTCTTAACATTCATATTTTCTGAAAAATGTCCCAAAAAATAAAATATAAAATAATAAAATGACAAATTCTGCCAGAGTACTTATGAGCACAACAGAACAGCGGACTTTACCTTGATCAGTGAGTGAAGAATATTATTAAAGCTGCAGCCAGTGACAGTGATAGTTTTTACAAAGTTACAGCCCTGTCCAGACTGTTTCTTCATAAAATGCGGACACAGTTTAGAGCTAATACCTGGTCTGTTGCAGTAGTATGAAGCTATCAGCTCTCATCGTCAGAAAGTGAAGCAGCAGTGTACACACAGAGATTTATTAAGAATAATGAAATATACAGGCCACATAGAAAGTGTACTAGATATGTATACGAACTATGAAGTAGAAAATTGATGAATATAGAAATGTGGTTAAAAGCAGGTGATTTACTAGACAACAAATAATTATAATTAATTCAATTTTACATGACCATGCATGTTCCTTTTAGACTCATGGTCTTGTGGTAGCAGTGAACAGAGCAGCCCTGTTTGATGGATGTAAGTACTGTCTGTATTTGGCTTTGGGACACTCTGCTGTCTTTTATGAGCTGTGTCCTGTTTGTTTTCTTCGGCACTCAGAGAAACCTCGGTCGATCAAAGCTGAGTTATGAAATGGTTTGGTCAAAAGGCAGCCTCATCTGTTCACACCACACCTTTAACTACATCTCCACTTTTCCACAGAGTCATCATCAGACTCCATGATAGTTTTACAAACTAGTGATTGTCAGCCCCAGGACAACAACGAGATGACTACACCTGGACCCAAACCATTTTAAAACAACCTAAACTTTACATTAAAAACCTTTCCTCACACGACGACCGCCATTCTTTTTAAATTTGCTTCAGGATCAGTGGACATCCCCAGAAATGTCCTCAGTGGTGGCTTTGATCAGAAGTGACTGTGAAACTCTTGGTTGTATTACCGTCGTCTGAACCGGTGTCATCTAACATTACAACCCCGATCCTTCACTGCTCCCGCGGCAAATCCCAATTTCCATTTACCCTTTGATGAGACAGGACAGGCCTCTGCTGCCGACCACTCGCTTCTACTCGACCCTGGGCTTTCACCACAGTTACAGGAGACTCATGAATTAGGGATGACTTCCGTTTTATCGCTGCCAGGATCTCTCTGATAAATGGGCGTTGGGTTCATGAGAGACTGCCCTGAACGATTAGGTATTCAGAGAGGCTTACGTTTGGAGAATGTTTTAAATATGTACCTCTGCAATGAGAATCATGTACAATGGTCTCTCATTGGCTGAGCTTTAATACTTTTGATAAATGCAGATACTGGATGTCTTCAATAAAATACACTAAACAAAATATTGCATTTTGGACCATTTAAATTATTATGGGCTTTTAAGAGCTTTTAAGGCCACACTAGATATAAAATAACAAATAACACTAGCCCTGCCATGGAGTCATTCCTCTAAGCACTTTAAGATTAATATAACTTCAAATAAAACCCTGACACTACAAACTTTACTTTTTAGAAGATGGCTTTATTGATTATCAGTGTATAGCTTTCTGGAATATGGAATTTATGGGAAAAAAGTGGAGCTGTTAATGTTAGATGACACCGGTTCAGTTTAGCCCTGCAACTGACAGATGATCATCCAGAATATACCCTCATGTACCTTGGAGAGACTCCAGCCCCCGTGACCGGGGTAAAGGGTAGAAGATGCACGAATGAATGTTGCAGTTCATGCAGAAAAAAAGATTAGTAGAATCATCTCACTGAGATTCTCAACCACACGGCATATATAATAAAGATAAAAGGCCAGTACACTAGCACTCAAATCTTGCAAGATTTGTGAGATTTGTGGTGTACTGTTTACCTTCACTGTAAATGTCCTGCTTAAGAAGGGCCTAAAAGTTCTTAATAGGATTTAAGTCAGGTAAAGGAGGGGGCCATGTCATTAGTTTTTCATCTTTAAAGCCTTTACCGGCCAGCCTCGCTGTGAAGAACTTTGTTGCATGTGATGGAACATTGTCTTGCAAAAAAATCAAAGTCTTCTTGAAAGATGCAGATTTTTTCCTGAACAACTGCTTGAAGAAAGTGTCTTCTTAAAATTGGCAGTAGATCTGAGTTGATTTTGAGTCCATTTTCTACCCAAAAAGGTCCAACTAGCTCATCTTTAATAATACCTGCCCATACCAGTACCTCACCTCCACCTCGCTGGTGTCTGAGTCGAAGTGGAGCTCTGTGTCTGTTACTGATCCAACCACGGGTCCATCCATCTGGACCGTCAAGAGTCACTCTCATCTCATCAGTCCACAAAACCTTTGAAAAATCAGTCTTCAGATATTTCTTTGCCCAATCTTGACGTTTCAACTTATGTGTCTTGTTCAGAGGTGGTCGGGTTTCAGCCTCTCATACCTTGGCCATGTCTCTGAGAACTGAACACCTTGTACTTCTTGACACTCCAGGTTGGTTGCAGGTGTGGAATATAGCAGCCCTGGAGGATAATGTGTCCCTGGTAGCTTCATTGTTTAATTTTTCACAAATCTTTGATGGTTAATTGGCATAATTTCTTCTTGACTGTTTCTTGTGACCCTGTTGAATATTTGCTACAAAACGTTTGATGGTTCTGAGATCTCGCCCCCAATATCTTAAATTTTTTGACTTTTCAGAGACAGTTAAATCTCTTTTTTGGCCCATTTTTCCTGAGTATAAGTATGTGCCTAATAATTTTGCACACCTTGATATAGGGTGTTGATCTCCTTAGGCCACACCCTCCCTTGTTACACAAATACACATCACTTGATATGCATTCAATCCAATAAGGATTCAAGTTTGTACAGCTTGGAGTTAGAAATTATGGATAAAATGATATGGTCAAAATAATCACTTGACTAACAATTGTGCACACAATGGATTGTTGTAACCATACCAAAATCTGATTATACAATTATCACTCAACAAATCAAAGTTACATTTATTGTTACAAAAATCAATACAGTGTCCCCTGCTGTTAAAAAAAAAATCTAAGAGGAATCTGACTTGGCTGATGTTGACACCCTGTTTGTTGAATAAGACAAGTGTCTTTACATTACTCTGCTGCTGAAACTATACAACATTTTGTGTTACACTTACCATCCACTCAGAGATAATGATGTCCACTTTCTCTACAGGGAGAGTAATGTCCTCTATTCGTCCCTTGATCAAAGTGATTTTGTCTTCAAGACGGTTCAACCTGTTAGAAAATCTGAAATTAATCCAAATGTTTAATATTTGGATGGCATGATAGGAGTGAAGACTGTACATATAAGCTCCGTTTCATTAGATTACTCTCTTCTGCATTTATAACCTACAAAAAAATGTAAATAGCTATAACAATATTAATAAGGCCCAATGTTTGAGAGGGACGTATAAATAGAAAAATATATACACTGAACAAAATTTAAACGTTACACTTCGGTTTTTGCTTCTTTTTCTATACAAAATGCCCATTTCTCTCAAATATTGTTCACAAATCTGTCCAAACCTGTGTTAGTGAGCACTTCTCCTTTGCCGAGCTAGTCCATCCACCTCACAGGTGTGGTATAACAAGACGCTGATTAGAGAGCCTAATTATTGCACAGGTGTGCCTTAGGCTGGCCACAATAAAAGGTCACTCTAGCAGAAACAAATACTGATACACAATCTATCTCTCTGGATTGTTTTTAGATGGATTTCTAAATTAGAGGGCACTGAAGAAAAAATCTTATTTGCCATCCTGTGTTAATTTTTCTCTACAGTATTTGTACCAAACTGTAATCCTCTACTGTTTTCACAAATGCTCCTTTGTCTCGTTGGTCCGGCGCGAGTTATCAATCTGCTGCATATTCCATTAAAGTGACAGCGAACGTTGGTGAGGACAGGCCAATTACTCAGAGCTCGGCCCAAGCGCGTCTCTGTACAGCGATCCTTATCTGTCTCCTATCGCCTCCTCGCAGCCTCACCCCACACCTTTCACTGAGAAGCCGTAATCTCATTATTGGGGTAATTTAGAGGACAATGTCAGGACTCAAGAGGCCTGACTCGGAGGGAAACAGCTACTGTTCACAGGAAAATGCTCTCTGCATGAAACCTTCCAATGATGTGGGTGCTTTGAGGAAAGGAATTTTGTGAATACTACAGTTATCTAGTAAGCATCTAGACATTGTTTGAAGTTTGAAGAGTACAAATAAATGCCTAGAAAGAAATCTCACAGTTGTTAGACTGGCTGTCAAAAATGTAGACAATCGGTAGACAATCCTGCCTTGACCTACAGTATATTAAATAATAATAAAAAAATAGCATTATATCCTTTCATAGCAATTCACTATGTGGCAAATGTATGCTGCCTTCTTTGAAACAGAAACTTGTGCCTCTTTGTCTGCAGTGCTCTCAGCAATCTTGTTGTCAAGTAGAATTGATAAAACCT
This sequence comes from Neodontobutis hainanensis, assembly GCA_024349245.1. Classification (NCBI taxonomy): domain Eukaryota; kingdom Metazoa; phylum Chordata; class Actinopteri; order Gobiiformes; family Odontobutidae; genus Neodontobutis; species Neodontobutis hainanensis. The sequence goes on from JALDNG010000128.1 coordinate 1,056,272, forward strand.
TATACTTACAGTATAAGACACATTTCCAGTTCTACGTTGTTCTGGTGTGTTTCCATTATCAAAATGGAGTTGCAATAACAAAGCAAGCATTTATTATCAACAGCTGTTTCCAGTTTTAAACCGAGTCCGATGTAAGGCTCTCGCTTGTACTGACCTGACCCATACCCATAGTGGAAATGCTGTTATATCATGAGAAGAAGCAGAAAAATGGGCTAATATGAGACCAGACCAATAGGAAATGCCAACAAAGACTGAACAGTATTTTGTTTGTATATACGTAAAGGCCTTTAATGCATTAAAGACAGAGAGTGGATATTTTTTAGGGGTGGAGTTTTTAAGACCTAAAGCCATAAGCCTATGTCCCACAGGTCAGGCCTTTGCATTAGATTTGCGTATAAGCTAGTGAAGCATTCACTATTGGAGCTATATTTAGTATGTTAACTCCAAAGATGTAGAGACGCTATGTATGATGCATTGGAAAACATGAGTTAAACTTTACAATTAATGTAAAACTTCCATATAAGGCTGGAAGCAGATATGAAAAATCTAAGCTTCAGCCAGAGATGTTTGAGTTTAATAAATATTACCTAATGTTTCCACTACATATTCAAGAAGTATTCAGTATTTTTACAGTGATCTTAGAGCAAAGAATTGTCTGTTCGTTGTATTCTTCATGCCATCTATCAACAGCAGTCGTTTTTTATGAAAAGTATGTGGACATAATTTGTGAAAGTAGTGAGCAAATCACATTAGGTTTTCATTTTAAGTTTAGCGGATCTCAAAGCGGACAGAAGATGGATGATTGAGCTCAGTGAACAGCAGCCGTTTAATTACAGCCGCCTCATAGTCACTCAGACAGGAAAGTGATGGACACAGACGAGAAGCGACTCAGAGGAAGAAAGGCAAAATATTTCAGACTCTCCCTTCCATTTTTACCATGGATGTACAAAACCTTACAATGGATTAATCACAGTTACTTAATAATTATAAATCATACACACATTTCATTGCATACGATGTGTGGACACTTGTAACCAAAACAGAGATGTTTCCGGTTGAGGTTGTGACATTTTCTGTTTGGCCTTGTTTTAGGCCTTGTTCTACTCATTTAATCCTAGGTTTAGTTCTGGACTTGTCCGGCTTAAGGCCCAATTCAATTTCTCCCCCTTAGCCCTAACCTTGGCCCTAACCTTGGCCCTAACCTTGGCCCTAACCTTGGCCCTCCAAAGGGATGGATAAAGACTTATACAAGTCTATATTCTGAACCTGGTCACAGACATAAGATCCACAAAAAACAAAATGTATTTGGATAATGACAAAAAAAAAACGACAGTGGTGCTGATTAATATCAGACGAGCAGTTAAAAAGTTAGCAAACATTTTTTATTAACTTTCCGTTCGTAATTTAAAATCTTTAAAAATCTTTTAAATCTTGTAAGGCTAAGGGATAGAAATGGGATTGGGCCATTGTTTTATCCAGATTTAGACTTGGTAATACTGGTTTAGACTTTGTTGAATCCTAGTTTAGGACTCGTTTTACAGATTGACTTTGAGGTTTACTTCTGACCTAGTCCTGCTTTGTAATTTCTGTTTTGGTCCTGGTTTGAACCTAGCTTTAATCCTGTTTTAAATCTGGTTTAATATTTGGTTAAGTCCTAGATTGAGTATTTGTTTAAATTCACCTTTAGCTCTAATACTAATTGGTCTTAATTTAGACCTGGTTTAGAAATGTTTTAGACCTGGCTTATGCCTGGTTCAAACCAGATTTAAACCTAAAGTATACCAGAATTTACACTTTTTAAAACCTGCACAAATCTGGTTCTAAATAGTTTAAATTCATCAACAAACGTATTATATCTTAATAACATAGTAACATATGTACGGAGCCCTTCTGGTCTCACTATGTCAAAAAAAAAAAAAATATATGTAGCTAAGTCGTGGCCACGAGTTTAGCTAAGTCGTGGCCACGAGTTAAGCTAAGTCGTGGCCTCAAGATACGCTAAGTCGTGGCCACGAGATAAGTAAATATGAATAAATATAAAAGGAAAATGCACAATGGAGCAGCTTTTCTCCCGAAAGCATGCACGCTAACTCTGCCACCCATAAGGCTCATACATACAGCCAAATAGAGGTACTGTGACCTAAGCCTAGAACGCCCTCTGCTGACGTTTTATCGTAGGCTACACAGACATGCTTTTCCAAAATGTCAAACACTTTAATAATTAATGAACCAGTCTGACTATAGACTATCTTAAAATCATAATCAGAAATACTTTATTGATCTTTATTGATATCGATAACCTTTGTTATTTAAATGGACCCTGTACTGTAGTGCAATGTAATACTTCACATTCTGTGCAATATTATCTGTTTTAATATTCAGTGTAATATAGTTTGCTGCAGTTCTGCTTCTATTTATTTACTAGTACTGTTCATCACAATCAATTCAATTCTGTTAATACAGTAATGTAAATCTTGTAGGCTGCATATCCATGGTCCTTTATAACTCTTATTTATATTTTATAGCATATATTTATACTTTTTACATGTATATAGGCTACTTGTTTATTTACCAACTTATATTATTATTTATATTTCTTTAATTGTCTTGATGTGCACATCAACTGTGACACAACAATTGTCCCCTGGGTTATCGATATCAATAAAGATCAATAAAGTATTTCTGATTATTATTTTAAGATAGTCTACAGTAGTGTGCAGACTGGTTCATTAATTATTGAAGTTTTTTTTTGGAAAAGCATGTCTGTGTAGCCTACGATAAAACGTCAGCAGAGGGCGTTCTAGGTTTAGGTCACGGTACCTCTATTTGGCTGTATGTATGAGCCTTATGCGTGGCAGAGTTAGCGTGCATGCTTTCGGGAGAAAAGCTGCTCCATTGTGCATTCTCCTTTTATATTCATTTATATTTACATATCTCGTGGCCACGACTTAGCGTATCTTGAGGCCACGACTTAGCGTATCTTGAGGCCACGACTTAGTTACATATATTTTTTTTTTTTACATAGTGTGACCAGAGGGGCTCCGTACATATGTACATGTAGACATAGTCTTTGTAAATTAAACTCAGTAAAGTTCTAGTTTAAACACTTGCTGAGGTTCAGTCCTGAGATACTCCAGTGTTAGAGAGAGTTCAAGTCTTGTTTACACCTGGTTAAATCAAGATCTAGCCCTTTTGCTTTGATTTACCTCTAGTCCTGTTTTACTGTGGTTTAATCCTGTTTAAGCCCTGGTTTAGTCCTGATTTAGAAGCAAAGCAAACATCAAAAAGGAGGAAGCTGTACTGAAAATTGAAAAATCAAACATGAGAACGACGCGGCTCTAAAACCACAGAGCGAGCCGCAGTAGATTTAAAGTCACCGTCGGCCCACAGCGAGCCACTGGGCTGTGAAATTAAAACGTCTTTTTCCTCCACAAACCTGGTGTTTGGCTTCTGCAGCGCTCTCTTACATAACCCTAATAAAAATAATAATAACGGCTCATAACGGCCCCGACACAGGACGAGGTGAAAACAGAGGAGGTAAATGGACTCTGAAAGCACTAAAGTACACTGCAGTGAGGAGAACCAACGGGACACGGTGGTACTAAATGAGTGGGTATATTTTTGAATTTGAATGTATGGTATGTTTGTATATAGCACCTACAATGAATGTGAGAGATGTGTTCTGATTGGTTTTGTGTGCTTGCAAACCAAGCTAAAAGCTAATTTGGGAGCTTTACCACCTTCCCTTTCATCTTCCAGGCCAGTTTTCATTGTCAAAAGGTGAATTGCTAATAAAGCTCTCCAAATGATTTGATAGAGAGAGCCTTTGGTCTCTACTCTTTGACTGTGGTAACAGTGAGGTACAGTGACTAAAAGATGGAGCTAAACACTGCAGTATGTTGATTAAACAACAGAAAATCCTTACTCGGAACAAAATGAGGATCAAAAGAGAAAACGTAGCTTGCCTGTATATTATTCCATATTCCAACAAGGATGAATGAGAAACAAAGCTAGTGTTTACTGTCACCAGCTGTTTCTGGTTTTATTTTCTAGAGTCAGCTTCTTCCGGCTCTTACTTTGTGAATTTAAAAACACAGAACATGAAAAAGTGAGGCCCTAAAATGTAGGAAACTGTTGCAGCCTCTAAATATAAAGTTTAGAAATATGAAAATAAGCTGTACACAATCTTTGTGGTAACTTTATAGCGTGGAATTAGTAGAGTAATTAGGTAATACTATTGTATTTATGAACCAAGGCTCTGATTGGACAAATATTTTGGCAATGTAATGGTGGTAATCTAAAATGGAAGATGCCTCAAAATTCCCTTTCTGTGTGGAGTGTGTTCAACGTAAAACATGCACTGTACTCTTCCGTTATTAAAATGACAAAATCTGGAAAGAGTTACAGAGTTCTTCACTTTTGAAAGTCGGTTTCAAATATCTCAAGTTGCACAAAACCTCTATGATGTCATTGTATAGGTTGCTGACTCTCTCTTTCCACAGCAAAATGAAAACCTCTTTGAGAGAAACTCATCCAAACTGAGCATTACCGCTCTGTAGAAATGTGCCCACTTTCTGACTGAGAGCAGCAGTGCATTGTGGGATTGTGGAGTAGAGGTCTCAGTGACCTACAGAAACCTTTGATTTGTCTCAGCTGGTTGACTTCAATAGAAAAGCTGTCAGAGCCCTGGTTGTAAGGCTGGTAATTTACTCCTGATGCTTTCTGCACACATATACCCAGACAGTCTTAAAAGATGCTTTTAAACTCAATGCATTCACTATCAACAAAACGTAATAATAAAAATATTACGAATGGAGATGAAAAAGGATGATAGGGAGCAATTTAGGATTAACCAAAGACTACACCACTGTTGCAACCCCCCTTGTATCACAAATGTCAGGTGTGAACAACCCCTGTGCCTCACCTGACTATGTCCATGGCCTGGTAGACAATTTCTGATTGGTCGACGGCTATCACCTTCTTGGCTCCAGCTCTGGCAGCAAACATGGAGAGGATCCCAGTGCCACACCCCACGTCCAGCACCACCTACAGGACGGGAGAGTCAAGACACGACCCAGACATTAAAAGAGCTCTGACACTGTTTGGACCTTATGTAAGAACCAAACTAGTATACTTAAAGTTTTGGCCCTGTTGGGAAATATTCAAATTTAAACAAAGATGATGATGGTGGTGAAAGCTCAAAATAATAAACGTTTGGAGACAAAAAGTTTGAAATCAGTCACACTGAATTTCTCTAAAGCAATCTAAGGGTGTCGTGAGAAATCATCAGGTGTGCTGTGAAAGCTTTTTCAATTTACCCTGATTGGTATTTCCTTGGTAATTCCTACCCAGATGAAGGTCCTAGCATGAGTAGTGGTCAGAGTGAGTGAGCTCAAGACAATACGAGACAATCTTGCCTTTGGATTCACTTATACCTGGGAACCGACTGAGCCGAGCCATTTCAGTTCTGCTCCCTTTCTCTATGCTTTTCTGAGTAAATTAACACTAGATTTTCATTTTATTTCAGTAAATATACTTTTTGTGACATTTTTGGTGGTGTGCCTTGTGACTTTTCTAATGTAAAATATGTGCTGTGGCTCAGTAAGGTTTGGTAACACTGCGCTACAGCACATTCTCAATCTAAAGAAAAACGTCACAGAGACTAAAATACAACACATATAAATCGCTTCAATGTAACACACACAGTTACTTAGTTTTTCAAGTTGCAGAAGCCTTGTTAGTTGTTTTTACTGGCCTCATTAGCAGAAATTGATTACTTGCTTGTATTTCTTCTGAAAAAGTGGTTTAATAAAATCCCTTTTAAAAAAAACAAAATACACTAAAGCAAATAGGAGCAATTGAAAATCCTTTGTGTATACAGTTAAAATGGCCTTGCATTGTGGTCTCCTACAGGTCACAATTAATTTGTTTGTCCTCTTGCCCTCGGAGCGCTGCGTTAACCGAGCGGATCATGCCACTGCAGTGCATTTTACAGCCCTCTATACGTAACACTGCGTTTATCTGCAGCTCTATTTAAGGCGGCCCCACCGTGAGCATCCCGCTGCCTTTATGAGTTCACTGGGGTGCGACAAAGCAAAACTGACATGGCACAAACTCCAGCTACAAACAAAGTATAAAAAGACTAGTTACCAAAGGATTTATAATCACTAAAACATAACTCTAAACTTTGAGGAAATTATCCAACCTTTTTAAATTAGACTTTAGTTAATTTAGTTTTATTTTAAAAATTTTATGCACATGCATGCTTCTTTACAAATTTAAACCAAACAATAAATTTTGGCATCAGATTTTAGTTTCCAAATATACAATAAATGCTTTTGTATCCAAAAGTGAACTATGCTTTTTACCTTAATTAAGTTGAGCTGCTTTAGCGATGTATGCTAATCTGGTCAGATTCAGGGGCAACAAACAAAGGAAAGTCCCAAAAGCCATGCCAAAGGAGGACATGTATGTCATTTAAATCAGCAGCTTCCTAAAATATATCTTAAGAAGCTGATCTAGTAAATTCAAAATATAGTTAAATGTTCAAATGCAAACACATTTTATTACATTTTAAACAATTTATTAGTGAACATCTTTTAGGGATATTTTATTAAAGAACACAAATATAATTGATTTAATTGATAAAGACACAAGGACAACTAACTAAAATTCTAATCAGAACCTCCACTTGATCAAATAAGCCATGCCAACCTTTCACTTATGGTACAAGCATATTTATTTTTAAAAATAAACAACTGCACTGACAGAGAACCTCTGTCCATGATTTCACCTGCTTTCTATAATGCCAGAAAGCTGTGGTCAAATTTTTGGTCCAGAAGAGAAAGACCTTAAAAAATATATATTTTCAAACAAGCACTAAAATTTTCCTGACTTGCCAAAAAGGACACCCAACTGGTGGACACAAGACAGGCAATCCCTTATTAGTCTGGAGGCTGAGCAACCAGCTTGTGTGATTAGATTGACACAGTGTGCACCACACATACAATAAGGTTAATGGCTGCTGCTCCCTCACTTTTGCCTGTGCACATAAGTATTGTCCAGTCATATTTGAAGCACCATATGTATGACCATGTAGTCCAGATATAGGCAAATTTTGAATTCACAATCTGAATTCACAAAAGACAGCTTCCCCTCGACAGCAGCTGATACACAGAACGTGAAACAGTCAATTAGATCAGAGCCGAGACTGTACTTGAACATAAAAAAACAAAAAAATAAAGTTAACTATGCAGATGTCATTTTTAATACATCAGAACTGATTTGAGTCGGCCTCTGTAATATGTAATATAGTGTTGGGCTCTGCTCCTGGAGCAGGACACACTTTCAGAAGGCTTTTTATGCAACGTGCTGTGATTTATACTGTATTTTTTACTGTGACTGTCTGATTCCGGCTAGAAAACACAACAGAGGAGTGGGATGGAATGGGAATAATTCTTCTGGGATTGGGACGGGATTTCCCCCTAGTTTTTTGAGGGATTGTGATGGGACAAGATTGTTTGTTGTGGGAGTGGGACAGAAGAGGTTTGAAAATCCACTCCCTAGAAAGGTTGTTCTTGTCTTGCTAAATGCTGCAAATTAATTTTAAACAGTGCCTTGCTATCTCCAGCTGTTGAGCCCAAGTAGTATATAATTGAGCAGTGCTGGGGATAGGCTGACATGCAGTGACATTAATATAGTGCTGGTGGGCTTTTGAGGTGCAAAAAAAATTTATAGTCTTTTTCCAATTTCTAAAAACTGAAGTTACAAAAGCTGCATTGCACCTATGTCCAAATAAAGACTGTTTGGATGAGCCTTTGGTGCAGTAAAAACACAACACACTTTAATGGCTGGACCGTAGTGTAACCAGGTCTTCAACTCTTTAAAACATTTTTCCTAAAATTATAATGTTTTGTTTGCAAGATATTGTTTTTTTAATGTACATTGGATAGGGTTTGTACTTTCTTTCCTATATGACTCTAGCTCTGTTTATTGCTCTTTTGCTGCTTCTCCGTCTCTGTCGGCAACTGTCTCTGTATTTTGAACATTCAAAATAGCAATGGGAAAAGTAGAATTTAGAATTAATAACTGGTTGACTTTGGCAGCAATAACCTCAACCAGGCGCTGTAGCTGTGGATCAGACCTGCACATCGTTAAAGAGAAATTTTAGTCCATTCTGGCTTAGGTTCTGTCATATTCTTTGGACGTGTCATGTGTATGGCCCTTTTCAATCTAAGTCAATCCATAGCATCTCTATTGGGTTGAAATCTGGGTTCTGACTTGCCCACTCCAAAAGGCTGATTTTATTTTTCTGAAGCCAATATGTTGTGGACTTGCTCTTGTGTTTCAGGTCGCTGTCCTGTTGCTTCACCCACCTTCTACACAGTTTCCGCTTACGTAGAGACATCCTCACATTATCCTGAAGTATTGTCTGATATACTTGGAAATTCATCTTTCCCTCAATGATTGTAAGCTGACCAGGACATGATGCAGCAAAGCAGGCCCAAATTATGATGTTTCCTCCACCATACTTTACTTTTCATGATGATATGTTTTGTTCTTCTTAGTTTCATCAGTTCACAAAACATTTTGCCGTGGAGTGTCAATGTGCTCTTTTGCAAACGTCAGGCGTGCAGCAGTGGCTTCCTTAATGGTGTCCTGTTGTGGATACCCTGCTTGTTCAGTGTTTTACGTATTGTAGACGCATGAACAGAGATGTTAGCAGGTCCAGTGATGCCTTCAAATCTTTGGCTGTCATTCGGGGTTGTTTCTTTACCTCATTGATGAGTCTTTGTTGTGCACTTGGTGTCATTTTGACTGGGCACCCACTTCTTGGTAGAGTAGCAACAGGCCTAAAGTGTCTCCATTTGTAGATTGTTTACTGAACTTTAGACTGGTGACGTCTTTAAAAATAACTTTGTAACACTTTTCAGCTATATGTAAGGCAACTTATTCTTCATTGTAGCTCCTCTGAAAGCTCTTTTTAGACACATGTTTGTCAATTGCCTTGGCTTAGATAAAGATCAGATCACATTTTAAGACAAATTTATTCAGAAAACCATGAAATTAAAAGAGGTTCACATACTTTTTCTTGTCATGCCATTTCTCTTTTACATTTCAGTCATTTTCTTCTTCTCCTATTGACTTTACAAGCATTATAAATTATATTGATTCAGTCATTTTCCCCATCACCATTTACATTTAGAACCTTGACTCCTTGCTGTTTGCTTTGCAGAAAGGTGACACATCTCTGCGCTACAGGAAAACTGCCATCAGCATGAGCCTCCGATCTCACTCCCAAGTTAATGGACAGCCGCGACACACACCAATGCCTTTTCTAACTAAAAGCAGAGGGGGAGCAGTTCAGGAGGGGGCCGTCGTGTTATCAGCTCTCTGCAGTTGACATTTGAGCCACTAATAAAGTCACACTGTGTTTTAAATAGGACGTTGTAGCTTTATTAGCGTCTCCCCTGACACCGGGCTAGATCTTTACAGTTAATGGGATTAGCATTAAAACCTGCCAATACATGTAAACGGCCAAGAAAGCCAAATTAATTACTGTTGAATGCACAGTTGTGTTCATAAGTGTACATACCCTGGCAGAATTTGTAATTTTTTTGGCCATTTTTCAGAGAATATAAATGATAATACAAAAACTCTTAGATAGTTTCACTCATAGTTAGTGGTTGGGTGAAGCCATTTATTGTCAAAATCATTTATTGTTAAATCATAATGACAAAATGAATCATAATGAAACTACCCAAATGACCCAAATTATTATTATTATTATAATATTATTACTCAAATTGTGGTAGTTGTGGATGAGGCTATTTTCTTAGATGGTAAAACTGTTCATTCTTTTTGGCAAAAAAGCCTCCAGTTCCTGTAAATTCTTGGGCTGTTTTGCATAAACTGCACGTTTGAGATCTCTCCAGAGTGGCTCAATGATACTGAGGTCAGGAGACTAAGGACAGTCCAGAACCTTCACTTTATGTTGATGTAGCCAATGACAGGTCGACTTGGCCTTGTTTTTTGGATTGTTGTCATGTTGGAACGTCCAAGTACGTCCCATGCGCAGCATCGAGGCTGATGAGTGCAAATTTTCCGACATGCTGCATTCATCTTGCCATAATTTTTGACCAAGTTGTCCTGTGCCTTTGTAGCTCAAACATCCCAAAAACCTCAGCAATCCACCTCCATGTTTCACAGGAGGAATGGTGTACCTTTCATCATAGGCTTTGTTTATGGGCTCTTTATATGGGCTGTTTATAGGCTTTTTGTTTATCATAGGCCTCTCCAAATATTATGTTTATGGTTTTGGCCAAAAAGTTCAGTTTTGACGTTGACCGTTTTTGTTCCAGATGTTTTGAGGCTTGTCTCTGACCTGTTTGGCCTATTGTAAGCAGTTTGCTTTGTGGTATTTGCGTAGTAATAAATGGCTTACCCCAACCACTAACTATGAATGAAAAAAGAGGTTTTGTGTTATCATTTTTATTTATTATTTTTATTCTCTTAAAAATGGTCCAAAAATATCAAATTCTGCTAGGGTAACAAAGCATTAACAACTGTAATGTCATCAGAGGAATATTGACGCCTGTTCTGATATAGTTGATTTGATTGTATTATAGGGTATTATAGTGTTATAGACCTTCAGTTGTAATTGGGGATGTAAAATTAACCATTAACCGGTTGAAAATCGATTCAGATGTGACGTTTCTCGTTGGTTGAGATATTAATTCTATTGCAATTCATGTTTTGAACAGGGGCCGCTCTGTTTTTTGAAAACTCGCTTTCAACAAGTTGTTGCAAACAGTTTCTAGCATGGCAACAAGAGTTTGGATGTTGATTTTGAGGAAGTCTCATCCTCATTCAAATCAGAAGTGTGGCAGCATGAATGAATCCACTTTAGCAAAAGGCGTTCACTCGCTCACTGTGTGTCTCTCCACTGCTGCACAGACCGTCCCGGGCCGAGTCAGCTTTGTGTGCAACAAGCTCACAACAAAAACATGTCTGTGTCTCTGAGGTTTTAATAAGAGGTTAACAACAACTACTTATTGAACACAACGTAATTAACTGGGTCGAAATCCACCAGAGGCAGATTTATTGTGGATTTTAAGTTACTTTGTTAATATTTACTTATTTAGATTTTATTTAGATTTGAGATTTTTAATCGTTAATATTATACTTACCAGTACCTAGCCTTATAAGCACATTAAATTGTATGTAAACGCATGTAGAATTTGATTATATTAATGTTTATTTATAAACTTACAAATAGAAAAACAATTGTTTATATTTTAAATTAAATAGGGGACCATTTGACAATTACTTATGGACTCTGGGAAGTGGCTTTCGGTACGGTACTGGGACAGTGATTAAAAAAGTTAGTCTGGAGCCCTTATTTGTAAAATGATAAAAGGGCACTTGTTCACTTCAAAATCGAATTGTGAGATCAGAATTGTCAATCAAATCGAAAGTGGAGTCAATCGTTACATCCCAACTGTTAATAATGCAGGGCTGTGTAGCCATAGCCTGGCCCAGCCTGACTTGAGGTCTCTGTATATTCTATATAAAGGAACTTAGCCTGGCAAAGCTCCATAGCTTAGTCAGTTCCTCAAATATGTTTCGTACCAACCAATCACTTTCAAATGCCACTGGAGTGTTGACATGCGTCACACTTAGGTGACCCAAGTCCCCTTGCCACTCGGGATTGCTGAGAGTTTGATTGCCTCTGCTCTTCAATCAGTTTTAAATAATCAAGACAACATTACGCGTTTGTTTGTTTGTTTACTAGATTTTCGAGCTGGCATTGAGCTTTTCCAGACTCCTTGCTAATACAGTGAGGAGTCTGGCTTGCCAGGCTAGAGTAGCCAGTCACTATTACAGTTTTCCCCTAACAAATGAGAACCATACTGCTTTATTATAGTGCTAATCAGCAGGAGTTCATCACATGCAAAGCAACATATTTGCAGACTGGGTTTGCATGGTGACATAGTGGTTAGCTTTCCTGCCTTTCTGATAAAAGGTCTTTACCCTTGTTTCCACTGGAGCAGTACAGTGCCAAAAAGGTGTTCTGTACTACTTTGGCCCCTGATCCCATGGTGGAGCTAAACTGTTGATTGTACAATAAATAATTCTCACTCAAATGAAAACAAGAATAAACTTTTTTTTTTTTTTTTATTTTAATTTTTTCTGTGTAAGCAAATGTAGCCAGCACTGGAACAGACACTTCCAGTAGACGACCATTGATTCAGTTATTACAATCCAAGTAGAACAGCAGCCAATTGGACCGTCTCTGAGCAGACCTGAATGAACATGCATGTGATTGGCCAAAGTTAGTTAGTTTTTGTTACAATACGTTAGTAGGGATTGTATTATTAATAATCTAGGCTTTATTAAGGACTGCATTTGATGAGAATGTTAACCTCATGTTTGGGGTGCAGTGGCTCTGTCATGGCACAGAAAAATGAGTGCCAGAGAATAGAGCAAAACAAAGCATCAGGTTCATTACGGGATTTATGAAGAAATGTTGAGTGTGTTTAACCAGATTTTGCGTGTACAATGATCACAAACTGCAGTAACAACTCTCATGTCCTATTCGCTACAGTGAACAGAATAACAAATCCTCCTCTATTGGCTCCTCTGATGGATTTATTTCCATCAGAACTAATGTCCAGCCATCCACACATCTAGAGCTGACAAAACAATCCAAGAGACCATCTCCATTTTGAGTTGTTCTACAATCTGCCTAGACGAGTTACACCCTAGATTTCTAAATCTGTGCTGAGTAGTTTGTTACCACAGCTCACAATTAGTTATTTGCTACAGTCTGGAGCATTTCCTCAGGCCTTGAAAACTGCTGTCATTAAGCCTCTCCTTAAGAAGAGCAGTCTTGGTGACAGTACTAAACGACTATGGGTCCATATAAAATTTGCTGTTTTTAGGAAAAGTCCTTGAAAAAGTTGTACACAAACAACTTAATGACTTTCTCCTGTTAAACAACTGTTTTTATTGCTTTTCAGTCAGGTTTTAGGCACAGGGTCATCAGAGACTGACTCTTACAGACTCTTTTTAAGTTATCAATAGCATGAACAGTGACGTAGGCAGAGTCTCAGTCTCATTCCTGCTGGATCTGACTGCAGCGTTTGACACAGCTGATTATATGATCCTGTTACAGAGGTTAGAGGACTGTATCTTAAATACAGGAAGTACTTTGTTGAAATTGGAAACGTTGTCTCAGACACTGACAGCAGGCGACTTTGGGCCTGCGGACTCACTCTGTCACTTCCTCTAACAGATCACTGTGTGGATGCAAAACAACTATGTACAACTTAACCCAGACAAGGCAGAAGTCATTATCTTTTGGCACTAAGAAACAAAAGGAAAGCATCATCAGTCACCTTGAGTCACTTTCTCTAAAGTCTAAAAATCATGTTAGAAATCTGGGGGTAATAATGGACTCAGACTTATACTTTAACAGCCATATTTAAGCAATAACGTCAAAAGCTTTTTACCATATCAATAAAATCGCCAGAATCAAGGGTTTTGTTTCTAAACCAGACTTAGACATCCTTAGCCATGCATTTATCTCTAGCAGGTTAGACTACTGCAATGGTCTGCTCACTGGACTCATTAAGTGAGCTTTAAGAAAGCAGCAGTACAAATAAAATAAGTAACAAATAAGTTTAATGCAGCTAAAATCAAGAACAGTCTTCAAGAGGCCTCTATTCTGACAATGTTAAAGTTCAGGCTTAAAATATTTCTGTTTAACTGTGCATAAACCAACTGACAGTATTATATCTGCACTCTTTATATTTGTAGTGGTGCCTCTCCGTACCACCAGGAACCAACACCCTTCAGAGTCATGAATAATTTACAACTCTGAACTTTTAAAGACTCTTCCTTTGTGTTTATCCAGACTGAGGAGATTTGATTAGCAGCACCTTGCTAATCTGGCCCAGATGTTCGTATGCTTTTTACTTCTTAAGCTCTTGAACTTTTTCCAGCTCTTCACGCTCTTTCTTAAGTTTAACTGTCTTCGTATTTTTCTTTGTAAACTTTCAAGTCTCCTAGCCCGCAGCACACACCGTGCAGACGTGAATTTTTATTCTTTTAAAAGACTCAACGTATTCGATCTTTTGTTTTGAAGACCTTCCACGGAACTACGTAACCACGCGACGGAAGTGGAAATTTTGTAGTTCTTTAAGTTAAAACGAGTCCGCTAAACAGTTTAGCCCTCGTTAAATCCAAAAAGGCAACTTTCTCAGTCTTTCAACGAATCTTCAGTTTTTAAAGACTTTAATCTCGACTGCTGGCAAAGGCCTTTTCACTCAAAGACAATAACAGAACGCCTTTCTTTCCCGACGACGGAGCTCCAAGGCTCGTGGGATCAGTGGACGCGTCAGCACCATCTAGTCGCTTGGAAACCATCAGTTTCACCCGCGCTGGAAGTTCTAAAGCGGACCTTTGGATCTTTCCCTTCTCGGACAACTGGTACCGATCCACCAAACGACAGAGTGAGTGAGCACACGACACTGGTGTTTGGCGTTATAAAAACTGTAAATTGTCTTTAGTAGGCTCAGCAGAAACTCTTCCCTACACTCATTCAAAAGCCGCCAACAGTCCTTTTAATTAAGCCGTCTAATTCCATTTTTGCTCCATAACCACTCCGATTAAATCGCTTAAAATTAAACAGAATTAAACTCATCTTGTTCCATCAAAGGTATAACCATTGTGCCATCGTCAATCAATGTTTTATTTTCATCATTTGCCCTAATTATCCCTTTATGTCCTTTCCACTGTTATTATTCATATTTTAACCTACATAATCTTTAATAAAACCCCATAGACATTTCTTGTTTCATTGTTTAATTGAGATTGGATCAAAAACGAGTTTAGGACTTACTTCCTTCAAGATTGAGACTTATCAAACATAATCAGTTTCCTTAGAACTGTTAAAACTAAGGTGGTGCCCCGAAAGAAATTTATATTTTCATAAACAAAATATTAATTATTAATTTTCATAATTCATATTCATATTAATTATTAATTAACGAGACCATATTCACTACATATTGATAATTGTACTTTCTGTTTTTTTGTTGTCTCTTTTGCCGTCTTATGAATTGTTTATAAATAAACTTGCCTTGCCTATAACCGAAAGGTTGGTGGTTTGATTCCTGCTCTCATTCACAATATGCTTTAGAGCACATATGTCAAGGCCAAGGCCCGCGGGCCAAATCAGGCCCGCGAGTGGGTTTTATTTGGCCCGCGTGATGATATTAATTTATTATTAGATCCGGCCCGCGCAGATATTATGTACACACCAAAACTACATTTCCCACAATGCAACGGTAACGCACCGAGCGGGAGGCGGCTTTATTTCATTATTTACTAGCGGTCATTAGCATTACAGCAAAAACAATGGCAAAACGAAAGGTGGACACCTGTGTGGAGAAAGTGTGGCGGTGATGAAAGAGTATAATTTGAGACGACATCATGAAACAAAACACGCAGACAAAAACGAGAATATGGGCATGGAACAAAGGCTACAGAAGGTGGAGGAATTAAAACGAGGCCTTAAATCTCGCCAGGGTATGTTCAGAAAAGCCAAATCACAACGCGAGGCTGCAGTCAAGGCCAGTTTTATTTTAGCAGAGGAGATCGCTAAATCATCCCGGCCGTTTACAGAGGGGGACTTCATAAAAGACTGTATACTTAAAGTTTGTGACGAAGTTTGCCCAGACAAAAGACAGCTCTTTTTGAACGTCAGCCTGAGCAGAAATACAATTGCTGAGCGAATAGACCAGCTGTCTATAAATCTAAAGGAGCAGCTTGTTAAAAAGGGAAAAGATTTCATCGCATACTCCCTGGCTGTCGATGAGAGCACTGACATTTCTGACATTGCCCAGTTGTCAATTTTCATCCGCGGAGTGGACTCTAGCCTAAACGTGACAGAGGAGTTGCTGGCGTTACGTCCTATGCATGGCACAACTACAGGACATGATTTGTATGAAGAGGTCTCAAGATGTGTGAACGAGATGGAGCTGCCTTGGCAAAAACTTGTGGGTTTGACAACAGATGGGGCACCTGCGATGTGTGGACATAGGAGTGGACTGGTGGCAAAGATACGGGAGAAGATGCAGCAGGAAAACGACACAGGTGAGCTGACAGCTTATCACTGTATCATTCACCAGGAGTCGTTGCAAGGTAAAGCCTTAAAAATGGAACACGTAATGAGCACCATCACGCGCGCAGTTAACTTTATCAGAGCCAAAGGGTTAAATCACCGCCAGTTCAAGACATTTCTGAGCGAGTTAGAGGCGGAGCATGGTGATTTGCCCTATCACAGTGAGGTGCGGTGGTTAAGCCAGGGAAAGGTGCTGCACAGATGTTTCGAACTTTGTGAGGAGATTTGTATGTTCTTGGACAGCAAAGGGAAAGACACAACACAACTCAGAGACGAAGGGTTTTTGTGTGAAATGACTTTTCTGTGCGACATTACGAGCCATCTGAATGCAATGAACCTGCAGCTGCAGGGTCGGGGTCGTGTCATCTCTGATATGTACAGTACTGTCAAGGCGTTTCAAACCAAACTGACTCTATGGGAGGCACAAATGCGGAAAGAAAACTTGAGCCACTTTCCTAGCTGCCAGACCATGAAATATCAGCTCTCTACCAGTGTGTTTCCGAGCGCATTGTTTGCTGATAAAATTAGTGTACTTGCCGCTGAATTCCGACGCCGATTTGCGGACTTTGAAGCACAAAAAAGCAGGTTTGCACTGCTCAGCAATCCATTTGCAGTTGACGTAGAAACCTCACCGCCAACCCTCCAAATGGAGTTGATCGAACTACATTGCAATGATGCGCTGAAGGCAAAATACGCAGCAGTGGGCGCTACTGAGTTTGCGCGCTTCCTCCCCGACACAATGCCCCAGCTGCGCACTCAGGCTGCTCAAACCTTGTCTATGTTTGGCAGCACATACCTGTGTGAACAACTTTTTTCATTAATGAAGCTGAACAAAACCTCACACAGAAGTCGACTTACTGCCGAACACCTTCACTCAATTCTGAGGATTTCCTCAGCTCAGAGCCTGACCCCGAACATTGATGAGCTTGTACAAAAGATGAGACACCACCAAATATCATCAGCCTCAAAAAAGTGAACATTACTGTGCGATAACCTATTTAGAGTTATACTATGTTCAAATTTAAAAGTTAAATAATATTTGTTTTCACTGCACATATGACTTTTCCTTGAAGAAAGTCTTGTTTCTGGTTCATAGATTTTTGTACTTTTTTTTATTGTATTTCAATGCAATATATATGAATATATATATATATATATATATATATATATATATATATATATATATATTTATCAGTGGAGTGAATGGCAGAAATTTGCTGATATTATTTATTTCTTTAAAGTTGCTTAAATTCAGCCCACTTTTGCTAATTGAAAAAATATAGCTGATGGTACCTTGAATAATATCACTTTGTTCATTTAATGTTCATGTTATGAGGTGTTTTTGTATTGACATATTTGTCTTTTGTGCCGGCCTGTTGAAAATTAAAAATTACTGACATAGTCATAAGAAAATATTGCTTTATTTATCTAATGCTAATATATTTGTTAGGTTTTCAGTAGGTCAAATTTTGATTTCAATAAACATTTGGACAGTCCGGCCCTCGACTTGTAGCAAAATGTTTTATTTGGCCCTCCGTCCATTTGACTTTGACACCACTGCTTTAGAGTTATATAACACACAGTGTGGATTGAAATATAGTTCTAGTAAAAGTAGATGTAACCCGTAAACACACAGTCAGTCCTATGATAAAAACAAATCACAGTTTTGTAAAATATAACTTTACTAAAGCCGAGATTTGTCTAAAGCAATGACATATGCATCACAAGAGGATTAGACTTCATAAAAGCCACAGGTCAGCCCCTCCTGCAGAGTTCACCTGAGGACACAGAGGGTCAGACCAGTGTTGCCAACTCAGCAACTTTGTCGCTATATTTAGCGAGTTTTCAGACCCCTCTAGCAACAAATTTTCAAAAAAGCGACTAGCGACAAATCTAGCGACCTTTTCTGGAGTTATTGGAGACTTTTGGCGACTCTCTGAAGTGAAAACACACATCGTTCTTACTCTTCTGATTGAGCAGAGGGTGCTTTGTTCACCCCTCCACGTTCAGACTGCAAATGAATTGCGCATGTGCAGCAATTTGCCGCTCGTGGACTCCGCCCTGGCTTACATTCAGCACGTGAAAATGTAAAAATGTTCTTTTTCAAAAAAAAAATATTAAAATCACTTCACAAAAATAAATCACTGCATTTTATTTTAATCACACAACCTCAGTCACTAACAACACTGGTCCACTGTGTGTACACCTCTTTGTGAATCAAGATAAGCTCGCTAGCATCATGTCGCAATCCTCCATTGCTTTGAGGATTACCCGTACACTTTGTGACAGTAGGTGGCACCATACACACATTTAGTAGGATTTAACCTGAACCTTTTTAACTATGTTACACTTGTGTGCTTATCACTTAATTGAGATGAGAAATGAGAAGAGCTTTATTGGGACATTCGGCTATATCATGACAAAATACAGTAAAAGAGACCATGTGTGAGCACAAATTTCTCAAGAATGCACATTAGGCAGGCAGAACGCAAGAAAGTATGCAATTTAGTATGATGACGCGATGACATAATGACGTCACAAATATGCTAATTTACGCATGACATCATTTAGCGACATTTAGCGACTTTTTGGCTAGGCTTTAGCTACTTTCCTTTGAAAAGAGTTGGCAACACTGGGTCAGACACAGAGTGAGTTTATGATCGTACAGGGAGGGTCATCTGGAGACATGCTGCAGTATAATGTGCATAAACACAACGTGATTATTCTTATGAACAGGATGACAGTTCACTTTGTGACTGTTTCAGACGATGTGAAAAGGAAAGAAGTTATTAACAACAGAATTATGTCATATACACAGCATTTATATTCTGTAAACCATAATAATAGTGATTTACCACCTTTTCTCAGGTAACTGGCTCACACGGCTGTTTCTCTGACTGTTGTCTGTTCTTACATGACACTGAACATGTATAAGGTCGCACTAAATAGTGTTAGATTATTTTATCTAAACGTACAGCTGCTGTTGAGCTCGTAGCTACAGACCCATGCTAACGTAAGTTTTGCAACTAAATGCAAACGGACCTTCAACAACAAATATGAAATATGAGTTAATAACAACATCCGAACTTTAGTCTAATGACCACAGGCTTATTTTAGTGATAATATAAAGCTTATATGTGTCACAGCAATATTTAGAAAATAGGCTATTGGTGCAACTTTGGTTTTCACATAAACACTGTATTATCACAGAATCTGTAATAAAACCAGTGCAATAGTGTGTCATACGCCAAGAGAACATGAATAATGAAAGTGTAAATACCTGAGCAGAAGAATAAAAATAACTCGTCTTCTTGAAAATTGTGTGTGAGTGACGAACCTAGGAGCAGCTCCTAGTTTTTTTTTTTTATATAGCGCTTTTCTTAGAACCATGGGGAAGGACTTGTGTAAAATAATAGTTATATCAGTGTACCTTCTTTGGAGCACTGAATCAGGCCAGACGGTCAGTTTTAATCATTTTAAAAATGTATCACAATTTCCCTGATTGTGACAATTGTGACGATTTCCCTGAAGTTTGGTAGTGATAGGAAGGCTGTAAGCACGATATGGCTCTCAGTCAAACTTGCTACAGACATAGTTTACCATTACCAGTGTGTAACTGTAGAATGAATGAATAATGCACTCTGTAAAGCACTCTGAGTGCCTTGAAAAGCGCTATATAAATCCAATTCATCATCATTATCATTACAATCACTATTATTATTATTAATAATAATAATAATAATATTCAGCACATACCTGAAGCCTTATAAAATCACATGCTCACAGAGAGAAAAAAAAATGCAAAAAAAATATTGGCAATGCATTCATAGGTAATTACGAGACATTAGATAATTGCAGGGTCATATTGACACCAAATTAAAAGTTTAAGGAAAGTTTGGTGTAACAAAGTATATGATGTAATGTATTAGTATGTTGAGTGTAGTATTCCTTTTTTGCTTTGTTGGCACAATAATATTTAACAATGTTTGTTTTTATGGTCTAAAATGAAGGTAATGATACAACTAAGATAAAACTAAGAACAAGGCAGGACCAAGTAAGAAGCAGAGTTAGGAGATTAAAAAGATACAATGATAGAAGTTTTTATCCAGTCACAATGTGGACAAATAAACCAAATATGAGCTGGATTTAAAATTCCAAGATCTACATGTTTGAGACAAGACTGAATGAAACTGAGTTTGTGTCAAAATGGAACTACACAGACATTGTAATTTAACTAGAGCTGTGACATTATTAAGCAGCTTTTAAAATGGAAATCACTGGGGATATATCTAAACCATATTATTGAGTATACAAACCTGGTCCAGGAAAAATGACTCGGTCCATAGTGCTGACCTCTAGAGTGGTGGAGGATGCTGTTCCAATCAAGATTTAATTTGAGGACTTCTCATCAACTTTTAACACAACCCAACTTAACTACCCAGTATTTGAACAGAGAGCATGCCTTTTTAATTTGGTAGAATTTGTTTTTTATGGTCCGCAGGGGTGCTTTTTATCATCCCTATTTTTTATTATGCACACAAATTCATGCACAAGCACTTTTCAAAACAGGCTCTAGAAAACTGTTGGGTTGCATCACTTAGGCCTGGAACAAATTTCTACATCAGAGTGGTAAAAAAGGTTGTTTTGTTTTCACATTTTAATGCCTGGTGCAAGCCAATTTTCCTACATAGACAAATAAAGCTGTCTATCTTTAATTTCAAAAACACTAACATCACCCCACCTTGTCTTTGAAGACGTCTGGGTTCTGGTACATGAAGTCTCGATAACTCTCCGTCCGCACTTTGTCCTGTGGATAAGAATACATAAAGCATTACAACCAACACCGTCAATAGAATCAGAATATTCTAGTCACCTTTATGTGTCCAGTAAAATGCACTGCAGGGTCAAGAAGGTCGGGACAGGTGCAATAAATCTGGGATTTTTTGTAATGCAGAGAACAGCAGCCTTATCACAAACTCCAGACTTTGAGGAAAAACCATGAGGCGTGTGTGGAGTGTTTTTTTTTTTTTTTGTCAAAGAGACTTGAGATAACGGTGTTCACAGGGATCTACAGGGATTTCATTGGTAAAAATTTACAAGTAGATACAGGCAGATATGTTCAGCTGGAGCCGTGCCAGATTGTCTTTACGTTGGGGGTCAGGTCGGGACTTGCTAATGATGCTGCCAATCAAAACGCTGTACACAAACAGAGCGGGACGTCTCCAGGGACAACAACTACAGGCCTCAGCTTTGTTTCACTATTCAGGAATCTCACTCAGTTACTCACGAATGATTAGACCTGCCCAGCTTTATTACTGATACAAAGATTGCTTTAACTGCAATAAGATTCAGGTGGTTCATGGTCATGAGTTCGGAATGGTATTGTTTGGTTTCAGTTAATGTGGTTTATCGCAGTGTTATGGTTGAGTCCATAATATAATTTTTTATGCACACTGAGTAGAGGGGCTCTGACTGACTCACTCACAGCGGGACAGCTCTGACTGACTCACTCACAGCGGGACAGCTTTGACTGACTCACTCACAGTGGGACAGCTCTGACTGACTGACTCACTCACAGCGGGACAGCTCTGACTGACTCACTCACAGCGGGACAGCATTGACTGACTCACTCACAGTGGGACAGCTCTGACTGACTGACTCACTCACAGCGGGACAGGTCTGACTGACTCACTCACAGCGGGACAGCATTGACTGACTCACTCACAGCGGGACAGCTCTGACTGACTCACTCCCAGCGGGACAGCATTGACTCACTCACTCACAGCGGGACAGCATTGACTGACTCACTCACAGCGGGACAGCTCTGACTGACTCACACACAGCGGGACAGTTCTGACTGACTCACTCACAGCAGGACAGGTCTGACTGAGTCACTCACAGCAGGACAGGTCTGACTGAGTCACTCACAGCAGGACAGGTCTGACTGACTCACTCACAGCAGGACAGGTCTGACTGAGTCACTCACAGCAGGACAGGTCTGACTGAGTCACTCACAGCAGGACAGGTCTGACTGACTCACTCACAGCAGGACAGGTCTGACTGACTCACTCACAGCAGAGCAGCAGGAGGTCAGAGCAGCTTTGGAAAGATGCTCTAATGCTCACAAGATGCTGTGCGCTTACTGCCAGGACTGAGTGGACAAATGAAGCTAAGGTTGGAGATGGTAAAATGCAGTTTATTTAGCTATATTTCCAGTGTGACACAACCACCTCAATTTAATAATCTATAGTTCTTTTTAGCAGAGAATCACAGAGAGCTGTAAACCTGCTCTTGTTGCTCCTAAATTAGAGCGTATTATAGAGCACATAGATTTCAAAATATAATAACTGCATATATTAAAACCCTTTAAGAAATAATCATGAAGTAGATCTACATTTCAACACATTTCACTTTTGTCTGGTTTGCTCTCTCCTCTGGAGCACTGGAAAAACAATCACAAAAAAATCTGTTCTGAATTAAAATTTCAGTACATAAATTTAAATATAATAGACTTGATGCAAGAAGGTACTAATCATTATTATTTTTATGTGCTCAACATGAAGCCAGACCCTCCAACATCATTAAGGTCTCCTGTATGGGAACATTTTACCTTCCCCGTCAAAAACAATAACTGGCAAAGACAAGTGGATAAGTTGAGATGTGTGTGCAGACATTGTACCGAAATGTAGTGAAACCAAACCTTCCAAGAACTGAAACTGAACTGGACTTTTGTGTACCGTTACACCCCTACTAATGACTCTTACAAAAATCAGGTTGTAAAATTCATAATCAGTTTGTTTCTGTTATTATAATAGAACATTTATATTTAAAATCAGATAAAAAAAACAACAAAAAAAACATAGGGTCTAAATGGAGGCTTTTGATGATGACATTTGCTTGAAGCCTGCTGCAAAAAACGTTCATGTAGAGTTAGAGCTGACTAGATCACACCTGATTTTGACCCATCATTTATCTAAGGCCATTTGCATTTCAAACATATGGAAATAAGTTCCGATAATATTAAGAGGTAAAATAGAATTAAAAGTCCATAAAATCCACAAAATTTTCCTTCATTCCATAACATTTTAATTATGACTGTAAAACTACTCCTAACTGTCTAAGTTTCCCAGTCTCTCTTAAAAGTGGAAAGTAAATACAAAATAGTTTGTTTAAAAATTAATCATGTAAACCTGTTCTAGTGCCGCTAACAAACCCGATTACAAATCTATATATGAGCAGTTTGTCATTTAGTTGCCAACTCTGTCCACTGCAATGCATCAAATTAAAACTTCAGTGAGATTAAAGCCAAGGTGTTTGTCTCCTTTTAAGGTCTTATTTTCTCACAAAACAGCCAAGTGCGTCAGAGCTGATGCTGTGACAGTGGGCCGGGTTTCATCAGCCCTAATACCCCGGTGTCTCACTCACAGTTCACTCCTGACGCACTCCTGACGCCAAACTTCACCGCGCTTCTTTGAGCCAATGGAAACGCAGAAGTGTTTTATCCAATTGGGACGCTGGACGGGGAGTGCGTTTAAGCACTGCGGTAAACGGAGGGTAAAGGGGGAGGCTATACTTCCAAAAGAAACCCATCAGTGCGTTTCTCTCTTGCTCCTGGAGTGCGACATGTAATTTTCCATGTTAGGAGCCTGTTTTCTGCCCAGCAGCTTTTTCCCTTTCCTTTTGTCTTTTCCTTTCTTCCACCATGTTTTGCTCTCTACTTCTTTCTTTTCATACACTTTTCTACATTCCTTCCTTTCTGGTGCATCATGCAAAAGGTTGGTTTAACAGTTGGACAAAATGGACACTTTAGTCAATAATTTGTCACATAATAATGTTTCAACAATGAGTAAAAAAACACTTTGCATTTGTCCATATCAAAAAAAAATAGACATTTGAATTTAACAAGAGCAATAGGATGGCGGTACAGCCATATACTGCTGCAATAAAAAGTGTCAGAGGAGTGTTACTGGTTTATTCAGAGGTTTCAGAAGGATTCGATTCAGAAAGATAGACTCACTCTTTCATGCTAGCTTTGTTTTTGAAAAAATGTCCAACATTATTCACTCTTTCATCTTGTAATATTACATTAAAAGACAAGCCTCATT
Source organism: Neodontobutis hainanensis (assembly GCA_024349245.1). Classification (NCBI taxonomy): domain Eukaryota; kingdom Metazoa; phylum Chordata; class Actinopteri; order Gobiiformes; family Odontobutidae; genus Neodontobutis; species Neodontobutis hainanensis. The sequence goes on from JALDNG010000128.1 coordinate 1,080,566, forward strand.
TGAAAATAAAGCTCAGCTTTCACTTTTCATTCTGTCCCGAATGAGTATTATCTCATTCAAACTACAGACTGTAGTGTTTAGCACCACCTTTTGGAACGTGGACCACACTGTTGAGACTGAGGCTGGAGGCACAACATTAATGGTTAATAGCTTTGCTTATAGCTCTGGTGTCATCGGTAACTGACTCTACACAGCTTTTACTCCAGAGAAAAGTTCTGTCACAGAAATTCTCACAAGAAGCCAATTGTCTTGTTTTACAGGATGACAGGAAGCAGCAGAAACAGATAGTAGTTTGTTTTTGTGATGTGTCACTGGTGTGGCATAAATGAGACCCAAGGCTGACTGAGACAGGATCACAATGGGAAAAAAAAAAGACAAATATCACCGACATGTTGCTTCATATTTTATAATCACTGGACCCTACAAATGGGCACACAATATTTGGCTTGGGTCTTCCTTAACTCCTAATAGCTTATGTCTTATCTACTGGTGAGTTCAGAAAAAGATGTTCACTCTCAGTCCAATTAGAAATCTAGAATATTGCACCATTTTAGATAAACTGGTATGATTGGTCAGGTAGGATTGACTTTACTCAATTCTGGGTTCAGTGAGCAAAGTTATAGACCCACTTAGGGCTTCATCTAACTTTCTTTCAAACTTTTCTTTGTATACGTTGTCATATTTGCTCACCCAAACCCATCAACGCAAACCACAACTGTAATGATCTGTATACATGTACTGCACTTTTCCTTTTACATGTGACCTGTGGCCTTTTAAGTTTTACGACCGCATATATTCTAATAATGGTGGCACACATTACTTTGGCCTAATGTTTTATTTTAAGCCTTTTATAATGAACACTGGGTTCCACTCTGACCTTGAGCATTTCTTCGTGGATGCTGTAGTGTCCGTATGAGCTGAAATACGCCTCATCTTCATCTTCCCTGAGTTCAGAAACAGCACCCAGATGTTTCCCGCCGCGACTCTTCTCTGTGTTCAGCACCAAACCTTGGGCCAAGAGCCTGGAGAAATAAAACAAATAAAAGTATATCACTTGGTCCTAGTTAAAAATAACACAGTACAATTTACAGCTAGTTAAAAGTGGGACTAATTTAAAAGAGAACAGAGTCCGCGGACATTAGTCAGAATAAACCAACGACTTTGTAGTTAGTGAGAAAGGTTTTGGATGAAATAAGAGCAGGTTTAAAACAGGATGTCTTTTCCTTTTTTGGTAGTTTCAGATATTCATTCATTCATTCATTTTCTATGGCTTTGTCCCGTTAGGGGTCGCGGGTGACTGGAGCCTATCCCAGCAGCTTTGGGCCTGAGGCGGGGTACACCCTGGACAGTGGCCAGTTAGTCACAGGGCTGACATTTAGAGACAGACAGTGACAACCAGTCACTCTCACATTCATTCACTAGGGACACTTTAGAGTTGCCGATTAACCTATACATACATGTCTTTGGACGGTGGGAGGAAGCTGGAGTACCCGGAGAGAACCCACGGTAACACACGGAGGACATGCAGACTCCTCATAGAAAGACCAGAGTCGGCCGAGAATGTTTGAGTCGGCCGGGTTTTGAACTCACAACCTTCTTGTTGTAAGGCAAGTGCTAACCACTCTGCCACATGCACCCTAATACAGATCATTTTATTTTATTTAACTTTAAACATAATGAGTTGAACAGAGTGGGTTTTACAGGAGGAGGTAGTAGTTTGTAACAAATGACAATGATGTTGAGGGACAGACAGGCCAAGAAGACTTTTATAGATGAACATGTATACCAGTACTGGTGCAGAGATTATTTCAGTACTAGGGCTTTGTTCTGGTTTAGACATGGCTCCATCCTAGTATTTGTCCTAGTTCAGTCCTGGTTTTTGTCCTTACACTTAGTTTACCGGTAGTGAGCCACTGGACTAGTTCTAATAAAAAAGACAGTTTAAGTTGTAGGGTCTTCACATCTGCCAGCTTTGTTACTTTTCAGATGCCTTTAGATCTGTTTTTCTCCTGGTTTAGTCTCGCTTTTGTCCAGGTTTTGTCCACTTTACTCTTAGGTTTAGTTGTAGTTTAGTCTGTGTTTAGTAGTAGTCTTTAACTTTAGTTTTGGTCCAGATTTAAACATAGTTTAGTCCTGGTTTGGTTCTCATTAATTCCTTGTAGGGTTAAGTTTTATTTCTTGTTTAAACCTGGTCTTTAGGTATTCCTGTAGTGCTTGAAGCTTAGTTTTGATTTACATCAAGGTTTAGTCTTACTTTATAACCTTGTCTTCATGAGTAAATATGACAATCTCTGTAAAAAGTAGTAGCACCATTTTGACCTATTCCACCATACTTTTCTTTCTTTTCAGTCTGGTTTGCTTCCTCCTTACACATGAGGACAACTGGAAGTAAAGCACACACAACCTTCATGCCGGACGGAGCAGTAAATGGAAGGGACGGGCTACATTTATCTTCCGAAACCCCCTCGCTCTCTCCATTCCTCTGGAATTTTCCTTCACAAAGCCCCCTCCCGTCTTTACCCTCTTCAGCCTGCAGTGGAAATTTACCATCATTTGCTTTCCTCTGAGCTCCAAACTTCAGGTACAGGACACTTAGAAACTGTGGTAAATCATGAGCAATGTGGACACCTGCTGGAAGTAACAGGAAACTACACTCTACACATATATTACAGTTAAGCCTTTGTAAATATATTTTGGCAAATAAACAATACACAGTTTCTTTGCTTTACATACTACAAAAATGAGAAGTTCCTACATATCACTGATTCAGTTTGTGTTTAATGCAAAGCAATCCACAAATTGTTATCTGGATGTCAACTCCTAAGCCCTGTTGCACAAAGTTTTTTTTTTTTTTTTTTTTTTACCAAATACGTTCAGATTTAGTTTGCTCAAATTCTGAGTTATGTGTCTCCAGAAGTTGGTTTGTTATGTCCACAGGTTTTACTGGTGACTGATCCCACACAGCTTCTGGAGAAGGATTTATTCTGGTTTAGAGACAAACCCAAACTGGACCAATCTGACACAGCATCACAACTGAAGTTGTTTTGGTGTTCTGAGAGACTTTATAACAATCTGCACGAAACTATGAAGAGGACATTAATCACCACTTTGTACAATGTTATTATATTTTTTTTCCTCATATTTGTAGCCACAACATTTTTGAATTTGGGTTAGACCAAAGTTTCATGAACAATGTGTCAAGTCTTTATGTTTATTTCTGTAGAGGCTGAGTCTGAGATGTGTGACTCCCAGCTTCTATGGTTGACTATCAGCTATTGCTAACTAGTTTCCTTTGCAGCACATAAAGCAGTTAGATGAAAGTACATCCCAAACACAAGGCAACTATTGCGGTCAAAAACCTCTAGCCTCTGCTGGATTGAACACCTGATGACATCATCCATGTGTCACACCTACGTACCTGAACCCCAGAAGTCCATACAAAACACCATCTACAGATCGAACAGTGACAAAACAGGTAAATGGCTCCAACAGTCACTGTTTGTATCCTATTGCTACACTAAATGACCAGTTTACAGTTTTCAATTATATACAAGAGTGTTCATCTTAAAGAGGCTATTCATGAATGTAAAACACAGCCAGCAGGTACAGGAAAGAGTCACAATAAACAATATTAATTCAAAGAGCATTCCTTTGAGGACAGTAATGTCTGAATTTTGGCCAGAGAGGCCAGATGGTTATAGAGGGGTGAAGGAAGCCATTTTTGTGAAAATGGAAAAGCCCTCTTTGAACATATTCATGTTGCCTAGAATTTATAACAGTGTTTTGAAATCTAAATCAAAACAGTTTGACTCTAGAAGAACAACAACACCTGAATGGAACAGTGTCACTAATGACTCTCCTGAGTCTTAACGACTCTCACATCAGGAGTCACACTGTCCTTTCATAGCTTTAAATATAAAAAAATATAAAAAAGTCTCTTTGAATTAGAGACGAAACATCTTCACCTTTGAAACTGAGTCCAGAACTTTTTCTTTAAGATGACCTGGATGACTGAGAACCATTCACAGACAAGCTGGAGATATATATTTAAGAGAATCTGAACTATTTAAATAGAATTTTAATACACTTTTGGCCAACTGCATAAATATAAACAAATCAGTCTTCAAGTATCATCAAAAATCACATTCAACTGTATGAGCAGGAAAAGCTTAGGTGACGTTGAGAAAGCTGCAAACCACATGTAGTACACCCCACCTCATTCGGAAAACACACAAGCAGACATCAGGGGTTGATGGCTTTTTATGCTGCTCGTCACTTTAGGAAAATAAAATTGTGGGCTACTAGGGTTGTGCCGGACCAACATCACGATGGAGAAACACCATCTTGATGCCCCGCCCTGTCCCCGCTGCGAGTCTTAAGAGTCGAGGTTGTGAGCGGAGTGGAGCAGCGGCAATTTCCCCTCCATGCTCTATGCATTCAAGAATCACTCCGCTCCAGCTCCAGCTCCGGGTTTACAATCTCCCGCTCCTCGCTCACTGATATCTGAAACATCTTCGCTTCAAGGAAATTTGCGGCTAACTGCTAAAGTAGTGATCCTTCTGTATCAAGCTGGTTGTTTTCCGTGTGAGTTCTGAACACTGCACTTGCTTATTTAAATCTTTTTGTTTCTACACATATAAGGCTACATATTTCTCATGTCTGTAAGGCAAACCTGCTGAGTTTCAGTTTATTTGAGACGTCCTCCAGTTCATGAGCAATGAAAGCGATCGCTTCCGCAACCTCATAGTCTACTTATTTGCTTCTTATTTATTAAATACATGCAATTGGACGAAGAAACCTTTATTAAAATTAAGAGACAATTTGTACAAAACGAAAGAAAGGCTTTTTACAAAACAAAACTTAATATTAAACTAAATATAACCACCAAAATCATTTCTGACACACTCGCATCTTTGCACTTATAGTCTATCATAATCAGATGAAATTTAAAAAAATAATAATATAATATTTAAACATAAATATGAAAGAAAAGAATTAGTCATTACAGGCTTGTTCTCCTCCGAACGCCCACGTATTAAAAAAATGGTCGGGTTTAAATCGGGCTCGGGCTCATAATTAAAGTTATGTGTCGGGCAGGGCCGGTCTCTCGGGTGCACGGGCTCGGGTAGGGTCGGGCATGATTTTTTTTGAGCCGATCTAAGCTCTAGTTCTGGCTAAAATGTAGTTATTATGTGCCGGCCCGTAGGCATGAATTGTACTCGTGATGGAGCGGCAGTGGAGCGCTCTCGGAGAGAGTGAAAACCACAACACTCCGACTTTTAAAAAATCTGCTCCTCACTCCATTCATAATCTCACCGCTCCCACTCCACTGCGCTCACATACTCTCTTCTATAGACTACAGTTAACCTAAAATATTTGCAGGGATTGCTCAGTAAATTAAATTGAGAATATAACTAATGCATATGCTATTTTAAATACAGTAGTGTGTTAGTCTGTGAAAATACCGTGTCAGGCATTTGATCTTGACATTGTTAGAATCTTGTCTCTTTAACATGTCTAACACTACATTTAACTGAAAATATTTAATTTTGTACAAGAAAACCTTTTGGAAAGGCCGGATTAGTCCCTCCTGGACAATATCATCGTCCATCGCGATGTTTTACTGTACACATCGTCAGCTGCTGATTTAGATGACATCGCCCAACCCTATGGGCTACACACTAACTTTTTTCATCACTGAACTGGCTTTTGAGACAGTACCATCCCGAAAGCCAGTTCCAACTGTCCCCAAGTAATTGTCAACTGTCCCCATATTTATAAAAGTTTAAAAATAAATGTAAATAAAATCAAATTCTATGTGCGTTTACATTGCTTATTAGGCTAGGTACTTTGGTGGATATTAACAAAGTTCACCTAAAATCCCCAATAAATCTGCCTTTGTTGGATGTAGACCTGGTTAATTACTTTTTTTTTTTCGGGGACTTCAAATCCATAAATTGACTTTTCGCACATGTTCACTTGGTCAAATTGAGGATCATTTCGGAGAAAAATAAAAAGAAAAAAAAAAAAAAAAAGAAATAAAGAAATAACTTGAGCAAAAACAATAGGCCTTTTTTCTTTTGTATTTCTCAACTGAAAACAGGTTAATAGACTGTTTTTAACTATCCTTACTTCTTATATTATGGAAATAAAATGACATTGGACTGAATAGCAAAGCCAAAAATATGTGCCCTGGATCTTCTTGGATTTATGGAGTGGCAGACACAAGGGTGTGCTTAGGCCTGTCACAATAACTACTTTTTGTTGTGCAATATAGTGCACAAGAATTAAATGCAGTAAACAATATTATTGCGATGTTATAAACTATTTGCAGTGTTTCCTCTGAGCCAAGTGGCATGGTGTGGTGGTCAATGACCTGTTATATCTGGGTTGGGAGCGAGGGGAGGTAAAAGTAATAATAATTTCTCTACTACATTTACATTTATTCATTTAGCTGACGCTTTTTTCCAAAGCGACTTACATTAAGTGTCTTGGCTAAAAATTCAACAACAGTATGAACTGTGGGGAGAGTGGGAATCAAACCATTAACCTTCCGGTTAAGAGACAACCGCTCTACCACTTAGCCACAGCGCCCCAATTTTTAATGCAGAAACTAAATGCATTCAGATTATTTAAAACTCTTTTATTTGCTCTGTTTTATTAAGCTGATATAATAACAATAACAACAGGACAATTTAATATTCTATATTTATATCATGATTTGTTTGATACCTTCACAGTTCTATCTTCATTCTATCAACTAACCGGGGTATAGCCTATGTGTTTAATTTGATTTAATAAAACTACAGTAGTAATACAACAATAGCTCATTATCAAAGCTCACGTAAAAGACGAGCGATCATGTTGGTGAGTAAAGGCACTTGTCTAGGTCTCCATGGTAACGCTCAGAGGGAGCAGTTTGTGAAACTCCAATAAACTGTTGCTCATAAAGTTAGTTTTCCTTTAGCTCGCTACTACTGCTGCTTCTGAACAACTTTAAAATGGACCAAACTGCAAAATATCACTCTTTATCTTCATTTCCTCTGACTCGTCTGCACGCACGTGAGGACGCAGCTCTGTGTCTGTGAGCAGCTACGTCTGACTCTTTGTACTCAATAAACAAATAAATACCAGAAGCAGTTTAAATGTAGTAAACTAAAAGTCATCACAAACTGTCATTAGATTATTCACCATCTTTTTAGTAAAAATGTGTAGCCTACTGAGCATCTCTGCATATAGGGGCATGGCTGGGTGAACTCAGAAGGGGACATTCATTGCCGTAGCAGCCGTCACGCACAAATGAATGCAGCACACAGTGATGCAATATTTTGCAGCGCCAAAAACTATTGCGTTCATTTACATATATTGCGCAATAGAGTAATATATTGCAAAGGGCCTAGGTGTGCTTCCTGCAAATGCCCTTTAAGTCTTCACTATTCATTATTAAAACTTTTTTCTTTTACCTGGGGGACTATTGTTGAAGATCTTCTAATAGTATAAAACATATATAAGCATTTATACTGGGATCTGGGTGCTTTATAAAGTTAGGATGATATGGCAAGTTTGGTAAGGTGCACCAAATATTAAAACGTTTTGTTTAGTGACTTGAATAGCTCAATGTACAAGTGTTATGTTGGTTTGTACTGACCTGAGTTTGTGCAGGTCGTCCATGGCTCGGCTCAGTGCCTCCTCTGATCGTCTAGCTCTCTCTTCAGCAGCCAGCGCTCTCTGCAGCAGTGCATCATGGGATCTGACTCCAGATGAAAGAGAAGCTGGAGATGTGGTGCCACAGAGCTCCTCTGGATCTGACAGAAACAGACACAAACAATTAAACAATGCTGAATCTGAACCAAACTGACAACAACACAATGTACTGTTCATCCAGACTCACAGAGTTTTCTCTTTTAAAACTTTGAGTCACTTTGTCAGTTTTGGACTTGTATTAATCAATGAAAATTAATTACAACAATGACTTTGTCCGCTCAGCCTTGGACTTTCTCGAAATGTAACTGAATTCTCCATTTACACACTGTCATTTTCTGTTACAACCTGCAGTGTGAGGTGCATGAAGGAGTAATAAAGTGAAATGATGGCTATTCACAACTGAAATTAACTCAGGTTACAGATTTAAGTATTTGAGTATGTGGAACTAGAAAATATCTAAGTTTTCTGTCTATTTCAATTTTAACTGCACTTGTTCTATCTCAGTGCTTCTCAAAGTGTGGGGCGGACTCATTACGGGGGGCACAGCGAGCCGACAGGGGGTGGCACAAAAAAGCCGCAGAGCTAATGTTAAGTGGTGCTTCATAATGGACTCTTTTAAGGTGACACCAAACATACTGTCATGCTCCGGGCAGAGAGAGTACCAGATGGAAAAATGGAGCAAACAAAAAGCAAGCGAAGAAAATACAAATCCAGATGGTGAAAACAGCAGACATTCACCAAAGACTAAGTTACACAAATGTGACAACGTTCATCTTGCTCTTGGCTTTACTGTGTGTTACGTCTAAAAACACTTGCAGCAAACCGTTTGAAGCCTTGTACGTTAAGAAGGTGCCACTCTGTGGCGTGGAGGAGCGGTGGTGACGGCATCATCACAGAGGGAAGAGACGGAGACCAGCTTGACTGCGGAAGGGACCATTGGCTTTCAATTAAAAAACAGCTGTTAATATTATTCAATTATGCTAGCATTACACAATCCAATGGCCAAAAAGAAAAAAGTGTGTTTTACTAAAAAAAAAAACTGAACTAAATCTAAAAAAATATATATGGTAGAACTAAAAGATAGAGACAAAGGGTTGGATGTGTTTTATGTCTATTCAAACTGTGTATTCATTGATTGCTAGACAAAGTGAGCTAATAATAGCAAATCTAAAACTACACCTAATAACGGGAGATGTGAAGAGAATGCAAAATAAAGTGCCAGACAGTGTCAAATATTTACAAAAACGGCAAAAGTCTATGGTTTTAATGGAAAATTAGTACAAGAAAAATTAGAAGCCAAAAGCTAACCTATCCTTCCTTACATGTACACCACCAGGAGCAAAAGATTGAGAACGACCTGGGTCCCTGTACTACATCCCCTGCTCCGTATCCAAACCACAACCAGCAGATGCTGGTGCCCGTAGCTCCTTTTGGGGAGCCACAGCCAATCCAACGAGCACATGCTGACCCACTGCCTCAGCTACAGCGCCTGCTCCTCCCTACACCATGTCTAACGGCCCTCCGGCACACTCCTCTCATGAGCTCTCAGTGGCCATCCCTGGCCAGGAGTGACACAATACTTTGTCACTTTTTCCATTTGTTAAAAATTAAACTGATGACCATAATGATATGAACTATTGAATGAACTTATTCAATGGTAGAAATGCTTTTATCCAAAGCTACTTTCATTGAGATTCTAATTACCAGTGTTACAGTCACTGGAGGCAAGGTGGGTTAAGTGTCTTGCCCAAGGACACAACAATAGTATGACCTGTGGGGAGAGTGGGAATCGAACCGCCTACCTTCCGGTTGAAGGATGACAGCTCTACCACTGAGCCACTATTGTTTATAATTACTGGGTGCTCATAGTTCTCTTCAGGTCATGTCAAATCTGATCATGTCATGTCCTTCATGCTAATCCAAGCAGGAACTAGACGTAAACATAACTTAGTGCTGGGGAGTGTGTGTGTGAAAGATACGCCTCCTACAGCGTTCACTGCAGGGATATAAAATCTAATGTATTGTTTACTTCTCCAAGCAAACCTCACCCTGTACCACTTGTGACATTTATTTGCTTTTGCTTTATTCTTGCAAGAATTAAACCTGGCCATTGCTTTTTAAATTATACTCTACGTCTACATGTCTCTCTGGATAATATAAGGATAAAGAATTCTTATAACATATAGTCTTGACTTATATTTCTATGGCCTGTGCAAGACATTGTTCCCACAGCATTGCAAGTCCCCTCCCTTTTTAACTCCCTCTCTAGAGCTGGATTTTCTTTTTTGTTTTTAAGTAGCTGGACTGTTTGCTCCACTGGTGGACCTTCTACCACCAAAAAAAATAAAATACAGAGCATATATGGTATTTTGCACTCTGATATTGTAAATGGCTTATGACTGATTATAGTAAAAACAAAAATGTTTATCTGCATGGTGTAAACTATACGAGGAACTGAATTAAATATGGACTAAGTTCTGGTTCAAGATATCAGGATAACAAAAATTAAGGCAGTTATACATATGAATAAATATGTATCAAAATATATTTTATAATCAATGTACAATACCTGACCACTTATTATCTTATTTTAAAATGAATGCTGAGTGTCATTGCAACAATTCAGATTTTTATTTTACTAAATTTGTTACTTTTGTCTGAGATATAGAGGCTATAAACTGTGATGCCATTTTTTCTATCTGGTAAGTAAAAACTTATCAGAGCTGTTCCAAACGGTTAAAACTATTTAGGATTTGAACCTCATTGATTGTAGAGGTGGGTATTTAAAAAAAAAAATAAAATAAAATAAAAAATAAAAAAGGTACAACTTTTTAATACGGGTTTGAGTAAATAAGGTAATTATGAAAATTTATGACCATTTGTGAAGTTGCTCACTGTGTTTTTCTCACCATCCCAATTTATTTTTGGATTTATTGATTGTTCTATTTTGGATTATTATTAATTGTTGGGAATACTAGTTTGCTATAGACAAACACAGAAAATCTGGCTTTGTGAACAGAACATTGTTTTTAGATCGGTGGATGACCTCATGTTCATACACACCATCATCAAATCTTTGGAATCTAAAGATAAGATGATGAATAATTCCTTCAGTGTTTTGATAATTATACACTAATTACTAAAATGGTTGCTATTTCAGACACATGGGTAAATAAGAAGAAATCAGTTAACATACTTTATGTAGACAATCCTGAATGCCAAATAGCTGTGCTTCTGCTCTTCACTGTCATTTTGCTGGACAGCACATCTTTTTCACCCCTGGGTGAGATACCTTGCCTACCTTACCTTCTGAGCGGAAGTGAAACTTAGAGTATTTAGCAGTTTTATGTCTGTGTGTGTTGTCTGAGTGAAATACAAAACCTAGCTGAGTAAGTAGCTTCAGTCAGAAATAGATCTCATTAACACAGAGCATATACATAAATATAAACTACATTTTGTACAATGGTCTCCAAATGAATGCGTGTGCGTGTGTTTTTCTTCTGAGCCTGACTCATCATTCATCATTATCACAGTGTCATCATTTCACTGGAGACATTAAAACTATTCATCTTCCTCAGGAAGTACAAACATTGTTGGACTTTTTTAGAAACAGCATCCACCCAAGGCTCAAAACACAGTTTATCCAGAATGACTCCGAGATATTTGTAGCTGTCGACAAGGTCAATGTCCGTGTTCTTGATGACAGTGGCACTGGGGCAAGGTGGTGATTTGCGGAAGTCTATTTTAATTTCCTTTGTTTTTAACACATTCATATGTAAAAATGAACGGTCACACCACTGAACAAAGTCATTAAGGACTGGCCCATGGTCCTGTTCATTCCCTCTGAGCAGGCCGATGATAACAGAGTCATCTGCAAACTTTAAAATGTGTCTATCCTTGTACACACTGCGACACTGGTTTGTGTACAGAATGTACAGAAGAGGAGAGAGACAACAGCCCTGGGGTGAACCAGTAGAGGAATAGAGCACATCAGATAAAATACCATTCACTCTAACACACTGAGGTCTGTCTAACAAAAAGTCCCATATCCAACCAACCAAGTTAAGATCAAGGTTAAAATCAGTCATAAGTCTCTCTGCCAGCAGGAGAGGCTGAATGGTGTTAAAAGCAGAAGTAAAATCAACAAATAAAAGTCTGGCATGTGTCTTAGCTCCATCCAGATGCAACAGTGTGATGACAGCTTCCTCCACATTTTTACGTCCTTGGAAATCTACAGTTAAATATCTTAAATATTACTAAAAAATGCCTGTGAAGAGGCTAAAGCTGCAGCTGTAATGGGTTTTCAGGGCAATAGCCCCCGATTTAGGGGGCCCCATCCCATAGGAGTTGCCAGCCCATTTATAAAGTGTTTAGCAGCCCTAAATGTGAGCCAAAGCTGGTGAAATATATACTCATACTAAAGTATAAGACTGGACTCTCTGTAAAATGAACACTTCAAACATTCACTAAACTAACTACCAACAGTGAAAAAACTAAAGTACGAGCAGTGAGCAGAACTCATACAGACCCTCGTCCTGCAAACATGCCACTGACATGTAGTTTGTTGAAACTTGTTTTATAAACAATGTTTGGTCTTGATTATTTCTGCTTTAAACCCTCTGAGTCTGGACTGTTGGGACCACTTAAATCAAAAAATTGTACTTGTAATTTTCTGTCACAATGGCCCAGCCAAAAAAGAAATCACCAAAAATGCACAAGAATTCAAGGAATTACATCAGTTAGTACAGACCCCCTCTACTACAATGTCTGACATACTTGCGTCTGACTGCACGCTCAAAACTGTTAACGTGACGTTTGCTTGCTTGGCTAATGAGGTGCTTAGCTCACCTTCAAATTGGATTAGTCTCCTCCTGAATATCCCCCACACTTTTGAAAAGCTTGCTACCACCCTACACCCTATACATATTTGTATATTTGTGTACGTATTTGTATATTCGTGTACGTATTTGTATATTCGTGTACGTATTTGTATATTCATGTGTGTCTGCCTTGCCATAAAGTCTGGCCACTCCCTATTTAAGAAGGCTTCTGTACACCCATTTGCCTGACAAAAACCTAGTGCTGGAACGTTGCCTTTTTCCACCTGTAAATAAATTTCACCACTGCAAGTCAGACAGTTTATTTATTTTAAGTTAAATTATTAAAAATAATGTTAATTACCTTTTGTGTCTGTATTAGTAGTTTTTACATTTAAACACTTTTTTGTTATTTATATGCATTTGGTTCAGTGTTAATTTCGTTGACGAAATAATTTTGTCATTTTCGTCACAAATATTTTTTTGCGGACGAAAACGAAATGAAAACTAAAAAAGAAGTCACTGATGGAGACTAAAACTATAACTAAATTGATTGACATTATCGTCAACGAATAAAGGACGAGACGAAAATAGACTCTGACGAAAATCATGTGGTTGAATTGCCAGCATTGTGGTAGCAAGAAGAAAATGTCGTTCAGTGCACTTTAGATTCGAAATTAAAAATGTTTGCACTTATTGTTCAGCTCAGCTGTAAGCTTTAAGGTCCTGGACCTAACTTTATTTTTCTTTTATTGATGGTGAATTGGCAGCTAGTTATTGTTTACATTACCATGACAGTGTTTGTTGCTGCATAAAAGCTTTTGAATTGAAATAAAGAGACTGTTGTGTTGACATAAAGTTGAATTTGTGTTTTATATATTTTGGTTAAGTTTATTTTCTAAACCAAAGTTTATTTTCTAAACCAAACTTATAAAATATTGTAAAAAATTGTCTAGTAAATCTGTTATTGATTTTAGTCTTATTTTAGTTGACATAGTTAGTTAAAATAACTAACTAGTCGACTAAATACCAAGCAATTTTAGTCGACTAAAATAAGACTAAAATAAGACTAAAATTAAAACAAATCAGATGACTAAAACTTGACTAAAACTAAAAAGAATTATAGTCAAAAGACTAAGACTAAAACTAAATTAAAATTTTGTGTCAAAATTAACACTGATTTGGTTGCAGTAGACCAAGCTACATTACTTTTTTGTAGTATTTCTTTTTTTAACCATTGAGCATTAGACAAACAGTGACAGGAAAAAGGCTAGCCCCTCACCTAAAGAGCCACCTCCAGCTCACAGCCCTCTGACCTTCCCTGGAACTCAGTGTGGAGGTAATAGGACGTTTACAGTTTGCTTGGCTCAACCCACTGTTTTATGTTGCTGTGTGCAGTGAAAACTCACAACAACACAAGTGAACGTCTTTGTTTACACCTGGGCGCGCCTTGGATAAGCTCATTGTGGCGTCAGCTGTTGCTTTACCATGTCCCCCACCAGACCGAGAAGAGCTGAGTAAAGAGGCTCCAAAAGAAAGCCTCCAAAACAAAGTGCTCAGACCACTGACAAACCGAGCAGACTTAAAAGGCATGCAATAAAAACAAGTCCATGTCTGGAGGAGGCTGAGTTTTACTTGTGGCTGCCTTCAACCAAACAACAAATACTATGCTAATTAAATTGTACAAAGCTTTTAGAAATTAACAAAAAATTGTCTGCATATTAAATAAATATGAGGACAGTTGACATTCTTTTTGAGGCATTTGGAACAGGTTTTAGGGATGGTTCCAGGACGGTAATAAAAATAGTTAGTCTGGAGCCCTGCTTAATGGGTTCTTCTGTTTGTTTTTGCTGCCAAATGATCAAACTTTGGTTTGACATTCTTAGTAAATGGTCCTCTTGTCCAGGTCCTCTTTGCTTCCAGTTTCCCCTTAATAAACTTCCTAAACCTCCATTTTTTACGTTGAGCTCAGATGTGAACAAACGTACATCTTTCACAAACACGTGTCATCTCAATATGCATGCCGTTTTAAGCTGAATACTTATATAGAGTGAAGTATTCTTTCTACATTTCAGATTATTAGCTTTTCTATACTGATCCATAATTGTTTTAAGAGAGGATGGGTTAATGGGTTAAAACAACTTTTTTCACACCTATTTGTAGCAGAGGGTCGTCTTGAAGAACCGGCCGTAGAAACTCCTCACTGTCCCAGGGCAAAGGGGTATCTGGTAGTCCCAACACACAGGACGCTTCACACTTCTGCAGAATCAAGAGGAGTTTAAGGGAGTTTTCTCACACTAAGGTCTGCACAAAAACTCACAAATAGTTACACAGCTATCATTAGGTTCTGTTTTGTCAAACTTTTGGTTTTTAGCCCTTATTGCACTGTTTAATTCTTGTTTTCTATTGAAAGTAGAAAAAAAAACTACATCCTAATGAAAGTTTGTTTTCATGCCAATGTCAAAATGTCTAACCTTGATACATTTCACAGGAACAGGTTAACCAACCGTTAATGGAGAAGACTAGTAAGAACATGCATTTAATTTATTAACACTGAAATGGAGAAAAGCCTAATATCTTATTACATATGTTATTACATAATGCAGCATTTTTACTTGGTCACTATATGTCTGAACAATGCCTATTAAAATGCATGTGACTTTAAGCCATAAATAGAAAAGACTCACTGTGGAGCGAATGAAGTTTATCATCTTTATGTAGCCATAGTCGTCCAAATCTGGAGGAAATCAGGAAGGGTTTATTTGAAAAAACATTGATCTGTTTCAGAAATTTAAAGAGAATGTATTTGATCTCACTGTGTTTCCTGATGACATCTGTGAGGTTACACTGGTGATCGGACGAGCAGTGCTGCAGAGTGGCTGAAACTGAACCAAGCAACCTGAAAAAAAAAAAAAAAAAAAAAAAAAAACAATAACAATGTTTATCTAGAATTCAAATACTTTTAAACTTTGGAAAATCCATTTACACAACACACGCACACACACAGTAAAAAATATAAAATATAAAAAAAAATAAATAAATAAAAAATAAATAAGAAAAGCACTTTACCACATTTCACTCCAAAGCAATTACTGTTAAACCACTTCAACCCTGTCCAAGCCCAATTCTGCGTTAAACCATGTAAAGCCTTTACAAATTTGGTTATAACCAGGTTGAACACACTATACCAATATTTGCAGATAACAAAAACTTTTTGACATACCTTTAAATAAATATATTATATAATAAATCAATTTTGTTTCATCAGCTGAAAGTGCAATACGGCCCTAAGACATGCATGATGCATCACATAATTCATTTCTACATTAAGAAAAAGACATATTCTGACGTGATTGATGTTCAGTAAAGAATGAAAGAATGAATGATGAATAAATGACAACAACGTTTTCCCACCTGTCGCAGAACAAACAGGACACAGGCTGAGTTTCCTCCTCCATCCACTGCCACTGCTCTTCATCATTCTCCTCATCTTCCTCGCCGTCTGACAGCCCTGGCATCTCCTGAGCATCTGTCAAAGTCAAATTAATAAAGAAAACAACTGCTAAAACTCAGATTAAGCACAGCACGGGGTTGCCAGGCTGATCTACGGATCCGGGTTTCTTTTTGACTAGAAAACTATTTTCTGTTCTTCTTTTGCAGGATTCCAGTCATTCAAACTTCCATTAAACAATAGTAATTTAAACTAGCAAAATTAGAGATAAACACCGCTATTCTGCATCGCTGTTCAATAACAGCAGCAGCATTGGTATTACGAAGCTAATTTACTTACAACTAACGATCAAATGTAAATATATAATCCATTAACACCCACAAAGTTTAAAGTCATAACTTATTTACACGTGAGTCTAAAAGTATGTTGTTTAGGTTTTATTAGAGATATTACCATATTCACGTGGGTCTGAGCGCGCAGCCATGTTGTCGCCTTGGTAGCAATGCAACTTCCGGGTGACGTACGAAGACGCAGTCGGACGCGTTTTCACTTAGTTTACACAAGATGGCGCCAGAGGCTCACTCAAAAGGGCAACAAAAAATGATAGATTCAAATGTTCTTGACAAAATTTTTGTTATAAGTGAAAATTTAGTAATTGTCTACCTAAATATACAAAAAAAATTACAAATTATAAACTAATAAACTAAAACAATATTCATGCATATGTATGTATATCCTATAGGCTATCAATAATTCTCTGCAGTCTATAATAGAGTTCAAAGGGGCATCATTAAGACCCACAACCAGGGCCGCCGCTTCCACCACGTGCATCACCTGCATCACGCACTGTGCGTAGGGAACCAAGTGCTCCGGGGGGTCACCGCATTGATCCTGCAGTGATAAACGTGCAGCACATGTAGGCTGTGCTGATAAATAAGATCTTAACCTTTCTAGTGTTCAGTTCCAACATTTGAATGCGTGGAATTACGTCAAGGTGGTTAGAGGACGCACATCTAATAAAGTAAATAAAACCGCAACCTCTGGGAAGAATAGACAAAAAAGGAGGTCTTTTTCTTTTCCGATCTCTCCTTTTAGTCAGCCTAATAACATCTGAATTAGGGATTACCCTCCCGCTGCAACTGAGTTATTGATGAGAGGGATCATTCAGAAATGTGAAGAGCCTGAGAGTGTGACTCAGAAGAGCAGCAGGAGTTCCAGGCCGACCTGCGTGCTGGCAGCACCAGAATCACGTGACAATGTAGACCTCTACTACCAATAATTATAATTATAGTGAGCATATTTACATTTAAAATGCTTTTTTTTTTTTTAGGAAATTGTCTGAGGTAAACGCCCTCTGTTCTCCCTCCTTCCTCTGTCCTTCACTGCACCAAACTGATCTCAGATCTGTTGCTCAAGTCTGACTGGCTCAGATTTACATTTCACTCACAGCAGGTGAAAATGGACCGATCCATTCACTGTGTCGCTGCATCGAACAGATTGATGTGTGGATGCAGAATCATTTTCTCTAACTGAACAGAAACAAGACTGAAATAATCATCTTTGGGACAGAAACAAAGAGAAAGTGTCAGCGGTCACCTCGAGTCTCTTTCTCTAAAATCTAAAAACTATGTTAGAAATCTAGGGGTCATCCTGGACTCAGACTTGAATTTCCAGAGTCACATTAAGTCAGTTACATCATCTGCATTTTATCACCTTAAAAACATTTCCAGAGTGAAAGGGATAATTTTTAAACCAGATTTAGAGAAAACTTATTCATGCTTTTATCTCCAGCAGGTTAGATTACTGTAACGGCCTGCTCACTGGTCTCTCAAAACGAGGGTTAAGACAGCTGCAGCTTATTCAGAACGCTGCTGCTCGGGTTCTAACTAAAACCAGGAAGTACAACCACATCAGTCCAGTTTTAAAATCTCTGCACTGGCTTCCTGTTGCTCAGAGAATAGACTTTAAAACAGCACTGCTGGTTTACAAGTCTCTTAATGGTTTAGCACCAGAATATATTTCTGAAATGCTAGTAGCTTATGAGCCTCCTCGGACTCTGAGAACATCTGGGACAGGCTTCTGCTCGTGCCCAGAGTTAGAACTAAACAGGGTGAAGCAGCGTTTAAGTTTCATGCAGCAAAAACCTGGAACAGTCTCAACTCAATGTTCAAGGGGAGGTTACAAACCTTCCTTTTTTAGCTCCGCCTACACTACAACTTAAAGTGTTTTTTTATCTGCACTCTTCTTTTAAAATGTTTTTAATTTTTCTTATGTTTCTAAATCTAAATCTTGTGTCTTTTTTTTCTGTAAAGCACTTTGAGTTACCCAGTGTATGAATCGTGCTATATAAATAAAATTGCCTTTCCTTGCCAATTTGACGGAGACCGCGGCGCGCAAGTTTAACTGAGACAAACTGTGGAGATGCGGCTATATTTACAGTTTAATCTCTACAGTTAACTTAATAATGATTAAAAAAACTAAGAGACAGAGTGAAGAATGTGTTGAACAGAAACCTTAGTGAAGTCTGAGTGTGGACAGACTTCAGTCTTTATGAAGAAACTCAAAAGGGATTATGCTCCATTTACAGCAAGGTAGGCTACGTTGCTCTTCTGCTTTGTTCGATCAAGCATATTGCATCATCCTCTTCACAATACCTCATAGATGTTCTATGAGTTTATTTGTGAGAAAATCATTCATTACAATGGGACATGCTAACTTCTGCTAGCGCTGTATTTCAGCCAGTGCCAGTAGAAGGGGCGGACAGAGCAAGCCTGTTACAAGTTTGAATCTTATACTGAATTAGGCTTAGGCTCCATCAAGCCTTGCTCCCATTGATTTACATTGACAAATATGCGGCAATTACTAAGTAACTATTTTTTTTACTATTTTTTTTTTTTTTATGTCATTTTTTTAATGCTTTTGTTTAAACACATTCTTATTATTCCTATAATTTTTATATTGATATTTGCCACATAACTCAAGATACTGAGATAAATAATTTCCCAATCAGCTGCCTCCATTTTGATAAGTTGGCTGGCAGGGGCGTGGCAGTTTTGATTGGCACTCGCTCCCGTCTTGATGTTTACACTGCTCTCGGGAGAAGAAGCTCCTGGATATTTATGGACGGAAGAGAGACTCAAGGAGGCCTAACTAATTTAAACCAGGGAAAGGTAAACCTATTGCTACACCAAAAGGTTATTAGTTAACCTATGTTTTCCAAAGTTTTTTTGCCAATATGTCTTTTATTTTTTTCAAAATAAATACAGTTGGCAAATATTGCACTTTTGTTAGCCAAAGGTGGCTGCTAAAAGCCTAATTTACTGCTTTACCATTTTAATGATTGTTTACAATGAAACACTGGACCAAACTTGGTTAATAATAGGAAGATGCTGAAGGTACAATCATATCTAAACTTTAGTTGTGTTGGTAAACTCTTATACAGTTTGGTGTTTGTGTTCGTAATAAGCTGTTTTTTGTAGTTATAATCTACACATTTAGACCTGAAAAAATCTTTTCTAGTAAGTAAGATAAGGATAAATGTTTTTGACTGAATAATTACTATTTAGTTTGCACACCCAGTACAGGCCATAATAAAATCATAATATAAGCAATAATTTGAAGTTTACTACCTTAATTTACAAAGATCTGAGGTACATTTGACACATGCCTATTTAATAAAAATAGATTGTCCTTCATTTATAAATTGTGTTCTCTCCACAGATGTCCTAAAGGTGATGCTGTCAGGCTGAGGCTGATTAGAACAAAGGCTCTTGGTTGTGGTGTGAGCACTTTGAAGAGGATCTTAAGGCACAAAGGTGAGTGTTAATTAACCCTCGTACCCTACTTGACAGCAGTCTAAAATTTGACAAACAAATTCTGTTGGTTAGGGCAAGCTTTTTTTAACTTCGTCTCCTTTCAAAAGTTAAACGCTTTTTAAGTCGCGCTGACCTGGAGAAAGCCATCCATGCTTTTATCAGTTCCCGCATAGATTACTGAAATGCACTCTATGTGGGAGTTAACCAAACTGGACTTCACCGTTTGCAGCTTGTGCAAAACGCTGCTGCCCGACTGCTAACTAACAGTCTTAAACACAAGATCACACCTGTCCTGTACTCCCTGCACTGGCTCCCTGTTCAGTTTAGAATTCATTTTAAAATCTTAATGTTTGTTTTTAATGCACTCACAGGCCTTGCACCTTCTTATCTGTGTGAGATTCTCACCCCTCACCAACCCAGCAGAGCTCTACGTTCTGCTGGGCAACATCTGCTGAAGGTGCCCCGGTCCCGGTTCAAACAGTGGCTGATCGTTCTTTTGCAGTGGCCAGTCCTAATCTTTGCATTCTCAGTGAGTTACGTTCCATCACTGACCGGCCTCTATTTAAAGAAAAGCGTAGCCCTGTAAAGCGTGACACATCAAAAAATGGCCAGCAAATTCAAATTTTTTGGAACCGAGAACATTTTAAGAAAAAAAAAATAAAAATTCGAAATCTTTTTTTTTCTGCGATTTTTTTTGTATCACATAGGATACATTGGGCGATTTAATAAATTAGAGGTCTCAGAAACTCGAGTAGCAAATATGATACAAATGGTTTTATAGGGTTAAAACCTATTTATTTAAAATGGCTTTTTGCACTTAGTAGCTCTGTGACACTGCTCTGTTTTTATTGTGTAAATGTGTTTTTAAACCTATTTGTAATTATGTTTATTTATTTTTCATGTTGTACAGCACCTTGGTTCAATCTGTGGTTGTTGTGAGGTGCTATGTAAATAAAATATTGAATGATTGATTGATATATTGATTGATTGATTGATTGATATTGATAAAAAAGGTTACATTGTTACCATTTAGTGACAAAAATGTCCTCTTCTAAAACATTATAAAATAGTATGTTAATACATTTTTTTCTATTTTTTTGCATAAATCCCTTAATTCACTTTAGTCATAATCATAAATACCAAATATTTGAATAGTTTCAGAGTTTTAACTCTTTATATGCTAGTGTATATGATGGCATCACAATGTTTATTTTTTTTACACAAAAATTGCAAAATTTTCCATATTTTGAATGCAAAGTGGAATTGGGGGAATATTAGCGTCTTGGATATGTCATTGATTGCAAACCTTAAAATAGTTTGTATTGTCAGAAAAAAATAAAATAAAAGTTACATTGGGACAATGGTCAGGTGACGTGGATTATTTCTTTAAGACACACTACATGTGAGGTGGCTAATTACTCTATAAAAGACACCTTCAATTTTGATGGAACAGATCCCCAAGCAGCCTCGAGCTGGAGAGATAGTCTCTTTACTGAGTTTCATTGCCTGATTGGAGTGCCAAGATGAAACAACTTTAGGGAGGAATGCAGAATTTAGATGCATAACTACCCCTGCTCCCTCAGGCAGGAACCTACACAGGTCCTGATGTACAGAGAGAGCCTAAATTTATTGTGTAAATAATCAGAAATCATAAAACACATTGTTTTGTCTCTTACACCTCAGTCTCTTATTGATATGAATTGACAAAGTAGTGCTGCAAAGCTGGAAGGGTTTTGTGAACTTTCAGGTTCCTCATCAGCAGTAACAATGGTAAATGAACTAAGAAACTAAAACATTAAAAACTGGTTAAACACATATTTACTCCATCTCAAAAACACAGATCTTACTTAGTACTTGGAAAACAAAAAGGTTTAAGTAAAAGCATCTGAAAACTCTGGAGTTTTCAAGGTGAAGACATTTTGTCTCTAATTGCAAGAGTCCAGATGCTTTTACTTTATACTTTTTTTCAAGATGTCCTGAATGACTGAGAACCTTCACATACAGCACTTCTGTGACTATAATATCTAAATAAGTAGTTTATTCAAAATGTATGCATTGTTTTTTAACCATATATACTAATATTGTTACAGCGTACACAAATTAGGACCCAAAAGCAGTCTCAGTGAAGACAGTTTTCTAAACAGGTAGCCGTACAAAGACTGAATCGAGGAGAAAGGGTAGCCACTGAGCTGGCCGGACTGGAGGAGGCAGGAGGAGGTCAAGGTAAGTTAAATGACTGAATCCAGGTGGAGTCCAAAGGCTGATGGCACGAGTGCTAAGAAGAATCTTCATACACAAGCCTAAGCATGTATTCACTTCGGTGGTAAACTGACAATCTGGCAGAGACAAGGAGTCATGGTCATGGGTTATATGGCATCAAATGATTACTGGATTCAGTACGGGTGTGCCAGATCAGCCCAGGAGCAGTAGCCATGCCCAGCCACTTAAACAAACAAGGAGACAGACAAACACAGAGAGCAAAGGGGAGAGGAAGACAAAGGAGAAGTCCAAACCTAGACTGGATCATGACAAATATACATTCACCTTAAGGATATTTAAGAACACCTGTTCAATTTCTCATTAATGCAAGAATCTAATCAACCACTCACAGTTGCTTCAGTGCATTTAGGGGTGTGGCCCTGGTCAAGACAATCTCCTGAACTCTAAACTGAATATCAGAATTCATGTCAAGGAATGATTTTGACGCCATATTTATTTTTTAGGCTACATATGATAACGTAAATATTAGTGTGAATAAAAAGGGGTATAACACCTATATAACCAGGGAAACCATAGAATTTAAATACTAAATGCTAGTTAGTGCTATGAGTTTCTCCATTGTAGTTGAATTTCGGGGTACACCGTCTCATGTTTTTAAACATATGGAAGAGGTAAGTAAGGAACACTATTAGAAAGCGATCTATAGATGATTGAAAAAAGGACTGTGCTGTTAATGACAATAAGAAGCCAGAGGGCATTTAGCAAAGAGGACAGGGTAATTTGAGGTCCACTGGATGCTGAGGCAAACTGCTTCACTGAGGTCAGGTTCTGAGTGTCCATTAGTGTCAATAAGACACAGGTGAGCTGGCAGGTGAGGATTAGAAAGTATGGAAACTGTCTTGGGACAGCTGTGAAGGAAAATTGTGTAAAGGGTTTCACTGCATTGGGAATGTATGTATGTGACCAACAGCTACAGACTCTAAAAAGACATTCAATCAGTTTCAAGACCTTATCTGTCTTTGAATTCCTACACCATTAAATACTAGTGTTCCAGTAATAATGACCTTAATAATGTGTCACAACCCTGGCTCAAGTGGTCAATGATGGCTGTGGCTACAGATTAGCTTGTAAACTATAATCTGGTACAAGCATCTCTGCTTCGGCTGAATGTCCTAAAAAACTAAATAACTAATCTAATGTAAAGTATTCAGACAATTTAGTTTTAATTAGTCTTAATAAAACAGAAGGATTTTACACATACAGGATTCCATCAAACATCTCACATAAACAATGCTTATGATTACTGTGTATAAAGTGGTACTGTATGCCATTTATTTTTACTGTAAGCAAAGAATAAAGATCATTATTAGAATGATTTTTTTAAACCTTTATTTAACCAGGATAGTCCCACTGAGATTACAGATCTCTTTTGCAGGGGAGTCCTGGCCCCATGTGTGTTTAGGTACATGTTTTTTTTTTGGTGGTAGGGGAAACCAGAGTACCCGGAGGAAACCTACGCAGACACAGAGAGAACATGCAAACTCCACACAGAAAGGCCCTGCCCTGGATGGGAATCAAACCCAGGACCTTCTTGCTGTGAGGCCGGAGTTCTAACCACTTTGTCACTGTGCCGTCTCTTTCTTTCTACCACTATGAAATTAAAAAAAGGATGAAAAAGTGCTTACTGACATGTAATTTGTCGTATGTGCTTACTTTCCTCCCAGAATAGATGTAACCACACTATTAGCCTTAAATACTACATCAGAGTCCTAAACATGTTACAATGATGTGACATTATTGTTTAAATTATTGACACAGTTTCAATAATGTACATTGGCAGAAGCATCAATGATTATGTTTTACTATATCACTAATTATACATGAGTAGAAAATTCCACATTTTACAAAACATTTGTTTAAACTGTTTTTCCGTAGCTAATAAATCTGCCATAGTTGTTCAAACTCATCAAATGTGGTGTAGTTGAAAAGATCATATAAAGAAGTATTGGGGTGTAAAGCAGAATGTTTTCCCAGACTGTTTGTGCTGCAGACCTCTCGTCTGTAAAGAGAAATTCCACTTCCATTTTTTCTTATCCATTTTTATTATCAGTTGTTTCCCAGAGTCAGCAAATTTATTGTATTCCCATCAGGCCATGGGGCAAAGAGGATTTAGATAAAAGAGGTAGGAAAGGAGGCGGCCAGTGCTGAAGATGCATGACCTTGTCTTAGAGCCTTAAACTTTGTATCTTTAAAGTCAAATGAAATCGACTGGTCTTACCTTTCTGTGTATTAAACGCTCTCTGACTACAACTAATATGGAGTTTTAAAATTTTCTTTCTGCAGCACAAACACATTTGGGTTCTACCAGTTTATGTGTTTTTTACCTTGTACCTTTATCTTTCAGCAATGTTTGGGTCATGTGCGTGCTAAGATATTTTGCGTTTAACAGGACATGCTGTAGGGCTGAGCAATAAAACAATAAAGCTATATATTGCAAAAATATTTTCCTTAATAGTCAATTTAGGCACAGAATGACTGTTTTGATGGACCGCATGAAAAGAATCGTGCCTGCTGAACCAATCATGTGACTGGAATCGTTGGCTGGCTGTCTATCTGCAGTGCTGCATCTTTTACAAGCTCAATACATTGCCGTTATCCGGTTCTAACTCCATTTGAAGAACTACATTTGTGTAAAGCCAACAGGATTTGCCAGCGAGAGGTAATCCTTGCAGCTCTGAATACTGCTCTGCCCTCACTTTGAATATTTGCTTAGATTTTCTCAATTTGCAACCTGAAGTTATCCTGAGAGCCACAGCAAACTAGCAGCATTTAGGGCTAGATCTTCATGACATGAAACGCAAAGCACTTCACTCATAGTTAGTGGTTGGGTGAAGCCATTTATTGTCAAACCACTGGTTTAAGTCTTTAAATCATAATGACAACAGAAACTACTCATTCCGCATACAATACGCCACACAGCTTATCAACAAGCCTCTGGAGGAAAGTAATTTTGAGTGATGAGACCATATTGAACTTTTTGGCCACAAAAACATAACAAAAACTTTAAAAAAAACTACCATAAAAATTACATTTGGAGAGGAGTCAACAAGGTCTATGACGAAAGGTACGCCATTCCTACTGTGAAACATGGAGGTGAAGCAATGATGTTTTGAGGATGTGTGAGCTACAGGAGACACAGGAAAAGATGAATGCAGCATGTTATCAGAAAATACTGAAGAAAAATTTGCACTGATCTGCCTGGAAACTGCGCATGGGACGTACTTGGACGTTCCAACATGACAACAATCCAAAGCACAAGGCCAAGTCGACCTTTCATTGGCTACAGCAACATAAAGTTCTAAACTGGCCTCAATATCATTGAGACACTCTGGGGAGATCTCAAACGTGCAGTTCATGCAAGACAGACCAAGAATTTACAGGAACTGGATGCAGCTGAATGAATGGGCAGCTTTTCCATCTAAGAAAATAAAGAGCCTCATCCACAACTACCACAAAAGACTTCAAGCTGTCATTGATGTTAAAGGTGACAATACACAGTATTAAGAACTGGGGTATGTAAACTTTTGATTATGGTCATTTGGGTAGTTTCCGTTAAGAGATGAAAACTTATAAGCTGTATATCACTGTATATCTGAGAAACGAAACAACAGCTTAACAAGAGGATGTATCAGCACAAGAGAGCCCACCCTGGTGGAGTCTGCAGTCCACCTCAAAGAGAAAGGACATTCCTTTGAGGACAGCAATGTTCAATTTTGTCCAGAGAGGCCAGATGGTTTGAGAGAGGGGTGAAGGAATATTTGTCAAAATGGAAAAGCCTTTAAAGGCGGTGGCCTCAAATTCATGTTGCCTAGTATATACAACAGTGTTCTGAAACCTAAATCAAAAGAGCTTCACTCTGGAACAACTACACCACCTGACTGGAACAGTGTCATTAACAACTCACCTAAGCCTTTATGACTCTCACATCAGGAGTCACACTGCCCTTTTATAGCTTACGACTATGAGACCAGAACAGCCTGGTCCAATCAGAGTTAGCTTTAGGTAAATTAAATTGGTAAGTCTCTTGGAGAAAAGACAAAACATCTTCAACTTAAAAACTATGTCCAGATGTCTTTGCTTTAACCTTTTTCTTCAGGATGACTTGGATGACTGAGAACCTTCACAGACATGGCATTAATAGAATGTATCTACAATGTATTGAACAGGGACGTTAGCTGTCCTATGTCAAGTAGGCCTAAGTTGCTGCTAAACTGTTGTTTTATTTACTCATTGCTTCTGAACACACTCAAACTGCTCCTTCAGGTTTAGGTTATATAATTTTTTCTTATGTCAGGAAAAGTCAGTAAGAAATCTTGATACATTTACTCAATTCAAGTTCAGTTTATTCAATAACTGCAATAAAGGTTAAAGCAAGTTTAGAATAATTAACTGGTGAATTGTGCCATATGACTGGTGGTATATGTGGGAGGATTATAGAGTTTGTTTTTACCTGTTTACGATGAACTTGTAAACTACACATTGAATGAAACAAAACAGTAACCTCTGTCTAAAAGCATTCTGATGGAATTTTAACTTTTATCTCTATCTCTGTAGATTTTGAAGCTGGTACATTGCGGGCCTTAAATATACAGTCACAGGTAAGAAAGCAGTTGATAACCTATGAAATGGAAGCTGTTTACAGATACTGTTGATTTGTATTTAAGCTAACTGTCAGCACTATTAGTTTTGCTGCTTAAGTTTATCTCTGCTTTATCACTGCTATGTAGCTGAATAACAGGGAGTGATATTTTAGATTAAACACTGCTTAACTGGTACTACAGCCATTGATATACTGGTATTAAGGGCCACTGCTAGCCATCTGAGTGCCCTAAGGAGAATTTCTATGTGCTGCCCACATCAAGATTCTATTTACATATATTTACGTTTAATTTCATAAGTTTTAATCAGGATAATTAATAGAAGATTTTACATTGAAGGTCTTTTGCTCGTTTTCCTGTGACTTCTTCTCTACTCTGTTCTTTTTTAGCTGATGTTTGTGTTGCTTTGTTTGGAGGATAATCCCTCATTCTGATGTTATTAGGCTGACTCAAAGGTGTGATCAGAAAAGAATAAGGCGCAGTTTTTTTTTCCTCTTCTTCACCGAGGTTGCGGTTTTATTTACTTAACTTGATGCAAGTTCTCTAAACACCTTGATGTAATTCCACACACTTAAATATTTGAATTGAACACAAGAAAGTTTAAAATCTTATTTATCAGAACAAGTAGGCTGTGCTGCTTGAAACAGTTACAGCTGCGCAAAATTACTTTGTGTCATTCAATCACTTCAGGATCAATGAGGTGCCCCCCCCCTACCCAGAGAACTTCATGACCTACGCACAGTGCGTGATGTGCACGGATTACATTGTATGTAAACATGCTAAAAATATTTATGGTTTTATGAATGGGTGCAAGAAGAAATACTGCAGAGGATTCATAGAAGATTCAGTTTAATTCTTAGAAATAAATCAATAGATCTGGACTACCTTTTGGATGTCTGTGAGCAAGAACTTTCATTGGCCTCAGCAGCATCCCAATATCTTAATATCCCAGTGGAACTCAGTGGAACAGTTTGCAATAGTTGTTTATTCAGTTCCACATATTGTAAATGCTACTGTAGGGATACTTTGACAACCACGCCTGGAAAATGACAAGAATGATCTCAAAAGCCTCCTTTCCACTGCATTTTCTTCAGAACCCTTGGATTTAAATTATTTAATGTTCCACAAAGAACACTTTACAGACAAGTGAAAGACAATGGCCTTTCTGTTCACTTTCCAATATCTGATGATGAACTTGATAGTGTTGTAAGGTCTATAAAATCAAGAATGCCCCATGCTGGTACAGACTGGTAAAAGGTGAGAAACTTAGAATAAATAACTGGATGACACCCCCTTTGGCAGCAATAACCTCAACCAGGCGCTTCCTGTAGCTGTGGATCAGACCTGCACATTGTTGAGGAGGAATTTTAACCCATTCTGCTCGACAGAATAGCTTTAGCTCTGTCATATTTTTTGGATGTCTCATGGCCCTTTTCAAATCAATCCACAGCATCTCTATTGGGTTAAGGTCTGAGCTCTGACTTGGTCATGCCAAAAGGGTTTTGTTTATCTGTTTTATGTTTCTGTTGTGGACTTGCTCCGGTGTTTAGAGTTGTTGTCCTGTTGCATCACCCACCTTCTACACAGGTTCAGCTGACGTACAGATTTTCTCATATTATTCTGAAGAATTGTCTGATATACTTGGAAATTCATCTTCCCCTCAATGATTGCAAGCTGGCCAGGCACTGATGCAGCAAAGCAATGATACTGTGCACTTATACCAGATGTAGTGTTGTGTGTTTTTTTCAAATAGTTCAATCTTACCTTCATCAGTACACAAAACATTTGCCAATACTGCTGTGGAGTGTCAATGTGCTCTTTTGCAAACTTCAGCAATGTTCTTTTTAGTAAGCAGTGGCTTCCTTCATGGTGTCCTGCTGTGGATATCCAGCTTGTTCAGTGTTTTACGTATTGTAGACTCATGAACAGAGATGTTAACAAGTTCCAATGATGCCTTCAAGTCTTTGGATGTCATTCAAGGTTGTTTTGTTGCCTCATTGATGAGTCTTTGTTGTGCACTTAATGTCATTTTGACTGGGTGCCTATTTCTTGGTAGTTTTATTTTTCCCCAACAAATTGTAGGATTGAGAGTTTATGGTGGGATGTTTGATCAGCTGTTATGTGCCTCTACTTTAACATTCTTTATACAATGGAAGAAGAGAGACTGATGGAAGAAGAGAGACTGATATATCTTTCAAATGAGATGCAGCTCTTCTGCATGCAGTATGTCTTTCTTACACGCTTGAAGTCTAATCTGGATTGTTTCTTTCATAGCTGGAACAGACACCCATATAGAATGGAAGGAAACCACTCTGCAGAGCAGTTGTGGTTTATTGGAATGCTCCAAACACCTGTGCCTGAGCCAGATCCTGAGGTAAAAAAAGATTGATTAGTCTTTAAAGTCAAACATCTTTGCCCCTCCTCTTGGCATATACATCCCTAAAAGTGTCAAGTTTAATCTATATTTCTGCCAATTGAGCATCATTAAGATGACAGCAGTGAGACTGATCCATCAGATGACGTGATCATGCCAGAAATCTCTTGACCCCTATGAAACCATAACTTTGATAGACTCTGTCAAGAAAGCACTCACTAATACAGACCTACCAGATCCTTGCACTCTGCAAATGAACGTCTGGTGGAACCATCCCAAAAAGGAAAAAAATCACTCTCACGTACCTTCTCTGGATCTCTTCCACACTGGTGGAATGATCTACCTGCTGCTAAGATTAGCAGATTCTGTAGCCATCTTTAAAAAATGCCTGAAAACACATCTCTTCCGTCAAAACCTGACTGACAAACACTGACTTCTACTTCCTTTCTATTGATTCCTTTTCTTAAAAAAAAGCTATCCTAAGTTTTGTATACTGTGCTAGGTTTTAACTGACTAGTTTTTGGTGCACTTATGCTTTTTGCTACCTTGTGTTGTTAAAATTGCTTCCATTGTTTTCCTTACTTGTAAGTCGCTTTGGATAAAAACGTCTGCAAAACGTTAACCGTTTATGTGATTTTACTATGTAAAGTATATACTATTTTATAATGTTTAACACACCAGTCTAATATACTGTATATTAGATTTCTTTGATCCTGGTGGTTACCGTGAATAGCTGGTGACAGAAAGTGGTAACCTGACTCCGCCAGATAACTGCTCACAGAACATAGTCTGTTTCACAGAACCATATGGGAAGACTCACGTTGAAAGCGTTTGCAAAAGGGAGGCGCCTTCTGTCGCAAACTTGGTAGGTGATTGGATCCAGGGTATGTGAGCGGAGCGGAGCGGCAAGAATTTGCGCTCAACCCTGAAAGTATTTCATAAATACTCCGCTCAAGCTCCGCTCCGGGTGTGCAATTTTCCGCTCCTCGCTCCCTCCCCCGCTCCGTCCTTATACGTCTCGCTCCGTTTTCGCTCCAGGGTATTTTTTTTTTTTTTAAATAACACCAGTGTCTGATCAGAAGATGCATGTAGTGTAAAACGAATACGCAGTACTAAGAGAAAAACATCCATACTTTTTTGTAATTTTGAACACTGAACAGCCCCAAACCCCTCCGTCTCCTGACAGTGGTTTGGTCCTGGGACTCCTGGCTCGTGATTGGTAATTGAGTGATAGTGGAGCGTTTCGGAGCGGGAGAAAATCACAACGCTCCAACATTTAAAAAATCCGCTCCTCGCACCGGGCAAAATCACACAGCTCCGCTCCCGCTCCGCACCGCTCACATACTCTGATTGGATCAAGCACAGACTAGTATCCACCTACCATAAGATTTGTTTTAGCCAATCATAGCATTGATTTATTTAGTACTGCAGATATGAAGAAACAACAAACCGCTGTAACAGTAACAGTTTTTGCTAAGTGAAACTGTGAATAAAAGGAACATTAACTAACACTAAATTGTTAAATAAAACAAGGATGTCAGCCAAAAAGAGTGTGTAGGATATGCCAAAGCCAAAAGGAACATGTTGTGTCCAAAAACCTGACCTCTCAGTCTTTGGCACAATCAGATGGAATAAGTCATGAACGCACCAACATTTCAATGAGTCTTTATTGTTCACAACCAACACAATAAACGACCCGAGTAGACACACCTGCTCTACTGAAGATTACACATTAGACCCAAGCTTTTATACAGTTTTCACATGACAGTTTATTTATGTCTATTTCGTTAGGGCTTTGAGGACCCCTCCTCATCGACATCTTCTTCCTTTGAAACCTGGTTTCTCCAGACAAAGACTCTCTGTCCTGTCCAGTAAATTTTCCCTGTGTGTTTGCACAACCACCTTATCATGATTTAAACCATACATTTTTGACATGTTTTCTCTTTTACCTTCCCATGGTCCTAGCTGTATTATCATAACATGTTCTCATCCATGCATAAGTATAAATCCTAAGATAAGTAACATAAACCCCTCAAAGTGAAAAATATCCTAAGCACACAAAAACATACCCTTCACTTTACACCACATATCCCCTCTTCGAGACCCTAAAAGGTCTGGTTTTTGCTAAACATTACAACTGGTTCATACTACATGTGCATTAGATTATCACATAGATCCAGATTATACTTATTTAGCTCAAACAATTCCCATAAGATCTCCCTTCTTTACACAATAACAACATATGGTCATCTTGTCGTACCTTCACTTAAAAGTTAAAAGTTGTATGTAAAATAAGAATAAATAAAATTACTCATACTAAAATATAATACTTATATGAGTACAAATTGTAATATAGAATACATTTCATTTCAGTTCTTCTATCTTAGAACTGATATGTCTTCACTTTTATGTTTAAATCCAAACGGCATACTCGAATTTGCCATATCTTCAAATCTTCAAAGTATCTTCATGTAATCTCACATCCAGGAACTCTTCCTCCTGCAGTTCTCAACCAGTCCAAGAGATGGCTCTGTGACGTTTTCCTCTGGGCTCGCACCTCGGCCCTTCCAACTTCCTTCAGTTGCACGTCACTTCCTCTTTGTTTCTCTGCCGCTAACCTGAAACAGCTCCAACAATGGCTGTTCAAGTCGTCGAAGACTTTTCCTTTCCGGGTTCAGCTCTGAAAATGTTCGTATAGACCACCAAACTTCTCCCTCATCTCAACTCCATGCCTGAACGATGTATCTCCTCTGCCTTCTCGAAACTTCTCCATCAACTCCAGAACATCCCAAACTCCAAAACACAAGGTAAGCCTTTGATTTCACACAGAATTGCTGGAGACCCTCATGGTAGCGTAGTTGCTCCCCCACATTCCTTGGAAAGTTTCCAGTGTCCGCTTCTCCCCTCTCTGATCAGTTTTCTATTGACTATTCACATTAACTGAGAAAAAAACCACAAAGATTACCACAGATCATATCAAAACAGTTTACATGCGGCCTATACCCTTATTTAATTTTCCTAATTTTCTCCAATTTAGTTTGTAAAATGTCCATTTTCCAGTCTCTTATTTTAATTTAAGAAGTCATTTTTAAATGTAAAGTTTACCATATTTTCTACTCAGTGTTATAGTTTTAATAATAACATGTCTAGTCCTAGTCACTGTCACTATTTTCCCTTTTCATTTCTGGTGAACAAGAATACATACCTCTGTAGCATAATTAACCCTATCATCTCTGTTCATTAAGTAAACTTCCTTTTGTTCAATGACTAACTTCCTCTTGTTTAAAGTATAAGCATATTTTAACCCCTATTGGCTATTGACGCTACATAATTCCTTTAAAGTGTGGTCAGATAATAACTTAAATTTTGCACTGAACCTTCATAATCTCTTCCCTATGTCTTTAACTAATTAATTAAATTTGTATCTGACAGATTTAAGATAAGCCCATAAAGTAATTTATTCCAAACAGTTCCTTCTTAAACTGTCCAACAACTATGTCTGTCACACAACTATTCTTTTTCATAAACATCAACACACAACAAAACAACCATTTGCCATTAATACAAATAAACCCTGCCATTACCAAATACCTTTTGGTCATATCAACAGATTTAACCTTCACAAAATTCTTTAATCCTTACAGTCCTTACATGTGACTCATCTAGCTTAAATTTCCTCCATTCATAACATAAATTATTCTATGGACAAATTCTTCATCAGTTCTCTAAAGTATTAAATTAACTTATTTTTTCTTCTATTCTCTATTTTAATCTTCACTAATTGTATTAATACTACACTTGTATTTGTATATCCCATCATTACTTCTATCTGCTTATCAATGTTTACTACGTAAATAACCTCTTAGTTCATGCATTATTATCTCCTTTGTTCTCATAATTCAACTTTCATTTAACCTATTTCATCTTTAATGTTACTTTTAACTTGTTTTCTAATGGTAATCCTCTGCTCCAGTTGTATGTATGCTTAAACCTTAACAAACCTACTTTGTTCAAAACCAGTAAACTCTTCCTTATGTCCTTTTATTAATTAATTCACTCCAGTTATCACCAAATTATACTAAAGTCAACTTATCCATTAAACAAACCAGTCAAACAATAATTGTATTCAGTCCTCCAATAATCAAAATAAACTCACTAGAGTTCTAACAAGACACATCAGCATGTTTCTGAGCTGCTCTCTCTTAGTCTCTGTCTGTCACAGATCTTAGCCCAATAAAATCTTTGTAAAATCCATTCACCTTTTTGCCCTGTTTAAATTTGTTCAATAAGCCTCCTGTTGTTATCAATGATACCAACTATTTCATTCAGTTTATTTGAGTTTCACAAACTCCTCTCTCTCTGAGCGTTACCATGGAGAAGTCTTTACTCAACCACTATGATCTATATCAGATGAGCTTTGTAATAAGATGCTATTGTTTTACTACTGTAGAGTTTTCTTTACTAAAATAAACCTATGTAGAAGCCTATGCCAAAAATTTAAATGTAGATCTGTGAAGGTATCATCACAAATAAATCCCTTCTAAATAATTATCCCTCTCTTCTGCCGCTATGTTTGGCTGGCCACTTGCTCGTCTGTTTTCTAGTATTTGTTTTCGCAATAGTCTCGCCGCTCACTGTTTACGACTGCTCCACGCTGCTGGAATTACGTCTTACAACTCATCGCCTTTTAAATTCACAGTCCTTTAAACCTCCACCACCATTGTTTTCATTAATCCCTCCTTTCCTGAGATGCCCTGTCTGTCTGCTACCAGGCAGTAAGCGTCGCAGAAAGCGCGGCCGGAGAGGTGGACTTCATGTCAGGCTGAGGATTTACTTGGATTCGTTGTCGCTGAGGGGTGGAAATCGGTCAGGAGTTGGCCGCGCTGGAGGATCGCGGGAATGCTACCGGTGGCTTCGGCCGGTTGGCCCCTACACTGGCGTCCTTTCTCCGTTTTCCCGCCGGGTTGGAACATCTACCCGGGGTTGCGTTCAGGAAAACCTCTGTCTGATTCCCTGTCTGTCATCGCCACCTGTCATCAACTTGACTACGCTCCACTTGGCACTTTGCAACACCAGATCACTCAATAACAAAACATTTGTCCTCTATGATATCATTTCCTCTCACAATCTGGATTTGTTTTTTCTCACCGAAACCTGGCTTCCCCCAGGTGACGTTAGTGCCTTCTCGGAGCTCCTTCCCTCTGGCTACCTCTACCTAAACTCCCCGCAGCAATCGGGTAGGGGCGGGGGGATAGCTACCGTTCACAGACAGTCCCTGAAGTGTCGCCAGCTGTCCACTGGAGAGTATTCCAGCTTTGAGCTGCAAGCTTTCATACTCACACTACCCTGTCCTATTTTATGTGCAGTAATCTACAGGCCGCCCAAATTAAATAAGGTTTTCTTAACTGAGTTCTCAGAGTTCCTAACAGAATTTCTGGCAAAGTTTGATAACATTTTAATTTGTGGTGATTTTAACATTCATGTTTGCTGCCCTTCTGACAAACCTGCGAATGATTTTAAGGCACTTTTAGCTTCATTAGATCTGGTTCAGTCCATATCTGGTCCTACACATAGGTTAGGTCACACTCTTGACCTTATCATCTCACGTGGGGTGATTGTGTCAGCTTGTGAGGTTGTGGACTTTCCCATCTCTGACCATTCCCTCATACTGTTTGACATTTGTGCTGTTTCACCAGAACCTACAATTACTGCCCCTCATCATCGTCACATCATCACCTCATCTACTGTTGAAGATTTTGTTGCTTTATTCTCTGTTTCTGATCTTGCTTCCATTGAGTTAGCATCACCTCTCTGCCCGGACCTTTTCATTTCCTCCTTCAACACCATCTGCTCCCAGATTATGGACTCTGTTGCACCCGTTAAGGTGAAGTTGTCTAACGGTCCTCTAGACCCTTGGCTCAATGATACAACTAGGGCCCTTAAGCGACAATGTAGACAGTGTGAGCGAAAATGGAAGAAGGACAACTTACGGGTGTCGTTGGAGATGTTTAGAGACAGTATGGCCACATATCAGAGAACACTGAAGGAAGCTAAAGGACAATACCTCTCCCTTCTCATCAACAGAAATAGCCATCACCCTGGAATTTTATTTAACACTATTAATTCTATTATTAATCCGGTGTCTGTTGCCTTGAATAATGTCTCTGAAAATACATGCAATGCATTCAAGCAATACTTTGTGGACAAGGTTTTGGCTGTTAGGCAAACCATTACTCAACACTCCGCTGTTGCCATGCCATCTTGTGCGGCACAATGTGTGCTAGAGGACTTTGAGGCAGTTACTCTTGTGGACCTCAAAAAAGCTGTCCTCGAATTGAAGTCTACTACCTGCCCGCTAGACGCTGTTCCTGCAAGGATTCTGAAGGAGGCTGTTGACATCATTGGTCCCTGCCTTGTCTCCTTCATAAACAGCTGTCTTATTTCGGGTACTGTTCCTACAGCTCTCAAACATACCATTATTAGACCGTTGCTTAAGAAACCCAATTTAGACCCCTCCATACTATCTAACTTCCGCCCTATCTCTCATCTATCATTTCTGTCAAAGCTGATGGAGAAGCTTGTTTACGCCCAGCTCCAGGCTCATCTGCAATTGAACAGCATTTGTGATACATTCCAGTCTGGTTTTAGGACCAGACATAGCACTGAATCTGCGTTACTGAGGGTGCACAATGACATTCTTGAAACACTGGACAGAAAAAGTTCTATGGTTCTGGTTTTACTGGACCTTACCGCTGCATTTGACACCGTGGATCATGAGATTCTCATCTCTCGTCTTCAACATGTTGCTGGTTTGCAGAAAGTGGTGCTAAAATGGTTCTCTTCATACCTCACTAATAGAACCTTCTCAGTAATGCTCAATGACTTTTCCTCCTCAGTTGCCCCTTTGTCATCTGGAGTACCACAGGGTTCCATTCTCGGTCCTATTTTATTTTCACTCTACATGCTGCCACTTGGTCAACTCATCTCCAGACACAATGTTCATTTTCATTTCTATGCCGATGACCTCCAGATCTACCTTCCTGTGATTCTGAGTAATCGTTCGGCACTGGATCCTCTCCATAATTGTCTTCAGGACATCAAACAGTGGCTTTCCCAGAATTTCCTTCATTTAAACGAAGGAAAGACTGAGTACATCCTATTCAGCCCGGATTCATCCAACAGTGTTTTTAACTTTGGCGCCATGACACCTCAGTTTGCTCCGTCTGTGCGTAACCTCGGTGTTATCTTGGACAAAAGCTTGAAGTTTGATAAACAGATTGGGGCAGTAGTGAAGGCAAGTTTTTACCAGTTAAGACTTCTTAGTAAGGTTAAATATTTTTTGTCCAGAGCCGACCTTGAAAAAGCAATTCACGCCTTCATCAGTTCGAGGATCGACTACTGTAACGCCCTCTACACTGGACTCAATACATCACTCATCAATCGCCTTCAACTGGTGCAAAACGCAGCCGCACGTCTTCTCTCCAATACATCTAGACGGTCACACATCACCCCTGTCCTCCGCTCGCTTCACTGGCTCCCAGTGCAGTTTAGGGTGGAGTATAAAGTCCTGCTGTTTGTGTTCAAGGCCATCCATGGTTTGGCCCCAGTATACCTCACTGACTTAATAAAAATATATCAGCCAACCAGAACACTTCGCTCTTCTGAAAACATTTCTCTAGTGACTCCTACATACAGGTATAAAAAGTTTAAAGGCCGGTCATTTAGCGTTCAAGGACTAAAGTTGTGGAATGCACTTCCTGTGCACCTCCGAAACATCACTGTGCTGAGTGTTTTTAAAGCACACCTGAAAACTTATTTTTTTTTCTAACCAAGAATTTTAAGGCAGAGCGTCAGACTTGACCCTGATTCCATCTGTTTCTTTTGTTTTCTTAATGTTGTCTTTTGTTGTTTCTTGGAAAGCGCCTTGTGCACCTTTTGGCTGTTGTAAGGCGCTATATAAATAATATTTGATTGATTGATTGATTGATTTTAAATTCCACAAAAATTAAACGTAATAAAATCTAACTTAAAATACATCCCATTATATTGTCTACTATTACTATCCCCTCTTTGATTCTGTTTAAAAAGAATCATAAACAAATCTGCCTATTATTAATCTGTCTCAGCTGGACCTCTTTTCACTCACAGTTCTTCCTCATTTCTCTAAGATTGTCTCCTTGTTGAATTGAATTTACTTGGCATTGTATTTGCTTCCTTTAAAATTTTACTAATTTACTTTTTTTCCTTGATTTGATGTTTACAGGATAGTGTGAAAGATGACACCAGACCTTCTCATGAGACTTTCACTGTTTTCCCATCAACCTTGAAGTCTTGAACATTTCTTGATGAAGACTCCATTCCCAGACTTGATCTGCAGCCGGAAGGTGTTGTTTCTGTAGAATTCTCCTCAGCACCTTTTAATCTGTTGGAATTTAACTTTGTATTTCTGTTAAATGTTGTCTAAAACATTCTCTGATCCATAAATTGGACACAGAGTCATCTAGAGTCTTTAACTATAGATGACCCTGTGTCCTTCATAACTCTTATCTCTAACCCTTCCTAAGTGACCTTAATGACCTCTCTGTGTTTATTCTACTTCACACAGACTTTCTTTTCTCTGGACAAGGATTAACCTGTCAACATTGTTTTATGCCTTGTCTTCTTCTACCTTTAGAATTGATGCCTCACTCCAGACCATACTGTATGATGTTAACTCCTAAACATTTAACTATTTCTACACCTCTTAGTCAATGCTTAGCCACTTACTTCAAACACTGCTGTAATAGTTTTTGAATCCTATGCTGTTAAAAGTATTATCTGTTTTCAGTTTTACAATGTCTCTCCCACCTCTCTACAAATAACACTAACACTGCTTCAGTTGGTTTATGCTACATCTATTCTCACTGTTTTAGAAATTATCTGTTGATTCTAATCAGACACATGGCTTTTCTTTTATTTCCATTACCTGCTGGATTAACTGTTTACATCTTTTTGTTTTATTAAATTCAGAACTGAAAATATTACTTTATGTTTTCTCCTAGTTTTTCTTTAGATAACTTTAGGACTTTAGATCAGAAATGTGTAACTGGTGTTTGGTAAACATCGTAATTGGAAAACCCCTTTTATCACTGAACATTTTTGTAAACTTTGTCACAGCTGAAGCTAATTTTCTGTAACATAGTGTTCTTTTATCTTTATTCAATATTGTCTCATTTTGAGCTGCATTAAACTATTGTCTTTTATACTTGTTATAGGAATATTTTATATCCATATATTTAACAGAGAGACACGGAGACCGATTATAATTTAACAAGCAATGGTCAGGTTTTAATCCTTGCAAGGATGAGCAAAGCAGACATACAGTAACAAGTGTACAGATGCTGGTTTTTGCTCCCAGATGTAAACATAACATGGCATTATATACAACACAGTGACGTCCTTGGTGAGAGGCGTTCACAATGGTCCAGGTGCAGAAGTCCCGTGACAAGCCATGTCTCAGTCTTGTCATGTCTACTTCCTGCTTGGATTAGAGCGAAGGACATGACATGAATTTGACATGACCTGAAGAGAACTATAAGCCCCCAGTAACTCCAAACATAGGAATTAAAATTATTATAACATTCCCCCCTCTTTATGCTGATAACAATTAGCATAAACAATCTACTAGCTTGAGTGTGAGTTGTTTACTTTTGACAAAGCGAAAACCCAGCAGGGCATCTGACCTAGCCTAAATACACTTGACCAATTGACCTAACACTGTGAAAAAATCTAGTGTCCACCCCTTGCCCCAAGGCGGCGTCAACACACAAACATCAAGCATTAACTTTATGTAATCACTCCAACTGAATCTCAAACACATTTCAAATCAAAGACAAAAATGATTATACAGGGATATGTTTACAATCAAATGGGACTCCACAGAGCCATGCACTGATTCTTCAAAATCAAATTTGTAAAAGTCCTTAAATCAAAACACAGTGTCACTCCAAAATCAAGTAGAAAAATATGACAGAGTTTAAACTGGTCGCCCCATTGGACTCAAGATCTCCGGCCTGTCCCTGCCTGTCCATTACTGTCCCTGTAACGAAAAAGAAAAACACATGGAGTGAGACTTATGCACATTCTTAATGATTAAAATCAATTCTCTTAAGCATCATAACTCAATGAACCATACGGCCCTTAGGACTGTAGTATGATCCGTCCTGGAGCTGTTGTCCCGTTGGTGAACATGCAGATGTTAACGTCCCTCAGATATCAAAGTGTTCATCTGAGGTCAAAGCCTCGACCACAGTCGTTGGGCAGGTGCATGTCCAGGAATGTTGACCCAGCAATGGCCACATCCATCAATCTCACCAACAAGCTCCGGATACATGGAAATCAACACAAACAAAAGTTATAAGACATGGAAGTGCCACACAAGTACATCTCAACACAGATTTAAAATCCCAGTTAAATTTCCAAATATTTGATAAATATTTTGTAAAACCAGGTCAAAATCAATTACTCTATTCCAGAATCTTCTGCCAATTCCTCTGCAGAGTGTGAAGCTCTTTCTTAAAGGCTTTAGTTGTGCTGTTAACTAGACCTGTGTTACTTTGGATGAAATCCTGTTGTAGATCTCACATTTTCAGCTCAAAGCAGCTCAGTGCTATTGGTTCTGTCCAGTCCTTGGACCAGTTTTCATTTCCATTTTTAATTCACAGTTACAGCATCTCTCGTGCAATTTAAAACCCTTTGCTGGTTATAAATATAATTAATTTAAATCCACATTTGCATAAATTGTCTCAAAGGTAAAATTCTAATTTCAATACTAATTGAATTTTAGCCTCATTAAGGACACCCCGAAGGACCTCCCTGTTGTCGATGTATCTGGGGCTCTCAAATAAATCTGAAGGAACTGCTGTTTGGTTCCTAAGGTGTGAGTTTCTACTCACGATGTTCTCCGTCACATTCTATGTGAACTATTAAACCAAGGATCCTTTAAGGACACTTGTTTCCGGTCAGCAGGCAATGCTGGTCCAATGACTTACTTTCAAAAACCTCCAGACTTCTGCTTTGCACTGCACCTGTCCCTGATCTCAGTTTGTCAGGTTCAGAGTGATGTTACAGGACGTCCTGTCACTAGCCCTGCT
Organism: Neodontobutis hainanensis; assembly: GCA_024349245.1. Lineage (NCBI taxonomy): Eukaryota > Metazoa > Chordata > Actinopteri > Gobiiformes > Odontobutidae > Neodontobutis > Neodontobutis hainanensis. Next base: position 1,120,737 of record JALDNG010000128.1, read on the forward strand.
CACAGGTGTACTCCCAGGTGTAAACCAAGATGACTATAAGTTCAAAGAACCATGTTAATATTATCTCTTACTGGTGGCTATAACAATTGTCAAATCTTATTTTCTGAATTGGTACTTGTTGTGGTTGGCTTCCATCAAAATAAAGAACAAACAAACAAATCAGAACTTTCTCTGACATTTTTATACCCATAGGAAGTGCCTCCAGGCTTTCGTCAAACGAAACCATAAAAGCTCTTAAAATCAAAACCATAAAAATGAAACAGCAGATAAACCCTGTTTCCACAGATATGGTCTGCTGAAAATCTACTTTAATCTGAAAGGTTCAATCAGACCAAACAGTGCTTCACCAAAACGGTCCTGTCAACTTTCTTTATTTATTTTTATTTATTTAAACTCCTCTTTTACTGTATTAAACACTGTTGTTATAGCCTCATGCTAACCTTAGGTTAACCACGCATCACCTCTTCACTTTAATACAGTTAGTTTAAATCTTCTTCTTCCTTTCTTTTTTGAGACTTGGGACCATAGCTCAAAACAAAAAAAATAAATTAAAAATAAAATAAACAAAAAATATACACAAAATCACAAAATGAAAGGCCAGTGCCATTGATCATTTTAAAATGTTAGTCCATCAAGTATTATTTCTAAATATTTGTCTTCTTTATGTTTTCCAAATAGCATCACTGTTGTTTCTGTTATATTTAAAACTTTATTTTGTTCAGTTTTAATTTTAGTCACCATTAGTTTTAGGTCTTTACCTGTAACTGTAAGTGGTATCATCCGCAATCATAGTACAATTTTATTCAGCTGATAAACATCAGTAATTTTATAATAGATAATAGATCTAAACTAGTTTCTCATGATCTATCGTCACAAACTTTTAGCCAAAGACTTTAAATTCACAATCTAATTTGAAAATTCTCCGATTATTGTTCAATCACTTCAAATTAATTCCTTTAGAAATGAATTCCTTAAAAACAAAACTCCTGGGTCAGACCCCTCCTCTGGGGTTAACCTTGTAACAGGGCAGCCTCCTTCTGCTGCTCCAACACACCTCATCTCACTTTCCTCAAAATGATTGACTGTCGTTTAAAAGGAAAGACTTTTCATCAAATCAACAAAGCTCTGTGTAAATTCTTCTGTATTTACTTTCATAATAAACAATTTCTTTAGGGTTTTGTTCAGTATAGATTTGTTCCATCCTGTCTCTGTAAAACTCAGTTTTACCATCAGGTGTTCAATAAATACATTTTGTTTTTGAATTTTTCCATATTAAATTTAACGCAGCATATTTAAAAGCGTTTATTCATTCCTAATTTTACGTTTCTACTAATTTTGCATCAGACTCTACATTAAGTATTCCCTTCACTCAATGTTAAACAGAAACCTAACCCATTAAGTGTAAAATCAAATCAACGTCTCTTTTTATTTATTCAGATTCACCAACATTGCACTCAGTAATGTTTATTTAAAACAATGCTAAGAATTAACCTTTTTATTTTTTTATCTCTAGGTTCTGAAGATTTTACTTAGTGTTCTCCATAAACACCTCTAAAGTTTAACCAAAATTATTCAATCCTGTTCAAACAAACAGACTATTGTGTTAGTCTCTAGTTCTCACAATCATCAATAATTCAAACGTTCCAACATTCAAATCAGATCCATCAAAAAAAAGTAGTTTTCATTAGTTTAGTTTAGTGTTCATTTCTGTTTTTCTAATTACTCAGAGAATATTTTTCTCAAACAATATTTAAAGATTTCATTTTGTGGTTTAGTTTACAAAATCAAAAAAAAACAATTTGGTTGTACCAAAAAAAATTAAAGCAAATCATAATGTAGACTATATTTGTTTTCACAGACCTGTCAGGAGGTCAAACAGTTTCCTAATTTTGTCTCATAAACTTTATTTAACACAATCTGTTTCTGTTTCTGTCACTGACATTTCTGCTTCAGCATTTTTCAACATTAAAAGGTTTGTTTAATGTAAAGGCTCCCACACTTTCTGTTGAGCTAAAATAAAAAAAAACAACGGAAAAAAAACATAGAGCTCCATACGTGAGCAAAAAGGGAGGTGCTGTGAAGGCTAATGTAATCTTGTGTTGACACATTTCTTTGTGAATCCAAACTTTTCCACTCTTTGTCAGAACCAAACCAGAGAAATACATAATTGTTCATTTAATTTCTTCTGGTAACATTATTTTCTTTTATATGTGAGCTGATGGCCCAAATATCTATAATTTTGTATTATCTTTATAAACTTGCTCTGCGGAATTCAACTTTAAGACACATTTTTTAATTCTTCTGATTACAAAGTGATAATTTTTCATTAACATTATACCGTGTGTTTGAACCACACTGATATTAAGGGCCTTTATTAGTTCTCGTACTAATAGATAATAGATACAATTTGTTTCCCCCAATACTAATCAATACTTTTTTAAATCTTTAATCTCATCTCTGCCGTGTCACACAAACTTAATACAATATCTGTTCTTTAACAGACTATTTATAAACTTTATCATAATTCAAAAGCACATCCAACTTCTGTAGATGTGTCTGTTCCATGTTCGTGTCTGTGTTTGTCTATGTGTGTCTTTATGTGTGTGTACGTACTTCTGTGTCTATGTGTTTGTGTATATGTGTGTTTATGTTCCTGACCTGTTCAAAGGTCAGTCAAAGGTCCTTCTCTCGTCTGGACCCAGTGTCGGCCTGAAGTGTTGCCCTGTGTTGGCCTGTAGTGTCGGTCTGTCCGGCTTCGCCAGTGCCCCCTCGTCTGCGACTCCCCCCTCTCCTCCCTCTGGTCTCCATGGTAACATTTTTCCTCGGAAAAATACATTTCATTCATATTAAGGTCAAGTTTTGCACAATTTCAAAATTAAATTTACCAATCCCTCTTTGATCTTTATCAATAGATACAGTTTAAAATAAACATTTGTCTGGAATATGTTTATCTTACCGCATGAGTTTGCTGCTGTCTGTCTGCAGCTTTTCTCGAAAGGGAGCAGGGGTGTGGGGGAGGGCAGAGGAAGTTTGGATGTAGAGCAGAGAGGCCAAGTCCTAGAGATCTCACAGGACACATTTATAAAAATACAAATGATTAGTGTTTTGAAGTAGCCTACATGTGTGCACTTCTTTCAAAATCTCTTCTCTGCTCTTTTCTGTCTCAAACTGGCTTCTCCTTTTTTTTTTCTGTTACACTAGAAGCCTAGAAAAATATCCTCCATGAGCTATTTTTCTTTCTTTCAACTCAGTCATCAAATTATTTCTACCCACAAAACCATTAAACTTTTGTTCTGGTTCACATTCTTAGACCTTAGACATTCAACAATGGCCCATTCATACAACATTAATTCTAACACACAACTTTTAGCTTTAAACTTTAGGTCACCATTATATTATTCTCAAAAGTATAAGCCCCTCACTCTCATGGGCTTTGTTTCTCTCTGCGTCTCCCGCAGTGCTCACTTCCACATAGTTCTACTTATTCAGATGGATCAAATTAAGGATGAATCAGATTAGATTTTCTATCATTATTTTTCTAATTAACTCCTTGCTTGCAGGTATTTGTAATTTACATAAATCCGTATCTCTTGCTATTTTTTCTCAGAAGGATAAGATTCTCAGAGCCACTCTGTTGCATTAACTTACCACAAGTTAAGGGTTTTTCACTTTCAGGTTGACTAATGTCGATCTCATTATTCAGACTGAGTCAACTTCTTTCAATAAAATCAACTGCATTCAATCCACAGTCGCATCCCAATCACAATCTCAACCACTCTTTTTACTCAGACTCACTAACCCTTCAGGTTAGATAAACTTCATTAAAGCCACTTACTTCTGTGGGCTTTTAAACCTTTATCTCACCGCGTAACAAACAGTGAACAAGTATCTTCAGGCCTGCTTTTACCAAGTCACATAGACTCCAGATCTATTCATCTCACTTTAAAGTTGTTAGTCTAAGAATCTCGAGTTACCCTGTGCGTCCAACGCACCATTTTACCAACATTTTCTAGTTAGGCCAGACATTTGAATGTGGCGTATTAGGATCAGTGCTATTAATCTGTCTCAAATCTTGTCCTTCCTGGACCAGCTACATCTAGACCCTATACTGCTTATCATAATCAGAAATCTTCTCTATACCGTAGAGCTCGCACGTGATCCTCGTGGGAGTCAGATTCAAAGATTCCATAAAAACTTACAAAGCATAGGGTATTTATTAGGCTTACAATCCAGCAAGATTACAGTCTTTAACACCGATTAACATCTAACTTATCCCGTTAAGGCCTCACTTACACTTAGACCAAAACACATACTTTTCCCCATCTCCTGGACGGTAATCTCAGCGTTTAGCGTTCTCCTACCGTAATGATAACTACATGGAAATACTCTCAGGTAGATGACATGTAACCACCGAACAGTTTAATTAGGAGCAACCCAAACTACTACTGCCGGAAGTTTTGTTCGTACACATTCACACAAAAAAAATGAAACAGCTGTTTACCCGAATAAAAACTCCAATGGTCCAGTTGTTCCGCAGCCAGACGTCTTAAATGTCTCCTCTCTTTTTCTCTCTTTGTTCAGATATCGTCACTGAGTCTCACACACAGATAATGAAGGTCTGGCCAGTACCATTTAAAAAAACAATAGTTTTGGGACTTACAGAGAAATGCTTTTTTGTGCATTTCTCCAGTGCACGTCAGTTTGAGAAACAGCAGGTATTGATATCCCGGGTTTTGGCACCAAATGTTATTGAAATATATTATATCCTTATATTTAACCAGAGAGACACAGAGACAGATTATAATTTAACAAGCAATGGCCAGGTTTTAATCCTTGCAAGAATTGAAGCAAAGCAAACACACAGTAACAAGGGTAGAGCGGGAGGTTTGCTTAAAGATGTAAACATAACATGAGATTATATACAACACAGTGACGTCCTTGGTGAGAGGCGTTCACAATGGTCCAGGTGCAAGAGTCCCGTGACAAGCCATGTCTCAGTCTAGTTATGTCTACTCCATGCTTGGATTAGCACGAAGGACATGACATGAATTTGACATGACCTGAAAAGAACTATAAGCCCCCAGTAACTCTGAACATTAAAATTAAAATTCTTATAACACACCATAGATTCTTGTCTTTCCAATATATATATTGTCTTGTAATTGAAAGTTTTTTCCATTCACTTGCTTCTTTCCAACTTCTCATAGTCCAAATTATCTTTTTTGTTAAACAATGTAACTGTGTCTTCAGCTCATGTGAAGTTTTAAATAGTCTTTGTGTTCTTTCCATTTTAGTCTCTATTAGTTCTGAATCTTGTGTTCATCTCAGTACATTACAGATTTAATAGTCCTTTTTCTTCTGTCCTGCTGTAATGTTAACAAGGCAGTCTCTCAGGATGCATCTCACTGCTCACACATCCAGCTCCTCTGGTGTCTGATAAGGTTTAATGGGGGTTGGACAGACACTGCTTTAGGTCTGTCTCACTCTCCAAATCTGCCTCAGACCCCTCTTTGTACGGCAGGCTTTTCCTCTGTACGGGATCCACTGTGATCTGTTAGAATAAGCCTGTTACAGTGACATCAGCTCTGATGAAGAAGACTCGTCTTCGCGAAATCCCCTGTTCTTCAGCAACAAACTCAATTGTTTATCCTTCTTCTCCTTGTGTCTGTTGTTCAGTTTGATCATTTGCAGCAGTATTAGCTTTTTCTTCAACCTTTTATTTGCTTCTTCCTCTTCTTTCTTTAGCTTTCTGTAAGCGTTCCCATAATCCAATAGTAATGCACAGATGATCTTTGATTTTATTTCAACTGAATTTGCTTTAGTGTAATTCAGGAGGTCTCCTCTTTTTTAACCATCTTTTACTACATCCCTTGATTATTTTTCATAAGCCTTTTAGACTTGGGCTGTATGAGGTCTGTTTGGGATCAGAAAGCATAATGTTGATAATACGCTTTAATTGTGCGTCAGCTCCAGAAGAACTTTTCTGTCCGTGTTTTAACCGTTTCTCTGGCATTTTTATTTTAAAATCTTCTCCGTCTTGACAGGAATGACTTCTTATCATTTTATCCAGTTCTTTATTTCATTGTTTCTAAAGTCAGAGTCTTTTAACTCATTTGGACAGGAGCGGGTCTCTTCACATTTCCCAAAATCCTTATCTTTCTGAGGATCGGGGATGCTATTCCCAGAGGGAGAGATGCTGCTGCAGTCACTCTCTTCTTCTCCAACTAACCCTGCTCTGGTCGGTTCAGTTATAACCCACTGGAGTTCTTCAGACAGCTCTTTTATTGGAAACTCTCCAGGAATTTCTTTATATTGAAAAGACAATAGTGCTGAAGGTTCTGTACAATTATTTCTGGACCCACAACAGCTGACTGCACTGGTTTTGTTTCAATTCAATTTGTCTCTGTCTTGACTCGACTCTAAACCATCCCAATATTTAATTTTCTTTCATGTGTTTTTTCTCCCGTTTACAAACTCAGATCTTTAGCTTTGTAAAGTTTTATATTTTTCTCTACTTCACAGCAGCACATTGGGTCAAAGCTGCCCATAATAGGCCATTGTAAAGCCCCATGAGTCCTTTTATGCCACTTTTGCATATAATTTCTGATCCGTTTCTTTTGACTGGATTTCTGTCTAATAATCACCTCTACTGGAGTCAAAACAACTCCAGATTCAATATTTTTTGTATTTTTCCCTCCCATCTTGAAGGAAAGAGACTTCCTTATACCTTCTCTTAATTATTCATACTAATATTCTTTTTCCTTTAACCATTATTCCCATCTTTGTTGTCTTGTGGGATTCAATACTATTTTTCCTACTTTTTCCTCAGCATTTAACTGCTCACCAGTCTTCCCAAAGTAATTTTCAAACAGCGGCGATATCAAGCCGTGGATTTGTAACGTCGCTAGAAACTCTAAATGTCTCTCTAATAGAATAATTGAAATGCTTCCGGATCGCACCACAACTAGACCTACTTTCTTGGGACCACAGTTTCTTTAATAATAATTGTCCGTACAAAGTCTTAAATCAAGTTATACTTACGGCTAATTTTTAACTCTTCTATTTGAATAGCATGTAGTGAATATGGTCTCATTAATGAATAATTAATATGACTATGAATTATGAAAATTAATAATTAATATTTTGTTTATGAAAATATTAATTTCTTTCGGGGCACCACCTTAGTTTTAACAGTTCTAAGGAAACTGATTATGTTTGATAAGTCTCAATCTTGAAGGAAGGAATTCTAACTCGTTTTCGATCCAAATCTGAATTAAACCATGAAACAAGGATGTCTTTATGGGGTTTTATTAAAGATTGTGCAGGTTAAAATATGAATAATAATAGTGGGAAGGACACAAAGGAATAATCAGGGCAAATGATGAAGATAATGAACATAAAACATTGATTGACGATGGCACAATGGTTATACCTTTGATGGAACAAGATAAGTTTAATTCTTTTTAATTTTAAGCGATTTAATCGGAGTGGTTACGGAGCAAAGGGGCAGTTAAATGGCTTAACAAAAAAAGGGACTATTGACGGCTATTTGAAGATTATAAAAGGTGAAAGATGTGCTGTTGGACTTAATCACACAGGTTTTATAACGCCAAGCTTTCTCTTGTGTCCCGTGCTCACTCACTCTTTATCCGGTGATTTGGTACCAGCGGCGCGGGCCCAAACGGTTCCAAAGAGATGCTTCAGGTCCCTGGGTTCGCGGCTGGTTTCCGACAACAGAAGGCGGCACGTGTCCACACGTTGAGCTGGTTTAAGGCGGCGCCTTAGCAACAAAGCGGCGTCCTGTGATTGTCCTTGAGGGTAAAGTAAACTTTACCAGCGGTTGAGACTAAAGTCTTTAAAACTGAAGTCCGCTACAAGACGAAAAGATGTCTTTTGGATTTAACAAAGACTTTCTTTCGTAGCGTCAAAAAGCCTTTCAAAACTACAAAAAGTTTCTTCCGCGAGGAAGTGATGTAACTCCGTGGATAAGAAGTTTTTCAAACAAAAATCAAATGTGTTGGATCTTCCAAAATAAAGTCACTTTAACACAGACTGTGTTACGTGGTTTTAAGCTTAAAAGTTACGAAGCGATAACTACAAAAACTTAGTAGAAAAGTAGACAAGATTACGCAAACAAGAGTGTGCAAAGCGTTCTGGAAAGAGAATTGAGAGAGAGCTTGAAGAGCTGGAAAAGGATTCAAGAGAGAGCGATTTCCGCTTTGCCGACTCTTTTGTAAGAGACGCAAAAAGGGCGTGTTTACACACGTTTGGGGAATAGGGGAGGTGTTACGAAAGTTTCGGTTTGAAATAAACTTTCCTTTGTCCCATCAAATAAAGGATTTTAAAACTTATTTACAACCCATATTGCTTCTGCATTGTATCATAAGTGCACGGGAAATGTCTTTACAAATCTTTAAAGACTAAACACATTTACATTATTCGTTGTTTGACCTGGAAACAGAATAATTCATTTTATTACACACCCAGCTGTAAGGATAAAGAAGAAAGTATTCTTTTATATCGTTATCACTCTGGATCCTGTAAAGGAAAAATGGTGAGGTTTGCATAGTTACGAACAATCTTTATTACATTTTTATATATTGCAAGATACTTCGACTGTTGTTCCGATGCAGCGTTGTTTCTCTGCTTGTCCAGCAGAGTGCACTGTTTGATCAATTTTAGAACCCTGAAACAAAGAGGCACAGTCCGTGGGCAATTATCAAGATAGTCTGTATATCACAGGATTAAGGTGTCAGTTCGGTTCCTAGTCGTCCAGGTCTCCGGAAGATAACACTTACATAGTTCTTTGAACTATGTCGTTACAAAGTCGAACAAAGTCGTTTTTTAATTTCACTCTTGTGTGAACTCTTTAAAGCAACAAGAACACATCTGGAGAGAATTAGCAAGAAGATTTTAATTGAATCTCCTTATCTGTCCTTGGCCTGGATAAACAAGAACGGCCAGGCCTTGAAAGTTCAGAGCTGTGAATCAGTGACACCTTGAAAGATGTAAGGGATAATTCATTTATAATCCACAGGGATTCCTGGTCCTCTAGGAGACTTCACTACAAGCACAAACCTCTAAATACTTTTACTATGTTTGTTCTTTTATGTTTCACTAACTATTTCTTTAGTCAACATAGATTGTTTTTACTTTAGTTATTGTTAGTTTTAACTCAAGGTTTTCCAAATTAGTATTCTAATTTGCCGTCAGCTTCACTTCTTCCTCAACTTTTAGGGTTACATTTGAACCTATTTTTAATTTTATTCTATTAATGATAATAATAACCCTTTACTAGGTTTTTATTTTCTCAGCCTTAATTGATATTATTTCTTACAGCGCTTTTATTTAATTATTCGTCAACTTTATTCTATTTTGATCTCTTTTAAGACTAGTGTTTTAGTTATTATAACCAATTTATTATTACTTTTAAAGCTCTAAATCTAGTTAATATTTACTATCAACTTTTTTCAGGCTTTTGTTGTACACACACTCATTCACACACTCGACTATAGTCCACACCGCGGCTCCAGTTGCTCTCAGGCAACTCCCTCAGTCTCTCTTTCCAGAAATTACTGTAGTGATATCCCGCCGTACCCCCAGGAACCAACACCTCTCAGAGGACCACAGGATTTACACCTCTGAACTTTTAAATACCTTCTTCCCTTTGTTTATTTAGACCGAGGAAAACCAGGAGATTTGATTAGCAGCACCTTGCTAATCTGGCCCAGATGTTCGTATGTTGTGTTAAAGAAAACAAACCACGAGGAGGAAACAATATTTACAGCTTTATTTTTCAGTACTTCAAAGGACAACTAGGTACTATCTCTGGGCAAACCAGACTTTGTGGTACCTCTCTTGACAACGGTAATCTTTTGAAATACAGCCCACTATGAGCCTGTCTTGATAATTGCCCACAGACTGTGCCCCTTTGTTCAGGATTCTCAAAATGACCGAACAGTGCGTTCTGCTGGACAAACAGAGAAACAACGCTGCATCGTAAAATCCAGTCAAAAAGTTACTCTAACTTGTAACAGTGTATTAAAAGATTGTTCGTAACTATGCAAACCTCACCATTTTTCCTTTACAGGATCCAGAGTGATAACGATATAAAAGAATTCTTTCTTCTTCATCCTTACAGCTGGCTGTGTAATAAAATGAATTATTCTGTTTTCAGGTCAAACAACGAATAATGTAAATGTGTTTAGTCTTTAAAGATTGGTAAAGACATTTCCCGTGCATTTATGATACAATGCAGAAGCAATATGGGTTGTAAATGTGTTTTAAAATCCTCGATTTGATGGGACAAAGAAAAGTTTATTTCAAACCGAAAACTTTCGTAACACCTCCCGTATTCACCAAACGTGTGTAAACACGCCCTTTTTGCGTCTCTTACAAAAGAGTCGGCAAAGCGGAAATCACTCGCGCGCAATCTCTCAAACACTCTCAAGCTTTTTACTCCTTAAGCTCTTGAACTTTTTCCAGCTCTTCACGCTCTTTCTTAAGTTTAACTTTCTTCGTATTTTTCTTTGTAAACTTTCAAGTCTCCTAGCCCGCAGCACACACCGTGCAGGCGTGAATTTTATTCTTTTAAAAGACTCAACGCATTCGATCTTTTGTTTTGAAGACCTTCCACGGAACTACGTAACCACGCGACGGAAGTGCAAATTTTGTAGTTCTTTAAGTTAAAACGAGTCCGCTAAACAGTTTAGCCCTCGTTAAATCCAAAAAGGCAACTTTTTCAGTCTTTCAACGAAACTTCAGTTTTAAAGACTTTAATCTCGACTGTGGTAAAGGCTTTTCATCCAAGGACAATCACCACACGGCCTTCGTCTGTTAAGACCGCTTCACGCCAGGAAACTTGTGTACATGTGACGCCTCTCTGTTACCGGAACCCAGCTGTGAGAACCGGGAATTTCGAAGCATCCCTTTGAGACTTGTCGGAACCGCACCGCTGGTACTGACCCACCATATCAGAGTGAGTTGGACACTTGACACAGAAAAGTTTGGCGTTGTAAGATTGCCGTGTGTTGTTCAAGTAAAACCACAGTAATTCCTTCCGTCCACTATTCAAATTTAGCCGTAAAACAACCTCTTATCACAACCAGTTTTAATCTAATATCCGACTCCGTAACCAGCCTTGAATTAAGTCGCCCGTTATATCAAATCCCTAAATTGCTCGCAGTAATTAACCAAATTAAACAGAATTAAACTCATCTTGTTCCATCAAAGGTATAACCATTGTGCCATCGTCAATCAATGTTTTATTTTCATCATTTGCCCTAATTATCCCTTTATGTCCTTTCCACTGTTATTATCCATATTTTAACCTACATAATCTTTAATAAAACCCCATAAAGACATTTCTTGTTTCATTGTTTAATTGAGATTTGTGTCAAAACGAGCAGAACTTCCTTCCTTCAAGATTGAGACTTATCAAACATAATCAGTTTCCTTAGAACTGTTAAAACTAAGGTGGTTCCCCGAAAGAAATTAATATTTTTATAAACAAAATATTAATTATTAATTTTCATAATTCATATTCATATTAATTATTCATTAACGAGACCATATTCACTACATTACTGAACACTTTAGCGGTCCTTGTGTCGCTTAAACAATCATCTACTAACTTATTTCAGCACCCAGCTGAACGTTTAAGTTAGAAAAGGAACAAATAACTATTTGCCTTCCCGCTAAGGTACTTTAAAATCTTGTTACTGGCAGCCAACCCCACTGTATGAATCCCTGCCGGCGTGGGACAACGTGTTGCTCCTTATAAGCAGGCCTTTATCTAAATTTTTCTCCTTTTTATATTATTGGTTTTCGTCTATTACTCCTTTTTTATTTTGTTTTCGTCTCTATACTTAAGTTCATCCGGAAAATAGCATGAACTTAGTTTTCCCTTCTTGAAGATCTCTGTCTTCCACTCGGCCTCTTCCCGTTCAGACACCTGCGCTCTCAGCCAGGTTCTGTTTAAACGTCTCTCTGTAGACCGTTTCTATTTTTGACTAAATTTCCTCCGGAGGATACAACCGGTGTTTTTCTGACTATAATCTGTGGATAGAAATAGCCTTTAGTTCCTTGCAATTTTCCATTGCGCGTTAAATTCTTCTTAGAGTTAAAGTCTACACCATATTTAGATTATAACTCTCGATAGAAACACTTTTTTCAATTTCTTCCTCGGAGTATAACCGACGTTTTTGCGATGTTGTAACCTACATTCATGTCCTTTTTAGCATATATCCACTGGATAGAAATTAATTCTAACACTTTAAACTGCACCAGTGTGTCTCTCTTCTCTGTTTCCACACACATGTCTTTTTATTAGCCCTAATAAGGTCCTCAACCCTGACACTTTTACAGCTCTTTAAGCCTTTACTTCTTTCCCACTAATCTAGGTTCTTTTGAGGTGAGTTTTTTTTTTTTTTTAAGCCGACTCTTTCTATCTGTTTCCCCCCTAAGCTGCACCCCGACATCTGACCATACCAAATAATAAAAGGTCTGCTCACCCTCTCTGCTCTCTGCGCCTGGGATGCTTCCTCTGGGTGTTCAAACAGAAAAGGGACCACTCTCTCAGTTCCCCTCCTGGCTGTGGCTCGCCAAAGTGTTGTGTCCAAAACTGACCTCTCAGTCTTTGGCACAATCGGATGGAATAAGTCATGAATGCACCAACATTTCAATGAGTCTTTATTGTTCACAACCAACACAATAACGACCCGAGTAGACACACCAGCTCTACTGAAGATTACACATTAGACCCAAGCTTTTATACAGTTTTCACATGACAGTTTATTTATGTCTATTTCGTTAGGGCTTTGAGGACCCCTCCTCATCGGCATCTTCTTCTTTTGAAACCTGGTTTCTCCAGACAAAGACTCTCTGTCCTGTCCAGTAAATATTCCCTGTGTGTGTTTGCACAACCACCTTATCATGATTTAAACCATATATTTTTGACATCATGTTTTCTCTTTTACCTTCCCATGATCTTAGCTGTTTTATCATAACATATTTTCATCCAGGCATAACTATAAATCCTAAGATAAGTAACATAAACCCCCCAGAAGTGAATAATAACCTAAGCACACAAAAACAAACCCTTCACATAGAAATATTACACCACAAAGGCTATCTTAATTCAGAGACATAGCCACACTCTTTTTCTGGCCTTGTTATAACAGTCCGCTGGAGTTGGACTGACGTCTGAATCAGAAAATCAATTCAAGACACTTTCAAAATTTGAGGCACAAAAAAAACTGGATAATACTCCTCCAGACAGTGGAGCTTCTCAGCATGTGCATGTGAACTCTCAGCTGAACTGACTTTCGTGACACAATGTTGAGCTGTGGCCACACTCCACTGTGTCTTTGTGCAGTAACCTACAGCTGGACGTTGCTCTTCTAAAAATTTATCATCCATTTTCAGGTTATCGTTGATTATTCAGGGCCTCCATTCTCTACAATCACAGCTGCTTTACAGGGATCTATAGAGTTTATTAAAGCTAATAAACTGCGTCAATGCGCAGTCTAGTAAATATGACAGTCCTCTTTGTATGTGGGCTAACTTAAACACTGAACATAAACACAAATAGACCGAAAAACACCTTTTAAACGATAAGATCCACAAACTGAGTATTCATCAGAAATATTAAATGTGACAGATTTTGATATATGTTCTGTTTGTGTGAATATGCTGATGCACTTACAGTTGTCTCTATACGTTTACCTCATTTTATCATTTGTGATTTGTTTTCTGAGAATATGAATGATAACACAAAGACTTTCCTTTCACTCATAGTTAGCGGTTGGGTGAAGCCACTTATTGTCAAACAACTGTGTTTACTCTTTTTAAATCATAATGACAAAGGAAACCACTTACAAATTACTCAAAAGTTCACATACTCTGGTGATTTTGTCCTGATAACATGCACAAGTGACACAAACAGGTATGAATGGCTACTAAAGGTAACCATCCTCACCTGTGACCTGTTTGTTTGTGATCAGTGTGTGTATAAAAGGTCAGTGAGTTTCTGGGCTCCTGACAGACCCTTGCATCTTTCATCCAGTGCTGCACTGACGTTTCTGTCTGAGTCATGGGAAAGCAAAACAATTGTCAAAGGATCTGTGGGAAAGGGTATTTGAACTGTATAAAACTGGAAAGGGATATAAAAATATATCCAAGGAATTGAGAATGCCAATCAGCAAGTGTTTAAACTCGACTAAAGAAGTGGAAAATGCGGGATTCTAAATAACAAATAACTTGACTCTCGGAAAAAAGGATGTTCTCTGAAAAAAGGATGTTCTGGATGTTTCAAGATGCACAATATGGAGGCACTGCATGGTGGAGTCGCCAGAAGAAAAACTTTTGAAAAACCTTTGTTGTACAACTACAGTGCTCTTGGTCAATCCAAAATGTTAACAAACCCTCAAACCTGAACATTTGAGTAGTAAGTTAAGTTTTGGCTTTCTTAAGAGAATTTCTACATGTACACCATTATTCAAGATCTATTAGTGTGCAGAATTACTATGCAACTAAATGAAAAACAAAGATTTTCCCATCTCACTTGTTTATTTTCGCCCTGTGAAAGGGTATTGTGAAACAAACCCAAAATTTACAAATAAACATTTCTGAAAGCTTTATTTTGGATAACAGTCACACGCCTTCTATTGACGGAGTCAGTTTCTTGATCTGGTCACAGTCTTTTTGTGCAGCCGTCCTCCTCTTTCTGGCCGTGCTGGTTTTGAGACATATGGATATGGGAGCACCTTCCTGACGAATTTGCATGGGAAAGTTTGGATTAAGTTGTCACAATCTTCTGGTCTGCAGATCCTATTGACTCTCTTCTTCTTCTTTGGTTTTATACTGTTTTTCTTTCTTTTCCTTTCTGGTATAAAGCTGTTTATCGGTTCTCAGGTGAACAGCAAGTTGTATTGTGTTCTTCAGTAACATCTGTTTGATGTTAATTTTTGTCCTTATGGCTTTTTTTTTAGATTGTCATTTTAGCCATCAAAGATGTGATAAGGTTTATATCACTATCAATGTCATGTGGAGCTGGGATGGTAATGACATTTGATTTGCCAGGATTATCTGTGTTGGGTCCTTGGTTGGTTCTTGTTTCGCGATCCAGTGAACAGGCGATGGTCAGCTTTTCCATCTCAGAGATCTTGTTTTCAGTGACTTCCAAGCAAGTCTTAGTCACGAAGATTTTCTTCTCCATCTTCTCCTTCGTCTTGCTAGACATGTCCACTTCCATCTGTACCTCCATTTCACCGTACAGCTCCACTTCCATCTGTACCTCCATTTCACCGTACAGCTCCACTTCCATCGGTACCTCCATTTCACCGTACAGCTCCACTTCCATCGGTACCTCCATTTCACCGTACAGCTCCACTTCCATCGGTACCTCCATTTCACCGTACAGCTCCACTTCCATCTGTACCTCCATTTCGCCATACTCCTCAAAATCCATCTGTACCTCCATTTCGCCATACTCCTCAAAATCCATCTGTACCTCCATTTCGCCATACTCCTCAAAATCCATCTGTACCTCCGTCTCGCTGTTCATTTCAACTTTCATATCGACTTCCATTTTGCTATCCATCTCAACTTGTACAAAATGTCGTCCTTTAAGATTCATCTTGGTCTGATTAATGTATGTGTGACTTTCTCCAACGTCTGTGAATAGTGTCGAGAGTCTGCTTTGAATTCTAACTCTATAACATATGACATCACACCATTCTATAGAATGTTTGGTCGTCATGGTGTTGGGCCAGAGTTACAGGCTTTCATTTTTTATGTATTTATTTGGTTTTAACAACTTTATTCTACTATTTGTATTGTATTTCTAGCCAAGGTTTTTAAAATGTGGTCTTGTTAAGTATTTTTTTTAATTGATTAAAAAAAACTAAAAATAAGATGCATACACAAAAATAAATAATCAAGTATTTGTAAAGGAGTGTGACTTTTTGTTCTGGTGTAGTTCTTTTCAATTAAATTTGTTAAAAAGGTTTCTTTAGATAGTCCAATATCACAATAACAGTTACCTTAAAGGGCTTTACATGTATTTTAGACAAAAACCCTGCTATTGGACACTCCATTAGGGCGAAAAACAAAAAAATACATGTGAAAAAAGTGAAATGTTGTGGGCAAAAACTGACCTCTCAGTCTTTGGCACAATTGGATGGAATAAGTCATGAACGCACCAACATCTCAATGCCATAGAGTCTTTATTGTTCACAACCAACACAATAAACGACCCGAGTAGACACACCTGCTCTACTGAAGATTACACATTAGACCCAAGCTTTTATACAGTTTTCACATGACAGTTCATTTGTGTCTTATTTCATTAGGGCTTTGAGGACTATAAGCCCCAGTACTCTAAACATTAAAATTCTTATAACATTCCCCCCTCTTTATGCTGATAATAATTAGCATAAACAATCTACTAGCCTGAGTGTGAGTTGAGTTACTTTTACAAAAGCGAAAACCCAGCAGGGCATCTGACCTAGCCTAAATACACTTGACCATTTGACCTAACACTGTGAAAAAATCTAGTGTCCACCCCTTGCCCCAAGGCGGCGTCAACATACAAACATCAAGCATTAACTTTATGTAATCACTCCAACTGAATCTCAAACACATTTCAAATCAAAGACAAAAATGATTATACAGGGATATGTTTACAATCAAATGGGACTCCACAGAGTCATGCACTGATTCTTCAAAATCAAATTCATAAAAGTCCATAAATCAAAACACAGTGTCACTCCAAAATAGCGTAGAAAAATATGCCAGAGTTTAAGCTGGTCGGCCCATCGGACTCAAGATCTCTGGCCTGTCCCTGTCACAGAAATAAAAACACATGGAGTGAGACATATGCACATTCTTAATGATTAAAACCAATTATTTTAAGCATAATAACTTCAATAAACCATACGGCCCTTAGGACTGTAGTATGATCCGTCCTGGAGCTGTTGTCCCGTTGATGTTCATGCAAACGTTACGTCCCTCAGATATCAAAGTGTTCATCTGAGCTCAAAGCCATGACCACAGTCGTTGGGCAGGTGCATGTCCAGGAATGTTTACCCAGCAATGTCCACATCCATCAATCTCACCAACAAGCTCCGGATACATGGAAATCAACACAACAAAAGTTATAAGACATGGAAGACATGAACGTACATCTCAATACATAATTAAAGTCTCAGTCACTTTCAAAATATTTTGTATCTATTTTTTAAAACCATGTCAAAATCACTTACTCTATTCCAGAATACTCTGCCAATCCTTCTGCAGAGTGTGAAGCTCTTTCTTAAAGGCTTTAGTTGTGCTGTTAACTAGAACTGTGTTACCTTGGATGACATCCTGTTGTAGATCTCACCTTTTCAGTTCAAAGCAGCTCCAGTACTATTTGTTCTGTCCAGTCCTTGGACCAGGTCCAACTCATCTCCAGCCTCAATTCACAGTTACAGCATCTCTTGTGCAATTCATAAACCTTTGTTGGTTATAACTCTAATTAATTTAATTCCACATTTGCATAAATTCAATTCTAATTTAATTTTAGCCTTATATTCATTAAGGACACCTCGAAGAACCCCCCTCTTGTCGATGTAAATCTCAAATAAACCTGAAGGAACTGCTGTTTGGTTCCTAAGGTGTGAGGTTCTACTCACGATGTTCTCGTCCCATTGTATGTGAACAATTAAACCAGGATCCTAGAAGGACACATGTTTCCGGTCAGCAGGCAATGCTGGTCTAATGGTCTTACTTCCACAAAACCTCCAGACTTCTGCTTTGCACTGCACCTGTCCCTGATCTCTCAGTTTGTTACAGGACGTCCCGTCACTAGCCCTGCTCACAGGTGTACTCCAGGTGTAAACCAAGATGATTATAAGTTCAAAGAACCATGTTAATATTAGCTCTTACTGGTGTCCATATTAATTGTCAAATCCTCCCTTCTAAGCCGGTACCTTCTGTGTTTGGCTTCCATCAAAACAAAATACAATCAAACGTTCTCTGACATTTTTAGACCAATAGAAAGTGCCCTTCAGGCTTTCGTCAAACGAAACCATACAAGCTCTTAAAATGATCAAACCATAAAAATGAAACACAGATAAACCCTGTTTCCACAGATATGTTCTGCTGGAAATCTAATTTAATCTGAAAGGTTCAGTCAGATCAAACAGTGTTTCTCATGAATGGTCCTTCATGTCAACTTCCTTTCTTTCTTTATTTTTATTTACACTCTTACTGTATTAGCACATCCCTACATTACTCTTTTACACACATCACCTCTTCACTTTAATACAGTTTAAATCTTCTTCTCCCTCTCTTTTGTTTAAATTAAAAATAAAAACAAAAAAAACACAAACATAAAATTATAAAATGAAAGGCCAGTGCCATTGATCAT
The DNA here is from genome assembly GCA_024349245.1 of Neodontobutis hainanensis. NCBI lineage: Eukaryota > Metazoa > Chordata > Actinopteri > Gobiiformes > Odontobutidae > Neodontobutis > Neodontobutis hainanensis. The sequence goes on from JALDNG010000128.1 coordinate 1,139,149, forward strand.
TTTAAAATTTCAGTCTATCAATTATCGTTTCTAATTATTCGTCTTCTTTATGTTTTCCAAACAGCATCACTGTTGTTTCGGTTATATTTAAAACTTAATTTTGTTCAGTTCAGTTTTAATTTTATTTACCATTAGTTGTAGGTCTTTACCTGTAACTGTAAGTGTATCATCCACAATCATAGTAATATTTTATTCAGTTGATGCAAACATAAACAACTTTAAAATAGATCAGAACCAGTTTCTCATGATCTATCGTCACAGAACTTTTAGCCAAAGACTTTTAATTCTCAATTTAATTAGAAAATCCTCAGAATATTATTCAATCACTTCAAAGTAATTCCTTTAGAAATAAAATCCTCAAAAACAAAACTCTTCCCTCCCTTGGGAGTTAACCTTAGCTGCTCAAACACCTCGTCTCTCTCTCCTCCAAAACTCCATCACCATGTGACTGTCGTTTAAAAGAAAGACTTTTCATAAAATTAACTAAGTTCTGTGTTAATTTCTCTGCATTTACCCTTTATAATAACAATTCTTCAGGGGTTTGTTCAGTCTAGAATTGTTCCACACTGTCTCTGTAAAACTCAGTCTCAACACCAGGTGTTCAACAAAACCACATCTCTTCATTTCCTCAGATTCACCACCATTGAACTCAGTAATAGTTAGTAATGTTAATTTAAAACATGCAAAGATTAAACCTCTTAAAATTTTAATCTTTAGTTTCCAAAGATTTCACTCAGTGTTTTCCATAAACACCTCCAAAGTTCAACCAAAACATTATTCAATTCTGTTCAAAAGGACAGACTCTTGTGTTAGTCTGTTCCAACCTTAAATCAGATTCATCAAAAAAAACTTTTTTTCTCTTTAAATCACTTCAAGCAGTTCTTAAACCCAGTGAGCACTTTGTCTTATGCTCTTAAACGTTAACCATTTTTACAGTTTAACACTTTAACTTAAACTTTTAAACCACCTTCAATCCTTCAAGATTGTTTTAACATATGTTTTAACATATAGATACGTTTTCAATTCCCAGATTACACATTTACCTTACAGTTTAAAACTTTACTGTAAAGATGACTCCTTTTAGCATCTATTATTTAGTTTTAGATATATACCTTTATTAGAAATTACCATTTCAAAAACCCATTGGTTATTATTTATTCTGTCTTCATTTCAGTTTCTCTAATTACTTAGACAATATTTTTCTCAAACAATATTTAAACCTCAGTTGTCATTTAGTTTTCTAATTCTAAAAACAACATGGTCGTACCACAAAAAAATTAAATTACATCCCAAGGTGGACTATATTTTTCCCACAGACCTTTCAGAAGGTCAAACTGTTTCCTAAACAAGTCTCCTAGACTTTGAATCGGATGTAAAGGCTCCCACACAAAATGATTGTGGAGCTAACGTCAAAACCCAAACAAAAACGGAAAAACCAAAACACTTCTCGCTCCGTTCTGTGAAAAATTCCTGTGTTCCCAAACAAGGTTTGTTTTGGGAGAGGAAAAAAACTCTCTCTGTTAGGGAAATACTTACTGCGCAATTCACTTCAAGACACATTTTTAAATTCTTCTGATTACAAAGTGAACATTTTCATAAACGTTATATCGTGTTTTTGAACCACACTGATATTAAGGACCTCTATTAGTTCTCGTACTAATAGATACATACCATTGTTTTGCAAAATACTAGTCAATACTTTTATTTTGGATCTAAAGTTTGGATCTTTTAACATTTTCACCTCCGTGCTTTGTCTTTGTGTGTGTTTTAAGTGTCATGTGGTGTGTGTAGATGACTTAACTCCTGAACTTAACTTAACTCAGTGTTGCTCAGTGTTGCTCAGTGTTGCTCCTGCTGTGGCCTGGGTCTGGGCCTCCACACTTCGCTCCGCCCCTCGTCACACCGCACCCCCACCACCTCCAATCCCTGGCCGAGCCTGCTCCGGTGACCATAGGAATTTGTGCATTTTCCTCGGAGAAAACAACATAATCAGTATTCATTTCAGGCTTTGTGTCATTGAGAAAAGCCTCTTTCTTTTTGTTCATATTACACTACATTCTCAAAATGTGCTCCGAATCGCTGCGCATTGGGCAGACCCCTTCAGGCCTTGGTGGAGCCGCTGGGCCGCAGGAGTGTGGCGGGGTTTGGACAGTCGTGGGACGGCATGCTGCTGTCGAGGTAGGCGGAGACCCAAAGGCTCACAGGAGGAAACATTTGGAACAAAATATATATGTCGTCAAATCTTTAATCTCCTCTCTGCTGTGTCACACAAACTCAATACAATATCTGTTCTTTAACAGACTATTCATAAACTTTATCTCATAATTCAAAAGCACATTCAAAAGCACATTTACCTTCTGTAGATGTCTGTTTGTGTGCTTATGTGTTTATGTTTCTGACCTGTTCAAGGGTCAGTCAAAGGTCCCTCACTTGTCTGGACCCAGTGTCGGCCTCCTCTCCTGTTCTCAGTGCCCTCTCCTCTGCCACGCCCACCACAGCCCTGCTCCCGGTCTCCATGGCAACCATGGCCAATGGTGCATTTTTCCTCGGGAAAATACATTACATTCACATTAAGGTCAAGTTTCACACAATTTCCAACTTTAATTTACAAATTCCTCTTTGGTCTCTCTCAATAGATACAGTTTAAACTAAATACAGATAAACATTTGTCTGGAATATGTTAATCCTACCGTTTGTTTTGCTGCTGTCTTTCTGCAGCGTCTCAGCCGACAGGAGCAGGTGTGTGTGGGAAGGGCAGAGGAAGTTTGCACTGGTTTGAGCGGAGAGGCCGAGACCTAAAAATACAAATACAAATGATTAGTGTTTTGAAGTCCATGTGTACCTTTCTTTTTTAAAAACTCATTTTTCTTTTCACAAAATGGCTTCTCCCCCTTTTTTTTTTTTTTTTTTTCTCTGTTACACCGGAAGCCTAGAAAAATATCTTCCATAAGCTATTTTTAAGCTATTTTTCTTTCTCGTAATTGTTTAAATCACTGCTTTCAACTCAGTTCTCAAACTTTTTCCACAAAACCATTAACCCTTTGTTAATGTTCACATTCTTAGACATTAGAAATTCAACAATGGCGCCCATTCATACAACATTAATCCTAATACACAGCTTTTTTTAACTGTTTTTAACGTTAAGGCCACATTATACATTATATTATTCTCAAAAGTATAAGCCCCTCACTCTCGTAGGCTTTTCTTCTTATTCAGATGGATCAAAATAAAGTTAAATCAACCGAACAATTGTGTCACAATGTTAGATTTCCTGTTACTATTTTTCTAATTAACTCCTCGCATGCAGGTATTTGTAATTTAAATAAATTCAGAAATACGTATTTCTTACTTGCTATTTTTCCTCAGATGGATCAGATTCTGAGTCCCATTAACTTATCTTAGCTTCTTAGCTTAAGCTTTAAGTTAATTCTTTTTCACATTCAGGCTGACTGATGTTAGTTCTCATTATTCAGACTGAGTCAACTTCTTCCAATAAAATCAACTGCATTCAATCCACAGTCGCATCACAATCACTCTCTCAACCACACTTTTTACTCAGACTTTTACTCACTAACCCTTCAGGTTAGATAAACTTCATTAAAGCCACTTACTTCTGTGGGCTTTATCTCACTGCATCACACAGTGAACACTTCTCTGCAGGCCTGCGTTACCAAGTCTCATAGACTTCGGACCTATGTATCTCACTTAAAGGTGTTAGGCTAAGAATCTCGATAATAGTCCATACTCGAGTTACCTGTGTGTCCAACACACCTTGCATGACCGACGTTCAGAGGTAAAGGCCAGCCTGTGAGAACGCGGCGCGTTAGGAGCCGTGTTGTTGATCTGTATCAAATCTTGCCCTCAACTGGACCAGCTACATCCAGACCTCATGCCCTTCATCGTAGTTATTAATCCCATCTCGCATAGAATGATACGTGGCCTACGTAAGACTCAGTTTCAAGAATCACATAAAAACTTACAGAGCACAAGGTATCTAGACAGCTTACAATCCAGCAAGATTACAGACTTTAACACCGATCAACATCAAACTTGTCCCGTTAAGGCCTCACTTACACTTATACGGTAAGGTCTTGACACAAAACGCACGTTTTTTCCCCCACAGGACGAACAGCGTTCAGCGTTCTTCTACCGTTATGATAATCACATGTAAATATTCTCAGATAAACACATGCAATCACCGAACCAGCAGAAGTAACCCAAACCACTACTTCCAGAAGGTTTGTTCGTTCCATTCACCATTCACACAAAAATAAAATTTTAACCAGCTGGTTACCTGAATCAGAATTCCAATAGTCCAGTTGTTCCTCAGCCGGACATCTTTGAATGTCTCCTCTCTTTTTCTCTCTTTTTCTCTCTTTGTTCAGATATCGTCACTGAGTCTCACACACAGATAGTGAAGGTCTGGCCCGGACTATTTAAAGACAATAGTCTCAGGACTTACAGAGAAATGCTTTGTGCATTTCCCCCGTGCACGTCAGTTTCACTTTTCCGCATGAGAAACAACAGGCATTGATATCCCGGACGAGCCCCCAAATGTTATAGGAATATTTTATATCCATATATTTATCCAGAGAGACACAGAGACCGATTATAATTTAACAAGCAATGGCCAAGTTTTAATCCTTGCAAGGATGAGCAAAGCAGACATACAGTAACAAGTGTACAGATGCTGGTTTTTGCTCCCAGATGTAAACATAACATGGGATTATATACAACACAGTGACGTCCTTGGTGAGAGGCGTTCACAATGGTCCAGGAGAAAGAGTCCCGTGACAAGCCATGTCTCAGTCTTGTTATGTCTACTTCCTGCTTGGATTAGAGCGAAGGACATGACATGAATTTGACATGACCTGAAGAGAACTATAAGCCCCCAGTAACTCTAAACATAGGAATTAAAATTATTATAACTACAGTATCTTGCTCATCACTGCTGATGAATAACCATCTCTCTCTGTTACGTTTAGATGGAACATTATATTTTAATCAGAATTTCCTTTCAGATACATTATGTGCATTTTGTCTTTTAACACAGAAAATGTTCTGTCTGACTCCTTATTTACTTTAATTTAAGCCTTTTATCAATTTGGTCTTTAATTTTTTCCAGACTTCTTAAATAAGCTATTTATACAGCAAAGTTACAATCCACAACCTGCTATAACCTGCCATTCCTAATAATTTGTTTACAGTTTTTCTGCTTCAAAGCTTTTGTTTTAGTTTTGAAGTGATACGGATTAAGTTTCCTAAATTTTTCCTTTAGTATTTAGATTTTCTTTACAATTTTTTTTCCCCCCAAATGCTAAAATTTGTAATACTGTGAGTGAGTCTAACTCACATCGTCGCTGCTTGATCAGACACAGATCATATATTCACTAGAGCTCTGTTCTCACTATGTTCAGATTGACTTTAGATGAAGATAACTTTAGGTCTTTTCAGGAGTCGACTGTAAGACAGACTCTTTTCTCTTCGTCTCAGTCATAATATGTAAAACAGAAAAGGTATCATGAGTCAGAAAAAATTCAGAACATAAATCTATAGTGTTGCCAATTTCAATTCAGGAGAATATTAGACAGCATCAAAACCAGAACAGAAACCATTTCATTGTTTTGTGACATTTTCTCTACAGTTCAGCCTGGACTACATCACATTTTATTTTTTACTTTTTTGTACAGTACAGCTGTTAACTTTGGTTTAAGTGCACAAAACCCCAGTCCTTCTGTCACTTAATGCAACTTTAGGAGTTGAGTTTTTTGATCCAAAACCAAGTTTCAAACTGGGTATAAGAGGTACACCATAGCTTCTTGTCTTTCCAATATATATATTGTCTTGTAATTGAAAGTTTTTTTCCCATTCACTTGCTTCTTTCCAACTTCTCATAATCCGTATTATATATTTTTCCCTCTGTTGTACATTTTTGAACAGTGTAACTGCGTCATCTCGTCTGAAGTTTTAAATAGTCTTTGTGTCTTTCCATTTTAGTCCATTTCTATTAGTTCTGAATATTATTCATAAACTTTATTCTATTTTGATCTCTTTTTAACACTACACAGTAAATTTAACAGTGTTGATTTTCCAGTGTTCATATAAAGTGTTAAAATAAAGTGTTGGATCAACACTGAACAGAATCGGTCTAACACCAGAAGTGTCAGGTTTCAAATAAGAGTTGGTGTTACTTTACATAGTTGCAGACGTCAACTCTCATTCAGAGTTAATCAGGCCACACCTCCATTAACGTGCAGACAGACGTCAATTTTCATCGAAACAGACCACATGCGGACGCCATTTTACTTCGCTGGAAGCGTGGTGGTAAGTCTTTCAATTTAATGTTGTATTACAGATACAGACTGTAAATGTTTTATAATTTGTATATAATCATTATAATTCAATCAGAGATAATTATAATAATAATTGAGAAAGCCAACGAGCTCTGACATTTGCTTCATCCTATGTCATGCCCCTTTATCAACGAATTAAAGCTTTGAATATAACTTTACGTTAGTAGTTTCGTCTGTCATTTCGTGTGTCGCACACAGCAGTCATTTTTATTGATTAAACTCTGATTGTGTTCTTTTCAAAATGAGTCTATAAAGTCTTTTACAGGTGAACTGTGGCACATGGAATTTCTGCAGTCCGCTAACGTTAACATAAAATGTATATATCAATATGGTTATTGGCCTAAAAAAGATTGTTCAGATTTTGTTTTTAAGATTCGGCTTGGATTTCTGCTGATCGTTGACCATGCTTCTGGGATCTTCATGGTTTTGAACTGTGGTAACTTGATACGTTTTATGTCGATGTTTGAGCAGTGTTATATGATTTGTGTTTTTATACAGTCTATGGTCAGACGTGGTTAACGTTAGTTTATTTATTTTAGTGAATTAAAGTACTCGATTACATTTTAAGGAGCAAAAAATGTAATATGTGTATTTGTATAAACAAAGTCGTGGAGTATATTGCTGTCTCATTTCGGAGGCTGCGTCCTGGTCGCATTTGAAGGCTGCATACGTCATCGGGGAAGTCTCATTTGAGAAAAGTGGACAATGTCGACAATTAAAACCAATTTACCACAGATATTTTTATAAAATGTATCGGCAATATCGAGGTTTGACCATTGGGCCGCTGTACGTAGCGTAAAATTGTATTGCAAGTCCGGATACAATAGATGAAGAAACCGCGCGCTTATTTAGACTGTTCAAGGAGGAGAGTGTGAAAGTTTGCACGGAGACGAAAATGAGAGACGAAACTTTTCATTTCTCAAAAGTTCCCGTTTTGTCTTGTTAATGAGGGGTTATAATGAATTAAAAGTTAACCTATTTCGCTTTAATTGGTTAAATTGCCGTTTTGATAAATTATTAAAGTTGTCTTGATATTTTTATTTTTTTACAATCTTGTTTCAAATTGAGTCTGTGTTTGTAGCAAACCAGTGAGATGTGTTTCTTCCTCTACAAGCCAGGAGTTCAGGTGCTTAATCACAATGAATGTCAAAGCACAATTTCGGAATAGGAAGAAATTAATAAAATCTCAGAGGCGTGCTTTGATTTATTTCTAGCAGAGGGTGAGTGATATTTAATATCATAATAATTTAATCTATATGTTTTTTTAAAGCTTTGTCAAATTATAAATAAAACTTGACTAAAATTTGTAAATATTTTGTTTTGCAGTGAAAGAGAAGTTCTCAATTCCAGACGACCTTGCTGTTACAGTTACAGATGAAACTGGTACAGAGGTGGATAAAGATGTGTTTCCTGATCTAATGTCCACCAGTGGGTTGCTTTTAGTCATAAATGAGTTGACTGACATGGGTGAGTGAAAACAGGACCTGCTGAATGATCTGTATCACAATTTATGAATGAGTACTGGTAGTGTTTTAATATCTTCAGTGTTCAAATGGCAAGGTTCATATTGAGTCTTTTTATTTCAACAACCAATGTTCTTGATTAAAAATGTATTTATTAGTTTTTTTTTAAATTCAGTATTAATATATACTAACATGACATCTATTAACCCCAGTTTTAACTTTAACAGAATCTTCCGCACCTCAGTCTTCAGTCAGCTTGGATGATACACTGTGAGAGAGTGACTGGTTTAGTCCAAAACGATTCAGAAAGGATGAAGATGATGATGTGGCATCACAACGACCACAGGCCAGAGATGTGAGTCCCAGTAGCATTTTGTAATCCCCATATATAATGGAAATATTTTTTAGATCAGGGTCATATTTAAGGGTAATTTAGATATTACTGCACTATCTTCTCTCATAATAGTATCTGTTAATAATACTCTCTTTTTTATAGCTGATAAAACAAATTCTACAGACAAGACCAGGTGGAGGAAATGTGCTTAAGGAGGATGAAGATACAGGCTCAATTAGTGATGACACAAGGAAAGTGATGGTGAACATCTTAGTTGCACACATGATGGAGACAGAAGGGTAATTCTAAAAATATAATTCGCTCTTGCATTATTCAGTTTGTTTGTGATTTTGATGCTCTATAGATTGTGAAGTAGATAGATGTAGTTGGGTGATACAAATTTGTGCAAATTGTCCAAAAAAAATGTATATATTTTGTTTCCTTAAAGTTAGTTTAATTAAATGTTCTTAAACATTTCCTATCAGCGTAAAGTAACATTGAGTGTTCCAATTCTTCAGAAGAGTCCCACATCAACTTACCAAACAGAAGTACGGATTGGGAATTATCACCTAATTTCCCTCACTCAGAGATCCCCAAGGAAGGACTGGATATGGAAGTCATTATCACTGATCGGACATTCAATATTTTGTGCTCAATTGGAAATGTCTAAAGATTTTTTATTTTTCATTAAGGGTTAAATTAATTTGTGTCATTTCAACAGGAACATTTTTATGATGGCCAAAAAAACACTGGATTCTTGTCATGGCGCCTCAAGACAGTACAAAGGGGGACAAGACCTTCTGGAAATAAGGAAGATCCAAAAACAGAAGAAAATGGAGGTCCTTTGCTTGACAGACAGCTATGTTAACAAGAACATCAGCTAGATAATGATCAAAGTGTAGAGGCCATCTCTTTGATGAATCATACAAGGGAACGTGAGGTCATCATGCAGAAGATGAAGGCAACGTTTGAATACAGACAGCGCCTTGTCCATGATCCAGAGGGATTCACCACCATTCTCTCTGTTTTTCCTCGATTCCTGGACACTAAAGGATTGGTATGGATTTTCTTTCATTTTTTACTAAAATTTAAATGTTAGTATCAGAGAACTGTCAAATGGTCTGCATTTTTGAAACTGGCCACATTATTGTAATCACAATATATTGTAATTTCTTTGTGTTTTCTTCAAACTGCTTCAGATTCTTCAGGACTTCACACTCCTCATTGGGTCAGAAACTGCTTCCAGACTTTTGGAAATGTGGCTGACAGTTTTCAAAGCAAAGGTTATCAGACTAGGAGAAAGCTTGACTCCCACTCCACTGCTGAAAAGACTACTGTCATTTGCCAAACAGAGCAAAGAAAGCAGCGAGGCACAGGATTCCCCAGGTGAAACTTCCAATGACTTTGCAGTAATATCATACTATACATACTCTTTTTTGTGTAGACATTTAACAAAGTTACTTTTTTTTCCAGAGTGGGACAGTGATATATCATCCTTCCTTCTACTTTTGCATCTCCTATCACCCCAGGCTTCAGGAAGAAAGAAAATACAAAGGATCAGTATTTCACAGGCTATTGACCATCTGGTGGTGTTTCACAAAGTAGGTATCTGGTACACTGGTGCCAAAATACAAGGCCTATAAGTGTTACACTTTGAATTGAATATTTATTTTTTTATTTTTTTACTATTAGATAAACTGTAAAATGATAAATGTAAAATTAATCTAAATCTGATCTAAACTAAAATTGTTGTTCGTGCATGTACGGTTTTGATTTGTAGTGCTTCCTGGTCTTTATGATGTGCAATTAAGCTAAAAAGTCTCAAATAAATGTTAACTGATAAAGCTGTACTTATTAATTTATCATTATTTTTCAAAGACGTCATTTTCCCCCCATTTAGGCATGCAGGAGCATACAGGAACACCTTGAGCTGGAAGAGAATCGTCAGCCATAAATTCTTGCCTCAGGGAGCAGCAAGGAAGCCATCAGTCACTACTTCATTGTGGTGGATAAAAAGCTCATCCCCTGTCAAGAATCCTCTTCACTGGCTGCCATTGATGAACTCTTCAAGGTTCATTTTGTTTTCAGTCTCAGTTATGATCCTCCACTCAAAAATTTGTACACTTTTCTCCAGACTACAGTGTACAAAATTGATGTTGGCACCACAAGTGAGAGCCCGAGAGTAAAGGAGCTTAGAGCTAAGTTTTTGAATGATGTTTAGATGCTATGTCTGTAAATCACTGTTTGCTACAATAGCTAAATTAATTCGACACCTAAAACTTGTACATGGTTTATATACTGGTAAGAAATTTGGTCTGGTTTGTGATCAGGATGGTTGTTCCTTGCAATTTAAAAGTTATGAAGGGTTTAGAAAACATTTAACTAGATTTCATTTGAGGGCTGTAGCATCAAGCAGTGGAACTGTGTCTTTACAAAATCAACAAGCTCCAGATCTCAATGAAGCAGTATCACTTGTTGTGTGTGACACAGAGCAAAGATTACATTATGCGAGTTTGCATGAATGTTCTTCTGATTCAAGGGATAGTTTGAGGGAAAGGTGTGCATCAATAATAGCCAAATTACAGGGCAATGGTGTTGCAAACAGTGTAATCATGTCAGTTGTTGAAAGCATGGAGGATTTTGTTAATGATTTCCAGTTTAAGGGAAAAGGTTTTAAATGTTGTGCCTGTTGACAGCACAAGTAGAAGTTCAGTTAAAGAAGTTTTTAATGGTTTTAATAATCCATTCTCTGATTTTAATACTGATACGAAATGGAGAAAATATTTCAGTGAGAAATGGGGGGTTGTTGAACCTACTGAAATACACTTAGGTGTCAGATACGATTCAAGAAGATATAAAGTCTCTGGGATGTATGAACAGACAACAGTTAATGACACTTTCATATATATCCCTCTACTGAAGACTCTTGAGTTCATTTTTAGGAATGATAAAGTGTGTAATCTTATCGAAGAGGAACAGCAAAGTGACATGTATTGCGATTTTTGTGATGGACAGTATTACAAAAAAACATCCTTTGTACTCCATCCACAGCAATGCACTTCAGATCCAAATTTACTATGACGATTTTGAAACAGCGAACCCATTAGGATCTAAAGCAGGAGTTCATAAACTTGGCTGTTTATATTTTGTACTTCGTAACCTGCCAGCACACATTAACTCTTCCTTAATGATCATACATCTAATTTCTTTGTTCCATTCTGAAGATGGAAAAAAGTATGGCATGGACAAAATACTTGGCCTATTGGTTGATGATGTGAAAGTACTTGAGAAGAAGGGATTGATGCTGTCATTTTCTGAGGAGACCATCTTTGGTAATATTTCGCAAATTACCGGTGATAACCTAGGTCTAAATAGTATTCTTGGTTATGTTGACTCTTTTTCTGCAAAACATTACTGCAGACTCTGTCTCACTGACAAGGTGTTAGCACAGGAAGTATTTAGTGAGGATGATCCACGGATGATATTGCGTAATAGAAATCCAAATGAGGAGCATTACAAGTATCTTGCTGAGAACCCCAATGAAAACGCATGTTATGGTGTTAAAAGAAATTCTATACTCAATACCTTGACTTACTTTAATGTATCTGATAACTTTGTGCTGGATATTATGCATGATATCCTGGAGGGAGCTGCACAGTATGAAGTGAAACTGCTTTTTGAATATATGAGTTGCAATCTAATTTCTGGCGTTTTCAATCCTCAAAGATTGTATGCCTTCAACTATGGCTTTTTAGAAAGAAATATCCGCCCAACAAAGGTCAACCTTCAACAAGCAGGAAACAACATTGGTCTCAATGCAAGTCAGACATTTTGTCTCATTAAGAACATCCCTATAGTATTTGGAGATGTAGTCCCAGTGGGAGATAAGCACTGGCATTTGATGTTGCTGCTCTTACATATTGTTAATATTATCTTTTCTCCTTGCATCTCTGAAGGAATGATAATATTTTTGAAGCATCTGATAAAAGAGCATCATCAGTTGTTTAAGGATTTGTTTCCTAGGAATCTAATTCCAAAACACCACCTTATGATTCACTACCCTGAATGCATCAGACAAATTGGCCCATTGATTCATGTATGGACCATGAGGTATGAGGCAAAACACAGGTTTTTTAAGAAAAATCTAAAAAATTTCAAAAACCTGACCAAATCGCTTGCAAAAAAACACCAGCTAGCCATTGCCTATCACTGGGAGTCATGTACTATCAGGGGTATTGAGTCTGGGCCTGTTTCAAATGAGCTGTTGTCTGACCTTGAAAACTCTGATTTTATTTCAGAGCAACTCCAGATTGATATCTTTAGCGAGGTTTTGGTCACACCGTGAGTAAAGTGTCAAGGTACTGAGTATCGCAGTGGTCTTGTTGTTTTCTTAGAGTTTGTTGATGATGTACCTGTTTTTGGAAAGATTGTTAAAATTTTTATTAAGGATGGAATTTATTTTTTGGTATCGTGTATGGAATCAGAGTTTATTGAACACCTTCATGCTTTCAGTGTTGTTGAACAAGAGCATTGTCTTGTACTCAAAAAACCTGAGGAATTGATGTACTACAAGCCATTTGATTTACAAATGTCCTATGGCAATGACCATCTTTTTTACATTGTCGTGGACTGTTATTTGTAATAATTTCATGGCATTTATGGTTTCTTGCTCTGTGCTGAAATAAAGTTTTGAAACCTTGACAGTGACGTTTTCTTCATATTGATTTTCTAGTTTATTTTAGTTTTTAGGTTTTTTTTTAGTAGGTAATACAGAACCATAAATAACTCCCGAAAAAGTGTTCTATCAACACCAGGATGGTGTAAATTTCGACCCTTTTATACACTGAGTATATTGTGATTTTCATTTTTTAAAAGTGTCATGTCAACACCGGAATAGTGTAGAATTTTAACTCTGTCAGTGTTTGTTACAAAGCTTAAATAGTTTGGTTGTTAATTTCCAGAGTTCCTGAGTCTTCAACAATTCATGTCAATCTTGGCAGATCTTACTGCCTGACACCTTGAGTCAGGTGTCAAAATCATTAACAATGCATTAATTTTGGCCAATAAACAATGTTATTTTAATCCATCTGTGAAAAAGAGAGCTGGTCAGATGTGAGTTAGTTTGTTGCCTGTTCTAATTATATTTGTTTTGTGTGTAAGTGTTGTGAAGATAAAAATGTTTTTCAGACTTGAACCAAACATATTTTTATTCAAAGATCAACATTTGTCTTTAGTCTGACACAAAAACATAATTAAAATCATGAACTCAAATGTCATTGTGAAAAAAAAAACAAAAAAAAAAACAATGACTGTTTTATTTAAACCATTTCTGTCGCGCGGTGCACCACTATCCTCGTTGCGGCTACAGTTGCAACCTCAACAGCAGATATTTTATTAAATTGATCCTGCTTCTTAAAGAAGGACAAGAACAACGTGTTAGTCTGTACAGTCGCGGTGTTGGTACAGTGTAATTTGCTGCTAGCATGCAGCCTAACATCTGCCTCCCCTCCGTGAGAAACACCAAACTCTTTCCTACACACTTTGCAGAACGCTTTACTTTCATCAGCTGTAGCAATTCATGGATACTTCCCGTCCCACTCCTCCCGGTACCTGCAGAGGCGTTTTTGCTTTTTAGAGGCATGTTGGGGTTCCGGTACACCTGCCATGTCAACGAAATGAATGACAATTAGCTTATCAAATATTAATATCTAAATTTGCGCCTAGCCGCAATAGTTTTTTGCTGCAGCCAATGAGCAGCCGGCGGCGGTGGGGGATGGTTTTAGAACAGCTCAACCTTAGCAGACAGTTTTTATTCAATTCAATTTATTAAATAATTATTATTTTTAATGTTTATCAGACAATAACTTCTCAAGCTTTTGCTTTAGTATAATTTTCGGGACAATTAGGGCCAGATTCGGGATTCGGGACAACAGTTTAGATTTCGGGACGAATTTTTTGGGATGTCTGGTCACCCTACCTTAAATTCAGACAGCCTACTCTTGAGACACTGTCATGACCTGTAGAAATTTTAGTCTGAGAATCTGTGGATGTTATCCAAAAAAGGTGTTGAATTTAAACAACTGCCTTGAGACAATAATAAATTAATTATGACATTTTCAATTAAACTTGTTCAAATCGCTCCACCACACACTTCGCCACAAATACGTCCCAGACACTGATACGCAGCTGTTCTATTTTTGTCCGTGCCAAACTGCTTCAATCTAAACAGATTAGATTGCACCAAAGCAGAAACTGCATGTGCACAACATTCGGATTTTCATAGTAATACAAAAATATTTTGACAATTTTTCATTCTAATATTTAAGTGTGGACTTGATTCTCAGATTTGTAGGTGTGAATCAAGCCCCTAAGACACTACCTTACAAATGGGCTGCATGTAAGGGCGCCACCATACAGCAATATAACTCCGTCCACCAGAGGACAGGCTCCAAAAGCAGAAATATACTGTGAAATCCCATGACAACTTTACAAGTGTAAAAAACCTGTTTACAGACCGGTACAAAAGACAGCTCTGGTCTCTAAAAGATATTGTTACATCAATACAACCCTGGGGGAAGGGAATTTTTGAAAATATCTTTAGTTTGCTCTCAGCTTAACTTTAGAATTAAGCATAATTAAGGGAGGGGCAATTTTGATTAGCTTGTGGGCACCATTTTGAGCCTAATAAACTACAAAAAGGACTTTAAATATGTTTGAAGTAACTATTTTGTGATTAGACCAAATTGAGAGAGGTTTATGATGCTTTACTCTCACATGTCGATTTAAATTTTATTAGTGCTGTATTAAGGTTAAAAAAGTTATACATTTCAATACCTTGATCATAAAATCATGATAGTTATATTTATAGCATTGTGAGCCACTTCTAAGAGATTTCTAAACTTATGACATTACCATTGACGGTAGAAGGGGTGGACATAGCAAGCCCACTTCCGGGTTGGAAGCCTATTTGGAAGTAGAGGTAGGCTCCATCAAGCCTGACTCCCATTGACATTTATTTAAAAATCGGCGCCATTTACGAAGTGACCTTTTTTGTCACAATCATCATTAATGTAATCTTTGTTTGAACACATTTGTATTATTCCCCTAATTGTTTTATTGATATTTGTCACATAACTCAAGATATTAAGATTAATAACTGACCTATCAGCTGCCTCCATTCTGCTATGTCGGCTCGCGGTGCTGACCTCGCTCATGTCTTGTTTATGCAGGTCTCGGGAGAAGAATCCGCTGGATATTTATGGACAGAAGAGAGACTCTTGGAGGCCTAACTATTTTAAATCAGTAAAATTTAAGCTTTTTGCTACACCAAAAGATTGTTTTTAGTTAGTTTATGTTTTCCGAAGCTTTTTAGCCAGAATGTCTTTGTTTTTTGTTAATTAGTTTGTTAGTTGCTGCTGTTCATGATTGGAGATTGTTTGCTGTTAGCTAACAGCTAACGCTAGATGTGTTTCGTTTAATTCAGTTGATTTAAATCACCTTTTCATCGTTCAACTGCACTAAATGAACCACGCTCCAGTTTGTAGGTGAGTACATTTTTGCTTGTGTTAAAATACGGTTCAGAATACAGTATATATAGCTGACCCAAAGGTGGCTGCTAAAGGCCTAATTTACTGCTCCACCATTTTAACAATAGTTTAATATGATACACTGGACAAAACTTGGTTAATAATATAAAGATACAATCATAGATAACCTTCAATTAGGAAGGTTTTTTTTTTTTTTGGATGAGAAGGATAAATGTCTCTGAATAACTTTGTTACTTTGACTGAATAATTATTGTGTAGTTTGCAAACCCAGTAAAGACCATAAAATAATAATAATAATAAAAACAAAAAATAGAAGCGGTCTTAATGTACTCTTTTACAAAGATCTGGGTTGTGTCATTTTGGTAAATACATTTGACACGTGCCTGTTTTATGAAAATAGATATTGTCCTATCTCACAGATTTCCTAAATGTGATGCTGTCAGACTGAGGCTGATCAGAAGAAAGGCTCTTGGTTGTGTTGTGAGCACTTTGAAGAGGATATTCAGACAAAGGTGAGTGTTACATTAAACTACACACTACATTAAACATTACATCTGCAATGCCCTCCAACCTCTGAGACTTTTTACTCTAGAAAACACTTTCCCTACTCTGCAGTCATACATCTCTTAAACATTAATGTAGCTAAAGTGCATGTGTGAGTTTTATATTTGTACATTTGTCATCTGTAATTCATGACAGTAGACAGGTAAATGTTTATGCCAGGGTTTAAACATGACAGACATGACCTCTGACCCAGTACAGTTCACATTAACTAAAGTATTATATTTAGGCAAATGTAAGTTCAAATCAAAGTCTATTATTTTCTAAAAAACAGTCCTTACACACAGTAATGTACAGTGAGTTGGTGAATAAAGACCAAGATAAGTGTTGTAATTTTTTCTGTGACTAACAGTACATCTCCTGTACAGAGGAGGTCCCAACAGCAAGACTTGTTTTAAACATACGTTTTTACTTTGTTCTCTGTCTTTGCAGAACCTCTCCACAGTTACCTGTCTGCTGCTGCTCTGTCGGTCCTCCCCAGTCCAGTCCAGTCCAGTTCAGTTATCTGTCTGCTGCTCTGTTCTTCTCTGCTCCTGCACAGCTGACATAGCCCATAGCCTCGTCTTCCTCAGCTTCTGATACATGGTAAATGTATCAGACTCGTAAAAGCCAAGACAGTAAGTCTTGGCTTTTCAAAAAAAAAATTCAAATATTTTTACAAAGCAGCTAATGCTAACTCTTTGGCATTTTGGGGTACCACTTTGCCAGGGACTCTTTTCTTTGTTACTTCCATTTGCTCGTTTGTTTTAATAACCTTCACATGAGATAACATTTCTGGTATTGGTTGTCTCATATTTACTGGTCTGTTTATAGTAACAAAAATTACATCCTCTGGATGTGCGAAGCTCTGACAAAGAGATCATACCATCAGGTTCTGCAGCACGAGGCCCTGTTGTATGTGGACAGGTGTCTTTTACTCACTACTCATTATTTTACTCACTGAAGTATGTTTTGTTAGTATATACCAGAGCTGAATGTGTAAATAGGAATTATACATGTAACATTATCAACACAATGAAACAACATAATAAAACTATTAATAATGTTTTGTTTTTATTACAGCACTAATGTGTCCACACAGTAAAGGTGGACAAATACTAGATCTACATCCCTCGACTGCAGAGCAGTATTTTGGGCAATTGTCTAAAGTCTCCAGGGGGACTCCCAAGAGGACAGATGACCCCCAGTCCCTTGGTCTCCTCCAGGAGTTGTGCTCCTACAGCTGAACTGGCACAGACACAACTCCATAGAGGACAGGTGTGTCAGTCACTCTCACAGGAACCATGATGTTTAGGTCTCATGCAGCAGTGGAAAAGTCTTTGTTATTTAGCAGCTTTACACTGTGACAAAGTGGGTTTGTCCTATAACTCACCTGTTGTTCATTTCATGCATGTGTTAAGTTACAGTCAATTAGTTAATTTATTAAAATAAATTTCTAATTAAAAAGGGGCACCACTCTGGTTTTGGACAGGTCCAGAGAAACTGTTTAATCTAGTCTCCTTAATCTAAAAAGGAAGAGAATTGTTCTGGTTTTCGAATATTCTCAATATAAACAAGGAAAACACCAATGTCTTTTTGGGTTTTTATTAAAAATTACACACGTTCAAAAATGAATAATGATGAGGAATTGACACAAGGGATAATTAACAGAAGAATGGTTGAACAAAAGAACAATAAAACATTTACTTTCAGAGGATTTTGTGAAACAAAAGGAAGTATTGATATATTATTAAATGAGGGGCTTTTACAGAGATTTTCAAGGGAATTTTGATGACGGTTTCTGGACCAAGACTCTGAAGCTTTTAGACAGTACATTTGTTATGAAGCCAAACTTATGTGTCACGTTTAGACTCACCCTGGGGTCGTGATTGGTACCAGATCTTAGCGACGAGGGGTCCAAAGATTCTTCAGAGCCCTGTCGCTGACTGATGACGCGTGTTGCCTCCAGGATGGCCGCCGTGTACACTCAGTCTCCAGAGAGGGCCGCAGTGCGCCCGAGGAGAGAAACGTTACTGTCCCAACTAGTCAAGCCTTTAGCGTCAGTTCCGTACACCGAGTAAAAATTGAGTCTTTCAAAGTTATTGCGAAGTCCACTGAAGGAGGTCTTAGCGTCTGTTCTTCTGGGTAAAAACTTGCTCTGAGAAAGCTAGGTTTGGTCAAGCTAACTCTTTAGGAGGCACGAAAGTCCTTTAAAAATAAAAAGACAAAATAACTTCCGTCTGGTAGCAGACTTGCAGGAAGTATTTTGAGTAGCTGTTTGAATGAAGGAAAAACTTTAGCGCAACAAGCTAAACTTGCAGGCTTTAAAGTACAAAGAAAGTTTACTCGTTACACGAGGTCCGAAGCTTGTAATGGTTGCATTAATGGGGCTGTCCTGGCGGACCGGCCTTACGAAGGAGCAGAAGAGGAAGAGCAGAGAGGATTGTTTTGGCCAGCAGCCACTTTTAACACCTTTGGGGCCGGGGCGTGTCTCACACGTGTTTCCGGGACAAAAGGGGAGTCGCTTTGGAAAGTTTAAATGTTTAAACTAAGTCTTAAAACATTCCTTTTGTTTCACCCTATTTTTCTTGGTTTTTGTACAACACACAAAAACATTCGTACTTGAAAATGCATTTGTCAGACTTATTATAAAAATACATATTCATTACATTTTATTAAAAATAAAACATAAACTTGTAGAAATGGGATAAGGAATTGTTTGCCTTGTAAAACACTGCGTCCTGGAAGCGAACAGTATAGTTGTTAGTACATTAGCACAATGTCCTTTTATCTAAATTGAAACACAACTGTATTATAGCACAGTTATAGTCCTTTGTCCATTTGACCAAAAGGGGGTAGTGTTTGACCATTCCCGAAGGCTCTGATCAAAGCATTCCCAAATGTCAATCAGGATTTAGAATAAAGTGTTCTCGGGAAAGCTGGATGAACACTTTATCTCCAGAATTTATGATTTCTCCGGCAGCGGCGCCAACTGGTCTTCCTTTCGACCTGGTGACTGGTACCTATATGCTCCGTCTTATTGTGAAAACAAACAGAATCGTTAATCAGTCCTGAAGACTCCTTGATCTTACATCCACTGAACATCTGTAGATGGTTAGAGGATGTTAAATCTGCGTGTGGAATTCTGAGACTGATCTGCTACACCCTGTTAATTAACCTAGTGACAAATTCATTATCTGTCATGAGAGTGAATATAACTAAAGCCCTTTCTAAACTTGGAACCTATGGTCTTCTTCCTCAAAGCACGCTGTTTCTTTGCTGTCACATGTCCACAGTCTGAGAGCTGTTCATTTGTGTGAGATTACTTTATATGTCACATCAAACCCATTAGGCTGTCAGAAAGCAGGTTGGTGAAGTAAAAGGATCTTTAAACTGTCCCCAATAATTTCTCATCTTCTCTAAATTATGGTTCTGAATTTGAGTTTGAAATATGTGTTTGCTAATAATACCGAGCTAGAGTTCATGGGAAAGAATAAAAAACAGGAGGGCTTTTATAAGCTCTGACGGAATCAAAGTTTGATTCCATCAGATTGCTCTCCTTTTCAAAAGGTGGGACTAAAAACTGCAGTCTGTTGATTTAATTATAGAGAATCTTCCCTTGAAAGAAGAAGGAAAGGAAACGGTAAAGTGCCTTCATGATATATGTGTTGTACTTGTGATTTTAAATTTGCTTCACATAGCAGGGTGCTTTTTCAGGAATTGACAAAAGCGTTTTACTACCCATAAGTCTTGGTCCTTGAGAAGATAGGAGGCACATGATTGATGCTGGATTTGAGTGTCCTGAATGGCCATATGACCAGAAGGCCATTGCACTTGCTGACAGTGATGCTGTTGCTGGAAAGCATTCATATGAGTGTTTGGATGATGTTCATGGATCTGACAGCCACTGACTTCTACACGGCCATCCTTGGGTGCTTCTTGAGGACACAGGCTGTGTCCACAGGCTTTGATCACGTTTAGGGCACTACTTTCATTGTCAAATCTGCTGGATATCTCTGCTTGTTCTATCACCAGCAGTAGGGTGCTCTTGGGAGGGGCTACCTGGGCACAACTTGTTCTCTTATCAGTTTATTTGGAATTCAGCCTGGAGGCTTGTTGGAAGTCCTAGGTTTGGTTTTGGTTTGCACTAGGGAACTGTTTGGAGAGGTGTCCTTGAGCAAAAGCTATCAGTTTGTGGTATGGCTGGAGTTACACTGTGTACCTTATATTTGCATTTGAGTGTTGTGGAATACCTCAAGGCTCCATAGCTTCCTACAAAGAAAAGAATGGTCTGTGAATGTCTGTAAGTGCTAGCCCTGCGATTAATTGGTGATTATCCAGGGTGTACCCACTTCATGTCCAAAGCAGACGGGACTTTTTACTGTATTATTAGGTCACTTATACCTTTTATATTTAGCAATATTATTAAATACATCACTAAACAGAATATGACTCAAATAAACAACAAGCATTTAATTGCTGGGTTTGTCCTTGGCCCACGCCCTGAAATACCAACAAAGCACAATAGAAAATATGCATTTTTCCTTCTGTTCAAAGTCTTGTGACCAGCCTCACCCAAAGGCTTGGACGTACTGACTCAGTGATTCATATGCTTGTCATTTCCTCATCTTCAAATAAGTTCAGCTGCTTGGCAACTGTGTCAAATGTTTTTTAACAGTAGGTTTAGGCTTTAGGTCTAAAAAAGTCACCTTAGTTATGACTTTTATCATTGTCACAAACAAACCAAAAATGTTGGGACACTAAACAAAATTGTGAATAAAAACACATTGCAATGATGTGGAAGTTTCAAATTTCAATATTTTATTCAGAATACAACATAGATGACATATTAAATGTTTAAACTGAGAAAATGTATAATTTTAAGTAAA
Source organism: Neodontobutis hainanensis (assembly GCA_024349245.1). Classification (NCBI taxonomy): domain Eukaryota; kingdom Metazoa; phylum Chordata; class Actinopteri; order Gobiiformes; family Odontobutidae; genus Neodontobutis; species Neodontobutis hainanensis. The sequence goes on from JALDNG010000128.1 coordinate 1,160,275, forward strand.
AAATAAGTTGATTTGAAATTTCATGGCATCAACACATCTGAAAAAATTGTACAGGCCATGTTTAGCTCTGTGTGACCTCCGTGTGGTGTGACCAAATGTCTGGGACTGAGGAGACAAGCTGCTCAAGTTTAGGAATGTTGTCCCATTCTTGTCTAATACAGGCTTCTAGTTGCTCAACTGTCTTAGGTCTTCTTTGTCACATCTTCCTCTTTATGATGCTCCAAATGTTTTCTGTGGGTGAAAGCTCTGGACATTTCAGAGCCTTTCCAGTGTAAGCTGCCCATGATACACACACTCACGCAACCCCATCCCATCAGAGATGTAGGCTTCTGAACTTTGGTTGTCCTTGTCATCTTTAGTCCGGATGATATTGGCGTCCCAGTTTTCCAAAAAGAAGTTAAAATTTTGATTTGTCTGACCACAGAACAGTTTTCCACTTTGCCACAGTCCATTTTTAATGAGCCTTGGCTCCAGAGAAAATGCCTGCTCTTCTGCATTATGTACATTTAACTTTTCTGGCTCCTCATTGCACCTGTTCCAACTTTTTTGGAATGTCTAGCTTATGAAATCCAAAATGAGCCAATATCCGGCATGACATTTCAATATGTCTCACTTTCAACATTTGATATGTTATCTATGTTGCATTCTGGATAAAATATTGAAATTTGAAACTTCCACATCATTGCATTCTGTTTTTATACAATTTGTACAGTGTCCACATTTTTGGAAATTATAAAGGTGACTATACATCCCAGTAAAAGGGTGCAGATTTATTTTTTTTTACTGGTGGGACCACGCTGTCACCAAATGAATAACTTAATTAGATATTTTGCGTAATTTGGGCTTTAACTACTGCTGTGGTTACTTTGCACAATTTGGGTTAATGTTTTCCACTATTATTTTTATAATTTTATTATTTTTATTTGAAATTATGTATAAACAACAATAACCAATGCAATGCATAATCAAAGTGTTATTTGTATTGTATGCTAATCACCCACAAAAATCTCATGCCTTCTGCAAAATGTTTAATTTAAACATTTCCTTATCGCAGCATATTCTATCATCTGTCATTATTAACTAAAAAGCAAGAAACCCATATGAAAAAAAAAAGAATAGTCTTATAATAATTAAAATAATAATAAATTTTAACAAAAACTTACAATAACATATTTACATGAATAAAAATAAGTGAGAAATTTCCTTTAGTGCAGCCAAACAAATTAACTTAATGAAGGACCAAAAAACATCTGTCCTTCTTTCATTACCTACAGCAAGAACACACACAGAAAGTGTCTGTTAATGTTTAGAGCCAACATTAAGGCTAATAACACTTACACCAGTCACAGAGAATATTATCCATCCTGTTAAAAATCCTGGCAGATTAAAGCAGAGAAGAGACGCAAAAGGCAGGGGTCACAGGTCAGGCTAAAGAACAGCTGCAGTGATGTTCTAAAATGTATAAATAATGTTTGTAATAATTAGGCCACAAACTAATTATAGATATTATTTTGTCATAAATTAAATACAAATCTAACAAATCCTAATTGTGGGGCCTGAACTGAATATGTTTATCTATTTCAGACCTGTACATTTTGGGCAATAAACTTGGTTTACATTATCCTTTTTATAGGCCTATATTAATATATAGTAATCATTAATGCTGACTGATGTGTAATCGCCCGCATAATAAATGAACACTGTTCAAAATGACTGGAGAAAAATATATACCATGTGATCAACATGGCCATAAAGGGTACACTTCAGTGATCCACAAAGCACCTTTTTAACATTAATGCTAAATAATAAATTGTAAAAAAAGAATGCAAAAGTTTATAGCACTAAAGCAATAAGTTTTACAGCACACTTGCTACGGGTATTGGTTACTAATAATAATGTTTTAGGAACAACAAGAGCAGGTTTACAGCAGTTGTATCTGTGATATGTATCTCTGCTGATTAATCTGTGTCACAAAGGCAACGAAGAGAAGGGAACTTTTGAAACATCGTTACTCCATCTCCTACCTCCACTTCACTTTGACTTGTCCATGTCCACTCATATCCTGAGTGTCAGAGTGAGGAGGGCGCCAGTTTCTGTGCTTTTTTTAGTAAAAGAAAAGAAGTTCTTTGTTGCTTGTGAGCCCCACAAGAAAACCCCACAATTAATTGTATTACATATGTTGTTTTTAATGTTATCTTTTTTCTATATAATCTAAAACTGCCCTAACAGACACATAACCAACTATTAGGTGTAATGACAATTTTTTATTAATATTCATAAACTTTGTACTCTGTGTGACCAAAAAAACATCAACCAATCATAGACGCTTGGCGAGCATATCCATTGGCCCTCTGGCTTGTCAATCACTGTTACTACGTTTGCAGTGTTATGCACGTGGGTTCCAGCTCCAGTACTATCACCTGCTCTTATTTATTGTTGCTCTGCCGGTCAGATCCCAAAGTTGCAAAATAGCTGAGAAACAACCTGAAGCAGGTAGTAGCAAAAGAAAATCTCCTTTTGAAGAATATGAGAAGAGGAGAAAAGCTCAAGAGCTAAATATCTCTTTCTCGATGGCGTCCTCTGTAGACACAGAAGGGGCTTCCTACTGTCGCCAAATTTCTGCTGGACTTGTAACTTTTGTTAATTTTTTGGTGAAAATATTAGATTTTTGTGAGTTTGGGAAAGATACAGACTTGTCAGCCAATCCCCATATTAAACAAACACTTGTGTTCCAATGCTTGTGCATGAGATTTGGGTGGTGTTCACCGAAAATGTGCTGCGAAGGGTGAGGGCTGTTTTTATACATGCGCTCATTTCAAAATCTCACTAACAGTTGTTGGTTTCTCAATTGTTGAAAAAAACATCCGTAACATGTTTATAAGGCAAATGTATAAAAACCCACTTGCCAGGGGAAGGGTTTCACCAGTTATTAATTCTAAGGGGGGTTCACTTACTTTTTCCACTGACATTTTGAATGTTCAGACACATTATGTTTGTCAATACCCTTGACTTAGATGAAGATCAGATCATATTTTAAGACAAATTTATTCAGAAAACCATGCAATTCCAAAAGATTTACATACTTTTTGTATGACTAAGGTTGACTGAGGTTGTTTAAAATGTGCCACAGAAATAAACTTGACAAAAGTGTAATTTGGCCTCCACCTGATTGATCCTCTTAAGACAAGTTTAGTCACACACACAAGGATTCCCTATTATGCTTTATCATAAAACTAATAATACTCCCTGTACCTCATTAATACCCATTCTCCTTAAAAAAACAAAAAAACAAAAAAACAAAAAACACATTTTACATTTTACGATAAAATAAACCTAAAACAAATAAATTGTACCTAAAAGCCACAAATGAGCGTAACCACAGTAAAACCAAGATATAACCTGGATATGGGGGTGCTTGCTTTTTGCTCTAAGCTTCATTTTCCTTTAAGCACTCCTCCAGCAGTGAAGTATATTCCCTCCTCACAGGTATACGATTTCATTTCCCTCACTGCAGCTCCTGTAAGCGCTCCCCTGAAACACTCGGATCATAATAACGATAACAGTTTGAAACAGTATCTTAAGTGTTGTGCAGGTAAAATTACAGCTTTTCTCTGTGGAGTCTGGTGGCTTTCAGTAGAGTATCAGGGCTCAGTTCCCATCAGAGAGTGGTGTCAGGTAAGGCCAGGTAAAACAGAAAATGTATAATCCTACTCAGAAGTCATGTTACCAAATGGCTGTAACTCCAATGTGATTACTGACTGTTGCCTCAGAGAAATCATTCACCTACAGGCAATTTTCCTCTAAATTCAATTTTCAAACTCATAATCAAACACTATTTAAATCTTCAGGGAAAACCTCAAAGGCTACAACTCAAAGAAATGAGCCACTTTTATGATCATCTGAGGAAATAAGCCTGAGCTAGGGCACTTTGGGTTTTTCATAAAGTGCCTCTGAAGATTTGCCAAATGTCTCTGTTTCTCTCTGCGCTGCAGAATTGTCACCTCAAAAAAATAAATAAATAAATAAACACTATCCAATGTTCTCTGGAACATCTAAAAGCCTCATTTAGAAAACTTAATACGCCAAATAAGCATTTTCACTTCAAAACATGGAACTTTAATTTTGGATAATATGGTGTGAATACTTATTAAATTCTTATAGACTGCATTTGAAGACATTAATTTTTGTTTTATAAACGCTAAAAAGCCCCTATTCTTTTGTCGAACTTGTTGTTTCTCCAAATGTACTTGAGGCAGCCAAGTTTCTTTTGGAGTCTATTGTGCTGCTCTTAAATACTTTAATGGCTTCAATGATGTGTCAGTGGATTCTGGGAAAAGCCTCTCCATTACATCTCAGAGGCCATTGCTGAATACATCAACTATCACAGCCATTTCCCCAAACTGACTCCAGCAGAGAATGAAAAAAGTCATCATTTTTGGGAAATAGCTTAAAAGGGCTAAAGTTTCTCCTGAAACATGCACATATAACTGCACAAATAAGATGTTAACAAAATGGTTAAATAACATTGTTTTATTACATTTAGAGACTTTCAAATCACAAAGAACTACTTCTAAAATAATAATAATTAATGAAGGTTAATATGAAGATGATATTGTAATGTGGAATGTAATACTTACTATGGGTAATAACCTTTTCTACTAATTAATAAATATGGCCTAGTCCTAGTAATTTATATCTGTCTTTCTTTCTTTTCAAAGACATAAAAAAATTAATAAAAATATTTCTGTCACAAATTCAAACAATAATAACAAATAACTCCAAACAACTTTTGTGTTTAATTTGAACACATCTTTTCTAGCGCAGAGTGAAAAGCTTATGCAGAAACATGTTGAGCTGATGTGAAGATCACTGGGGGCACATACGGTAGGCATTATATTTTATGCAGTTAGCTGCTTAGTGTGCAGAGCTGTAACGCTGTTATACATCAGACAGAAGATGCAGACACGTGATGATGAGGTTTATGCTGGCTTAATGAGTGTAGACCTTCATATGAGGTTGAATAAGTGAAAAGCAATCGATTTAATGCACTATTTTTGACGAGTGCATTTATAATGTAACACAAATACATGCTATACTTAGAATACTGATAAATCCACAATCCAAGAGGCTAGACACTGACTAAAAGTGGAAACCCATGTTTATGAGTTTCCAATTCAAAAAGGAAAACAAAATGAATATCATCAAATAGATGGAAGCGTGTCTATGTTCTCACAGCTCTATGTTCCCTAACCAAATAAACCGCAAAATGGAGCACTATGTTTTGCATGATCCTGCTTCCAGATACACACAGAAAGAAAAAAACATTTTGGAACATAGAGTTCTGGGAACATAGACACGCTCCCAAATGAGCGTAGGAAGAGTAGGCATTAAGTAGGAAAAGAAAAGGAACAGACACTTTCTCTGTAGGATCTTCTCATGTTGATAAGCTGTGTAGACCAACAACCTTTCATTGTACATTCTCATTAATTACAATCCTTTATCATAAAGCCTAGATGATGCCTTCCTATGAAATGAAAGACTAAAGGAAGCTAAAAATAATGAAAACACAAGTCAGGACAGACAATAGAAATGAGAACATATGACATTCTACTAAAACTAAAGTTCATGCATGATTCAACTGAACAGGTTGTTAAACATATTGTATAGATATCCAGATATCCTCCAGGAGCTCATTGCAGAAGTCATCGCAGTCATACCTCCAAGATGTGTGAAGAATTTTAGGTCTAACCCTATGTTCCACCTTATAATATCCTGGTAATAAGTAGAGTAATTAGAAAATATTATTCAGTCACAGTGAAATAGAGAAAAATTACAAAAAATGACTAAAAGGATTTATGCCATCCCTCCAAACGTGTTAAAGGTACAATAGTGATATTGTAAAGATATCACATATCAGTCAGAAATAAAATTTTATGGAATGAAACCATCGCCCCTAATTTAACCTCAGACCCTTAAAATGCAGATAAATCTATTAAATTAAAGTCCTTAAAAACCTATTTCAGTGGGCGGAGCTTTATGTCTTATCCCCATCCAGGGGTCACCACAGCAAAGTAGTTTGCATGAGTAGCTTGGCCATGTTTTTACGTCAGATGCTCTTTCCGATGCAACCCTGTCTATTTACCCAGGCTAGGGACTGGTACAGACTGAGTCCATGGCTGCAGTTGCTCCCTGAGGGGATTTTGAATCCCCAAACTCCCGCACCAAAGGCGAGGACACTAACCTCTTCACCACAGAGGAGCTACTTCCCTCGGAGGAGCAATATCACAGCCAAAATCATGAAGTGGATAAAAGCATGTATAAACAGAGACATTAACAAAGTTTCATGGCTTTGTAATTTTCTAGTTGAGTGAAATAAGACTAAACATGAGTGACAGAGAATGAAACAGACACTAACATAAAAGGCAGTAACTGTAGTTTGGAATGCTCTCACTGATAATTTCTTAAACAGTCATTGCACTTTCCATTTGGATTACTGTAAAATTTATAGTTATTGCATATTTTACAGCCAAATTCCTTAGAAATTAAACATAACCATACCATAAAACTGTCACCAAATTAAACTAAGCTTGTTTTTAGTCTTAAGTCTCAATTTTGACAGAATATGCGGATACTGTGTTTTTGAGATAGTATTATCATCTGTATGTATCTGTATTTATTGTTTGACATAACCACAGTACTTAATGCAATTCTGTGAAAGATAGAAAGTAACCATATCTGCTATAATATTACCTATTTATTAACATAAATAATGCAACACTACCACACATTACCATGATATTACTGAGCTAAAACAGATCAGTAAGGGCACGGCTTTAAAAGTGGTATGTTACCTGAGGTTTATTTATTTTGAACTTAACCCCTTTTCGCACAGGATTAGTATTACCTGGGGACATCTAGTAATTTGTAATAATTACAGATAGAGCTCATCTGTGATTTTAAGGCCGTGCAAATCTGCGTAATTTGGAATTTGTAAAATAAAAAATCCCCGCTAATTATTTTGCCGAACACAGGGGTTGTGTAATAAAACTTGTCATGTGTGAATCCCCACATCTTTGATTCTGTTTATTTTTATTTTATATACCCTGAGACAGATGCCTCCTGTGCAGCCAACCGTCTCCTAATGAGTGTCACAGCACTTTAAAACGTGTAGTGTTAATCCTTTTAAGTTTCTCTTTCTGTTATTAGTACAGCAGTCTGATTATTGTATCTACAGTTAACATGTAAAATGAGCCACTGAAGAGACCACAGAAAAGCCTTGAACAGGAGACAAACCCCTGCTGCATAACGGCAGTAAACACAGCGTCAATGAAGGGTGATAGTCCAAGTTTAAAGACTGAAGTCTGAAGGCATAAGTTAGCGAACCAAACAAATAGGCTTGTGTGTATTTGTGAGTTCTTCATGCAGACTTTGCTGTGGACTTTCAGGTGTGAGTGGCTGTCTTTCTTCTCACCCACCAGTGTGACTGTCGGATACACGCTAAGTTGTGATTAAAGCTCTGGAGATAAAGTCAGTAAAACTGAGATAATCACAGACGGAGTTGATCATGTGCAAATGTACCACTAAAAACATTCAGGGATAATACTTATCCAGTGGAATAGACAACATTGAGCTGAATCATTCTGTACCATCAGTGGGAAGAAATAGTTTTTTCTCAAAAAAATGTTATTATGGATAACACTAATGCCTTTTACATGTTAACAGTTGCCCATTACTTCCATGCACACTTCATTATCTGTTGTTTCTCATTATAGAAAGTCATAAATGTGCTGATCTTAAAGCCTTAGTGTTGACTTTTCTCTTCACTTGGATTTGCAGTTGTGAGAGGCCTGTTTTGGGCTGCTGTATTATTCAGGGCTCAGGAGGCTACATAATCTCAGCAGTGGCACCACGTGAGGTGTAAGCCGCCTAGGTCCCGGGACAGTGAGCTACTGTTAACGCAGGAACAGCCCCACATCAGCTCAAGGCAAATAATGGGCTTCACATGAAAGATATTCACTTACTGTCATTAGATACATGCCTGTGTTGAAGGTTTGGGATCACACAGATGAAGAATATGATTGAATATAATATATATTAATATTGTCATGAGAATAAATCAAGGCAAAGATCTATATTCACATACACTTTCTCTACACAGTGTTTCTGCTATGTGCATATAAAAAGACAAGATGACTTTATTTCATAGTTTCTATCTGTAAGTCTTAGAAAAGCAGTGGTGGGCAATGCATTTACACCTAGGCATTCAGTGGTGTTGCACCTGAATTCAACCTTTCCTAATACTCTCATTATAGTGCCACCACTTTTGAAAACACTAGACAATAGAGAAACATGGTATAACGGGGCGTAGCATCACAGTCAGGCATCAGAACTTCAAAAGTTATAACAGCTGCACACTTATGAAAACAACAACTACTACTACTGTACAGCTCTGTACAATACTCTGTTGTCCCTCTGCTGCACTGGACCATTTTGTTAGTTTCAAATATTTATTAAACATGTAGTTGATAATTGAAAGTGTATTATTTGCAAATTCCATGTTATATCCTAGTCAGTTACATGCTTCAAATTAAATAGTTTATTTCATAGTAAACTATTGATAGAAATAAAGATTATTAGATGTGAAAGCCAACAACTTAGAAGAATAAAAAGCACATGTAGGCGTAAAAGGTAAAGGTTAAATTTTGGTACAGCTGTTCTCATACATTTAGATACCATGGCAGAATTTGTGATTTTTTTTTGGGCCATTCAGAATATGAATAATAATCTGTCACGCATAGTTAGTGGTTGGGTGAAGCCATTTACTGTCAAACAATTGTGTTTAAACTTTTTAAACCAAAATGACAACAGAAACTACCCAAATGACCCTGATCAAAAGTACATACCCTGGTGACTTTGGCCTGATAATGATAACATACACACAACTTAACACAAACAGGTTTGAATGGCTACTAAAGGTAACCCTCACCTGTGATCTGCCTGTAATCAGTGTGTGTGTGTAGAAAAGATCAGTGAGTTTCTGGGCTCCTGACAGACCCTTGTATCTTTCATCAAGTGCTGCACAGACATTTCTTTCTTTCTTTCTTTATGATGTTTTGGGAATGTGTGAGCTATAAAGGCACAGTAAAAGATGAATGGAGCATGTTATCAGAAAATACTGTATGAAAATATACTTGGACGTTCAACATGACAACAAACCAAAGCACAAGGCCAAGTCGACTTGTCATTGGCTACAGCAACATAAAGTGAAGGTTCTGGACTGACCTCAGTCTCCTGACCTCAGTATCATTGAGACACTCTGGGGAGATCTCAAACGTGCAGTTCATGCAAGACAGACCAAGAATTTACAGGAACTGGAGGCTTTTTGCCAAAAAGAATGGGCAGCTTTACCATCTGAGAAAATAAAGAGCCTCATCCACAACTACCACAAAAGACTTCAAGCTGTCATTGATGTTAAAGGTGGCAATACACACACAGTATTAAGAACTGGAGTATGTAAACTTTTGGTCAGGGTCATTTGGGTAGTTTCTGTTGTCATCAATAAATGGCTTCACCCAACCACTTACTATGAGCAAAAGAAAGTTTTTTGTGTTATCATTCATATTTTCAAAAAAAATTAATGATAACACAATCACAATCACACCAAGCACATACTAAGAGAAATAATGTTTATTGACCAAAATTACTAACAAGGCGGGATTTTAATATGCACCAAAATATATAAGTAGCAAAAATAATAACCAATATAGCTGCAAGCAGCCATGACGGGGCCAAGCACTAGGCCGGCATTAAACCTCATGCCGACATGGCTGGCAGCGTCAGACCAAGGGCAGTAAGCATCTAAAGACATTTCAATAAGACTTCAGTCTAAATGGCTCAAAAATCATCAATACGGTCTTTAGCACTTTGATTGAATGGTTTATCACGTTCGACCCAGAGGCAGTGCAGTAACCCAACTGATGTGTGAAACAACTAGAGTGCTCAAACTCTGCAGGCAGCCTCAAGTCATGGTTGCCATAACACGTACTAAGTTTGGTTAGAATATGTTAAAGCATCGCAGAGAAATAGCCTGATATTCATTTTTGAGCGCATGAAGTCAATTTCATTTGTGCAGTATTCGAAAACGGTTCGACCAATCATCTTAATTCTAATAACTTTTTGTCAGGATAGTCTGAAGATGATCTGGTTTAATTTTTATGAAAATTGGGGCTACGACCTAGGAGGAGTTTGCAAAAGTATGTTTTTTAGAAAATTCAAAATGGCCGACTCCCAGAATAGTTGGTACGGGAAAATTGGCTATGCTACGGCTCAGCATGATGCCACAAATCTAAGGAGATCAGTTTGGTGATTTTTGGCTAAAGCATTCTGAAGAAATAACTAAAAAATGTCACATTTTTGTATCTCTGGACCAGTAGGTGGCGCTGACCCAAAACTCGGCAGGAAGCCTCGAGTCATAGTTGCCATAACACGTACTAAGTTTGGTTAGAATATATTAAAGCATTGCAGAGATATAGCCTGACTTTGATTTTTGTGCGTATTAAGTCAAATTCATTTGCACGGTATTCAAAAACGGTTTGACTAATCATCTTAATTCTAATAACTTTTTCTCAGCATGGTCTGAAGATGTTATGATTCAATTTTGGTGAAAATTGGACAAACGCTGTGGGAGGAGTTCGAAAAAGTAGGTTTTTAAAGAAAGACAACATGGCAAACAGGAAGTTTGTCCGAATAGGACATATTTGGTATCTGTGCTCTTGGCTTGACCCAATGAACACACTAAGACCATTTGTTTTACAATATGTTAACGTAATAAAAAGTTATTAGCATATTTGTGAATTTGGTTATAACTTTTGACCACAAGGTGGCGCTGCTCCAAAACTTTTTGAGTACCTTCAGGGCTTGATGCCGAAGACACATACCAAGTTTTGTAATAATGCGGTAATGCGTTTAAAAAATATAGCACTTTTTGACATTATTCATAATGGCCGACTCCCAAAATAGTTAATATGGGAAAATTGGCTATGCTACGGCTCGGCATGATGCCACGAATCTAAAGAGACCAGGTTTGTGATTTTTGGCTAAAGCATTCTGAAGTAATAATTAAAAAATGTCACATTCTTGTATCTCTAGACCACTAGGTGGCGCTGCATCAAAACTCTGCACACATCCTCAAGTCTTTGTTGCCATAACACATACTAAGTTTGGTTAGAAAATATTAAAGCATTGCAGAGATATAGCCTGACTTTTATTTTTGTGCGCACAAAGTCAAATTCATTTGCACGGTATTCGAAAACGACTTGATTAATCATTCTAATTCTAATAACTTTTGTCAGCATAGTGTGAACATGATGTGGTTCAAGTTTCATGAAATTTGGCGGAACGGCCTAGGAGGAGTTCGCAAAGTACGTTTTTAGAAAATTCAAAATGGCGGAAAAACTATCATGGCGGAAAATGGCGTCATAGGGTGCAATCGAATCGTCATGACCTAAGGAATCAGAGGAAAATAGAATTTTCATTCTAGGCCTTACGGTTCAAAAGTTATTATCATAAACATAAGTCCAACTTTGAACAGTTGGTGGCGCTAGAGATATAGAATTAGACACTTCAAATTTGCTAGGATCAATGACTGGACTGTCCTTAATGAGTGTGCCAACTTTCATCATTTTCCCGCAAACGCTTCTATGGCCTGCCATAGACTCCAATGGAAAAGAAGAATAATAAGAACCGGAACAAAAACAATAGGTGCCTCCAGCACCTTCGGTGCTTGGCCCCTAATAAACTAGAAGTTGTAAATAAACAACTGTAGTATTTCAAGGATTGAAACATTACACCTTTCTTAATGAAGGTGGGAGATGAACTTAAAGAATTAATTTAATATTTACATGTTTTTTTACATTTGGAAAAAGGTATAGAAGAGTTAGGTTTTGTCTAAGTTAAGTTCTAATGTTAGAACTCTGCTAACTCTGTGAAACTGTTGCAGATCTTACTCAAAAGCCAGGCTTGGCTGGAAGCAGGGTCAGGAGCTGACAAGGGTCAGTCTTCGTTTTTGCCGATAACGGACATTAAAAGCGTTGTTTCCCTTTGGTTGGGAAAGTTTGCGAAAGAAGAGGATTTGCTCTGAATATCTCTGCCCAAAACTGAGCTGCTGCTTGTAGTGGGTCAGAGGTCAGAGCATCTGTGGTCTGTGAGGAAGACTGCTCACTGTCTGTGCCTTTATGGCCAGTTGAAACACAGGTAATTCAGAGTCCAGCACAGAAAGCCTCAGAGGAAAATGCCAATTGGATAAGTTCCTTATAGGCTTTAAGAGAGAACTGCCTTCTTATAGTTGATTACTCGTGGCAGCTAATAAACCAAATATTTGTTCAAACACGTCTTTTGATGGGCAAGGATTAGTTCTGACCAAAAGAAATATAATCTCGCCTATAAAAAATACAAGACGATGAAGACAAAACATACTAACTGACAAGACTGATAACTGGAAAAAAACTAGAAACAAACTTAAAACAAAAAACAACACTGAGAGCCGATTCCCTCAGAACTGAGTTTTTCCTAGCTAGCAGGACTATGTCTTGCCTAGACAATATGTCATACCTGCATGACTGTTGACCATGAGACACTGGTGTGAACCAGTGTCTCATGGTCAACAGTCCTTTTCACAATGTACAAAAGGTAACTCAACATTTCCTTTTAAATGTCTTCAGACAGATTGAAAGAAAAGAAACTTAGTGTCTTGTCCATAAGAGTCCTCAAGTCTTTATTAACGCACTTTAAAGTCAACTAATATTGATTATTGAAAGTTTAAGGTTTTTTATAGTTTGTTTCTCCTAACATGTCTCTTAAAGAGTTTTCCTTCCAGTGTTTCTTCATCTGAAAGGAATGTAGGAGTCTTAAAGTAGTAAATCCATTTCAGTAAATTGAACCATCTGTTTATCTCTCTGTGGTGAGTGTTCACACACAAAGAAATTATTTTAGCAAGTTCAATAACTGTCCTTGTCCATGAGGTCAAAGATACACTACACACACTATACAGCCAACACAAGTTCAAGGGTCTGGAGCACTGGAGCCACAGACACAGATGTCCTGCGGTTTGCCTCAGAGCAGAGGGGGCTCGCGGCTCCGAAAGCATTCCCTCCTGCCTCGTTCTGAGCTGCAGTCCAGACCTGCTGATCTGATGAGGTACCAATGTTTAAAAAGATTGTCCCAGTAGATCTCCAGCAGAGAGCAGCTGCTCCAGACCAGCAGTGCTCTTACAGATCACAATATTAAATATTCAATTCTATTTAATTTTTACAGAATTAAAAAAAGCTGTTTTTCAATTTTGATTCACTCACATCAAGACAAAAAAATGCTGGCTGCTACATACATGCTCTGTTCACTGCAGACACAGCTGCGCCAAAGAGCACACATGGTATGAAGCAGAAGCATCAGTATAAATTAACAATAAAATGACAAAATAGAAGATTAATTCAATTAAATTCATTGACTCACCCCCAAAACTTGAACACAAAGTCCATCCTCCTTTCTTTCCTCAAGATGAGTTCAATAACTCTGTTGCACAATGCATCTGTAGTTCCAACAATAAATCCTTTTTTATTTCCATGAAGACTAATGCTGAAAATCTTGCCTGTCTCCTTATATTTCTGCCATAAGTTGTTGTTCACATTATTCGCCGAGAATGTCTGCTCCATATAATTATTTTAGCTTGTGTATGTTGCTAGCTCAGTTTAGTAGTATGGTAACAGAGCTGATTTGACCATCCAATCAAAAGACGTAAAAATGCTGATGTTATTGTACGCCTCCTAGCTGGCCCTGGGCACTTGATGGGCTACCCAACTCTAAATCTGATTGGTAGTACAGTTTCATTACCATTTTAAGCTACATGTGCCTGCACTGTTGATTCTGAGGGCCTCAAGGCAGATTTAACTTGACCATGGCAACACATGGCTGAAATCTGATTGGATAAAAGATCCAGCGTGACCATACACTGAAACCATGAAACCATGAAAAAGCTCTGAACTGAAGAGGATAGAAAATATGGAATTTAATACAAATATATATATATATATATATATATATATATATATATATATATATATATATATATATATATATATATATATATATATATATAAAACACAAGTCATTGGGTTAAGAGTACATGACCGGGGATCAGAAGGTCATGACTCAAGGTACCACAATACTGTATGATGATGAGACAGTTATAATCTATATATAACAATATTTGTGTATCTGTTATTGCCCAATGCAATACAAAGTTTTAGCTTACACTTGACTCATGACTGTCACTGTCAGGTAAAAATCAACAGGCCCAACACTGATAATGCCTTGCTGTTTCCATTTCCTCTATACAATTTTACAACAACGTTAGATACATTTCTGCAGAGATTGATGAGTTGGTAAAAGTGAGCGGTGTCATTAAAAGTGGTACTACACCTGTCCAGGCCCTCCCTGAACCTGTCCCAGTTCATTTAAAAATCAGAGAATGTGGAGGTATAAATCACAAATCTAAGCCAATATCTCACTTAAAACTTTATCTCAGGTTACATTACCCACATTACATCCTACTCAGAGCAGACTTCTCTTTTTGTCAGTCTTGCCAAAATAGATGTCTACATCCATTTTAAAAACTATAATGAAAATACATACAGATGTGAATGTACATGTAGCACGCATAGAACACATATCTGGCAACAATCATTGCCTACAGAGCACCATGACTTGGTCCAGTCAACAATATTAGGGAAATGAGCCTAAAAGGCCTCAATACTTCCATTAGTCTTGCCCTAAGAGTATGGTGTGTATTTGAATGACAAAATGCAGGAGATCTGTCTAAAAGTGTCTTAACACAGATCTCCTGTAACTTAATTTTGTGCCATGACAAGAATCACTCGTCAAATCTACTTTAACACACGATAAAAGGTACAACGGAGGACCAAAGCAGCCACTTCTTGTTGGTTCAGTGCGTCACCAGGGCCACTCTACCGTCTGCTGGGCTCGGCTCGGATCACCGATGCTGCATGAGTCACTTCACAGAAACAAAACCAGCCCCGCGTCAGTCTGCAACTCCACACAAAGGCGTGGATGAAACCCGAGCCCGCCTGCCTCCTCTCTGTTGCCATGGCAACCAAAGACAGTGAGAAAACTCAAAGGGACCTGAGACCAGAGACCCCACCCACTTAGGGGAATTCACTGCCAACCCCGAATCGCAGTCAAACACAACAAGGAGATAATGATAAACACAAGCTTCTTAGAAATTAAATTCTGTTTTTTTTTTTTTTTTTTTTTTGCTACTTTTTTCTACTAAATGAAACTCAGAGGGGATGTGAATGTTTTACTAAAGACAAAGCAATCCATGACTTATATCAGAGACTCTGTACTCGCTTTACTTGCTACAATACTGCCATACGAGTACTGTACTCACTGCAGTGGGAATTTATCTTCCCTGTTTTCTCTATTCTGCACTATTTCTGAAATGGAAAGAAAAGTAGAGAAAAGAGCAAATGATGTTGTGTGTTCATAAATTTTATGTATTAACAAATTATTAATTACATCTAAAAGCCATTTATAGTCAATGTATTAATAATTGTTCTAAGATTAATAATTATTTTTTTAAATGTGTAGGTTTTTATTTTAATTTTTTATTATTATCCCTTTAATATCCCCGTGGGGGCCACCAAGGGGCAACCGGCATGTTTTGATGTCACCCACCAAAGCACAGGGAGAACATGCAGTAAGCAATAATATATAATATGTGTCAGATTAACATGTATCATTGACCCCATACATGTTTAGCTAATGCTTATTTAAAGGTTTATAAATAATATAGACAAGATAACTTTGTAAATATAGCGTCAATTCCAAAATAAATGTCATCTAAAGGCATATTACAAAAGAAAGTATAATAGGAAAAAACTGCCCAAACCTCTGCAGACCGAGACCCAAGGAGAGTGTCCGTCTATCAGGACCAGCTGGGCTGAGTGGACAAAGAAGAGAGACAAAGAGATAGAAGATCATCCCCAGAACGTCCAGCTTCAGGGGAAGCGATGCCTGCAGAAAGACACACGTTATTCTAAAGCATTACTCTTGTATCCATATCCGTATCCAGCATTGGAGAGTCAGTTTGAATCTTAATTGTCTGCAAAATACAAAAAAACACACATCCATTTTATTATTAAATGATTATTCTACAGCATAACACTCTTCATATAATGTGGACTCACTGCTTCTAAGACTGTCCTCCATCCCATACTGGAGTCACTGTTCATTCTGAACATACTGGAGAATGAAACATCAAGTGGAAAAATCTTCTAAATTTTAGTGTTGTGGAGATTTAAGTTAGGCAACTGGACCTATTTTTCTCAGACTATGTTTGACCCAGATGTCCATTCATATTAAACTCCCCAGACACTTCCTCCAGGGGAAATACCAAGTTGTTCCCAGGAGGCATCCAAAACAGATGCCCCATCAAGCAGTTTTATTCAAACTCAAATATAACTACTTGAAATGAAATGACTTTCCCAAACAAAGCAGCATTGGCTGATATCAGTTAAAATTTTAATGCTGCTTGTACACAATTGCACAGCTAGAATGGAGCCTTTCTCTGTCATTATGTTCTTGGAACTAGTTGACAGTTAGAAATCATTCTGCTGCTACTTGCAACTTCACAACTTTTTCTCACAAACTAACCAACTCCGTAACAGCAGAAGCAAAAATCCAATCAAATAAGAGGTGCACCCATTGAGTGTGCTGTGTCGTGACCATTTCAACAAGAACAACACCTCTCAGGACATTCTACATTTTCTTTCACTTAGCTCTATTCCTGTTCCAGGCTGTGTGTGGGAACCCTGCAGCTCCTCTTACACAGGGCCTGTTCAAGCTCTGTGTGTTGTGTTCAGGGTGTGTGCGGCTGCCAGGAGCTGGAACAGGTTAAACAGGTTGTTCTCTGAATGCCACAGCGGCAGGCCCTTCCTCCTCTCTTCACCCCTCCTCCCTCCCGCTGGGCTGTGAAGGGCTCAGTGCTGATTCACTCTCACAGGTCTCAGCCGCTGATACACCTGTTCCACCTGAAGGTAAGGCTCCGCTCACATTCCCTCCACTCTTTCTTGTTTTATTACTTAAATAGACATGTTTCAAAAAGAAACTCTAAACATACACAATCAATTATTACAAAAGGGTTTATTAAACATTTTAAAGTTTAAAGCGTCATTTGGCCACCACACAGAGTTATACAATGAGATTGTTCTTTCAATTTGATAGGAGCATAGAGAATCAAGAAAAAAACAAACACTACATATACGAATGTCAAAATACATATAAAATTATTAATTTCACCCTTGAAATTTTTGTTATTGATATATATATATTATATAATTTGAGATATTTGAATTTTAAAGGCCTGGGAAGTCCCAAACACATCATCTGTTTATACATATATAGTTGCATAGTGTAATGTATACTCTTTTAGTGGATTGTTGTTTTGTGGTCGGTTCATGTTCCCTCAACTGGGCAAACTGGGAATGAACTTTAAAGCCACAGAGTCATTTCAAAAGCAAAAGAGTAAGGAACAATGACTATTTACAGAACCAGATGGCACATCATTGTCATCTGCTGTTTAGTTCAGTCCGCTACTCTTACTAAAACAGTTTGTCCCCCAGTGAACTAATTTGTAATTACTTTAATAAAAAAATGCAGTTAATCTCTTCTGTAATTTTCACACTTTTCAAATTGATCTCACAAGCAAATTTTTTACCCTCTAGCCTGTTCCCTTTTCTTGAAAGAGTAGGCTTGAGGTAAATATGTCATAAAAGGCCTAAGACCCAGTATAGTTCCCCCCAAAATAGTATTCTGATTTTGAATTGGTTGTTCTGGTTTATACAAAGGAATTAGCTATGTTTAGAAAATGAATGCTTTCATGTTAGCATATGCTAAGATGACACTGTTATGATTTAGTTCCTCAATATAATTGTACAGACCTAGGTATTTGCAATATAGGAATTTTCTTGAAAATTCATTTAATTCCTCTGTTTCAAACTCTCACATTGAATGCATCCATGCTTAGCAGTTTGGTCCAAAACAAAACTAGAACACTCTAAGTCAAGGTCTCAGTTATTTTTATTTTATTTTAAGGTTTATGTGTTGTTTCAGGCTTCAAGTTTTAGGCCGGTCAAGTAAAAAAGAACAGTTGCTGCCGTCCTGCTGAGGAGTCATATGAAGGTAAAATGGGGGTCCCTGTGTCCATTTACACAAATGAAAACAATAATATGAAGAACATTTTCACAAAAACATCTGATAGATGATGATGATGGGTGGGCCAAAAAACCCTCTGACATTTTCCAAAAGGCTAAACATATTTACAACATGTTACAAGTACTACAACTACAGTTTAAAGTACCGTAAAAATATTCATGAAATTATCTAAATTCCACATTACAATAATTTTATTAAATGTGTGGCATTTGTGGCAACAAGACAATACACAGATTATCATGTTTACTTGTTCAGTCCAGTTGCTAAGAAACGTCTTCAGTTATGCAACATTTATGCAAATCCCTGACACATGGCATTACTGTGAGAATTATTATGACCTGGCTCGGCAGGAGTTGGTAACATCAGCTCGGGAATCTTTTGTACATGGTAAATGATGGGGACTGCCACACACAGCGCTCACAGCCTTCTTCAACCACCACCAAACTCACCTCTACTGTCACACACATTCATACACAAGAGCTGTGGCACTGGAGGCAAGGTGGGTTAAGTGTCTTGCCCAAGGACACAACAACAGTATGAAAAAAGAAATCGAACCACCAACCTTCTGGTTATGGGACAAGGTTAAAGAATTAAAAAATATATGTTTTGTTAAGAAACTTGTAAAACAAATATGAGGCTTCCCTTTGATCAGGTGTTGTTGAAAATTAAACATAACTCACTAGAATATAATTGTATAATTCTCCTATAACTGGAAGGTTGGTGGTTCCATTCCCACTCTCCCCATTGTCCTTGTGCAAGACCCTTAACCCATCTTGCCTCCAGTGACACAGTGTGAGAATGTTGCACTGGTGTATGAATGTTTTGACAGATGGAAATTAGTCTGAGGCTACAATTTGACATGTTTACATTCATGTGGTTGTGTCTCATGTATGTTCATTAACATGCACTGTCCCAATAAATAAAAAAAAGTCACATCCAAAAACTTTGGGCATTTTTGGCAATATCTGGTACAAAAACAACCTACACAACTTCTGGCAGATGAAGGAGTTCTTGTTTTTCTGTCCTGCATCTCACGGCTTGTGACATCCACTGGCTGCTCACGGTTGTTCAAAAACCCAATGCAGGGGATGGTTTATGTTGGTGAGTATACGTTGATTTTAAGGGGGGATCTGGGTGCTGGGTCTGTAACTTGTAAACAGTTCCAACTGTGTCAATAAATCCACTGGTTAAACATAAACTGATGACATGTTAGAACTTTCTTGGTTTATATGGTCTCAGTCCCACTGCCAACAGCTTTGGCCTACTGTGAAAGGGATAAAAGTGTTGACACATTTTGAGTCATGTCATATTATCATGTATCATGTTACTATACTTTTTACTTGTAACCCAGCTATTGGGTTACTGAGGGTTATTGAGGGTTAATGAAACAATGGAATTCAACAGACATTTTCTCAGTGTGGACCTTTGGAAAATTATATTTGACACACTGATTAGACTTTTCACACTTTACTGTAAGCTTTACACTATTTCTAACATTTCTCTTGACCCCTGGTTTGCTTTTCATGCTGCCCGCTTTGTTTGGTCTCATATGATAATTTTGATGTCTGGAGATATTAATTTCACTCAAAAGAGAACACATTATAATTATGAATTGATAAGCTATTGACATAAATTGTTGACTAAGTTGTGGTGTAACTCAAACTACTGAAATCGATCTGAATCTAAAGTTTAAGTTAAGTAGTGTCCTGTTTGTGACTACAGAATGAGTCTGTGTGGTCTGTCCTGGTTACACTGAGATGAACTAATGTGACCTCACCTCAAACTGAATCTGATGTGGGCCACATTTGAGGCCAGTGTGAATGCAGCCGTAGACAATCAAATGACCTCATTTATAAAGTACAAATTGTTCCTGTTTATGAAAATGCGTGTCATGTTGTAATTGGTGAGCCATTTAAACAGTTGACAAACGTTCCTGTTTGGGTCATCTCCAAAGGCTAAACTTAATCTGTGTTTGCTGCCGCACAATTTCACACCCACTGAGCTGACATTTCTCTGCACAAACCTGAAGCCTTTAATTTATCGGCTGACAACTTGGCATTTATTTGTCTTTAGCAGCTCGTGGCAGGAAACAAAACAATGATCTGTGTTATTGTTTTGATCCTATCCAAATGGCTATGGGCGCTAATTCTGCTCCGTTCAGCCCGGCCTGCCGTTCTAAATGTCAAGTGTAAATAAACCCATCAGTTATTAAGATGAATCTACTGAGCTACACTATTTCTGTCATCCCTCCTGGCCATTGTTTTATCTTTTATGCTGTCGTCTTCATTTGGTCTCATTTGATAATGCCTGGAGATGTTCACACTGAACACAGGATGAATTTAAATGTATAAGCTATTGACATAAACTATAGATGGACAAAATTAAGGTGGATGTCAAACTATTACTGTCTAATAAGTCTTAGTATGGAATTTAAATAAGAAAGAAAGGTGAAAATTAGGTGAAATTATGTGCACTGAATGTAACTGTAGATGTATTTTTCTTTGCTAACATGCTAAGTAAACAGTGTGCAAACCAGATGCCATTTGAATAGAGAAGACTAAATAGACTGGTTTAGAATTTTGATGATTTAATAGACTTTTGTAAAGCCTGATTATAACCAGAGTTTTAAACTACTGTAAACATCTTGGTTACTAAAACACACCTGGATAATCTGGTTTATTGTTGGATTACTGATTTATTGTTGGATTATGGCTTACTCCGATTAGGGTCAGACACAACACACTGAGCATGCTCCAGAGTCGGCCAGAGCGAGGACACATATTTTGGGTCATGCTGCTACTGGCTCCTGTTTTTGTCGGTTTGTCCTGGTGAGCAGTTGCCGAGTAATGACCGTCTGTTCATACTTTGTTTTGTTCAGGTGTTTTAACTCATAAAGTCAGCTTGTTAACATTGATATTTATTGTAAACAATACTTTGGTTTTCTAAATGTACTCAATGTGAACCAGGAGAAAGATTATTAAAACAGGTCTGACCAGTTAAACCAGAAGAGTCAAATTTAGTGATTTGCATACACACCAGTCAGCTCCTGCGGGTCACAACATTACTCGCATGTCCTTTACTTTGATCTTAACAAGAATGTGTTTATGATATGTCTCAACACAGCTCCGCAATGCGTGCCCTCAGGAGGAACAGCCGCAGTGCACTCGGGAGAACGCAGCACGTATAGGGCAGAGTATAAAGTTATGCTGCCAGAAAATCACTGATCTCACTCGGAGTTTGTTGACAACTGCTAACAAGCGGGCTAACAATGTGAGAAGGGGCGACTTAAAAAAACACAACCCGAGTGAGAACACAAGGCCTTGGCTCCTGATGGGATGGAACTGTTGGAAAAAGAGCAAACTGTGAAGTAATGATTCGCTGTGACTTTGTGAAAACAGTGTAGATTTTTACTGATGGTTGGAAAAAGAACTGAAGAGAAAATGAAATGCTAACAAGTATAAGCTGCCATTAGAACCTGTCAGTGTCTCAGGCAAATTTAGTTAATGACCTCTGGTTCATACAGTATGATTAATGTACATCAGAAATGATGGTGCGGCTTATTTTAATATTAGTGCAATTTATGATATGATATGATCACAACCAGGAATAATCTTAAACTGTTATTGTTTATGTTTCAGAGTGACCCTTAAGACACAAAATGGAGCTCTTCCTTAAAATTACTGCAACATTACTCTTACTGGTCCACGTCTTCCATCCGGCGTTACTCCAGGAAACAACGGACACTCCGAGGCGCACTATAGCCCAGTCCTGGCTCCGGGACCCGAAAGGCAGAACGAAAGATGACAGCCAAGCAGATGCCACTGATGGGCTCACAACTGACGTCCAACCGACTGACGAGGCCACTACAGAGTTCAGCGGAGGGATAGCGTCTGGCGCCATGCTGTTTACTGAAGAAGAGGAAGAAGTAAATGTAAATGAGACTCCAGAATACACTACATCAGCTCCCATTTTTCCAACCCAGACTATGGAACCGGAAAATCAAGACAACAATGATTCAGCAACGACACAGTTATCCAACAACCAACTTAACATGACCAACACTAAAACGGGAAACTCCACAGGAACAACTACATTGCCAAAAGTCTATGCGACCACAGTGACTCCCCCAAACTCCACTGTCACTTCTGATGTCCACAGCACTGACACAGAGACCACCACTCCAGCCCCAGACAGCAATGTAACGAAGGCAACCACTGTGAATTTGGGCTTAGATACGAAATTAAACAATAAAACGCAAAGTAATGTAACAACAACCACAGTGGCGCCAGTACCGGAGGTGACAAAACAAGTTACTACAGCTTCAACTACGACAGCGGTGCCCTCAGAGAGCACCACAACACTTACATCTGCTCCCGCAACACCTGAGAGGGCCAACATTTCAAACAAAGGAGCAGCCTCGGGCAGTGCAGAGAGAGGTAATACAGCGGTTTCAGGTGACACTTTCTATAGAGCACAGTGGGGCGTCCAGGGTAATGGCTTAGTGTGTGTGTGTGTGTGTGTGTGTTTGTTTAGAAAGGCTAAGGACATTGATGGACATGGGAAAAAGACAAAAGCCATTTCAAAATATATGGATAGACAGTATATTACTGCCATTGGGGACAAACCCCTTTTCTTGACATTTGAAGTTTTAGGAATTAGCCTTTCTTGGTGACTGTGGCTTACGCTCAACCAGTATTATGTAATGTAAAAAATGTAAAAAAAAAATTGCCCCCGCTTAGCCTTGCTAACCATCATAATTCTTTATCTGTTCTCTACTAAATTAGTCTAGTGCTTGTCAATTAGACTCCATTAGATTAGATTAGATTTCCATGAGGTGGAACAAATGGGTGCAGCTTGAGCTCTGAATGCAATAGCATAGTAATACAAAAAATAAACTGCTGGACTGACACAATCTGAACATGCAACCAATCAGACCAACCAAGCATTGCACAAAGCCCTTCCACTTACGGACAAACGGTTAGGATTGGTCCAATCGGAATGAGCTCAGTGGAAGCCTGGTTCAATGTGAGAATTCCAGACCCACTTCACTTTTTCAAACTTGGACACTAGCCTCTGACCAGCCATGGGAACCCTACATCCACATATTTTATTAGTAAAATCTCACTTCAGTCGAGACAGGTTTTCATTACACCGGGCTAATGCAAAAAGTTTCATATTATCTATTTATCTATTTCAAATTTCAGACAGTGCTGTACTCTGTATTGTGTATATACAGTATTTGGATATGGGAGGTCATACCTTTTACAACCGTCCCAAAGCCCTAAGGTGAGAGTGAGCTGATTAAAGGCAATTTTATACCATTGTTCTCTAGGCCCAAGGTGAACAGACCCAATAGGGAGGAAGTCTGTTTGTACATAAGCGCATAGAATCATGGAGGCAAGAATCTGAGAATAGGTAATTAATCTGTGGGAAAGTTTTTCATCTTTGTTGCTGCAATGCATCCAATAAGAGGGAGTTTGTTCCATCGACTGAGATCATCTTCTATTTTTTTAAGAAAGGGGGCATAATTGAGATTGAACTACTCTAACAGCCTGGCAGAAATATTAATACCTAGATATCTGATGTTGCCTGTTTTTATTTGAATGTGGTGGTGCTGAGCTGCACAGTCCTTTGAGTCTTTTGTAAGTGGTAAGATAATGATTTGTTGTGTAATTTGATATTCTGAATTCCCACTCTCCCCAATTCATTCTTTTGTTGTGTCCTTGGGAAAGACTCCAGTGCCACAGTTCTGGTGTATACATGAGTGTGAGTGTCGAGGTGAGGTTGGTGGTGGTTGGAGAAGGCTGTGTGTGCCTTGTGTATGGCATCCCCCCTCTTTATCTGCCCCAGGTGTTATGGAAGCATCAAGTAAAGTGCTTTGGGTGGTTGGGAAGGGTGCAAATAAGCCCATTTGCATATATTTTTTTGAAATATTTTTTATGCCAGTTGGTAATGCATCATAGCAGCACTTGCACCTGGCCACATATTGTAATTTTGGGCCACTGATGAACTACATTTTTCTTAAGTGGCACTAAATAACAAAAAGGTTGCAGACTCCTGCACTACACGCTAATTCCTTCAGTGGTACTATAACAAAAATATCCCATGTGGCTCTGGATTTTGTACATTATAATAAGAGTCTGATAATGGTACTATGGTTATTGTACTATAGTACTGTTGTACAATATAAATTCAGTAAAGTGTATCTTTTTTCCAAATCTTCTAAATGGCAAAAGGCATATTGTTTTTTCAAGCCTATTGGTCAGAACAAATCATGTGGAACACTACAATGTGTAAAACACCAGACACAGAGGCTGTAGTGTACCTGCTCTATGGGCTGCACGGAAAGGTTTTTGCCAAAAATGTTTCTGGCTTATGAACCAATAAGCATTTCCCATTAAAAGACAACCGCAGCAATGGATTTTAAGTTGACTTTATTTATATTGTACCAGATGAGAACACAGTTAGAGGTACAGTTACAGCCGGCCTCGATCACAGACCCAACATTCCTCCATGAGCCAGCACTGAGATGGGGCAACAATCCACAGACTCCAGCTCAAGGCAGGCAGCCATCTGCATTGTCCGGGTGGGCTGAGAGACAGACAAAGCATTGATTTGCATGATTATAATTTCAATCATTATGTTTAGGTGAGAAAAACAATTATAGCTAAGAAAAGATAAGTTTTTGTTGTTAAACAAAATTATACAAAACAAAACTGAAGTTGAACTATCCTCCAAACTACTTTTTATATCATATTGTTAATCCTAGAGAGCAAAGGTTAACTATTAACATAAATGCTTTGGTACGGGTTTGTACAAAAAGCAACGGTCATTTCTAGCTGAAACTTTATCACTTGGCAGTAACCCTACATGCTCTGTTCTGTTCAAAGCACATACTGTATACTGTTCTTTTTTATTTTACACCCTTTCACTGACCCACATTTGGGTCTTTTCCCACTGGCACAGGACAAATAGGCCCTCTGTCAATGGAAAAGGTTGGCTTGGGTTTCAGGTGCTATCAACATGTCAGCTCTGAGTGAAGGGCTCCATTACAAGCACCTTCTCAGCGGAACAATGTAAGCCTGTTTTAGTAGGGGAACCACTAAAAAAGGCAGCCCAGGACTCAGGTCAAAGATACTGGTACATCCAGAGTGCAGGGCGTGAGACTAACTCTTTGGAATCAGCACTTAAAATCTCAAAGACTTACGACCAGAGAGGCCAGATAGGCAGCCAGCTTTTAAATTGATACAAATTTACGCAGGCAACCCTTACTTTGTGGTTTTTGAAGCACAAAAGCTCCTAAATGAGTATATTGGTGTTGTCTTTTGACTGCAGGAGACCCAGTTAGCAGCTGTTCAGAAAACCTTTCTGATAAATTGTTAAGTGTAATTTGATTAGGTCATCCACCACAAAGATAAAACACCACACGAGGAGTGTGTGAATGAGGTTAATTCAAACTGACATGTTAATTCTATTGTTATGTTGCAGTTGTAAATACCACCTTATTCTTGGATCTCAATTTGATCTCAAGTAGGCTGGACTCATTTGCATGAACTCACCCATTCACAATAGGACTTTAATGCTTATGCTATTTTGCTAGCAATAAGGTAATATTGCTAGCAAGGTTAGTCAATATTGCCACAGAGGGTAATATTGACTAACCTTGTGCTGCAGCTGGATTCTCGCAAGATTTGAGAGTTCCCAAACTCAGGTAAATCCATCTTGTATTGCGCCAAGCCAACCGCTTGAGTCGAACCATGGGCTCAGCAGCCTTTTGTGACCAATGAGATGGCAGCATGAACAGGAAGAGGCGGGTTTATAAACTGACAAATGCAACAAGTGTTCTCTTCTCCTCTTTGTTATAAACATGGCTACATTGAAAGATGTTAGCATGCTAACTATAAATGTGGCACTAAAGGGTTTTCTGGAAGGAAAAGATGTTTGTGCTCTACTGGCTTTGGCATATCTTAAATACATATACATGCTTTTCATTGGCCGACGTCCTTGTTTCATTTAACAATTTTTGTTAATTAATGTACCTTTTATTCGCAGATTCACCTCCCGTTTGCAAATGCTTTCAACAGGAGCCATTTCCAGATGGTTCTGTGGAACAGACTATGTTCTGTGAGCAGTTCTATCGGCGTCAGGTTAAATATTGAAAAAAGAGAAAAAGAGTAATTGCATTGTTGTCATTTGCTGTTCAGTTCTAACTTTCAGTGTTGTGTTAAGTCCCCTACGCGGTCTAAAACAGTGCAACTTCTAGTGGACAAAATAAGAATATAATTACTATACTAGTGGTAATGTCTTTATTGTAATTTTCCAAATGACCCCCCTAGGCCTTATTGTTTGAGTAGTGATTTAAGTAACATCCCAAAAGCTAACCTTGTCTAGAACAGACTGACTGTGAAATGATGGCACATTTTTATGTAAGAGAACTGGGAAGCAGATATTTTATAGAAACATTCCAAACACTCTTTTTCTTTTCCTTTCGTCTTTTCCCTTCAGGGGTTGTCACAGCAAATCATCTGCCTCAATCTAGCCCTATCCCCTGCATCCTCCCTGCAGCCTCGAACACACGTTCCTCCTCTCCTTCTTCGACCAACAGTAGCCCAATGTCCACCAGTGCCCTGTAGGTCAACAGGCCTTTCCTGACACAACCCTCTCTATTTATTCAGGCTTGGGTGACAAGCCAGTACACTGGCTTGTCACTTCCTGTAGCTAGATTAGAGACATTGCAAACACTAAGAAGATATAACGTAGGTCGCCCTTTTACTGAGAACTAGTCTTGATCCTTTTAAGGAATGCCCAAGACATTTGCACTTGTTTTTTTGGGTTTTGTTTTTTTTCACATTCATAAATAATTGCCAAAATAAACAAGGCTAAAAAGTAACAATTAAAACATTTTTACTGTCTTTTAAGTTGGTGTTTTTTTCTCAGGTTACTGATGACAAAATTCATTCAACAAACACGTGAGAACAAAAACATGACTCAAAGATGTACACTTCTCATCATAATTCATCTGACTTTGGCACCTATTGGGTTTACCAGAAGGGACATGACTCAGACTCTCTAACACACTTAAAATAAGAGGTGCCATGACAACCTTTGATCAGTGTCCCTATCTTCACCTGTCAGTGTTTAGGAAGTCTGTAATTAAAATAAAGCTCAGATCTTGTGGTCATATGTGACAGCGGGACGTAACACTAACAGATGTGGGCAGTAAACAGCAGGAACACAGTTGTGCAACAGAGAGAGAGACGAAAGTGCTCCACGGTTAACATAACAAGCTCAGTATGTGCAACACTATCATGCCACAGAGCTCCGCATGTAAACATGGACTATATAAGTATATGCCCAACAGGCAATCTCCACTGACATCAATAAATGACAACATGGACTTTATGTAGGCCAAGACAAAATACAATGTTTCAAAAGTTTAGTTTCTATTAAAATGAATACCAAAATTTCCCAATGCCTCTGCTTAAGTTGGGCTAAAAATAAAAGGGTTATTTCTTATGCTTTGATTTCAGTAGGTGGTTGAAAACAAATGAAAGTGGTAAATATTTCTCTTTAAATTGTAAGCCAAAAGAATAGAAATTGCAGTGTTATCCATTCAAAGCAGGAGCTGAAACAAGTGTAGCTGGACCTGCCTGAGGCTCAGGAGTAAAGTGATCCAGCCAGTAGGTAAATCGAGCCATTTGTAGATAACTGGAGAGGATTCATTATTTATGTGCTAGACTTGATCAAAACAAATGTAGTTCTTTTATCACTTTCAAAGGCAGCCTTTAGTAGTTGCCCTTGACAATTCTACAGATCCATGCTTTACAAGTCTCTTTACTGTTAAATTGCACGCAAAAGAAAAAGGATAAAATGATTACATTGCAGATAAATTTACTGTCATGAACAAAAATAAATGTTTATAAGGGCTAAACTTTTTTTTTTATTGCCCGTTGAGGTTAAATAAAGTGAAGTTTAATTAAAACTTATGCACCCATACATGATTTTGTGCAATGTTATATAATTCATTCATAACAAAAACACAGTAAGTGAACTTTTTGAAAAATACCGCATAGTACCTAGGGGTCGTGGGTGACTGGAGCCTATCCCAGCAGCTTTGGGCCTGAGGCAGGGTACACCCTGGACAGAGGTCAGTTAGTTGCAGGGTTGACATTTAGAGACAGACAAACAGTCACTCTCACATTCATTCACTAGGGACACTTTAGATTTGCCAATAAACCTGTACATGCATGTGTTTGGACGGTGGGAGGAAGCTCGAGTACCCGGAGCGAACCCACCCTCACAGAAAGACTGAGGTCGACTAAGTATGTTTGAGTTGGCCGGGTTTTGAACTCACAACCTTCTTTGTGTGAGGCAATAGTGCTAACCACTCTGCCAAGTGCATGATGTGCTGGATTGTCTCAGGGGCCTGTTTGCACAGCCTACACCTTGGGTCTTGTCTGGTGTGGTAGATCTGGGCCTCTATTGCTCTAGTGCTCAGGGCCTGTTCCTGTGCAGCCATGATGAGGGCCTCTGTGCTGTCCTTCAGTATATATATATATATATAGTATATATATATATATAGTTTTCACACAGATGTTCTAGATAAGACAGATGCAGACTCCTCTGGAACAGTGACCTGCACTGTAATGGCTAAAGTAATATCAATTTTTCATTAAAGTATAAGCTATAATTAGCTCATACATCTTTGTTTGGGCATGTGTATGTTTAGTTAATCTATGGTGAAATCAAATTATTTTCTCATTCATTTGATCATGTATAAATGAACCTTGGGTGGAGTTAAATGTTTTGTGAATTAACAAATCTGCTTCTACAAAATATTCAGATGTATTCCAGAGATGATGACTATTTGTCATGTTAATAGCATTAATTATCAGAATAAATCAGACACGTCTGTACGACTGACTAATTGGGCTGTTTATTTGTGTGTTTCCACAGGAAGGACGATTAAAAAAACTAATTTCTGCTTTAATTATCTGACTGTTAAGCCTCAAACATAGCAATGGATCTGAATGGTTTAGATGTTGACAAATTATTTACGCTCTGTTCCATCCTGTTGACTTGTCTCTCTCTAATTTCAGGTTTTGCCTCAGACTCTCCACAACAGAGACGTAACAATGCGTGGGGAGCAATTTTGGGCACAGCTGTAGCGGTTGCCTTCGTGGGACTGGTGGCTTACATCATCCTTAAGAAAAAACATCATAAGGCCTTCTCTCACAGGAAACTGGAGGAGGAGTTCCCCTCGGACCCAGGTCTGTTTACTGCCACTGATCAGCCGCTGGTGCACACTAAGTCAGTCTGTATGTTTACATGCACAGTTTGGTCAAGATTGACACCACTATTGTTTCTAACCCAGTAAACACACATGACAGGAAATCAGTTTTCTCAGGCTTAGGAAATAGGAAATTAATCAATTACATGCACTTAGATGGGAAACAAAAATAAGTGAAGGTATGTCACAAATACAATTTACTTTTAGCACATTGTAGTAGAAAATCATGACCTTAAGACCTTATCTAGACATTATTATTAAGGAATTTAATAGATAGTGGTCATCTCATACCAGGTTTTTGGCCATTCACAGGCTCGCTCCTACATAAAAAGCGCTCCCATTGGTCTAAACCGATGTGCAACAAAGAAGTAATGGGTACAGAAAAAGAGAGAGAAAGCACAAAAGAGAAAAACTTACATAGAGAAAAGCAAAGCAATGTGAAACGTGGAAAAATATTGGCAATTCAGCAATTAATTATTAAGTGATACAGTTTTACTTTATTTAATAAAAAGAAAAATAGGAAAGGTCGGCGGTGAGTGGTTGTACACATACAATAAAATATTATTTCTATTAAAACCAATTAATTACTTGAGTGAAAGTTACAAAGTAGTGAAAAAGCCCACTGCTCCACTGGTCATACTATAAGGCTGAGCTGACACTGCCAGCCATCTTTCCAAATTACATTTACTCTCTGTGATACCATTTTTGTTCTTTTACATCTTTATGCTTTTGGTAGTTTTTACTAAAAACAAAGGTAAAACCTTTAATACAATTTAGTAAACACAGCCTTATCTAATGCATATATGTAACTGAGATGAGGCAATATCTTGTGCTTTTAGTCCTGTTTCATGAGAAGTTTCCATCAGAGGAGATTTAGATCAGCTCAGTGATATAAATAAAACGGCAGATAACACTGGCTGTTACTGAGGGGAGAATGGGCATTTATTTGTGTCTCATTATGTTAGGCATATACCCTTTCACGCATGTTAATACTGTCGTATTTGTTAATACATGCATAAACAAGAATAGGTAATTAAAGCTTAAGCCAGGGGTGCCCAAACTTTTTTCTTTAGAGGGCCAAAATGTATTAGTGGGCCACTGGCCAAAAATCTTTGCATGTAATTAAATAAAATACTCTTCTTCCCAGGTTTGTTTAAAATGTCTGTGGCCACTGCCTCTGTTTTGTTCTGACAAAGTCGCACCTAATTGGAAGCCCACAAATTTACGCTGTTTGACCCAGACCTTTAAAAATGCTATCAACATAGGACTAATTGTGGACTTAACTATTTACCAAATGTGTGCACATGCACAACCTACCTATTGTCTTATAGTTACCCGTGTTACCTGTGACCCTTTAATCTTCAAAGTGAATGTGAGCCCCATTAGTGAGGGCAGTAGGCTGTTACTGGGGAAAATACAGTATATACCCGCTCCTCTTCAATAGAATAATATATATTACCTGACGAGTATGCTCGACTGTCATTGCAGATTAAAGCAGTAGTCAGTCTGCAATTTTAATCACCAAACATTATGTTCATCTTCATTATATAGGTTGAGCCAATAGTGTTTCTGCTGTACAACCCCAACATTAGATTGTATTATCTCAACAGACTTTTTATCTAAAACTGTGTAGGTTTTATACAAAGCTACATTAATTTAAAAATGAAAGGGGTAAAACTGACCCCTCCCATCTCTAACGCCAGCTTCAAGTAGACTATGTACATCACACTGATGGATTAGATTTGAAATTGACTACACTTTTTGTGTTGCTATTCTGTGAACTTGCTCTTTCCCTCTTCTCACCCTCTTTTCTCCTCCATCTACTCCGCCACAGTCACAGAGCAGCAGTGTAACACCCTTCACAATAACAGCATGTTTGACAGTGTGCAGTTTGTCTCCCACTGCAGCGGCACTTGTGTAGTCACAGTTCATTTCACTCTGCATGGTTAACCTCCCTCTGCAGTCGCTCTCCTCCACGACACTCTGCACTCACCTTTCAGACCAGAGTTAATTAGAAAGGATTCAGAGGCCAAAGTAGATATTTTAATTATTAAAATGATATTAAAATCCTCTAGTAGCTAGAAGATTCTGATATTACATTTAAGAAGGAATCTAAATTAAATGTATTTTGGGTAGGTTTACTTTAATCTTAGATCAAATTAGACGGTTTTAAAGTTTGTTAGAAAATAGTTTCAGATTCAAAGTTTACATACAAAGGTTCACTAACAAACTTTAATACATGAACAACATTTTATATTTGGAAATGTCTACATGACATTTGGATAATAATGAGTTTAAAATTCTGTTAATTTTTGTCTTTGGCACATAGGCAAGGTACATTGTGAACGGTGGCCAGTTGGTTTCAGGGCTAACACTTAAAAAAAATATTTATACAAACAAATTTTCTTTATTTTAATATTTATATGTTTATTTACACAACTAAGCATTAAATGCAATAAGATCTGCAAAAACAAAGCGTTTTTGTGCCCAACGTAATGAGGAAAAAAACATAAAGTGATATTTTATATTTTTTTGAACAACAAAGTCATCTCAAAGCATGTGGCTGATATGAACAAAAAAAAAAAACACTGTAACAGTTTTTGCAAAGTGAATCTGAGAAAAAAATGTAATGTTACCTAACACTAGCAAGGAAACATGGACGCTTGCCGATAAAAAACGTGTATATGTATTTAGGATATGCCAAAGCCAGTGGGAAGTAGAGCACCAACATCTTTTCCTTTGATAAAATTCTTTAGTGCCACATTTTTTTGTGTTAGCAAAAGATGTTAGCATCAGGACTAACGTCTTTCAGCAAAGCCATGTTGATAACAAAGAAGAGAAGAAGACACTTTGCATTTGTCAAATTAAAAACCCGCCTCTTCCTGTTTGTGCTGAGACATCATTGGTCACAAAAGGCTGGTGAGCCCATGGTTAAAATCAAGTGTTAGGGTTGGCACAAAAGAAGATAGATATCTCCCAAACTTCTTGTGAGAATTCAGCTGCAACGCAAGGTTATTATCCCGCGCCATCTCGTACTTCCTGTTTATGCTCGGGGCTCCGCTCCACTGTGCAGCGGATCTGAAAGCTGTCTAGTGGGCGATGGTCTGCGACGTTGGTCACCGGCGCTCCTCGGGTAACATGGGCAGGACATGCAAAGCTTCCCAGGGTTTGAACTCACAACCTTCTGGCTGATAAGCAGGAGCGCTAACCACCGTGCACCCTAGAGTGAGAATTATCTATTGTCCAAAGTTTAACTTAACCCCTTGACTAGTGAACAAATGTATGTGTGAATTGTTGTTTGACAGTTACTGTCTTAGATTAAACTGGAGACAGCGGGGTACCCCTACTCACACTGAAGCATAAGCTCCAGGATAAATGTTCAAAATAAAATAAATGTTTTTTCCAGAGAACCAAAATTACTTTGTAGCAATTATAGAACGCTATCTCTTTTTTTCTTATTTAGTTCTCAGACTGGACAACAGCGAGCCCCTGGACCTCAACTTCGGCAGAGCGGCCTACTACAACCCAACGCTTCAAGAGGACAATATCCAGATGAGTCACTTTCCAGGACGGCCCAGAAACTGAACACACTCCCAGACCAAAGTCATGCACTCCCTTTGAAGGAAACCCATCTGGAGTTCTGTAAATAGTCAACCATGGACGAAAAATGATGACTTTATAGGCCACCGCTGCTGCTCATTAAGTGAACATGCATTGTGTGGGTTTGATTTATGAGAGAAGCAATTTATCTGATTCATGCAGCAGCAGCCAAAATTACTGTCAGCCATTTGTGTGTTGCCAAAGGGTTTTTTCTAATGAAGGGTTTAGAAAATGGAGAATGTTTAAATTAATATTTGATAAAAATCTTGTTGCACATAATTGCGTTTTGCATGAGTTAAACCACAAATTCTTTTAAACACAAAGCAAAATCGCAAAGCTTTTAATCAGATTAGACAAAGGAAAAATTCCCCCTCTAAAGCGAAACATATGTAAAGCAAGCACTGCAGAATAAATAGCAAGATTGTTGGAAAATAAAATTCAGAAGCCGCAGTGAACAATATAATTCCAAATCCACAATAATCCACAGTTAAAGAAAGGAAGGAAAAGAGGAAGTCAAATTTAACAACCCACGGAGAATCCAAGCGTCAAACCAAAGAGTAGAGTTAATTTTTTCACAGCAGCAAGGAAGATGGACCGGTGCTGTTTTGTTATTCATAGAAAGAGGATTTGGTATTCAGGAAGGGAGTTGTGTATTTGGTCTTCGGTCTCTACTGAGTATAAACAAGTATATCATCCACATATACTGCTAAAGTGTCTGACCTCCGGGTGTGCAAACAGAGACAGCAGCGGTGCAACACGGAGACTTAGTTTACCTTTGTGCAAACATAGAGCTACACTATAGGAGGCCTAATACTGTACTGCATTTTTTATGTTTTTATTACTTTGGAAAGTTGGGTTTGACTTTGACAGGGGTCACACTTTTCTGGAGAGATTTTATTTTGCCTTTCAGGGGTATTAGCGTGATGATCTTCAAAGATTTGAAAGAAGAACACGAACACCGGCTTTACACCTAATGCATGAGTGAGTATCACGTCAGCACAAGCTCAACAGTTGCTAGACCTTTACCTGAACAGGATCAGGGTTTACATGCGTTTTAAGAAATCATTTCTTACAGATGTAATTTTGTTCCTTTTATTATTATTACTAAAGGGCTCAGGAAAGCCATCCCAATGTATCATTATCTTTGGATCCCATGTCAGTCATGGCGCTGTTGCTTGTCAATCAAAGTCTCTCACTGGTGCATTCAATTCTGCATGATCAGTCCTGACCATTGTGCTCGCAGGGGATGTGTGACTCTTTGTTGGTTATAGATGCCCTGTCAGCTGTACTGTCCGACAGAGGCAAAGTTTAATATCTGCATAACTTGTCCAAACAGAGTTAAGACTAAAAACAAGGTTCAAATAATCAGTTTAAATGAGTGACAAGTGACACGTTTTATAGCTCAATTGTGTTTAATGTTTGAGTAATGTTGATGTAAAATTTGCAGTAATTACAAAACACCTTGAATTATCAGAATGTTTACCTTTGCTTCAAAACTCACACTCTCATTGTATCATTTATTTAAAGCCAGTTGAGTCGGAAACTGATTTGTGTTATGAGTGAATGATAAACAGAGCAATGTTAAAAACTGTAATGGTGCAAGAGGATTTTGGGGATTGTGACGGAATAAATGTGCAGATTGCAATGTTTCCTGTTGATGCTGCTGAAGAGGGACAGGACCAGACCAGAAGCAGTACATCATGTGATATCTGCACTGTGCCCTCTAGTCACAGGCATTGTCCACAGCTGTACAGATGCAAGTGAAGTGTCTTTGACAATGTCGATGCAGTCACTAAGTTTAGCAGCAAGTGCATATCTCCAGACACTTGTTCACTCAACTTAAAAACTTTAACACTTCCAAATTCATTTTTAGTCCATATTGATGTTCAAGAAAGTAGAGTCTTTTTTATTTATTTAATTATATCAGATGATTTTTCTAGCACAAAAATGCCACATGGGAGAGAAGTGAAGTTGTTGCTTTGAATAAAACAGAGCTAAGATGTGATGCTGACATGGCCCTTGTGTATTTGGTGTAAAGCGGGTATTAAACAAGAACAAAATACATTGCTCTCAATGAACAAATTATGGTAATATTGTCCAAACTGAATGTAACCTCTCTGCAAACAGACGATATTAAAATTGTATCCTATTATTCATGGCTTTTCCATGACTCTAAAACTTCTACAATGTGTGGGTTCCCTGACAACTTTTGGAGGTTGACTGATATTTTAGACAAAGGCTCTAGATGGGATTCATATTTCCTGTACATACATGTTATAAACTGTTAATCTAACAGAGAATAGCATTACTATAAGAAATCAGATGCATTTATATTCATTCATGTGAAAATCAGATGCTTTGTGGAAAAGATGTAAGCGGTCGTCATGTCAGAGGAACAAACAATAAATCATGAAAGATTATTATGGATAAGTGTGGGTCATCTGTCTCCTTCTGGCTTTAATTTTAACCATCAATCAGCAGACGATTGTGTGTATGATGCACTTCAGAATAATGACAACCTCTTGTATAAAATTACTAAATAAACAGCTTTACAAAGGGTGTGGTTCTTTCCTATGGTTTATACATACCTTATATCACAATATATATATCATTCTGTTACAATCTGTATGGCTGTAGTGTCTTAAAGAATGAAGACTCTAAATATTGTTGAAGTTTCAGACAGACAACAAACCCCGAGATAGTTCATGACCAGCACTGAACACAGCGTTGTGCATCACTCTTTTAGATTCTCAAACTTGAACTTTCCCCTTGACAGTCCATTTCTCTTTTTATATGATTCACCTTTACCCCATCTATTCCAAAGTTCTATTCAACTTTATTGATCCCAAAGGGGAAATTCAGTTGCTAGGTCTCTTTAAATTAGTTAATTCAGACTTCCTCTTCCACAGACTTATTGATTCAGTCTTATTTCACTCGGTCTTACTTCACTGCTCTCAGACGTCCACTCGTCTGTTGTTCAAAAGCTGAATGCAGGGGATGGTCGGCATTAGAACATGGGCCTCTTGTGGAGGGCCGGGCCAAGGGCCATATCAAGGTGAACTCACTTATGATCAATAAAAACACATTTCTTTTGCCTATAGTTAAACTTTGAACTATAGACAAAACAACATGTTTAATAAACACGATATTCAAGACCACAGTCACAGCTGCACCTCCTCTGTGTCAGATCCACTTTTTGCAGTTGGTTCTAAAAAACAATGAGAACTTTCCATCACTGACAGTACAGATGCTGGCTTTAGGAAAGGTTCTTACCGTTTGGTGCATGTTGTAGTGGAATCAACTGATCAGTGCAGAATATTGAAGGGAAAATATATGCAGTGGTTAATTATCAATAAATTATTACTGTTTGGCTGTTCAGATTAAACAACCCAGCAGTGTTCCTGGGAACAGTTTTGTTGGTGATGTCTCAGGCAGGGTCTGGTACAGGTCTGGGTTGAATATAAAATGTAGCCACGACTCTTTTGGTACACAACAGGTCTCAGTTCCATTGCCACAGATCCACACCATGACACGTATTTTCTTTAATGGCCAAATTCCTGGAAGGCAATATCAGCTGCTCATATACAAGGCAGTAGAGTTGTGACATTCACAAATAAACCAAATGACTCTTTAAAATGAACAATATGAGCTGCCGTTGCAAGCCATTTTTGTATTTACATTTTTTTTGTTCAGTTGTCACCTCTGCCTCCTCCCCCTGCTCTGTGAGACTCTGTGTTGTCATGTGACTCAGCAGCACAAGTAACAGAGCAGCGACAAGACGAGCGAGCGACGTGTGGAGTTATTTTACTGCAGTTTTGAAATCTGAGTAAAAAACCTATCTGTTCCAGTGGTAACATAATAAACTCACATAAACTCAAAGAAAATTGCACCAAAAAAAAAACAAGCTGCAAAAAAGACAAATAGAGGAAGAGAGAGACACAAACCCAGCACAGGAGTTGCCAGAGTCCTTTCAGCGGCAAACCTGTAGCTCAGGTACTTATTATGTTCAATCCGTTAAAATTAAAATATGCCTAAAGAGTGATGAATATGTGTCTCTGTAAATATAATTACATTCAATTTGTGGCAATAGGTTACATTTAATAGAAATGCTATGTTGTACTGTAGTCAGCAGATAAATTATAACATGGTACATAATGTTTAGTTTAATAAAAATGTTATTGGAGCCAAAAAAATGCCAGTCTTTTGAACGGCTCTTTGAAAGAAACGGATCCACAATATCCAGCTCCCTTTAAAGAGCCTTAAATCCCATCTCTATAAGACAGGCAGTAAATGGCTGCACTCATGATAGGATTTATTATTCCTCACAAGAGCATCAAGTTCAGCCCTGCATCTCAAGGAAAACATCTGACTCCGTTATTGGGTTATTTCTATGTTTTCTCACAGTTTTTTCTCAGGCACATATTACATAGCGGCCATAAATAGAAGTCATAAATCAGGCTTCTATGCTCACACCTGTTTTTTTCCTGCTTGACTCTAACTGCTTTTTTACACTTAAGTTACAGAGTGAAGCTACTAATTGTGCAATTCTAAACAATGTTTACTGATTGTATATTTGTGTGCCAACCAAAATCTGTGCTTTTCAACCTAATTTGTGGTTCCGGTTCACCAGATATTGTGCCAAGTCTGACTTTTAGCCTTAAGTTGTGCCTGCTTTATGGAACAGAAATTGAAACAAAAATCTGCTCTCTTCATGGAATAGCCATTTGTTCAATTAAGTTGCTGAGTCAATAGTTTTATGGGGAATATGAAAAGCAGGATTGAAGGCCATGCAGTAATGGGACCAGAGATTTAAGATGTGATAGTTTGGTGCGGTGCTGAAACCAATACACAGTCTTTTCTTTAGATTACCCTACATATATTACACTGGGGGGAGGCAATACACCAGGTTAATTTACATTAGACCCTGAGCGAGATAGATCAAAGAGAAATTAAGCGATCGCTATCTCACTGTTGCTTTATCACGTTGTTATTGGCTATAATCAGTTTCATAAGGTTTGCTTGGTGGAAATGAATTTAACCTAAGCCCACTCAGTTATCATCTTTTTATCAGATGACGACACCTGAATTATCAGCGTGGTTTTTAATTAACAAGGGGCTTGGATGGGTGAAGTCAAAAGTAAAAACAGCGGAATGAGTTTGCTTAAAAATATCTGCTACAGGTATAAGCACTTCAAAGGAGCGCAGAGTTTGAGACACCTGTCACATTTAATTTGAAGTTGAGCGTTGATCACTGTGGTTAATGGTATTACTGCTGTAATGTGTTGTAATGACATTAAAGGATGAACATAAACTCTGGTGCCATAAAGATCAAAGGCACTTGTTTTGGGTTCATTTTCCAGGAGCTGATTAGCTGTGCTGACGGATTGCGGTAAATAACACATGATGGAACTAGTGTCACTACTCAGGATAAATCACTTTCTTGTCCCAGGACAACTTAATTCCCCCCTTTAGATGAAATGACAAAAGAGTGGAAAGAAGAGGAGCCAGATGGTGAAGCGATACAGATTGGACGGTTTGACAACACGTTCACTCACTCACTCACCTACCTTTCATTAGAAAACACATCAGCTCCCTCTTAAAATGTGTCTTAGTTTGTTGTTTTGAAGAAAACATAATACAACAATAATTTAATCTATTAGCTTTATAAATATATATTTTAAAAATTGTTATACTTAATATTGTGGTAACTTTAGTTCTTAGGAGCTGTGGTGTAGGTAAAATGTAAGTCATAGAATTATACAGTATGTAAGAAACACATTTGCAACTTATACAACATTATTACATAAACAAAAATGTATTAAACTTTATTGAAGTCACTTGGTGAAAACAATTTTACCAATGTAGTCGTTCATTTCTTTCGTGTTGGAGAGTGCTGTGGATGTCCCGGGATACACATGTATTTTATGACCACTTTACATAACCAAAAAGTAGGCTAAAACCCAAAATCAAAAGTTCCCTAGACTCACCTATTGGAGTCAGGCTTTGGGCCATATCTTTCTGATCAAAATGCAGGTATCTGGCGGAGACAGAAGTTCATTGATGGGTGTGTCCAAATCTACTTTTTCCGATTTTTAGGGCAAAGACAGTGGTATAAAAAGACAGGACTTGAGCCGGCGCAGGTATCAAGAGGCTGGGTTTATGTGTGACGTGTGTTTTGCTCCCGAGGATTTGGGTTCCAGAGCCCAAGCTGTGCGTAAAGGTGAGCCCGACTATTTCTAGTCGGTATCTCTCAACCTCCCGCACAAGCTCAGGCTCCTTACCCGCCAGCGAGGTGACATTCCATGTCCCTAGAGCTAGATTCTGTGTCCGGGGATTGGGTCGCCGAGGCTCCCGCCTTCGACTGCCACCCAATCCACATTGCACCGGCCCCTTACGGTTCCTCCTGCAGGTGGTGGGCCGGCCACGTGGGGGAAGACCCGGCCACCAGGCGCTCGCATTTGAGCCCCAAACCCGGGCCTGGCTCCAGGGTGGGGCCCCGGTTGCGCCATACCGGGCGACGTAACGGTCCTTGTTTTTAAAACGTCCATAAAGGGTTCTGTTGGACGGTGGAAGGAATACTTCGAGGATCTCCTCAACCCCACCGACACGTCTTCCAATGAGGAAGCAGAGGCCGAGGGCTCAGAGGTGGACTCGTCCATCACTCAGGCTGAAGTCACTGAGGTAGTTGGGAAGCTCCTCGGTGGCAAGGCACCGGGTGGATGAGATATGCCCCGAGTACCTCAAGTCTCTGGATGTTGTGGGGCTGTCTTGGTTGACATGTCTCTGCAACATCGCGTGGCGTTTGGGGACAGTACCTCTGGACTAGCAGACCGGGGTGGTGGTCCCTCTTTTTAAGAAGGGGGACCGGAGGGTGTGTTCTAACTACAGAGGGATCACACTCCTCAGCCTCCCCGGGAAAGTCTATGCCAGGGTACTGGAGAAGAGAATGCGGCTGATAGTCGAACCTCAGATCCAGGAGGAACAATGCGGTTTTCGTCCCGGTCGTGGAACACTGGACCAGCTCTATACCCTCTCCAGGGTGCTGGAGGGTTTATGGGAGTTTGCCCAACCAGTCCACATGTGCTTTGTGGATCTGGAGAAGACATTCGACTGTGTCCCTCGTGGTGCCCTGTGGGGGGTGCTCTGGGAGTATGGGGTCCGGGGCCCTTTGCTAAGGGCTATCCGGTCCCTGTACGACTGGAGCAGGAGCTTGGTTCGCATTGCCGGCAGTAAGTCAGACCTGTTCCCGGTGAATGTTGGGCTCCGGCAGGGCTGCCCTTTGTCACCGGTCCTGTTCATTATCTTTATGGACAGGATTTCTAGGCGCAGCCAGGGGCCGGAGGGAGTCTGGTTTGGGGACCACAGGATTTCATCTCTGATTTTTGCAGATGATGTTGTCCTGTTGGCTCCATCAAGCCAGGACCTTCAATGTTCACTGGGGCGGTTTGCAGCCGAGTGTGAAGCGGCTAGCATGAGGATCAGCACCTCCAAGTCTGAGACCATGGTTCTCAGTCGGAAAAGGGTGGCTTGCCCCCTCCAGGTTGGTGGAGAGCTCCTGCCTCAAGTGGAGGAGTTTAAGTATCTCGGGGTTTTGTTCACGAGTGAGGGAAGGAAGGCGCGTGAGATCGACAGATGGATCGGTGCAGCTTCTGCAGTAATGCGGTCGATGTACCGGTCTGTCGTGGTGAAGAAGGAGCTGAGCTGTAAGGCAAAGCTCTCGATTTACCAGTCGATCTACGTTCCTACTCTCAACTGGTCAATGGTCATGAGCTTTGGGTCATGACCGAAAGAACAAGATCCCGGGGACAGGCGGCCGAAATGAGCTTTCTCCGCAGAGTGGCGGGGCGCTCCCTTAGAGAAAGGGTGAGGAGCTCCGTCACTCGGGAGGAGCTCAAAGTAGAGCCGCTGCTCCTTCACTTCGAGAGGAGCCAGCTGAGGTGGCTCGGGCATCTGTTTCGAATGCCTCCCGGACGCCTCCGGGCATGTCCCACCGGGAGGAGACCTCGGGGAAGACCTAGGACACGCTGGAGGGACTATGTCTCTTGGCTGGCCTGGGAACGCCTCGGTATCCCCACGGAAGAGCTGGAGGAAGTGTCTGGGGAGAGGGAAGTCTGGGCTTCTCTGCTTAGAATGCTGCCCCCGCGACCCGGCCCCGGATAAGCGGTAGAAGATGGATGGATGGATGGATGGATGGATGGATGGTGTGTTTTGCTTTTAACCAATCACAAGGCTTTCCTCCAGTGCAGCGCCGATTATTATTATCTT
This sequence comes from Neodontobutis hainanensis, assembly GCA_024349245.1. NCBI lineage: Eukaryota > Metazoa > Chordata > Actinopteri > Gobiiformes > Odontobutidae > Neodontobutis > Neodontobutis hainanensis. Next base: position 1,201,715 of record JALDNG010000128.1, read on the forward strand.
TAAATTATATTACTTTTATTTTTTTATTTTTTTTTAGCCATTAAACTGTGTTAGAATGCATAACCATGCTCTTTTATGTTAAGCCCCTAAAGGTAACCATCCTCACCTGTGATCTGTTTGCTTGTAATCAGTGTGTGACTAAAAGGTCAGAGAGTTTCTGGGCTCCTGACAGACCCTTGCATTTTTCATCCAGTGCTGCACTGATGTTTCTCTATTCTGTATTCTGAGTCATGGGAAAAGCAAAATAATTGTCAAAGGATCTGAAGGAAAGGGTATTTGAACAGAAAAGGGATATAAAAAGATATCCAAGGAATTGAGAATGTCAATCAGCAGTGTTGAAAAAGAGGGATTCTGTTAAAACCAAACCAAGAAGACCAAAAAAAATTCAGCCACAACTGCCAGGTAAATAGCTTGGGATGCACAGAAAAACCCACAAATAACTTCAGCTGAAATACAGGACTCTCTGAAAAAAGTGGTGTGGCTGTTTTAAGATGCACAATAAGGAGGCACTTGAAGAAAAATGGGATGCATGGTCGAGTCGCCAGAAAAAATCTATGACTATGCATATGCCACAAAGCATCCGGGCTGACAATACACCAAACAGCCCAAACACAAGCCACAAAACATCTAGAACAAAGTCATTTGGAGTGATGAGACCAAAATTGAACGTGCAGTTCATGCAAGACAGCCCAAGAATTTACAGGAACTGGATGCTTATCCACAACTACCACAAAAGACTTCAAGCTGTCATTAGCCATGTTTCATTAAAGATATGCACAAAGGTTTACCGATGCTATCAAAATGTCAATAAAACACAATTTTGAAATGACAGTGTTTTCATTAAGTTATGTTGTGCGCAGAGGTCACATTAACCAAATATTTTCTGTCATTTTTTAGCAGTGACAGAAAAATCTGAATGCCATCCATCCTTTTGATGGATTATTCTCAGGGTGATCTATTGTAATTCCAACTCTTTTCCAGTTGGTGGCGAATGTACATATCAATCAGCAATTTTCTTGAATTGTGTAGTCTTTGTCACGCTGCATTTAGTTGCCCAAACTTTACGGCAGCTGAGTGTAAGCTGCAAAAAGGAGGCTAAGAAGAGGGAGTATCATGTTCAGTGGGAACAGGAGTTTATTTGGCTAAGGTGGGAAGGAAGAAAAATGTTCTGCGACATTTGTAGAAAAGCTAACACAAATAATGGACTTGTCAGGGGATGCACAAGCAAAGCGATTGAATTAAGTTCAGTTTATTGATTTTGGCAGAATCTTATAGTGTAATATACCGCGTTCTATAGAGTTCAAGCACAAAATATTCTTCCACTTTTGTGTATCTGTCCATAAATAAAACTAATAATCTGTCCTCTATGCTCATCTTGAAATGTATAAAATGTGAATAAAACAAAAAGCCATTTTAAGTATTATTAGTATGAAAATAAGAAATGACACGTAATAATTAGTGTTGGGCAAGTTAACTCGTTAGTTTCGTGTTAACGCATTAATGAATTAACGCCGCCAATTATTTTATCGCATGTTAACGTCGGCCAATTAATATTGTGAAAGATGTCGGTCTGAAGAACATTCTTAGGATTGCAACAAATGACTGCACGTATGAGCCGCCCTCATGACGCACCATCACAACCTTAACCTTAACCTTTCCTGCTTCTGTCTCCTAACTGTGGTGTGATATTTCTATGTGAAGGGTATGTTTTTGTGTGCTTAGGTTATTTTTCACTTTGAGGGGTTTATGTTACTTATCTTAGGATTTATAGTTATGCATGGATGAGAATATGTTATGATAACACAGCTAGGACCATGGGAAGGTAAAAGAGAGAACATGATGTCAAAAATGTATGGTTTAAATCATGATAAGGTGGTTGTGCAAACACACACAGGGAAAATTTACTGGACAGGACAGAGAGTCTTTGTCTGGAGAAACCAGGTTTCAAAAGAAGAAGATGCCGATGAGGAGGGGTCCTCAAAGCCCTAACGAAATAGACATAAATAAACTGTCATGTGAAAACTGTATAAAAACTTGGGTCTAATGTGTAATCTTCAGTAGAGCAGGTGTGTCTACGGGGGTCGTTTATTGTGTTGGTTGTGAACAATAAAAGACTCTATGGCATTGAAATGTTGGTGCGTTCATGACTTATTCCATCTGATTGTGCCAAAGACTGAGAGGTCAGTTTTGGTAGTTTGGGAGATCCGTCTTCTCCAGAACCGGAAGTTTTTCTCCTGGGTTAACTCCCGAAACTTCACGCTGTTCAGTGTGATGGTGGCATATAAGAACAAAGAGCTATCTTGATACCTTTTGAGATGCTTTATTTTTCCCAACACACATATCCAACTGCACTGGTCACCGTATTACTCTTGCACCACACTCATCTGCTGCTCCGCGGAGACTCTCTCAGGGGAGGCAGACGCACCCTCCTCACACACGCGCATGCGCTTACTGTTATTCACACACACGCACTGAGCTGTCTTAAACTAAACACAATGAAGACACATCCCGCAACAGCGGGAACTGCACTCTCATGCTCTGACTGTAATGAAAACACAAAACAGACTGTAGGAGACAGAACATGGGTGCACTGTGGCGGAGCTCACGGGAGCGCAGGCACATGCACGTAGGTCTGTAAAGGTGTGCACTTTCAGGAGGCCAGGTGGTTAAGGGTCAGGTACAGGCAATTTTTGTTGACCGCAAAGCCAACAGCAAAGCAACATAAAGCATACTGATCGGCTGAGATTATATATTTATCTCTTTAGGCATTCTGGTTCATGTCCATCATCTATCTGCTGAGCTGTATTATTTAATCTCAATAAACCAAACGCACATCAGATCTGAGCTTATTTGTTAATTATAGTCTCTGAGCGCGTCACAACCTTTAGCACCACCAGGACCCAACTCTGACCCTCACCGCGGCTCCAAGGTTCTATCGGAAGCCACTACACAGACATTTATATTGTTGACATTGGTATAATGTTATGATCGAGGCTCTGGACATTATGGAGCTAAAAGAGTCTCAAAAAAGATAAATGCACACACATGATTCACAAATGCGCACAAAATTTACAAGTGCACAAATACACACACAATTCAGAAATGCAAACAACATTTACAAATGCACTCAAGAGTCAGAAATTGACAGGACAACATTCAGAAATGTATTTCTGATGCACACACAAATATATCGTAATTTACAAACTGCTTGCGGTCTGTGAACTTGACTGCATTTGTGTGTGAATTTTGAGACTCCTCTGACTCCGCTCGACACACAAATGCATTTTTTTAAACAGGGAATGATCAGCAACCAATCATATATCTCCCTTGTTTTAGCCAATCACAAGAACGCACCCCACGCGGGGGGTTGTTTACTTCTTTGCCAATCACACCAACATGTTCACACAGCGCGATATGCCTTTGTGCCGCAAACCTAGCCCGCGGTGGAGTTGTTCTTTCTGTCTGGAGCACGAGCTAGTGCGGTGGATATCTGTCTCTCGGTTGGTTGAGAACTCCCCATGACTTCTGGAAACGACAGGCTAAACACTTTAAGTTGTACTTACCGCTCCCCTGTGGTAGAACCCTGTGGAAGGCGGGTGGCTGTAAATTTGTGAGTATGTTGCTGAGTTACCATTCTGGGCCTTTTGGGTGGTCTTGTTTCTGGACCTGGCACAGGGAAAGTAAGTTATGTGTTATGGTAATTATATATTTCTTATTGTTATTAAGTACTAGTTGCTCTTAGTTCTGCTCATTTCATTTCTCTCTGGATAACCAAAACATAGACATGGACATGAACAAAACTACCTACATCCTGCAACTGTGAATTTGTCATGGGAAGGCGTGAACAATACGCCTCATAACACTGGCATGATGTAAAATCTCATGTATTGTTTACCTTTGCAAGCAAACATTATCCTGTGCCATTGTCTACATTTGTGGGATATGCTTCATTCTTCAGAGAATTAAACCTGACCATTCATTCTTAAGTGTATGCTGTCTCCATTGCGTCTCCACTTGATCTGAACAAAAAACATATTTTAACAGTTAGTCTGGCAGACTAACTGTACATTACCATTAGAAAAAAGTCTCATACTGTCCCCATATGCATAGCTGCAGGCATGCATATGTGATGTACTGTATGTGGCAGAGGTGTAAAGTACTTGAGTAAATGTACTTTGTTACTGTACTGAGTATCAAAAATATAAGCAACTTTTACTCTCTACTCTACAGTGACCGGGAGGGGACATGATCGGTTCACTTATTTTTATTGTGGCCACGAGATATTAATTTGTGGGAACGTGATAATAAGTCGTGGCCTCGAGATCGTATGATGAGGGAACAACATCCATTTTGTAGACACGAGCCGAATATTCACAGCACGGGCTTCTCCTTTTACCCTGGCCTGGCCAACACTGACTTTATTATTTGTTTATTTCAGTTTCTTGTTATTAGTTTATTTGGTTTTGTTGACCGTAGATGGAGTCACACGAGCTTTTGGATTTTTTGAGGCACTGCAACATAGAGAACTACATTATTAAATTGAACAAGACATGGTAAAGTAGGCTATTTATGTCTTACACTAATTCAAATTATCATTGAATTATTGTGATAAAAGTTTATAGTTAAAATATAAACGGTGATGTATGGTAGAGATAAAAAATAAAGGAACCATTTCAAAATAACCTACGGCTTCAGATAAAGGATTGTATCGATTACATCATGACAACACTAGGTGGCAACAAGTGACTGTTAAAATGTTAAAATGTACTGTATTTGTCATTTAATAATTTATTTAAAGCAATTTTGGTAATTATTCTTTCAAATTCATTTTTTTATAGATTGCAAAAAAAAAAAACATTATGTCAAAATCTTTTTTTTGTGTTTAATAGTTCAGAACCGTGAGATGATTGTCATCTCTATTTTATTTTTTAATTGTTTTTAAATTTATCCGGAGAGAAGAGTCAAAAAAAGTCACCTCATTGATAATTTAAAGGTGATCTGAATTCAACAATATTAAAGTAAAACAAGTTAATCAGTTTTATTTACTTTTTGTATAACCTGCAAACATGGACACATTTACTAAATTGGATGTTATGAGTATAAAACCGAAATATAATATAATATATGGTTTATATAATATATGGTTTAAAATTATAACATAATTTGTAAACTGAATTTTTAGGCAAACTTTGTATTAAAACCTTTTTGAAACAATTATGTCTTTCAACAGATTGACACATCTGTAATACCACTGATGTCAGAGACAGAGCTAGCCAAATACATGGGCAATTGGGCCTTTTGACGAAGAAAACGTGTTCAATGGAATATACAGACAGGAAAAGTCACTTGTTTGAGAGATTGAGGAAACAAGTATGTACCCCAAGTGGCAAAGAAGAACATTGACAACAGATTTCCAACAAATATATGCTGGGAACACAAATGCCAAGAGGAAATCTTAACATGTGGAACTGGGCTGGATGAACGTCAGTGCAAAAGACAATGACTTTAAAAAAGGTCTCTCTGCAAAAAGGGGTGGAACCAGACATGTTACAGTAGATGTGAAGTTAACAATGAAAGATCTACAAAAAATAGCAGAGGGTCTCTTTTTTCCAAATGGTAAATACAAATATCTAGAACTGAAACGTGTTGTATGTGACATTCGAGATTTCTCCCATTGAATGATTGAATCAGAATGTACCATTGGAGATTTGTATGAGGCAAGCAAGGTTAAAATTCTTAGACTTTATCTTTTTACAAAGCACGTTGGTATAAAGAAGACTACAGAAAAGGATGTCACAAATCTGGAAGCAAATGCCATGTTGAATGAAAGTGCAGACACTAACCAAGCATTCAGCAGCTCTAGCATCAATTGACCTCACATTTTTGGAGAGAATGACTCTGAAAACACCAGTATCAAGTTATATGAACTACTTGATGTCATAGACCACCAAATATCAGTCATACAAACTGATACAATAAATGATCACATGGAGATGGAGAACAAGGGAGGACATCTTCCAGGAAGAAATGGTAATCCTGAGTCGGGAAAGTAATTTAACAGCTGAAAATGTGAGAACAGTGGAAGAGGTATGGAGCTTAGATGCATTCAGGTCAGATACCACACCACAAAATACAATGATTGCAAATGATGTGGAACACACACCATTTGAGGGATCATTTGATAATGAGGTCACAATTGGAGGAGGTTCAAGTAAGTTTGGGAGTTTGGATGATACAATTCCAATTAAGGGGTATTCCAAAGACTGTTATAAGAGGACAAGCTCTGTGTGATCTCATGAAAGCTTTCAATGACCCAGCAATGATTGATAAAGAGATCAATATTCGAATGAAACTCTCTAAAGGACAGATTGAAGAGCCTATTGTATCAGGGTTTTTTTCACTACTGCTTGACTGAATTCTGGGATGAATTCTATTCCAGGTGTGCTTTGGGGGCAGATGTCAAAGTCCCTTTCCTTAGACTTGAATTTCAGAGTGATGAATGGCAAGCTATTGCAAGAGTGTTGGTCAAAGTATGGTATGCGCTGAAGTATTTCTCTATTTGTCTTTCCCTGCCATTTCTTGAAGAAGCTTTATACTACTGGTACTGTATATAGCAGTATCAGAGATTCCTTTCTGCACTACACAGCAAAACACGAGTGTGATGTTTTTGCTGAAGCAATGATCATTAGTCACTTCTTGATGTGCTAGATTGCAATGTCATCAGAGGCCTACTGAAGAAAACCTGCCACAACTTTTGGACCAGTTTGGCCACAAAGCACTCATCCAAACTCGTTACTGAACTTGTTATTGAATCTTGGAGACCCGTTCTTAAGGATCTTTCTAGTACTTTACAACCACAGGAACTAGCAAAGATTTTACAAGAGCAAAAACCAACACCTAAGCGTGTGAAAGAAATCCTTGTTTTCCCTGAAGTTATGACAACCCAGCTCTGTCATTACTTCAATGCCGTCCTCAACAGTTCAGTATGGGTGATGGATGTTGTATAAACTTTGTTCACTTTCAATGTGCCTCAACAAGTTATGCCTCAATGAATGGTAACCATATACCATGATGTACTACCAAACACTTGAACTCAAGGGGATAGTTTCCAAATTTCTTACCTACTATTACAGGGGGAAAAAAGGAGGGGGGAGGGGGGTAATGAACGCAAACATAAAGGGCACTCGAGGTCAAGATTACTGTGATTTCTGATGTTTTCGCACTGTACATTGGAGGATGGTATAATTAAGGTTTAGGGATAGGTCATGGTCATGTATGGCTGTCCCGGACACTTATTGATGGTGCTGGCACATCAGGAGGTGACATTGCCCATGCTGTTTTTAAAATTGTCCTCATTGTTATTTATGTATTTGTCATCTTGTGTGTGACTGTGTTATGTGTTTTATGTAGTGCTGCAGTATTGCCTTTTTGTCCAAGACAAATTTCTCCTATGTGAGACAATTAAAGAACTTAAATTTAAAAATGTTAAAAATGTTTATGCGTCACAATTTTTTTCCCTTTTTTTCAAATCTCAGGACAGCTAGAAAAAGATGTTTGTTATGTTCTCAAGTTTGTTATACATTTCTGTTTGAATTTTTTTTAAGCAATTTTGAATGACAATTTGCTTTTTTATTGTTAAAAGGGAATAATCTCTGGATAAGAAATGTCTAAAATATTTATGCATTCCATGTTTACTAAGACATTTTTTAAATGTTTATGCATGGTTTCAAAGTTTATTAAAATAAGTATAAAGGTTCACAAACATTTTCTCTTATTGACCTCTTTATTTCTGTCTCAGGCTGGTACATGTATATTGTTTTATTTTTTTAAATTATAAAGTGTTTTGAATTCAATCAACTTGTATATTTGAATAATTGACAGTAAATCTACATTCAAACAGGTATGTGGATGTAAGACTATTTACAGGTATCTTATATATTTAAGGTACTTGGAGGATTGTTCTTTAAAAGCTTCGGCATTCAAAAAGGCCTATATTATGCTTGCATCTGTACAAAATAAAAACTTTATAACTACTCATTTAGACTTTACACAAACAATTACAGTCTGCATAAATAATGACATTGTGTAATAAAAACTGCCTAAAGTTGAAGGAATCAAGTTAATGTATCATTTTCAAACTGTCAAAAGAAATATGTAAATCTCAATGTTGTGATAGTCCAATAAGTTCAAAACTATTATTCTGTAATCTGGGAATGGACAGCATCCCTAAGTTCTACATATAGCTCTAATGCCTCATGTCTGTCCCTGGGAAAGCTTAAGTGACCCTCTTCCATGAAGATTATACACAGATCAAACACCTCCTCATCACAAGGCACTGCTGACAGAAACAAGCAAGCGTCTTCAGCTGTCTGTAGATCATCTCTGTTCTGATGTACAATGAAGTCTTCTGTGCCATATAGTTGAGATGCCATGATATTTGGGATCCCGGAAGGAACATAGCAGTTTGTTAAAGTTCGAATCCAGTGCACATTCCAAACCGTTGCAATCTCATCCAGTTCCTCCTGAGAAAAAAAAAAGAAAGAAAACATTTGTGCAATTTAGACAAATATCAAAACTAATTATTTGTTTACAGACACTATTTGTAATTTTTGTTAAAGTGTTAACGTTTTTTAATAAAAGTGGGCTACAGGGACGCAGAATAATTAAAAGGTCAATTAATCAATCAAAAAACATCATGGGGACTGACAAAAGTAAATCAAATCAGTTATGCAAAGGCCCATAGGTTAGTGGGATAAAATAAAAGGGTCATTTAAAATAGCATTTGGCTTACCTGAATCATACTTCGAAAGCACAGCTGCAACAATGCTTTATCCAGAAAATCTCCAGCAAACAGTCCCTCATCTTTAAACTCTCCAAAAAACTGTATCCAGAATTCAATCCCTTCTTTGCGCATCAACCTCCACTAGCTTTCAATTCTTTGTTTTGCTGAACTAACACCAGTAATGCAACTGCGGGCCCCTGCACGCTCATCAACATTGTTTCGTTTGAAGAAAATCTGGATGTCACGCATGATCACATTCTCTGTTCCCAAGTCGCATCTTACAATTCTTGAACATCCCCCGGTTTGCAGCACACTCTCCACAAAGTAACCAGCAATGATTTCAGGGTTGCTGTTAGTGTGTGCTGCCTTGAGCCAGATGATTTTACGGGAAAACCCATCTATGATTTTATCATAAGAATCGACATGCCAAATATATTTGGGTTGAGAAAAGTATAGCTGACAATGAAGTTGTCGTCAACAACGAAGTAATAAACGGTTGGGATCAAGCTCTTTTAAAATTATTCGAACATCCTCTTTTCGTGTATGTATCCCATTTTCCAGGCACTCTGTATGCATCCAGCGGTATCCGTGGACCGTTCAACGTCAATGATGAATCTGACTATGTCATTGAATCCAGCAAGTATACTACGGCAAAGCCCATTACATTTAAGAATCCGCTTCAGGTGTCTTTCACTTATAACATATCCATGTCTTAAAGCCAGAGATTGCACAATATCTTTATATGACATTCCTAATTTAACCCTTTAAACCCGAGCCTGTTTTTTTGGTGTGTCAGCTCGAAAAGGACATATCCACAGTAAATTGACTGTATCTCTGCAACTACAAGGTGTATTTCAATAATTCTGGTGTCAAAATGAAGGGGGCAAAATAACCTCCAAAACATCTCTGCCTAAAAAAATAAACAATGTTTGGATTAATATCCCTTTAGTCTGTTGAAGCTCAAACACTATTTGAAATTACAGCCACGCATGTCAACATTACCTGCACCAAATATAATTGTTCTAATGTTAACAAACCAAAACTAAATGGTAATGGTAAATGGCATGCATTTATATAGCGCTTTCCTGCACCCTTCTCGGGCACCCAAAGCGCTTTACATTGTGCTTCCACTCACCCCATTCACACACATCCACTCCTGGGACAGACAGAGAGGGGGGCTGCCACACAAACCGCGCTCAACCTTCTCCTACCACCACCAAACACACCTCCACAGTCACACACATTCATACACCAGTGCTACGGACACTGGAGGCAAGGTAGGTTAAGTGTCTTGCCCAAGGACACAACGACAGTATGAGCTGTGGGGAGAGTGGGAATTGAACCTACTACCTTCCAGTTGATGGACAGCCGCTCTACCACTGAGCCACTGCCGCCACAAAACTATTAAGATTTTAGTATGAAAATGTCAGGCGGAGACTCCATTATAAAGAATAGGGCAGAATTTGCATATTTTGGTACTACTTGTTTTTGTTTTCTGCTGTAAATGGGTTATGTTCTGCCCTGCGGCGCGTAGTCATAGTTACTAGTCAGACCTGTTTAGTGCCGAACCTGTTTAGTGTCGGACCTGTCAGCACAGCACAAATAAGTAACGTCTGCTTCATTACAGAGTTTGGTCGAATCTTTGTCTGTAAGTAGTAACACGTCAGCATTGTAATTTAATATGCAATGTACATGTCTACTTTTTGTAACGTATTTATGTTTGTGAATGTATGAGTTTTCTCGTTTCACGTTATCAGTTGAAGCTGTTGGTTTTTTGCTAATGCATGTTGCTAATGTCTGCGATACATTGCAGTGTGGGTTTGTTTACTTCTGTTGATATAAATTTACCATGTGTAACAGTGTAGCAGTGACACTGGGAAACTGTGGAGGTTTGCTTAATTTCTATACATTTTGAAAATGTTTTACTTATGCCTTTTTTGACCACTTGAGATTGACTTGGACAGACTTGTTTAATCTCAGTTTTTGTTCTGCCATGTCAAAATATTCCTGTAAATAATAAATAAATAAAATATACCTCATACCTTTCTTGTTTTTCACTGACCTATAATATATCTTAATATATATCTTGAATAATATAATATATAATATAATATAATATATCTTGAAGACTGTGTGAAGTGTTTATTACCAACATTAACTACAAGTAAAATACTAAAGTACTTGTAAAATGGGATCCTTTAAGACTTTTAGTCAAGTCGTCTTTAAATTGGTGACTTTTAACTTGTAGTGGAATCATTTTTACAGTGAGGTATCTGTACTTTTACTGAAGTATGGCTTTCAGGTACACCTCTGGTATGTTGTAATGAAACATTACCACATACAGTACATCACAGTCTACTGATGTTTGAGACGTCATTCTCATGGTGGGTCATGCTTTATGCTATCAGTTTATTTATTGTACTGACATAAACCACATATAAGAGGCAGGCTGTTGTACAATGGATTTTTGGAGAAGACCTGTTGGAATCAATGCAAATGGTCCAATGTATAGTTTATTTCTTAATATGTAAAGTTTTACTTGACTCTTTGTCAAGTAGAGACCATCTGTGGATAGTCTATTACCTCTTACTTTGGCTTCAAAGCATTCCTGGGCGGCTGCCTGTCGACCCCTTGTGGTCTGGCATAGGCGCCAGGGCGCTTAAGAAAACAAAGTTTTCCTTAATTTTGTTGTTTTCTCCAACGAAAGTGACAGATAATGGTTGTTAATCCATCAAAATAATTCTTTATAAGGGTTGTTTCGTAAAGCTCCCCCCAGGAGTGAGGGGCAGTTCACTCCTGCTGACATGCCAATAGTAAAAGACACAAAGTTATAACTCCTGGGTCCTGTTAAAAGAAGATAAGGTTAGGTGGTAGAGGGCGCAGGTACAGTTCCCCCCTTTCGATTTAAAGGTCCGATTAGAGAGCTTTAGATCAAACATGTTCATAAGATGACCAGGGACAAGCCACACATTTAAAACACAGAGTTGGCATCATAAGATTAATGTCAGCTCAGAAACAAAAATAAAGAGGTCATACCTTTCTCAGGGACTTTTAAATGTAATTCTGTTAACTTATTGAAGGAGAAGAAGCTAAAATTGTCTACTGACTACCAAGGGGGATGACTGATTAAAATAAAGAGGCTAGAGGAGTCTCGACCTTGACTCAATTGTAGTTTATTCATTTTATTGTTATTTTTATTATTATTGTATCCTCATTGAGATTAAAAAATCTCTTTTCCAAGAGTGACCTGGCCAAGATGACAGCATTACACACAGTTTCTGACAAATAACTCTGTTCTGACTCTAGGAATCACCATCTGTACGTTCTTCTGAGAGGCAACCACAGCTGGAGCGTGCAATCTAACAGGCTCCAGCCACAACTCCCTGCCACATGCCAATGTTCACAGCATCTTTGAGCCAATAAATGTTCTTGGCAGAGATAATGGGTAGGTTGATAATAAGTGCAATCTCACGTTCTTCAGGTTTGTCAAATATCGGTACAGCACTACCTAGGGTGAACGCCAGATCTGCCTGAAGTGGGGTGACAAGGTCCCTAGTAGCTGTCTTAAGGAGGTCTTGTACTAGTGACACTGGGATGATATATATGGGAGAATCCATCCCATGGCTAAACTGTCCACTGAGTATCCAATATCCAGCAGTGTCATTTATTAGTAGAGTGACAAGTTGGGTATGTGCATAATCGACCTGGAATATTGCAATGAGATAACCATAGGATCATAGGATTTTGTTTAAGGCCTCGCTGTGTTTATTTAGTACTAACACAGTGTATCTCACGGTTTTACCTATGGCTGGAGTATGCTGTTGTGGGTTGATCGGCACCCTGATGTTAGGAATTTCGGCTTGCAGTTCCCCAACATGATGCCTCACTGTAAATAGGCTCTATATATTAAGTATTCTATTACAATAACAGTGGACAATCCAAGATTAAACAAAGTACTCACGACAGCAGCTGCAACTAAAATACCCCCACAAAACCGTTTAGATCTCTGGCTGGTTCCTGTAAGTTCTGCCTGTGTAATTGAAAATTTCTCAAGTTGTTTGAGGACAGGAAATGTCCAATTTAGCATAATCAATAACTTTGAGGTTCCAACCAAGTTCAAGAGAGGTTGGTACGTGTTTTCTACACACGTCTTGAGGGGTTCAGCCTGACAAAAACCCTTTGGGTATGAAGGCGGCAATTTGTGAGCAACAGTCCGGGTTGGTCCTTTAGTACAATTCCGGATGTTAGTCAAGGTTTCTACCACGTCAAGGAATCCAAAGCCAATAAATCTGGTGACCAGGAGGAGCTACAGGCCAAATTATCCTGGTAATAAAGAACGAGCTATTAGGAATTTATCTCACTGACATCAGAAGTGTTACTTCCAACTGTTATACTACCTAAGGTTTCTGATAGCAGCTGAAATAATGATAAAAGAGATGGGTTAGTGAGCTAGCTCTTAACTGTGGGGCAAGGGGTTTATTTAGGACTACTTGGGGCCATTAGTTTCCCCTGTAGGTCCCATGGAGGTTCTGTGAGGTTTGATCTGGTTTTGGTTTATCCACCTGAAAGTTGGTTCTCTTCGCCCTTTGGTGATCTCTATGTATCTGTACACCACCATTGCAAAGCAAAGGTAGCTGTAAGGTGTTCTTTGAGGTCAGACAAATTGACGAGTGGTGTAGGTCGTGGCATTGCTGGCCTCACCTCATTGGTAGAGCAAGTGTAAGGGAAGTGCCATTTGCCTACTTGTCATTAGTTCGAAAGGGGCGACTCTGGTCGCCCTATGTGGGGTGGCCCTGATGGAAATAAGAACCAAGGGTAGTTGGACATCCCAGTCTCTGTAATTTGACGCAACATATTTCTTTATAATGTCAATCACAGTTCCTTTTGGTGGGTCTACCTGGCTTGAGGACTGTGGATGTTGGCTGACGTGGAAGGATGCTTTTATGCCCAGGATCTGCCACAATTGCTCAATTACCTCAGCTGTAAAGTGGCTACCATTTTCAGAGTCGACCTGACAGGGTAGACTAAACCTAGTGAACACGTGGTTCATGGGTAGGAAAGCCATGTTTTGTGCAGTGTCATTTGGGGCTGGTAGCTCTTCCACCCATTTGGTGGCGGCACAAGTGACCATAAGAATGTATTTGTTGCTCCTGGTTGATTTGGTCACGGGCCCCATCCAATCAATTTGGAGCTTCGACCAGGGGAATGATATGCCCTATCTTTGTAAGAGCGCACAATGAAGAGGTCTTGTCGGCTGAAACTGAATGCAAATCAGGCATCATTTAATGTACTGTACCACATCCATCTGCATGTGCAGCCGGTAGGCCACTTGTTGGAGTGCCTGGTGTGTTGATGGCACACTTTGGTGCGTGCAATAGCATAACCGCCCTTAGGCTCTGAGGCACAACGAACGCAGGGGAAGTATGGGAGTTGGAGACATAAACAAGAAGGTCATGACACAACCGAAGGCGTGATAGGATTGCCCATAAGGCTTTTAAGTAAGTATCGGCCACAAGTTAAGAAGAAGCAATTGATTGTGGGCATGCCTTTAAAAGCCCCTTCTTTGACCATGTCATTCTGTTCTTTTTCCAGGCCAAGATCATGAGATTTTGGCTTCTTTGCCGATGTGATAAATCTATTGCTTTCCCACAGTGGCAAGAGGCAAGCAAAATTTAAGTCTGTGCAAATTACAAATAGTTCAACCTTTTTTGCAAATGTCATCTGGACGGCGATCAGTACAGCCTAGATTTCAGCATATTGGAATGATTGGGCCCCTAGCTAGAATCTCTGTGTAGGTTGTGTCGTGGAGCCACACCAGCCCTGCACCTGCTCAAAGGCAGAGTGTCATGATGGAATGACACTGACATATGCTTTGGTCATGCTCTGACACATGTTAGGGTCAAAGAAATTATGCCGTATATTATATTGACTTACAGAGCAAGTGGCTTTACTTAGGCACAATTTCTCTCTTTCCCTTCTTTTTTGTTATACAAACCTATGATTTAAGGTTTGCTTGAGCATGCACAACACAATGCAGTCCTTGAAGACAAAAAAATCTGAAGATGTTTCCGCAACACATGTATTTGTAACCTCCAGATGTAATCACTCACAGGCTTGTCACCAACAGAAGTTATTTAAGCCAATTCTTGGCATGTTTGACACACATGCTTCACAACCAGATGAACAAAGAATGTTTCGCATTGCTTATTTCTGCACAGCATCAAGTGTAGCATTTGAGAGGGAACACTTTATACTGTTTACACGAGCTCTTGAATAATCTGGTAATTTCAGAAATTGGATAATGATTGGATTTTTTGTGTCCGTGCAAACAGGCATTAGTATTCCAATGTTGTCTTAAGCCAGTTAGCTCAATATGAATCCCATAATATCGTTGTTGTTCAAGCAGTTACTTGAGATATGGATATTGCAATTGTTGATACTGTGATTGTGATTGACATTGAATTCTATTACTGTTTTCCATCACTGGTCCTAATTGAGGTTTATTTTTCCTTTAGAATCATCCTATATTATACATTCCTTTATCTAGATAACTGAAGGAATTGACTCTGATTTGATTAGAAATCCTTTCTACTAGGGATGCAACAATATAGATAGTCAACCACCCGGTTTAATACATAACTCGTTTTTTTTGCTCACGGTTTTTGATTCGGTGCAGTGCCATTATTAAATTTTACTAGGTGTACAGTAGGAACATTGTGGGTGGACAGAAAGAAACAAAGGCTGTATTTTTAAAACGGTCTTCATTTTACTAATAAAGCAAAAAAACATAAAGTGCTTATAGAAAAACTTTGGAAATGTGCATTTAACATTTGAAGTAAACTGATGCCTGTAAGCAGACATTTAATGCTGTGCAGTAGTACTTTAAAAGCTTGGATACAATATTCAGCTATTCTTGTATATTGAGGTTCTTCTGTGAAAACAATATAAAATATCTCCCTCTGTTGGGGGTCTAATGATTATTTATTATTATAATTATTATGATCTTATGATTATTTATTATATACCGTCTATAATAATTACCTCGTTTTTACCGGCAGCTGTGAGGCACTTAAATGGCACCTAGCACAATAATAATTACTTGTTTGCACAATGTATTTATTCATGTTTTTAATTCCATTTTGCACTTTTTTATCTTGGTTTTTAGTGATTTCCATTGTTGATCCTGCTCTTGAGTTGTTGATGTGTATTTATATGTTGTATGTTTTTTAGCATGATGCTGCCAAATTAATTTCCCCAAGAGGGACAATAAAGAAACTTTGAAACTATTTTGTTATTGCACAGCTAAAAAAAAAAAACTTTAACATCCAGGCACATCATTTATAAACCAACATTTATATGAGGACTTCATATAATTCAAAGACCAGATTTATAACAGACTCATGTTTAGTGATCAACCAATATATGGGAAGTGCAAAAAATCGGGCCAATATTTGTTGTTTTTACATGGCTGCTGCATTTGCCAATAACTTTTTCCCGGCATTATTTATAGACAGGCATCCACACAGGCAGCTCTGTGTTGCTGATGACGCTGCAGTTTACGTGCAGACCATGCACAGCCCCTCCCCCACTAGCAGAGTGCTGGAATCTCCTCTTCAAAACAACAGTAAGTTTTAAATTTTGTACTTAGCTGAAATATTGCCATACAGTTATAAAGTGAAATACGCTGATTTATATGTGCTTGCAACATAGTTAAGCAAGTTTGTGTATCCAAATGAAAAAATCTAACAAATGGAAATTGTAACATTTGCAATCATTATGACCATTGTGTAATTTTTATGATGTCAATTGAGGGAGCAAAAGCCTTATTGGCTCCAAATATTGGATAAGAAAATCGGCAGCCCGTATCGGTCATCGGCAAAGTCTGATGAAGAAAAATTGGTATTGGTATCAGCACAAAAAAAAATCATATTGGTCGATCCCTGCTCATGTTTAATCAAACCTCAATAATACCTCAGACTCGTTATGAAATAATTAATGTTTCAGACAAAGATGGTTTAGAGCAAAGTAACAATCAACATTTTGCCACTTTGCTGAAAGGATTCAGTCTCTTTCGTTGGTAAATGGGACATTTAGTATTTTTAAGTTCAATTTTACAGCCTCAGTGGCAGCTCTTGCTGAGCCCTCTTTGAACAGACCAGACTCCAGGTAAAGTCACTGTTTACAGCGGGACATTACAGAGCAAGTTGGTTTCACTTTTACCGCGGAGGCACGTAACACAGCAGGCTTGAGTAGGGCACGTGTATTTGAAGCCTTGTGCCGCTGAGCTGCTAGATATTAGTTTAATCAAGTAGGTCCTCACTAGTCTTGGCGAGGGGTAGGTATTGCCCAGGACAGCCTTAAAGCACAGGGGGAAACACTGTATTCATTGTGTATTGAGTGTTGTGATTGGTTGTTCACTCACAGAGGCATTCCCAAATGATTTAGAGCCACAGGCAAATACATATATTATTGTATTAATTAGTGTATTGAACCGTAAAGGGTGTATCAAACAGTTAAGTACTTTAAGAATTGTTGCATCCCTAATTTCTACTGATACTGTAATCCATAGATATCTAATATAATAGGGACAATGTGTTCACTACAGCTATTCTTGTATTCACCACAACGTGAGCGTGTAGAGTGTAGTTGTGTAATACCTCTGTCGTAACTGTTACAGAGGACTGTCTTTAGTCTTAGAGTCTTTAATAGCTGACAGAAAGTGTGAGAAACAAGGCCAACAACCCAGATAACATTGTGTCTCTGTCGCTGTGGCACTGTTCACATCAGTATATTCCCCAAGTCTCTGCCACACTGTTGAGGGGCTATCTTTCTGCTCTGCTGGTTGCTCAGGTGCATCTTAAAGGTCAGACCGCCCCTCTGTTACAGCCGTTTTTGGATAGATAAACAAATATCAAAGGTCTCCAAATATTCCGATAAGACTAGGGACTGATATTAGCATAGACTAGAGAAGAATACTAAAAGTATTTCAGAACTAAAAGATTTTTGCCCTTCAGTCACCTGTAAATAAGAGGAGGCTGTGGAGGCACAATGCAACACAGCACAACATAAGGTATACCCAGAAGGCTTAGGTGCAAGAGGCAAGAGTTTGACTTTCATTTAGCTTCACCTTCAAAAATTGAACACTGTAAAACTTGTTTGATTCTGAGACCTTGTACTTCATATTGTGAATAAATGGTCATGGCTATAACGTTGTGACATAGATGGACTACTAAATAGAGCCCTTCAGAGACTAGTTGCGGTACAGAGAATGAGGAACTGGTCCTCTGTCTGTCCTTCCCTCACTGAGAATAAGACCTTATTAATATTAATATTAATATTAATATTAGGAAGTGGCTCAGTGGTAAAGCTGTTGTCTTATAACCGGAAGGTTGGCAGTTCGATTCCATAGTTCATACTGTTGTTGTGCTCTTGGGCAAGACTTAACCCTCCTCCCTCCCTCCAACATGCACTGTCCCAATCAAATAAGGTTGTGCAGGTTTAATATAAAATTAGAAATTTTAAAAAGTGAAAACAACCTAATTTCCTGCATTATCATAGGGGAACTCCTGTTTCTTCAGTGAAACTGAGCCATCAAAAAGCAAGTCTAGTCATTGAGACTTGCTTTCGAGTCGAGTCATGTGACTTCACCTATGACTTGACTCAGGTGGCTGAAGATGCAGCCACTTGGGTCGAGTCACAGGGCTCATTTTCAGCCCCCAGCAGATCCTCCTGTAGCTGCAATAGACCCTCCAGTCCAACTCCTTAAAAAAAAGCACCATCCCAGTCTGGCAGTCTATAGGTACAGCCAAGGTACATCCTGTCTTATCAAATACATAAAGTTTCTTGGAACCAGTGTTGTTTAGACCTGACGCCAAAATCTCGGGAAAGCCAAGAAATGGAGGAAAGATTCTGGAAGAAACACATACAACTACAGAATAAATCATTACAAAAAGACTCATGATGCAGACAGCACAAAACATGTATAAATGTGATCAAATGGCTGACATTTGATGTCACCCCGATATAAAACTTTGTCATGGAATATTAGAAACAATATTCAGTCTCCACACTTGCTTTCCATAAAACTTTATGCCCTGGAGATGAATAAAATGATCTCTAACAGCACGACAAAACCCCATCAACTAGGCTGAAAAGATGAAATGAAAATCAACACCAGCGTGACAAAAAACACTTTCAGAGGAGCTGTGCCTGCGCTCTGTGTGAATCTGATATACTCCTCAGATGGTACATTTTGATTCAGTTGGGAAATGTTTAAATGGGAGGTTCATGAGACATCCAAGCATCTCATGAGAGCAAAATCCTCCTGATGACTGCTAAGGTACTAATCAACTCTTCCATAAAGGCTGCAGTTATAACGCTATAACGCAAAATTAGTTATGCCAAAGGGTCTACAAATACATGTGTGCATTCATGTCTATAGTTATTACTGTCATTTGTGCTTAAGGCCAAATGGCAGTGCATAGTACCCAGCCTTTTTGGAGTCTCTGGGAGGTGTGCTGGAAAATGCTCCGACCGGAAACTCCGTCATATTAGGTGCAGCCATGGGTCGGAGGGAGTCCGGTTTGGGGACAACAGTATCTCGTCTCTGCTTTTTGCAGATGATGTTGTCCTGTTGGCTCCATCAAGCCAGGACCTTCACTGTGTACTGGGACAGTATACAGCTGAGTGTGAAACGGCTGGGATGAGGATCAGCACCTCCAAGTCCGAGGCCATGGTTCTCAGCCGGAAAATGGTGGTTGGTCCCCGTCAGGTTGGTGGAGAGATCCTGCCTCAAGTTGAGCAGTTCTGCAGCAATGCAATCAATGTACCCGTCTGTCATGTTGAAGATAGAGCTGAGCTGCAAGGCGAAGCTCTCGATTTACTGTTCAATCTGTGTTTCTACTCTCACCTATGGTCATGAATTTTGGGTCATGAATGAAAGTACAAGATCCTGGATACAAGCGGCCGAAATTACATACCTTTGCGAGGTCTTCCGGGCATGTCCCAGCGGGAGGAGACCCTGGGGAAGACCTAGGAGGGACTATGTCTCTCGGCTGGCCTGGGAACACCTCGGGATTCCCCCGAAAGAGCTGAAGGAAGTGTCTGGGGAGCGGGAAGACTGTCTCTGCTTAGACTGCTGCCCTGTGACCCAGCTCCGGACAACTTGGAAGAAGATGGATGGATGTCCTGCATAAAACAGTACAGAATACTTTTGAGGCGAGAGTATTCAGCTTATGTTTGTGATGTGATCATCAGACTGTGTACATATTGCTACACAGCTGATGTGTTTGGATGCTGCAACTAACAACTCACAAAAGAAAAGCAACTGAGCAACATGGTATACCATTCAAGGTAAGTTGCAAAACATTTTTATTGCCAAAATATTTATTAAAAGATTTTTTAATTAAGCACAAATGGTTAAATGATGAGCTGATCAATATCCTGTGTAGTGTCCAGGGTCAGAGCTGATCAAGGAGTGAAGAACGTGGACATTGCTTGTTATATGTTCACTGTACATGGAACTTCTAGAGGAAGCTTCATATCTGGCAAAAGCATCCATAATCCAAGCTGAACATTTTTTTAAGTTGAATGTCCAAAATTTTGTCTTTTTTTTCATGATTAAAATTTGAATATAATAAAATATATCTGGCCCCTGGCTGCACCTAGAAATCCTGTCCATAAAGATAATGAACAGGACCGGTGACAAAGGGCAGCCCTGCCGGAGTACAACATTCACCGGGAACAGGTCTGACTTACTGCCGGCAATGCAAACCAAGCTCCTGCAAAGGGCCCCGGACCCCATACTCTCAGAGCACCCCCCACAGGGCACCATGAGGGACACAGTCGAATGCCTTCTCCAGATCCACAAAGCACATGTGGACTGGTTGGGCAAACTCCCATAATCCCTCCAGCACCCTGGAGAGGGTATAGAGCTGGTCCAGTGTTCCACGACCGAGACGAAAACCGCATTGTTCCTCCTGGATCTGAGGTTCGACTATCGGCTGCATTCTCCTCTCCAGTACCCTGGCATAGACTTTCCCGGGGAGGCTGAGGAGTGTGATCCCTCTGTAGTTGGAACACACCCTCCGGTCCCCCTTCTTAAAAAGAGGGACCACCACTCCGGTCTGCCAGTCCAGAGGTACTGTCCCCAAACGCCACGCGATGTTGCAGAGGCGTGTCAACCAAGACAGCCCCACAACATCCAGAGACTTGAGGTACTCAGGGCGTATCTCATCCACCCCCTGTGCCTTGCCACCGAGGAGCTTCCCAACTACCTCAGTGACTTCAGCCTGAGTGACGGACGAGTCCACCTCTGAGCCCTCGGCCTCTGCTTCCTCAGTGGAAGAAGTGACGGTGGGGTTGAGGAGATCCTCAAAGTATTCCTTCCACCGTCCAACAATATCCCCAGTTGAGGTCAGCAGATTCCCACCTCCACTGTAAACAGTGTTGGCAGGGCACTGCTTCCCCCTCCTGAGGCGCTGGACGGTTTGCCAGAATTTCTTCGAGGCCGACCGATAGTCTTTTTCCATGGCTTCATCGAACTCCTCCCAGACCCGAGTTTTTGCCTCCACAACCACCCGTGCTGCAGCTCGCTTGGCCTGCCGGTACCTATCAGCTGTCTCAGGAGTCCCACAAGCCAACCAGGCTCAATAGGTCTCCTTCTTCAGCTTGACGGCCTTACTTCCGGTGTCCACCACCGGCTTCGGGGATTGCCGCCACAACAGGCACCGGAGACTTTGCGACCACAGCTTCGAGTGGCTGCGTCGACAATGGAGGTGGAGAACATGGTTCACTCGGACTCAATGTCTCCAGTCTCCCTCGGAATCTAGTCGAAGCTCTGTCGGAGGTGGGAGTTGAAGATCTCTCTGACAGGGGACTCGGCCAAACGTTCCCAACAGACCCTCACAGTACGTTTGGGTCTGCCAAGTCTGTCCCGCCCCCCCCAAAAAAGTGTGAAACTGCAATTCAAAACACAAAGATGCACTCAGCAAGCAGCATTAAATTACACTTCTCCACTAAACTAACAATAATAAACACAAAGGGGTACATTTAGCTCAGCAGTGAACTCAAAATAGCCATCACAATCACATCCAAAAATATCTAATCAAACCCCACAATCCTACATAAATGATCACACATACACTTTCCAACATTAACATCTAACATAAACTTACTGATATTGCCACTCAAAGGGCTTAGAATACGTAGATGGCTTCAGATGGTACAACAAAACACCTCATGTCTTACTTTCTGGGAACTAGTCGTTTCTTCTTGATACCTACTGGCTGAATATAATAGCATTACTGCAACTAGCGCCCTCTAGCAGTCTGGATGAACTTATAACAAGAATGGTTTCAATACACTCCCCGTCTGGCATTATTTTAAGAATGCCACTATATACCAATTAATCAGTAGGAGATAACAACAGAATACAGTCCGAGATAGGTCTGGAAAAGGTCTTTGTAGTCTTGTCGCGTGCCACTTTGACCTCTATCTTTCGCACAACTCCGTCCTTGCTTGGAAGTGTTTTTACAATAATTCCCATGCGCCATTCATTCCTTTTCAGCTGCTTGTCTTTCAGAAGAACAATGTCCATTTCTTTCAGATTTGGTTTGTTGAGTTGCCACTTTTGACGACTTTGTAACATGTTGAGGTACTCTTTTTGCCATCGTCCCCAAAAGGTGTCAGCAAGCACTTGAACTCTTTTCCACTGATGTTGGAACATGTCAGCCTTGGTAAAATCCCTCGTTGGAACTGGGATTGATTTTGTCTTTTGCGTCAGCAGCGTCATGGGAGTCAGGATCAGAGGTGCTTCAGGATCTGAGGAGACGGGCACCAAAGGTCTTGCATTGATAATAGCTGTAACTTCAGCCAGCAATGTTATCAGGACCTCATGGGTTAGCAAAGGATTTCCTGCTTGTAAGAGCATTGAGTCTAGGATGCGTCGTGTGATTCCTATCATACGCTCCCACGTGCCTCCCATGTGGGACGAGTGAGGAGGGTTGAACACCCATGAGCATCTTTGTTCACGTAGATAGTCGACCACGCTTATGTCACCAGGCCTTTGGGGATTCAGCTTCAGCTCCTTGGATGCGCCAACGAAGTTGGTACCACAGTCAGACCTTAACTGTTTAGCAGGTCCTCTGATGGCAAAAAACCTACGAAGAGCATTGATGAAACTTGATGAGCTTAGTGTTTCAATTACTTCAATATGAACTGCTCTTGTAGACATACAAGTAAACATGACTGCCCATCGTTTGCTGTTGGCATGACCACCTTTTGTTCGGCGAGTTGTGACCTCCCATGGTCCAAATACATCCAGGCCAACATACGAAAATGGGGGATCAGTTTGTAAACGTTCAGCAGGCAGATCTGCCATTATTTGCTGCTCCGTTTTTCCTCGAAGTTTTCTGCAAAACACGCATTTGTGGATGACACTGCTGATGGATCTCTTGGCACCAACCAACCGCAACCCGCTTGCTGTCACTGCGCCCTCTGTAAAGTGTCTTCCTTGGTGCTTAACAGCTTCATGATGGTGTCGAATGAGCAGTGTAGCAATGTGATGTTTCCTTGGGATCAGAGGAGGGTTGGTCTCATGACTTGGAAGGTTCGACTCTGATAAGCGTCCTCCTACGTGGAGTAGATCTTTATCATCCATAACTGGTTTGAGCTTGAACAGGGAACTGTTGCGTGGCAGATCTTGATTTACCTTAATGCATTTGATTTCATCAGCATACACTTCATGTTGGACCGTTCTGATGACAGTGTACTCTGCTTCAGTTAGGGATTCTTCTGTGAGACTTGCTTTGCATAAGTGCCAGCCTCTACAATCTTTGCCATCTTTAGACTTGAAACTGTGAGTGATGTGATGAAGATAAGCCACTGCTTTGACGAGAGAGGTCCACTTTGAGAAACGCTCAAAGCGTGTGGAACCTAAGGCGCTCGATGCAGTTCTTGTTACAAGCACTGTTACGTTCTGTCGAATTTTCCCATCCGACTCTGGATCTATGAGTCCAAAGGGCCCCTTTACAGGAGTGACACTCATAGTATCCAGAAGAAATGCTCGGCCAGACCACCATGTGGTGCTTTCGATTTTGTCTGCAGGCACAGAGCGAGAACCATGATCAGCTGGATTGTGCTCCGTTTGGACATACTTCCACTGGTCTGGGAGAGAAGATTGCTTGATTCTCTGGACACGATTGTTCACATATACGTGGAATCTTCTGTTTTTATTGTAGATGTAGCCCAACACCACTTTGCTGTCAGTGAAGAACGTGATCTTGTCAATCCTAATCTTTAGCTCTTCCCTGAGAAGCTCTGACATTTCCACTGCAAGAACTGCAGCACAGAGTTCTAATCTGGGAATTGTGAGTTCTGGCATAGGAGCAAGTTTGGCTTTACCCATGACAAACCCCACTTCACTTTGTCCATCTTCATGCATAACTTTCAGGTAGGCTACTGCTGCAATAGCTTTCACTGAGGCATCGGAGAACATACAGAGCTCTATGAAGTTAGCTTGTGAGATGGAGAAGGAAACGTAGGTACGAGGAACGTGCACTGATTTAAGGTGTTGCAGCGAATCCTGCCATCTTCTCCAGTCTTCATACATGTTTTGTGGTAGGGGACTGTCCCATTCAAGGTCACTGCTAGTGAGCTCCCTGAGGAGAAGTCCGCCCTTGATGGTCACAGGCGCGAGCAGTCCTAGGGGATCGAATAAACTATTTACAGTTGAAAGCACACCACGTCGAGTAAAGGGCTTCTGCTCTTGTGGAACATCAAATGTGAACATGTCCGATGATGTGTTCCAAATCATGCCCAAACTGTGCTGGACTGGGAGCGTGTTTGTTGTGAGATCAAGGTCTTTGAGCTCTTTTGCTCTATCTTCAGGAGGGAAGGCACTCATTACTTCAGCTTTGTTGGAGGCTATCTTGTGGAGACATAGGTTAGAGAGGGCAAGCATTTTCTGTGCTCTCTGTAAGACGTCAATGGCCTCGTCTTCTGTTGGGAAAGACTTCAACGCATCGTCCACATAGAAGTCTTGTTCAATGAAGTTTCGAGCGTCAGTTCCGTATTCGCCTTCTGCTTCCTTTGCTGCCAGTCTCAATCCATAGATCGCCACTGCAGGGGAGGGGCTATTGCCAAATACGTGCACCCTCATGCGATAATCCACCACACCCTTGGTCAGATTGTTTTCTTCATACCACAGGAAGCGCAGGTAATCTCTGTGATCCTCCTGGACAACAAAACAGTAAAACATCTGCTCAATGTCAGCTGTGATAGCAACGAGTTCCTTCCTGAACCGCAGAAGCACGCCCACAAGTGTGTTGTTAAGATCAGGCCCAGAAAGCAGGACATCATTAAGCGACACTCCATCAAACTGAGCACTGGAGTCAAACACCACACGGATCTTTCCAGGCTTCTGCGGGTGGTAGATGCCAAAGGTGGGAAGATACCAGGTCTCTTTGTCTTTCTTACGAGGTGGTGCAAGCTCAGCATGTTTGTTGTCGAGCATCTTCTTTATGAATTCAACGAAGTGTGCCTTCATGGCTGGTTTCTTGTCAAGAATGCGTCGAAGAGACTCAAGGCGTTTATAGGCATAGCACCTGTTGTCAGGGAGAAGGCATCTTGGGCTTCGAAATGGGAGTGGGGCAACCCAGCTGTTCGCGTCATCTTTGAAACATTGCTCCATCTTTGTCAGAAAGATGAGGTCTTCAACAGAGTGTGCAAGGCAGTTGTCTTTATTGGTTTGACAAAAAACATTATCTCCTAAGTTCTCAATTAGAGGCTTTGCTTTCAGACTTGGAGGTGGCAGTGAATTGGAAATGGATTTGAACTGGCTCAGTGTGAAGCTCTCTTTTACATTGAAACGACTGTCGCAGGGAGTGAGATAGCTTGGGCGACCATTGTCTAACACATGTGTCTTGAGAGCATTTACTTCGCTTGGCTTATGGGCGCTGCCCAGACACACATCACCAATGATGACCCAGCCTAGGTCGAGCTTTTGTGCAAATGGGTCATTTTGTTTGCCACATAGCTGTTTCCTAACCTTGTGAACCCTTAGAAGATTCCTTCCAATCAGCAAAAGGATGTTGGCCTCTGGGTCGAGGGGCGGTATCTCAGCAGCGATTGCTTCCAGATGAGGGTGATGTGAAGCAGCTTCTGCAGTAGGTATCTCTTACCTATTGTTGGGAATAGCATTGCACTCTATTAGTGTGGGGAGAGGAAAGCTCATTTTGCCATTGACTGACTGAACTACATAGTCACATGCTCTTCTGCCACTTACTTGTGTCACACCAGCACATGTTTTCAGAATATATGGCGTAGTTGTGCCTTGTATTTCAAACATGTCAAAGAACTCTGTTTTTGCAAGTGATTGGTTACTTTGATCATCTATTATTGCATACATCTTTTTTGCGTTGTGTGGCTCACCTTTGGGGTGGACTTGCACCAAACAGATCCTGGAGCAGGATTTTCCTGTGATTTCACTTCCACATACCTCTGTACACGTGGCTGTAACATCAGAGTTCTGAACAACTTCTTGCTCCCCGCCATGCTCTTTGGGGAATGAAAGAGGCTTGGACGCTGGCGGCGCTGGGCCTGGGTGAAGAGCTGCTAGATGTCTCTCACTGTCGCACTCTTCACACTTTATTGTAGCCTTACAGTCCTTGGCTTGGTGACTGGTAGAAGCAAGGCAGCGATAGCAAATGTTGTTATCTTTAAGCAGTGGTGGAATGTAACGAAGTATTTGTACTTCGTTACTGTACTTAAGTAAATTTTTACGTATCTATACTTTACTTAAGTAAAAAAAAATAATGCATACTTATACTTTTACTCAAGTAGATTTTTCAGCAATTATCTGTACTTTGTACTCCACTACATTTTGAAAATGCGTGTCGTTACATCCTTCCGAATCTTGCATAAAAAAAAATTGAAGTTTTGGCGTTGCTGGCCAATGCACGTTGAAACAGATCGGAGATCTGATTGGTCAGAGAACTCACGCGCTCAGCGCGTTTGAAACAACACAAGCGGAACTGATGTAAATCGAAGAAAAGGACACGGTGGATACCAAATATCAAACATGGACGAAGAGCCAACAACGCCGACTGAGCTTGAGCTTGTTCCTGCAGCTCTGATTCTCAGAGACATCCCTGGCCTTATTTAATCAAGTTATTGACTCCTGGCGTTTTCAATGTGTAAACTGCCTACCTCAACGTGAAGAACTGTTGGCGTTTAAAAACTCCCCTTCAAATTTGAAGAAACATATAGAGGTAAGACATGCAATGCTAGTTATTAATATTTAAGTTACAAACTTGCTATGACATAAAGCTATGACTGTTAAAGAAAAACGGATGTCAACATAACAAAAATATCACACCAGTATAATATTTGTTTGACGTAAGTTGGTGGTAACCTAACAGGGCAACTTCTTTAGCTGGTTATTAGCACAGCAGGGACGATAGCTTGCTAGTACGTTACATTTTTGGAGACGAGCAAACTACTGCTATATCTGTACATTCGTAGTTGGCTAAAATAGCTGTTGGTTTTGACTCAATGAAAATTCAGCTTTGCATCACCGAAATAAATGATAATTTAAAGTACAATAAATTGAAAACCAATTATTTTAAATTGTAATAATATATCACAATATTACATTTTTTCTGTATTGTTGATCAAATAAATGCAGGCTTGATGAGTAGAAGAAACTTCTTTCAAAAACATTAAAAATAGTAATGTGTCCAAACTTTTGACCTGTACTGTGTGTGTATATATATTATTTACTTAGCAATTTAGCAGTTTAGCAATTTAGCGCGAAAGTATATGCGAATATCAAACCAATTTTACCCGTGTGATATGCTTGGTTGTAAGTGTCAGTAGTGTGTACTTTTGAGTTTTTTTTACTGCTCTTAATAGATTATTAAAAATAAAAATAAATTGTATGTCATAATTGGCTTAGCCCAATTATTATTTAATGAGTAATAAGTAAATAACCAGATTTTTACAGTGTCAGTATTGCACAACAACTCTTTCCAGTACACAATAGATATTGTTTGTGATTGTTACAATTGAACAGCCCAGACATTGATATAACTGATTATACTTTTACTTAAAAAAATACTTTAAAGTAAATTTAAAAGTATGTACTTATGACTTTTACTTAAGTAAGATGTTGATGTAGTAATTATACTTTTACTTAAGTATATATTTTGCAGGGTAGTTGTACTTTTACTTAAGTACTAAACTTAAGTACTTCCTCCACCACTGTCTTTAAGCAACTTCTTTCTATCTTCCAGCAGCATAGTTCTGAAACCTCTGCACCTTTTTAGTGGGTGTGGTTTGTGATGTATGGGGCATTCTTTTTTAATGTCGTCACCTGTCTCTATTCTCTTGTCTCTCTCTGACACTTCTGTTTTGTGCACTGTAACTGTCTGTCTTTGGCTGTAGTTACCTGTTGGTTTTCCTTTTCTGTAACCGACTGCCGGATTGGCAGGTGGGTTGTAGGCTGTAGTAAAGCTTGGGTCATTCCTTACTTTGGCCTGACCTCTAACAAAGTCCACAAAGAATGAGAAGGGTGGAAAGCTTACATTATTGTCTTCTTTATATCTTGACCCTATCATTGTCCATCTCTCTTGAAGATTAAAGGGAAGCTTCTCTACAATCGGACTTACTCCTCTAGCTGTATCGAGGTAACTCAAACCTGTTAGATAACCATCTAGTTTTGCAGCTTCCAGTTCACACAGAAGATCTGACAGGTCACGGAGCTTGTGAGGTTCTTTGCTTGAAAACTTTGGAAAGTTTTGTAATCTTGCAAACAGGGAATTTTCTATTGCTTCTGGTGAGCCTTAACATTCCTCTAGTCTTCTCCAGACCATGTTCAGACCAGCCTCCGGACTCCTTATGTTGACTGCCTTTAATCTTTTTGCATGTTCAGAAGACTCCGGGCCGAGCCACTTGATGAGGAGGTTTAGCTCTTCATTAGCTGTAAGACCCAAGTCGCTAATAGTGCTCTGAAAAGTGGCCTTCCAGCCAAGATAACTCTCTGGCTTATCATCAAATTTAGTCATTCCTCCAGTTACAAGTTGACTTTTTGCTAAGAACTTAGCAAGGTCACTAGTTGTGTTAACAATGCTTGGACTTGAAAACTGCTTAGGTTGTAACGTGTTGTGAGAAGCTTGTTGCATAATGTCTCTTAGGGGTAGTCGATTGTTGCCATCTGGTGGCAAAACTGAGTATTGATCTTGTTTTTGTTTGTCATGGAAAGGTGTGTACACTCTTGGCTGGTATTGCTCTTCTTGATATGTATAGTTGTTTTGAAAAGTCCCTCCATTTTGAGAAGGCTCTGTGTAACTGTGTTTGTTTATATACTCACTCACTTTTTGCTTTGTAGTTGGTTGTAGGGGTAAGAAGCTTAACTCATCACTTTTCTCTGCTTCCCCGTACTGAGCTGCTGCTGACTCCATCACATCTGCTTTAGCCTTGGCAGCGTCTGCTTCCTTTTGGAGGTTGAGCACGTCAAGAGTTGCTTTTTCCACTTTGATATTCAACTCTCGCTCAGCATAGGCTAATCTGGCTTTTGCCGCTTGAGCTTCGGCTTGTGCATGTGCTGCAGCCATACTGGCTCTGCTTGAAGCTGTCGACCTTGAGGATCCACCTGCTGCTGATCGAACTGTAAGCTTGCCTGAATGTGTTGAGGCCTTAGATGAGTGTGACTTTGGTGAGTGAGAGGTGTGCGACTTCTCCTTGTGATTAGATTTTTCTTCATTGAGCCAATGTTCTTCGTGTGCCCTATCTTTAGCCAGTTGCCTTTGTTCTTCTCGCTCCATTGTGGTGTTAAGTAGGAAATGCAGATGTTGAATGTGGTTTTCTTCTACCAAGCGTTCAACGTGGTCCCTCGCAGAGTGCTATCATTTCACTGTTCTGTTGCACCCAATGTGACCCCGTGTCCTAATTGGGCTTCACAGTCAGCTAAACTCTTCTCTGTATTAATTCCTCCAAGGAACAGGCAGGTGTAGTTTTCGGCCAGGATTTAATACAAAAAAGTGTGAAACTGCAATTCAAAACACAAAGATGCACTCAGCAAGCAGCATTAAATTACACTTCTCCACTAAACTAACAATAATAAACACAAAGGGGTACATTTAGCTCAGCAGTGAACTCAAAATAGCCATCACAATCACATCCAAAAATATCTAATCAAACCCCACAATCCTACATAAATGATCACACATACACTTTCCAACATTAACATCTAACATAAACTTACTGATATTGCCACTCAAAGGGCTTAGAATACGTAGATGGCTTCAGATGGTACAACAAAACATCTCATGTCTTACTTTCTGGGAACTAGTCGTTTCTTCTTGATACCTACTGGCTGAATATAATAGCATTACTGCAACTAGCGCCCTCTAGCAGTCTGGATGAACTTATAACAAGAATGAACAGTTTCAATACAATCCCTGATATCTTCAATTTTATGATTAAAGAAATCTAAAAAGTCTTGTGCACTAAAGGAAGAGGAGTCTTCAATTGTTTTTGGTTGGATAAGTTTAGCAACTGTTCCAAAGAGAAACCTGGGGTTATAAAGGATTTCTCTAAATAGAGATGAAAAATAGGCAGTCTTTGCAGTGCTGAGGGCGTGCTTATAGGTGTTTACACACAAACACAACTTTTGATAATTTAGATTTGTTTTTGACTTGCGCCATTTGCGCCAAAACTCCTGCAGGCCTGTTTCAAAACCCGCGTTTCCTCATTATACCATGGCGTAGGTCGTCTGGTTGGTCTGGGCTTTGTCTTGAGGGGTGCCACTGAGTCGGTGATGGCCGAGAGGGTAGCATGGACCTCCTCTGTGTAGGCCTCTACTGAGTTTCCAGATGTAGTTAAATCAGGAAGAACATCTGTCAGCCGTGTGCCAATTGTGGTGTAATATTTCTATGTGAAGGGTTTGTTTTTCTGTGCTTAGGTTATTATTCACTTCTGGGGGGTTTATGTTACTTATCTTAGGATTTATTGTTATGCATGGATGAGAATATGTAATGATAAAACAGCTAGGACCATGGGAAGGTAAAAGAGAAAACACGATGTCAAAAATGTATGGTTTAAATCATGATAAGGTGGTTGTGCAAACACACACAGGGAAAATTTACTGGACAGGACAGAGAGTCTTTGTCTGGAGAAACCAGGTTTCAAAGGAAGAAGATGCCGATGAGGAGGGGTCCTCAAAGCCCTAACGAAATAGACGTAAATACATTGTCATGTGAAAACTGTATAAAAGCTTTGGTCTAATGTGTAATCTTCAGTAGAGCAGGTGTGTCTACTCGGGTCATTTATTGTGTTGGTTGTGAACAATAAAGACTCTATGGCATTGAAATGTTGGTGCGTTCATGACTTATTCCATCCGATTGTGCCAAAGACTGAGAGGTCAGTTTTTGCACACAACACAATCATTTCCATTGCAGCCGCGCTAAAATTCCGTGTAGACACTACGCATTTGTCTAAATTTGAGGGAAATGTGTAACTTATCTCGAACTCCACCAGTGAGTGATCTGAAACAGCAGATGAAAGAGAGGAGACAAAGAGATTGAAGACATCTATTCCCCGAGCCAAAACAAGATCAAGATAGTTTCCACTAATGTGTGTGGGCTCATGAACAAACTGGTTGAAAGACATGGTCGCAAGCAGTGATTGAAATGCTCTGGCCAGAGGATCACACTCCTTATTTAGATGAATATTAAAGTCTCCAACTAGTTTCCTCTCGGACGCTGACAGCGTGGGTTATTAAGTCCGAGAGGAAAACTCCAAACTCGTCCAAGAAAGAAGAGTAGGGACACGGAGGGCGATAGATTACAGCTAAATAAAATGGCTTCCTTCTGTTTATTTGAGAAGGAATATGTTTGATGAGTAACACTTCGAATGAGTTAAATTTTGGCTGTGATGATGTACCTGTAAAGCAAAATGTAGCTTTATAAATGGCTGCAACACCACCACCCAGTTTCGATATGCGACCTACCTGTGCATACGCATAATCAGGGGGAGAGGCTTCATTTAGTGTCAGAAAAACATTGGGCCTAAGCCAAGTTTCACAAAGACAAAGTAAATCCAAGCTATGAGAAGCAATAAGATCATTAATTAGGAGTGCTTTGGAGGATAGAGACCGCACATTCAGGAGACCGATCTTCAGTCTTGATGTAGAGCCTGCATTTAAAGCTGGTCCAGTGGAGAGATACTGACAGGTACAAGCTGTTGAGCTGACAAACAGTTCTGCTTGGTTTAAAAGATTGCCTCTGAGTTATAATAACATGAGGACAGGATGCTTTTGGGTCACTGACTCTGTGAGTTTTCAGGTGTGTTTGAGGACTAAATAAATTCACCATATCTAATAGATTTAGGCAGTAGACATCAGGATAACACGGCCTAACCGGACAACTAAAAGCTTCTACATTATCCAGTTCCACACCCGCACTATCATGACTAGCAGGTTCTCTAATTCCTGCGACCTGCTGAGATTCCTTGTGTCAAATGCACCAAATGCACCTGTATATATTACTAGACAAAATGGCAGCACCATGTCCAGTAGGATGCAGGCCGTCTGCCCTCAGCAGGCCTGGGCAGCCCCAGAAAGAAGGCCAGTTATCCACGAAACCATAACCAATGCCGGGCCAGCCACCGGTTCATGGAAACTAATCTGCTATACTGTTCATCACTACCCCTTACGGGGAGGGGGCCAGAGACAATTAATCGATGCCGACTCATCTTGTTCTCTAATACAAGAGTCCTGGCTAGGCTATCTTTGGTTACCTCTGACTGCCTCATTCTCACATTATTGGTGCCGACATGAATAACTATCTGCTTGTATGTAGTGCCAGTATGTGTCTGAGGAAACTCTCCCTCCCTGTGTGATGTCAGCACCCTAAGATTAGCCTCTATGTCGGAAGCTCTGGCCCCCGGCAAACAGTGGACAATGGCTGGCGTCTCGAGTCTAACATTGCGGGTAATGGAGTCTCCTATCACCAGAGTACCATGCTTGCTCAGGTTGGCAAGGGCAGAGGAATCAGGCCGGTGATCAGCGCGGACAAGCGGAATTGAAAGCGCCGAAAACCGGTTCGCGGTCAGAGGGGGCTATCAGAACTGCATCTGATACTATCAGGAAACACTGACACATCTAAAGTAACCAAACCCTGTCTATGCTGATCTAGCTGCTCTAACTCACAAACACGTCTCTCTAATAGAGACAACCTATCTAGTAATACCGAACAAGAATGGCAAACCATTGCCACAAGCAACAACAACACAGAATAGCTTAGCTAAGCTAGTGTACGTACAGCTAATTCACCAGTGTGAGATGCAATGCTGCAGTAAACACAACCCTTTTCAGTGTAAATTGGGGGTAACTGGTGCGAACCCCGCTACCTGGCTTCGGATAAGTGGACAAAGATGGATGGATGGGTCTACGTCATCTGAAACCTGTACAGTTTTTCTTCTTAACTCAGCCTGCAAAAGGGCTTGTTCCTCATAGTTTGGGGGTTTTATTTAAGGATTTGTCTATTAGAAAAAAAAACTGCACATGAGCAGGGAAAGATCTCCAAGAAAAAACAAACTCAAAAAAAAACTCACCTTTCAGGTCAGTGACAACAACACTGACAACAACGCGACAGGCGAGCAAACAATAAGCAGGTCCCATTGGGGGTTCGTCACTCAAAGGAGTCCCCTTAAAACATTTCCGCTGTGGTATGTGGTATTTGCAGCGCGTTTTTGTATTTATATGTGTTGTGAACTTTTGCAGCGCGCGTGTTGTCAAACTGATGAAGATGTTTTCTTTATTTGCCATACAATTTAGTTTTGGAGTCAAACAACTGTCCAGTTTCATTCAAGTGTGATTTTGGCTCAACATAAAAAACTGGATTGTATCCTTTAATCTACTTCCTAACCTGGCCATGTTTTGCTGAAGCGGAGTTGCAGTGCATGAGGGTGCCACCCTGAGTTTCTGTAAATTACTCTGCAGCTCTGTCTCCTGCCTGGTCCCCCTAGCTGCCTGTGCAGGGCTCTGTCCCGGAACTTTATTTTAAAATACATATTATGCATACGTATCTGCAGACAATAAATTTTCAGGTTCATGTTTATAATTGCCAAAACAGCTGTACCCGTTTCAAATAATGCTTGCAGGTTATCCTGTGTGAATAATAAACATTTAGCTCATAATACTTACCAGCTAGCTCACTTGCAAATCGCAGACTATTCAGAAAATTCACAGCCATGCTGTAATAAATGGTCCTGTAATAAAAATTATAATTTAACAAAAAGTGTCAAAACTAACTTAATGTGAGGTTTATATAGTTCATTCATTCATTTTCTACCGCTTTGTCCCGTTAGGGGTCGTGGGTGACTGGAGCCTATCCCAGCAGCTTTGGGCCTGAGGCGGGGTTCACCCTGGACTGTGGCCAGTTAGTCGCAGGGTTGACATATAGAGACAAACATTGACAGACAACCAGTCACTCTTACATTCATTCACTAGGAACACTTTAGAGTTGCCGATTAACCTGTACATACATGTCTTTGGACGGTGGGAGGAAGCCGGAGTACCCGGAGAGAACCCACAGTAACACGTGGAGGACATGCAGACTCCTCACAGAAAGAACGTAGTCGGCCGAGAATGTTTTAGAGTCGGCCGGGATTTGAAGTCACGACCTTCTTGCTGTATGGCAGGAGTGCTAACCACTCTGTCATGTACACCCCTGTTTATATAGCTTAATTACCTCATTTCAATCCACCATTTAAGACAAAAAATAAAAAAGAATGTTAGAAAAAAGGCAATTAAAATAATGTCAAATAACTAATATATGTGATGTATTTGCTAAACTTTTTACTTTATTAAACTTGGAGGATACATTGTCATTCCCAAAACTGAGCAAAGAAATGGGATTTAAACAAAATGATGCCACCTGCATAAACTTGGTGCCCAGCCGAAGCAGCACTGGATGAGAAAAAAGAATGCTGGCATGACAGAAGCATATGTAACATCACCAGACACCCAGCTAAAAAAACAGATTCCATCCACTGAATGATCTAAAGATGAATGAACCAGAAAACTCTGCTGTAACTGAAAAACATGGAGTAAATAAAACATTTTCTATGAAAAACAGTAGACATGAATCTGTGGAAAAGCACCAGGCAAACAGAGACAGAGAATCTATGCCAAAAGTGAAGGACAGAGATATCCTGCTGCTTGGAGACGGTGCTATCAGAAACATAAACAATAGTTGTTTTAATACATGCAGCTATCCAAGTGCTACGGTCACTGATATAACAGCTCTCCTCCCCCAAGTCCTGTCCAAACACACAGGCATTAAACTGCTGATAGTACATGTGGTGCAGTTGACACCAGGAAGTGAGAATCAGAGGTTTTAAAAAAGGATTTCTCCAGGCTTTTAAATAAATTTGAAAATCTGGAAGTGCAATCCTTTATCAGTGGACCACTCCCAAGCATCGACAGAAGGATCAATAAATTCAGTCAGCTGCTTGCACTAAATACATGGCTGTCCAAGACCTGCGAGACAAGAGGAGTACACTTCATTGATAACTTCAACTTGTTTTAGCAACGTGTAGACTTATTTAAAGGAAAGGGCCCACACCTGAACAGAGGAGGGGTCAGGAGGCTAACAGATAATCTCCTGCACTCCCTGAGACACCTAAACGGTTCTGGGCACCCTCTTGAACAAAGAAAGGGTCTTCTGAGAAGCCATCAGCCACTGAATGAGAAAAACACTCCAGCCTCACCAGCCAAGGATCCTCCTCTGACTGGACCACCATCAACACCTCCACCACTGAAATGGACCCCTCCAATTGGACCCTGGACCCCCCCAGTAACATCAACACCTTCTGCAGACCTTACCATCTCTGTCCCATCCCCGGATTCACCAATGGGATTTCCAGATCACCTGGAAATGTTGGTAAAATCTGGAACTAAGATGATATCCCTCACACCTAACTTGGCCAGGTCACAGGTTCTATCATCATCCCAAAAAACATCACCCCCTATACCACCAAGGAGCACCACTTTTCTACCTCGGCCAGAACAAATGAGACCCCCGACAGGTGTCCAATGCACCCCTATCAGACCCCCTCCACTGACTAGCATCAAGGCTACTATCAGCGATTAGGACATTGAGGGTCTCTGCTGTTCCAGGACTTTTTGTCATCATAAAATACTTATCGACCAGAGGCCTTTAAGAGGCTATTTAATTAATGATTTTATAACTTCAAGTAAGCCTAATTTTATGTTTTTAAACAGAAACACGGTTAGACAGCAAGACTGGAAATGCTGTCCTTATTGAATCCAACCCATCGAATTTCACCAAAACAAAAGGGTGGTGTATGTGCCTTTCTTAGGGATAATATTCTTATCCAGAAACTATCACTTGGGGAGTTTTCATCATTTGAGTATGTGTCATTCAAAATGGAGTTGAGGTTTTCTCCATCTATTTTATATGTTGTTCTTTACAAACCACCCCAACAATGTCATAATTTATTGATGAGTTACTGATATGCTTTCGGTTATCTGCACAGAATATGAACAAATAATCATATCAGGTGATTTTAATGTGCATGTGGATAATGTTTGTGACAAGAATGCAAAAGAACTTCCTACTATTCTTGATACTTTTGGTCATTGTCAGCATGTTAATGAGTCGACTCATAACAGAGGTCACACTCTGGACCTGGTCATTCAGTAACTAAAGGAGTACTCCAGGGTTCTGTTCTGGGGCCATTGCTGTTTTCTATTTATGTGAATAATCTTTGTAAAAATGTGTCAAATGCTTTTTTTATTTTTATGCTGATGACACAGTTATTTATTGTTCCTCTCCTTCAGTGGAACAAGTCTTTGAGTTCTTGCAGTCTACATTTGATGCTGTTCAGTCTCATCTAAATCAGCTGAGGCTAGTATTAAATGCAGACAAATCTAAAGTTATGGTTTTCTCAAATAGAAAACGGCTACCCTCTCAGCTCCCTAAAATAATAACAGCTGATGGAAAAGAAATCCAAATGGTCTCTTCTTATAAGTATTTAGGCTTTGTTATTGATGAAAATCTGTCCTTCAAACAACATATTGAGGATCTTGTACTTAAACTGAAGCTAAAGCTCAGTTTTCTTTTCAGAAACAAATCCTGTTTCTCTGTTTATACCAGGAAATGTTTAATTTCTGCAACTTTTTTACCTTTATTGGATTACGGAGCTCTCCTTTTTATGAATGCATCTGATCGTCTTTTAAAAAAGCTGGACACTGTTTATCATTGTGCTTTACGTTTTATAACTGGTTGTGGAAATCGTGATCACCATTGTACATTGTATGCTGCAGCTGAGTTTCCGCCCCTGTATGTTCGCAGGTGGTCTCATTTGCTGATTTTCATTTATAAATGTCTTTCTTACCCTTAAATGTCTTCTTACTCCCTTCTTACCTCTGCTCATACATGTGTAAAAAACAACAAAATTTTGCTCTGCGTTCTCAAAAGAACATACTGATTGATGGTGGTTCCCAGAGTCAGAACAGAGTTGGGTAAAGCAGCATTTCAGTAGCTGCCCCCTGTGCATGGAATGAACTGCAAAAAGACTTAAATCTATCTGAACTTGTGACTTTGGGAGAATTTAAATCTATTCTAAAGAAGTGTGAACTCAATGAGCTTGGAACATTTTACTGTTTTTAAACTTGTACACATTGACTGTAAATATCATTTGTTTTGTTGATGTCATGTATGTTTTTTTAAATTGTATTTAAATGCTGTTGTCTTGGGCAGGTCACTCTTGAAAAAGAGATTTTTAATCTCAATGAGTTTTTATCTGGTTAAATAAAGGTTAAATTAAAAATTACTAAGGGTGTTCATATTTCAGATGTCACTGTGATTGATGTTGATCTATTTGATCATTCTTGTGTCTTCTTCCATCTGTCAATAATTCCAAAACTTGACTTTACCTACAGTTGTTCAAAAGAAACACATTATAACACCAGGACACAGTTTATGGAGGCAATCAGGTTTTAAAATGCCTCATCAGGTCAAGTTGATGATTTGTTGAATTGTTATACTTAAAGTGTTTTAAATGTTATGGACGCCATTGCTCCTGTTAAGGTTAAAGTGATGAGGAAGAGGCAGAAGGCTTCATGGAGCAATGCTCCTTCTGTCAGGGCACAGAAAAGGGAATGCCGAAAAGCCGAAAGAAAATGGCGTAAATTGAAACTCTTAATTCATTTTTAGGTATACAAAAAAATCTGCATGTTTTCAATCAAACTTTGCAAAAAGCAAGAGAAATATTCTTCTCAGAGCTCATCAACAACAGCAGTAACAACTCACGTGTCCTGTTTGCTACAGTGAACAGATTAACAAACCCTCCAGCTCCATTTCCTCCAGAATTAGTTTCTAACACTAAATGCAATGAGTTTGCATTGTTTTTCAACGACAAGTTTCAAGGCATTAAACATGATATAGTCCAAAGGACATACAACAACACTGCAGCCACCAGGAGACACTTGGTTGAGTTTACACATTTTACATCCATTAATGACAGAACAATTGAAAAAACTGTCTCCAGCCTGAGTTCATCCACCTGCTGCCTCGATGTTCTACCCACTAGATTTCTAAAATCAGTACTAAGCAGTTTGTTACCACAACTCACTAATATAGTCAATAATTCCTTAAAGTCTGGAACATTTCCAAGGGCCTTAAAAACTGCTGTCATCAAGCCTCTCCTAAAGAAGAGCAGTCTTGATACTACAGAGCTCAACAACTATCGGCCCATATCAAACCTGCCATTTTTAGGGAAAGTCATTGTAAAAGTTGTATATCATCAACTTAATGACTTTCTATTACTTAACAACTGCTTTGATCCTTTTCAGTCAGGTTTTAGACCCCATCACAGACTGAGACTGCACTTATCAGACATCCGTCTGAACACTGGCACGGGCAAAGTCTCTGTCTTAGTTCTGTTGGAATTGAGTGCTGCGTTTGATACAGTGGACCATGAAATCCTGTCACAAAGATTAGAGGAATGGATAGGTATCTCTGGAACTGCTCTTAAATGGTTTCAGTCATATCTTGAAGAGAGGAAATACTCTGTTTTTGTTGGTAACTGTGTATCAGACCAAATGGCCCTGACATGTGGGGTTCCACAGGGGTCTATCTTGGGACCCCTATTATTCAATCTTTACATGCTTCCTTTAGGCCAGTTAATACACAGCTGTGGTGTATCCTACCATAATTATGCAGATGACACTCAGATTTACATTTCACTCACAGCAGGTGAAAATGGACCGATCCATTCACTGTGTCACTGCATCAAACAGATTGATGTGTGGATGCAAAATAATTTTCTCCAACTTAACAGAGACAAGACTGAAATAATCATCTTTGGGACAGAAACAAAGAGAAAGTGTAAGCAGTCACCTCCAGTCTCATTACTAAAATCTAAAAATCAAGTTAGAAATCTAGGGGTCATCATGGACTCAGACTTAAATTTCCAGAGTCACATTAAGTCAGTTACATCATCTGCATTTTATCACCTTAAAAATATTTCCAGAGTCAAAGGAATAATGTCTAAACCAGACTTAGAGAAACTTATCCATGCTTTTATCTCCAGCAGGTTAGATTACTGTAACGGCCTGCTCACTGGTCTCTCAAAACGAGGGTTAAGACAGCTGCAGCTTATTCAGAACGCTGCTGCTCGGGTTCTAACTAACACCAGGAACTACAACCACATCAGTCCAGTTTTAAAATCTCTGCACTGGCTTCCTGTTGCTCAGAGAATAGACTTTAAAACAGCACTGCTGCTTTACAAGTCTCTTAATGGTTTAACACCAGAATATATTTCTGAAATGCTAGTAGCTTATGGACCTCCTCGGACTCTGAGAACATCTGGGACAGGCCTTCTGCTCGTGCCCAGAGTTAGAACTAAACAGGGTGAAGCAGCGTTTAAGTTTCATGCAGCAAAAACCTGGAACAACCTCCCAGATGAAGTAAAACAAGCCTCAACTCTAACAATGTTCAAGGGGAAGTTAACAAACTTTTAGCTCTGTGTTTTTTTTCTTCTTCTTTTATAATGTATTTAATTTTTCTTATGTTTCTAAATCTAAATCTTGTAAATTGTCTTTTATTCATGTTAAGCACTTTGAGTTACCCAGTGTATTAATCGTGCTATATAAATAAAATTGCCTTTCCTTTCCTTGCCTTTATTTGATCACATATGTCAGCTACTTGTGACGTTAGGGACTTTCAGTTAATATATGTTCATATATAGCCCCACTGTTGCTTAAATAAAAAGATATTCAAGTGTTATTAAGGATAAAGTAACTCACCACTGTCCAGTCTAATTGTTCAATCTCCGACTTTTTCAATGATATTTAGGAAAACTGATTGCTGGAAATGTGACTAATCACAGGAGGGACTATGCCTCCAGTAGGTCAATCTGCAGAAAGTCTTTCTACGAGCGCCTAGACTCTGTCCTCACACAGGTGAAATATCACCACCAGCACAGAGAGTTTCAAAGCAGAGTGTTTGTGTGTGCGCTTGTTTTATTCTCTATGTGTGTAGCTTCATTTGCATATACAGGCTGAGATTGTCTCCCTGTCATTTATCTTGATTTGAGTATTTAACTTGTCCAGATGATTGTTTTGTCAAACTCCTGACTGACACTGAGCCTCGACACTGTTCAAATGATGAATAATAAAGGCAATTCTCCACCAGATGTCTGTCAAATATTCTCTCCCAGAACAAAACAGGCTCACAACACTTACAGGCCTCAAGTGTTTCATAGTCTGCATTTTATAATTTTTACAACACACACTTTTGGCAGATTCTACATTTTTTTTCTTTTTTCTTTGAAAGACCAAATGCTTAAGACAAGGTTAATGATCAATTCTTTTTTCAAAGACTGGAGATTTAACTCCTCCATTTTTTTCCCATAATATTATTTTACAGTTGATCAATAGTGATTTAGACCAATCATATGTCTAAGCCCATGTTAGACAAACAACTAATTTAATAAATAAAAATGAAGTATGTAAAAGGAAGTGTTTTGTGATGTTGCTGATAATCTTGGGACTCACTCACTTTGTGAGCTAAAGGAAAGTTGTTCTGGACCATTTATTTGCTGATTTTGTCTTGGCCTCTCATGTATTGACTGTAAAAGAAAATCCTTATCTGACACACTGTTATGGGGAAAAATATCTAACTTTCACTGAACCGTTGGCTACCAACCAGACATATTACTGTCCTTTACAGTTTCCATTTCTTATAAATATATCACATTGAGTGACTTTACACTGCATTCTCACATTTCTTTATATATACCCTACCAAAAAAGTCAATGCCTGTAACAATATCCTCAAAAAAAAAAAAGATTAGAGGAAATACACATAGAAACTGGGCTTTTATCAGACTTCTGCCATTTATCATTGGACACAGAATACCTTTGAATGAAGAGAGCATTGCTTACCTTGAATCAAAAGCCGGAACGCCGTCACAGCTCAGGATTCATCAGGCCCCAAATACCAGAAGATACATTTGTTGTTAAATCCCTAAAAAAGCTGTCTGTGAGGAAAAGGAAAGCTAAGAAGACAATGGCACATTGCTCTAGGAAATAGAAGGCAACATTATAGGATTTTAGCTCAAGGTGAAAGCTTCATGGATGAAACAACACTACCACAGTCACACATACGTCCCAAGTGAGTGAATGATTGTCTGTCACTGTCTGTCTCTAAATGTCAGCCCTGCAACTAACTGGCCACTGTCCAGGGTGTACCCCGCCTCAGGCCCAAAGCTGTTTGGATAAGCTCCAGTCACCCGCGACCCCTAACGGGACAAAGCGGTAGAAAATGAATGAATGAATTGAATTGGTTGGTTCAGACTTCACCTTTACAGTTTTATGGCAGTTAGTTATGTTACTAACATATATACTATTATCATTTTTATTATAACAATTTTCTTTTATACAACCACTTTTAAAAAAATCATTAATATGTATGAGGGAGTACTCATGTTATGATAAAATGGAGAGGGGACACCTCTCTAGGGAGGTGTCCAGGAGGCTTCCGAAACAGATGCCCGAACCACCTCAGCTGGCTCCTGGAGGAGCAGCGGCTCTACACTGACAAAGGAGCGCCCCGCCACCCTACTCTCACCTATGGTCATGACCCAAACCTCATGACCATAGGTGAGAGTAGGAACGTAGATTGACCACTAAATCAAGAGCTTTGCCTTACAGCTCAGCTCCTTCTTCACCACGACAGACCGGTACATCGACTGCATCACTGCAGAAGATGCACCCATCTGTTTGTCAATCTCACGTGCCCTCCTCCCTCACTCGTGAACAAGACGCCAAAATACTTTTTTTTTATTTCTTTTATATTTTTTAAAACTTTATTTAACCAGATAAAAACTCATTGGGATTAAAAATCTCTTTCTCAAGAGTGACCTGGCCAAGATAACAGCATTTACATACAATTAAAAAAAACATACATCATCAAAACAAAATGATATTTACAGTCAATGTGTACGTTTTAAAAACAGTTACATTTTCCAAGCTCATTGAGTTCACGCTTCTTTAGAATAGATTTAAATTCTCCCAAAGTCACAAGTTCAGATAGATTTAAGTCCTTTAGCAGTTCATTCCATGCACAGGGGGCAGCTACTGAAATGCTGCCTTACCCAACTCTGTTCTGACTCTGGGAACCACCATCAGAATGTTCTTCTGAGAATGCAACGCATACTGCTGTTGTTTTTTACACATGTATGTGCAGAGGTAAGATGGGAGGAGCCCAAGAATACATTTATAGATGAAAGTCAAGAAATGAGACCACCTGCGAACATACAGGGGCGGAAACTCAGCTGTAGCATACAATGTACAATGGTGAACAGGATTTCCACAACCAGTTATAAAACGTAAAGCACAATGATAAACAGTGTCCAGCTTTTTTAAAAGACGATCAGTTGCGTTCAGAAAAAGGAGAGCTCCGTAATCCAATAAAGGTAAAAAAGTTGCAGAAATTAAACGTTTCCTGGTAAAAACAGAGAAACAGGATTTGTTTCTGAAAAGAAAACTGAGCTTTAGCTTTAGTTTAAGTACAAGATGCTCAATATGTTGTTTGAAGGACAGATTTTCATCAATAACAAAGCCTAAATACTTATAAGAAGAGACCATTTGGATTTCTTTTCCATCAGCTGTTATTATTTTAGGGAGCTGAGAGGGTAGCCGTTTTCCATTTGAGAAAACCATAACTTTAGATTTGTCTGCATTTAACACTAGCCTCAGCTGATTTAGATGCGACTGAACAGCATCAAATGCAGACTGCAAGAACTCAAAGACTTGTTCAACTGAAGGAGAGGAGAGGCGCTATATAAAAATAAAGATTATTATTATTATTTATAATAGGTCTCCTTCTTCAGCTTGACGGGATCCCTTACTTCCGGTGTCCACCACCGTGTTCGGGGATTGCCGCCACGACAGGCACCGGAGACTTCACGACCACAGCTTCAAGTGGCTGCATGCAATGGAGGTGGAGAACATGGTACACTCGGACTCAATGTCTCCAACCTCTCTCAAGATCTGGTTGAAGCTCTGCCGGAGGGGGGATTTAAAGA
This sequence comes from Neodontobutis hainanensis, assembly GCA_024349245.1. Taxonomy (NCBI): domain Eukaryota; kingdom Metazoa; phylum Chordata; class Actinopteri; order Gobiiformes; family Odontobutidae; genus Neodontobutis; species Neodontobutis hainanensis. The sequence goes on from JALDNG010000128.1 coordinate 1,245,116, forward strand.
TCTTACTGACAAGGGGCTCGGCCAAACCAGCTTTCTCCCCCGCCATTGGATAAAACTCACCACCAGGTGGTGATCAGTTGACAGCTCCGCCCCTCTCTTTAACCGAGTGTCCAAGACATACGTCCGGAGGTCAGATGAAAAACTAAGTCGATCATCTGACCTCCGGCCTAGGGTGTCCTGGTGCCACGTGCACTGATAAACACCCTTATGCTTGAACATGGTGTTTGTTATGGACAAACTGTGACTAGCACAGAAGTCCAATAACAGAACACCACTCGGGTTCAGATCAGGGGGGCCGTTCCTCCCAATCACGCCCCTCCAGGTGTCACTGTCGCTACCCACGTGAGCGTTGAAGTCCCCCAGTAGAATGACTTTCCAGCACCCCTCCCAGAGACTCCAAGAAGGCCGGGTACTCTACACTACCATTTGGCCCGTAAGCACAAACAACAGTGAGAGACCTATCCCCGACCCGAAGGCGCAGGGAAGCGACCCTCTCGTTCACCGGGGTGAACTCCAACACATGGCGGCTGAGCCGGGGGGCAATGAGCAAACCCACACCGGCCCGCCGCCTCTCACCGCAGGCAACTCCAGAATAGTGGAGAGTCCAGCGTAGATAATGACGTGATAGTAATATGTTTGGAGTAAAAGTGTAACAAACATGATATTGATATAACAACTCAAGTGAGTGGGACGTGGTGAAGTTTAATAGTAAGGTAATAGTCACTTTGAAATATATATTTAAATATATATATATATATATATATATATATATATATATATATATATATATATATATATATATATATATATATATATATATATATATATATATATATATATATATAAAATATTAAAGGTAAACTTACATTGTAGTAAGTCACTTATGTTGTTGGAGGTAGACTGTGATGAGGTGCCCCCAGGTATGCAATTGCCATTAAGGGACAGAGTTAGCTTCTCAGCTGGGGTGAGGGCCAGTTAGACGGGCCTCAACCTTCTTTCTATTAGCTACATGACAGAAATAATGTGCGAAAAATTACTTAATATGCCTACATAGCTTCAGTAATTATTTTATTTCAATAGTACCTTTTTGGAGAATGTTTTTGTGTTTCATTTTGACTTGGGGACAGAGTTCTTCTGGCTTCAAAAGAATTAAATAAGCCAATATATTACTAAAGCAATATACAATATTATAGTACATTTAAGAAGGGCAGGGAAAACGGAATGCTTGAATAGTTATACAACTTATTCAAAAGTATATTTAATTTTACATTATAATAAAAAGGGAGAGTGTTTACGAATTCAATTTGAGAGAGAGTAAATTCTTTATAAGCCAGCATTAAAACTTTCAACTCCGTTTCTGTGAAGTATGTTGCCCTTTTTTTTCACTTTGAGTTTCCATTGTGACTCATAAATTTGGCAATCCATTGAAAGTGTCTTTATGATTCCAGCATGCGTGTGCAATAACTCTCTGTTAACAATAAGAGGTTTGGAATGAACAAACTCCACCTGAGCAGTTAATCAACTGAGAGCTCAGAGTTTACCAGATTGTAAGTTAACCATGCTTGTAGGAATACACCCCAGAAGGGTATACCATAAAACACAGTAAAGTCTGCCTTACAGCCTGAAGCCAGGCTAACTCCTGTCTCACTTGATAAGAGTCGATTACACCGTGCGTCGGCAGAACACTGAAGACGAGCGTAGATTCAATCGAGCCTCAATAAAAAACTACTTCGAGAAAAAACCCACTTCCTGAATATCCCTTTCACAAACAGAATAAAAGTGGATGAGCGAGGAGTGAAGAAACTAACTGAGACAATTATCTCTGACTGAATAAACGCCTTTTTTTCCAAAGTCACAAAGCACTACTCGTGAGCTGCTTAAGAATAATACAACACTGACATAATTTAATCTGTTAATCAGGACTTGGGTTGAATAAAGAAACGCTCCACAAAAAGTGTCTTCCAATTTATTATTTCCAGAAAAAATAACACTGGGAAAATAAAATAAGCTAGGCTATTCAAAAAAAAAAAGTAAAATACATACATGTGTTATTTAGGATTATAATATCATGTAAATGAAATAGCTAAACAGATTTTTACTGTCTCATGTAGATTATAATCTCTCTTGTTTTTAATTTGGCTAAATATTTAACAGAAATGACAACAAAATGAGTCAGACTTATCCAAATAAACCTAGCTTGTTGAGTTAGCTAGTTTTATGGACCAGCCCTCTGGTGATTGTTATGTAGGTGACCAAGGTCATATCATGACAACAGGACCCACACATTACACCACCTTTTTCCGTCAATACTGTCTCATATTGAATTCATTCATTTTGTTATGTGTCAAGGGCTGGTGGAAACCAGCTGCATTAGGTACAGCCTGTAATCACCAGTCACCAGGTTAACACTTAGAGACATACCCTTGTAGACAATTGTTCATTCTCACATTCATTCAAAGCAATTTGAAATTTTTATTTAGGTTATGTACTCTAGCGAGTAGCCATGTAAACATTAATGTGAAGATTGATCTATCCCTGGCTATTTCTAAAATATACATATATAAATTAATAAATATATTAAATTATAGATTAAGGATGTTTTTATGTCTGATGTGTTTGGTAATATTAAAGGAAAACTCCTTTACTCCTACCCCTGGTAACAGCCTAACTCCACCCGCAGCCAAAATTTTAAAAGTAGTAGAAAAATGGGCAGAGCCCAGCAGAGACAGAGGGGATGAGCTGAGGGCCACACTGACAGATTGATTGACAGCTGTCAGACTCACAAATGCAAGTATCTTTGCGACTGAGCAGTGCCTCTTTCTCCCCCTTTTTACCTGAGCTGGAGGGAACTGGTTTATCTGTGGACACAGGACTTGGCCAGATCAATATAAAACCTAACATTGTTAGAGAGAATGGGGACAGTGTGGCTATTTTAGACTAATGTACAAAGCAAAGACTGACAAACTCTAAGAAAGTAAAATAAAATCAATGTTTTAGATACATTTTGATCTAGTTATAGATATTTTCAGTCAGTCAGATCCCAAAGCTTCCTCAAACTTTTCTATAGCACGAGAACCAAAGTATTGCATCTGCAGCCTCTGTCTTGACTAACCCTTTATTCATGTGTCCTTAGTATTTAACAACATCAAGCCTTTCAAGACTTGTTAAAAAAGGAAAAGAAGCTAACTTTAACCCTGCCTCATTTGTAGCATTGAAAGCTTATATACCGACTGATTTGCTCAGTAATCACAGAATCATTAAAAGTCAACTGTTACACACCGACTTTATGAGTTCAAAAACACAACATACTAAGAACAACTCAATCTTTACTTGTTCTACTTAGCTGTGCTTTCCTAAAACACTTGAACACATCCAACGTACGGTAGACTAAGCCTGTTCTTCTAAACCTTTTACAACATGACAGAGCAATATAACAGACAATCAGAAGCCAGAGGCAGCCTGATCCAAAATACTGTATGTGGGTGTCTCTGTCTCTGAACACTGCGCGTCATGATTTTCATCTTTTTATGTATGTGACTCGTCAGTCAGTGAGCTAGTTCTGACAGATGGAGACCGCCCTCTTGTGGGCGTGGGCATGTAAGGGCTGAACAAAGTTAAAAAGTTGTGAAATTGCTCATGATGACATCAGACAAAACCAGCAGGAAAATGCACCTGCTGTAACCACCGTTCAACCCGAGGACAGCCAGCATACTTACTGGACTTTGGGATGCTCTGGATCGGCTTATACAAATGCGTGTTTCAGTTTCTGCCAATATCAAACAACTTGGCTCAGCCATTGAAGCGGAGTTGACCAACATTCCACAGGCCACAATCAACACCCTGATCAGCTCTATGTGAAGAAGCTGTGTTGCACAGCATGAGGTAAATGGTGGTCACACCGGATACTGACTGGTTTTCAGACCCCCTCTGACCTCACCAATAAAGTTAAACTGCACATTTAGAGTGGCCTTTTATCGTGGCCAGATTAAGGCATACCTGTGCAATAATCCTGCTCTTTAATCAGCATCGTGATATGCCACAGCTGTGAGGTGGACGGATTCTCTCGGAAAAAGAGAAGTGCTCACTAACTCTGATTTGGACAGCTTTGTGAACAATATTTGAGAGAAATACGCCTTTTGCATACATAGAAAAAATTGTACATCTTTGAGATCAGCTCATTAAAAATAGGGGGTGAAACAAAAGTGTTTCGCTTAAAGGGAGGAAAAAGATGCTCTTGGTTATTGTTATTCATGTGAAATTTTACTGCAGCAGGTAGGAAGGACCTGTGGTAGCGCTCATTCCTGCTCTGAGGGTGTCTCAGTATGCTGCTGAAGGAGTTTGATGCAGGAGGTGAGAGCTTTTGTCTCTGATGATGTCAGCTTAGCCAACATCCTCCTCTCACCCACCTCCTCATCAGGTCCAGCGGACAGCTCAGGACAGAGCTGGCCCTCCTGACCAGATTGTTGAGTCTCTTCCTGTCCCGGTCTGTGCTGCCCTTCCCCAGCAGACCACAGCTTAGTGATAGCAGAGGCTACCACAGAGTCATAAATATTCCTTAACAAAGGCCTGCACAATCCGAAGCACCGTGCTGTGGGTGGTGTGGGGTGGAGCAGGGGGTATGAAGGCCCAGGGGTTACCTCAGGCTCTTACTAACCTCTTCAATCCACACTTCACAGACTTCTTCTGTGGAGGCCTTTTCTGTGCAAGCAGGAAAATCATAGTACAGTTACTATGTACTACAGGTACAGTTACTCGGAGTAACAATTGACATCTTAATGATCATGGACTCCGGCAATGCCACTATCCTCATCCTGCTGTTCCTTAGTGGCTTTAGCTGGAACCCAACAATTTGAATAAATCAAAAATATGTTAGCTTTGGATAAACTTTCTTTACTGGGTCCTATCTTACTCCTGTGGTGACCATAAAGGCTCTGTACTTGGATTCATCCTGATCAGTAGATACCCTCTGCTCCATGGTCATATTTTTTATCATTGTCATATCATAATAATGCTAATGATAATATTATTATATATATATATATATATTTATCATAAATATTGTTTTTCTTATTTCTTATGCCTATTTTCATATTCTAGTTGACTCAATTGTGTGTTTTGCTGCATCAAGTGAACAGTAATTTGACCTGACAGATGCTAGTGATTTGACGTGGATGACAGCTCACTCCACTCTTCGGTGCAGACTCTGGCATATGGCGGGAGGCTTATCATGCCGCTTCAACATTTGCTTGCCTTCATTTGCACCTGCCTATCTCACCATCACAATCACAACCTCGGCCCCTAGTTGCTTTAGCTGCTCATATCTGTCAAGTGTCAGGTGCCCTCTTGAGTCAAAGCAAGTCACTGCTGACCGGCTAACAGTCTGGTGACTGTCCCGCTGACTCACTTAGCTGATCAATAGTTAATTCCCTTAAATAATCAAGGGCCGGTGCGCTAGAAATGTGGAGGGAGCAGTGATAATTGATTACCTTTGCTCTACATTTTCCCCTGTGAGATTACTCGGTACAATTCGCCAGCACATTTTTCATTGAGCTGTTCATGATGTGCTGAGCTGTGCTCCTTCCAAGCTTTGCATTGCATTTTGGTACATGGACAAAATGATAAATGTAAGAAATTTCTGACAGTCTAAGTTTTACAGAGAAATGCATGCGTATGAAATACCATAATGCTTCAGTCAGAATAAACGGTGCTGTTGACCTTATACATCTGCTAGAACCAGCACATTCAGTGACAATATTTCAGCTGGTAAGTAGAGCAGCTGGGCTTTTACATCTTCATTGTTTGGGCCGGACTTTTGGAATTACTCATTTGGTCTGAACCAAATCTTTAGATGTAAAAGTGGGCCATGGTTCAGACCAAGCAGCTGGCTGTCTGGCAAAAAGAGGTGGCTCAGTTGGGACCAAACTAAAGCATGGTCTTGTTCATTTGTCGTTTGAAAGTAGGTTAGCCAATAGTTTGGACTTTTGGACCAAATGCAAGAAGTCCAGGCCAATTAAACACACAAAGAGCAAAAGGAGGAAGGAAATGGGCTGTATGGCTCTATTATTATATATAATGTTAAATGGGCTCTTATTTTGAAGTGGATTCCAATAGCATCTGTGAATAAGATTTGACTGTATATATATATCAAATAAAAAAAGGCCAGTGAAAAACAAATCATATAAAAAAAATGGATTTGGACAACTAGGCAAATACTATGTGCCAGTAACATGAAGCAAACTAAGCAAACTGTGCAACATCCACAAACTGACAAAACTGTCTGCTATTAGCATAAACTTGCTATTTTTATTACGTACTATTACGTAATAACAATATCCTAACAATACTGTGGCAGGATGAATAAACATTTATGTAAACAACCGCTTGATCTTGTATATAATGTCCACCAGTGGACATGGTGTTTCAGTTTCCAATAGTATCTGTAAATAAAGGTTTAACTATTCTTCTATGTGAGCTAAGTAGTAGTTTCTTTTAGAGTGCTCACAGTGTTTCTGGAGTTGCAGACAAACATTTGCAAAAGTATCATTGTGCTTCTTTATTTACTGGGTGTGTTCGTACAGTTTGAATAGGCCAAATTGGACAGCTCTTGGTGAGTGGTTCAATAACTAGAATGGATAAAAGAAAAAAAAAATCATACATAAAGTTCCTTCTGCAAGAAAATTGGATTGACTGGCTTTTGCGCTGTCTTCAGATAAAGTCTACATGAGCTTTATTTCAATGTTTTTCTGTGTGCTTTATTGTTGCCAGAAACAAACTGTGCTTAAAGTCAGAGAAAGATTAGAAGTAGTGTTTGTTCAGTTGTTCTGATGTGCAGTTCGGGCCTCAGCTGCTTCGTGAAGAGACAACCAGAGGCGAGTGTATTTGCCTCCTCTGCTTTTATTATTCCTCAGATCTCCAGTGTGTCAGCCTGCTTTGGTTTGAGAGTGTGTGTGTGTCACACTACATCTGCATCCATGGTAGGGGGGCACGAATAAAAAAAACAATAAGCAAAAAGCACAAAAAGAGGCACAAACCATCTGTTATTTTATTTTGTGTCTACTTGCTTATTTTAGTCAGAACAATGGGAGACGAAGTGCATAAAACAAAGAGCCAATCGGCATATTGCACTCCCATGAGTAAACTCGCACTGATTCATCTGGAAGTGTAAATGACATGGCATGTGCACAGAGCCTTTGGAATACACTGCTGATAGTAGTTACTCTCTTATATGCATTTTCTCGCCCTAGTGCCAGAAGAAAATGCAAATGGCTTCACAAAGAAGTATTTTTACATATTGAAGGTAGTCATTAGAAGCCGGCGTATGGCTTTTAAAGTGTTGATGTAATGAGTCGATGAAGTACAAAGACAGCTGTATTTGGAAGAATTTGGCAAGACATCTACTTAAGAATGAAAATAAAATGGTATTAGTGTGCATCACCATCTTACAGGATCTATACTTTTTAAAAGGGAATATTTATCAAACTCACACCAAACCACCTTCTTCCATTGATTCAGAATCCAGTTTTGATGCATGCATGCGGTGCACTGGGGTCAGCACAGGCATCCCGACTGGTCTGAGGCTATGCAACCCCATAAACAACAAACTGATGCTGTGTTATCTGACACCTTTCTATCAGAACCTGCCTTAACTTCTTTAGCAGTTTGAGCCACAGTAGTTGCTGTTGGACCTGACACACGGGCCATCCTTCTCCCCCCACAGGCCCATGAGCCTTGGCCCATGACCCTGTCACCACTTTTGATAGATACTGACCACTGCAGAGCGGGAAGACCTCACCAAGAGGCAGGTTTTGGAGATCTGCTCTGATGTCACATGATGGAATGGCACTAGAGCCAATCATAGTATCTACCCCAGGTGTTACACACACTGTCCGACACCATGACAGAAGATGTCTTGTTACGCATAGACTCAAATGAAGGCAGAGACATAATTTAACTTGGAAAGCAGTGTTTATTGGGTAGAGAAAACAGCTTTAAACACTAAACAGCAAAGGTAAAGCAACATTTATTATTGTAAATGTTCGGAAGTATCTTTTTTTGGTTTTCTTTCACTACTGGTTTACTTAAATTTAAAATCTGGCGAGATCTGGCACGACTTTGTGGGTTGAGTTAGTGGCCAGCTGTTCGCAAAAATGTAATGACTGGACTGAGTAGGTGGCGCACTTCACACCTTAACTTAGATTTAGATTTAGAAGAACTTTATTGATCCCCGAGGGGAAATTTGTTTCATGTGGATCATAACATAAACAGGTATACATTAATAGATAAAGATTACAAGCCACAACATGCAGCCCGAAGTTATTTCATTCAGGCGAAAGATCTTCACGAAAATGAAAATACAGTATTGCAATGTACAAACAAACAACAAACAATCAGTTCTAACTACAGTAGCCGTACAACAGGGAGGTACAGCAGACATTTAAATTTTATATTTTGATCTTCGGTAACTTGTCCGGATCATAAGCAATCAGTTCTGGTTCTCAGCGTCAGTTTTGGGTTTCCGAGTCATGGAGCAACCTTGATATATCCTTCATGGTCAGACCAATAACACTTCGTAGTAGCTCACCGGTCAGTTTCTCGATGTAGTCTACTCTTTTCTGAATGTCCTCAGATCGAGCCGAGATGTTGCGAATCAGCTCTTCAATTTGTGTGGCCCATAGCTGTAATCCTTTTATCTCCATTAAGCCGCGCAGCAGCTCACTGGTCTGACTCTCGGTGTTGTAGACATGTTGTCTTTGGTCTGTGTTTGAAGTGGATGTATATTGGTTTATTTGACATGGACAGTGTACATTAATTAACATTGCTGTAAATGCACCAGAATTAGCCAAAAAGGCTATTTTTCATCCGTTGTCCCTGGACAGATCTTAAAATTGTCTACCTAAAAACACAATAAAAAGATTACATAGAACAATACAATAAAAAACAATAAAACAAATATAACACTTCAAAACCTATTGCTAAATACAATATACAGGTTTACTATAAAACAAAAATTATGTTGAAGACAAGGAAAAAGAAAATGCTAATAATAATAAAAAATGCTAATAATAATAATATCATTATACACATTTACACAACAAGACAAGTGGCAACAGGTTGGGTTGAGAGAAGTTACATAATCTTATTAATGTTGACATGTCTGATTTGTTATAAGCCAGTGTTTTAAATGATTTTTGAACAGAGTGTATGTGGGGAGATCTCTGATGTTCTGAGGAACAGAGTTCCACTCCTGAGCTCCTCTGACCGAAAAGGCACTCTGACTAAATGTGCTTTTCCTTAGAGGAACAACACAGTCTCCTCGAGCCGACCCTCGTGTTACTCTCTGTGTGATGTTTCTAATGTTCACAAACTGACTAAGTGGAGGAGATGACAGACCATGGATGATTTTATAAAACAGACAGAGGTTTGAATTTTTGATGATATTTTCCCAACTTAAAAGCTTATGTTTTTGTAAAATGGCACAATGATGATATTTTAATGGTTTTTTATCCATAATTTTGACTGTCTGTTTATAAAGTGACTCTAATTGTTTGAGTGTTGTTTTATTTGCCTGTGACCAGGTTGTCAGACAGTAAGTGATGTGAGACAAAACCATACTGTACATGAACATTTTAGCTGCCTGAAGTGACAAGTTTGATCTTATGAACCGAAAATTTGCAATATTAAATTTGACTCGATTGCAGACCTTTTTTATCTGTGATTTAAAAGTTAATTTAGAGTCTATTATGATGCCTAAGTATTTGAATTCTGACACAACTTTTATTTTATCCCCAGTCACATAAATATCTGCCTGGCTATTTTCAATATTAGATTTAGAAAAAAACATTGAAACGGTTTTATTTATATTAAGATGGCTTACATGTGCGTTAAGCGGAGTTTCCGCTGAGTAATTTGATATGCGCCTTGCCCATATTAGGCTTGGGGGGCATGTGTGTATCACACCGGCACCTGCCCCCGGTGGGGGGCTCTCGGAATAGACAAACACATGCAAACTGTCTAAGTAAGATGTAGTGTAACGCTTGTAAGGCTAGGGGTCTGACAACGGCCAATTGAGTAGAGTGCCAGTATTCTTGGCGACCAGAAGTAGGTTCGTCTGCAGAGCCAGCATGTGTGAATAACCACGAGACATAAAATATGGGTTAAATATAGTTATATTATCATTTACATAAACCACAGCATTAACAAGCAATATATTAACAAGATATCAATTATTACATTATAGGCATATAGACAATATATTGATCTTAGGTTACTATTTATAGTTCAAATATAGACAATAAAAGAAAACAAAATCCCCACAATGACAATTAATCTCAGTCCAAATTCAATAATCAGAAATCCAAGGTTCGGTAAAAAGTCCAAAACAGAATCGGCCGTTGTCCAGGATGAATAATTGTTCAATGAGTTATCCTACCGAACAGCAGCATGTGAGTATCTCTCATCAACTTGTTGTCATGTGGGTAAAAAAACCTGACCTGAGACAGGTCAGAAACATAAATTAGCAATTATATTAAATACTATACCAGCTTGGCATTGATCCAATTCAATATATACATATAGACATGTATACAAATTAAATCAAATATAATTATTACATACAAAAATAACTGATTAATTCATTCAATCGATAATAGTTCCCGCACGGATTTGTCCCTACACCCAGCGCAGAGTCTAAGAAAAACGCAGAGAAGAGCAGAGCAGGAGCCACCGTGTTTGTAGCAGCCAAAGCAGGTGAGCTGTGATCCTTTGCCTGGGTTACAGTAGCACTAACTGATTTTGTTTGAGCCACTGTCTGACATCTGAAGAACAAAAACTGTATCATCTGCATAGAGCTGAAAGCTGGCACCTGAGCAGTTTAAAGGCACGTCATTTATAAATAGACTAAACAGAAAAGGACCAAGTATAGAGCCCAGTGGTATGCCCAATTTGATGTTGAAGAGAAAAAATTTATCCTGGGCAACTTAAACACACTGTACTCTGCTCAATTAATTATTGCATAATAGTGATAGACTTCTGTTGTTACTCTCCTTACAGGCCTCACGACCTAGTAACTGCTGAGAGGCTAGACATCGCTCGATAAATAATAAACAATCCAACACATAAGATCTCTTGTGCATTTCTTAATGCCAATTCACCCAAACGCATACACTATGTCTTATAAAAATTAAGTAATATACCCTTTCATTACAGAATCCAATCCCATTTATGAACCCTGAACTTGAAAATATAAAAGAATTGTATTAAAACCATGTTTACCACATAGTAACTACAGTTGTGCTGTAAAAAACATAGTTTAACCATGAAACTTGTAGTAAAACTGTGGTTATACAAATGGTAGTCATTTTCCAAAAAAATATAGTTTTACTACAAAAAGATAAAAATTCATTCCATATTTTGGGTAGATAGTATGAATACATAAAACATTAAAATATGTCTCGCATACATTTTCCCAGAAAGGACAAACCTGCCAGTCTGCAGAATTTTTCTTTAATAACACACAGAGGATTTTGGCCAGGGAACTGTACAAACGTGTGTTTGATATGTGAGTTTTCAAAAGGTTTTACTACATAAATAACGATTCTTTTGAAAAACAATAACTCTCTCTCAAATATTCCCTTGGAATACAAAAACACAACAATAAGTTCCCTTATCACGGTGAACATAGCCTCATAGAATCTGTGCTTTTATCCATGCTCAGTAACCTTTCTAAAAAAAAACTAACCTGGAACCAGAGGTTGCATTAACCGAATATTTTCATTTTGACGGATTATTCTGAGGGTGATCTATTGTAATTCCTACTCCTGACCAGTTGGTGGCGAATGTACATATAAATCAGCAATTATTTTTTTAAATTGTGTCGTCTTTGTCACGCTGCATTCAGTTGCAAAAAGGTCATGGCAGTAGTTTTTTCAAACCGCCAAATAGTTTTGATATTGTTAATAAAAGTGGAAAAAAAAGAGGACATGATGAAGCAGAGCATGACGGAGGACAAACACACTGAACAGTCACTGACAGCTGTTACGGGACAATCAAGCAGCAAAAAGGAGGTGAAGAAGAATGAGTATCGTGTTCAGTGGGAACAGGAGTTTACGTGGCTGAGGTGGGAAGGATGAAAAATGTTCTGTAGAAAAGCTAACAAGTAACAAACTTCTCAGGGGCATGACAACAGCAATTGAATTAAGTTTAGTTCATTTTGTGTGCTCTAGAGTTCAATCACAAAATATCCTTTCACTTTTTGTGTAAATTTATCTGTTGTTCTTAAATAAAACAAATAATCCTTCCTCTATGCTCGTATTGAAGTTTCTTAAAATGTAAGTAAAACGAAAAGCTATTATAAGTATTATTAAAGTATAAAAATCTTAAATTAGAGGAAATAATAGACGAGGACTGAAAATTTACAACTCCGGAGAGTGAAAAAGTCTAGTGCGACCTCTGCCTGGAAAATAACCTGCTCCTCAGTGGAAGAACTGCTCTAGTTCAACAGACCAGCCAGCTACTCCCCAGTCCTTTGTCACCTGGGCCCTGTACTATAAAGCTAGATTAAGAGGTCAGCGAGGTAAGTTTAGGGTTATCCTTGGGTTTTTGGTATTATGAAGCTGGTTCACTTTATATCAAGGTAGATCACTGTGGTAACTTAGGCTGAACGATTAACCTGCTCTGGAGCTGGTTAAGTTTGCAGATAGACACAAACATAGAAACACAGACACTGACCAATCAGGAACGAGAAATAAGCCGCTGGTGTCGAGGAGGAGGAGAAAGAGAAGTGTCTGCACAAGCACCGGCTGACTGGAGCACAAATAAACAGTGGTCTAGCAACACTATAAAGTCATGTTGTATTGTAAATTAGTCTTAAAGGTTTAAACACCTGAATAACATTGTGCTCACAATAGGTTTATCATTAGTTACGATTAACTGATTAATAGAATCCAAGATATTTATTTTAATGTAGCATTTAAAACATAGACTTCATACGTCTGTTGGTTGTTAGTCTTCAGCCTTTATTGCATCTATATTGTTCATTCAGTCTCTGGTGCCGTTTGTTTTGCAGGAGTTTAGTGTTGGCAACATTAGTGTTTTTCCTCATTTTGACACTCTACAAGATGAGATGTTTCACATGAATGTGCTCTCACTCCACAGAGAAACCCAGGGTTAACTGAACGTGTTGATAACCCAATTTTTGATACAACTTAGCCCAGACCGGGCTGGTTATGTTTTGTCTATCAGGGTTGGAAAAACATATCCGGGGTAGATTCAACTGGGTTAGTATAAAATTTATTTTAATAATTCTATTCAAAAGTGAAACAATTAAGGAAAATCAAAATTCAGTATTTTAGAAAATTTGAATTACTTAAGACCGATACAAATAGGGATTTCAAAAAAATTTGACCAAATGAAAAGTATGAACATGAAAAGTATGAGCATGTGCAGCACTCAATACTTAGTTGGGGCTCCTTTTGCCTGAATTACTGCAGCAATATGTCGTGGCATGGAGTGGATCAGTCTGTGGCACTGCTCAGGTGTTATGAGAGCCCAGGTTGCTCTGATATAGGCCTTTACCTCTTCTGCATTGTTTGGAAAATTGTATCATTCTCTTCACAATACACCATAGATTTTCTATGGGGTTAAGGTCAGGTGAGTTTGCTGTCAGTTAAGAACAGGATTACCATGGTCCTTAAACCAGGTACTGGTTCCTTTGGCACTGTGTGCAGGTCCTGTTGGAAAATGAAATCTGCATCTCCATAAAGTTGGTCAGCAGCAGGAAGCATGAAGTGCTCTAAAACTTCCTGCGTTGACCTTGCACCTTAGAAAACACAGTGGACCAACAGCAGCAGACGACATGTCCCCCGACCATCACTGACTGGAAACTTTACACTGGACCTCAAGCAACGTGGATTGTGTGTCCTTCCTCTCGTCCTCCAGACTCTGGGACCCTGATTTCCAAAGGAAATGCAAAATTTACTTCCATCAGAGAACATAACTTGGACTCAGCAGCAGTCCAGTCCTTTTTGTCAAAGCGAGACACTTCTGATGCTGTTTTATTGCTCGTACACAATACCACATCTTTTCCTTTCCTTTGCCACTCTTTTAATGTGCTTGTACACAGATCTGTGAACAGCCAGCCTCTTTTGAGATGACCTTTTGTGTCTTACCCTCCTTGTGCAAGGTGTCAATGGTCATCTTTTGGACAACTGTCAAGTCAGCAGTGTTCCCCATGATTGTGTAGCTGACAGAACTAGACTGAGAGACCGTTTAAAGGCCTTTGCAGCTGTTTTGAGTTCATTAGCCCATTAGAGTGTGGCACCAGGTTTCTTCAATATTGAACCTTTTCACAATATTCTAATTTTCTGAGCTACTGAATTTGGGATTTTCCTTAGATGTCAAAAATAAAAGAAATACACATTTTAATTATTTCAGTCTGTGTGTATTTAAAAAAAATAATATACAAGTTTTACTTTTTTGAATGGAATTAGTAAATCAACTTTTTCTAAGTATATGACCAGCACCTGTATATGAACAGATTAAGCAATAAGTTTTTCTAATAAAATTCAGCATGCCATTTATAGATTTAAGAGCATGTTTTTTTTAATACATTTTTTTATCACTGCCTATACTACCTCATTCTGTATGCAAGTGGGCTATGGAATGTAGGTTATGGTAATATTGAAGTTTGTATCCTAAAATAACTATTTGAAACTCTTTAAAGACTGGTGTTTTTGTGAATAAATGAATTACTTGCAACTCTTTAGGTTACTTTTTGATTTAAAAAAAACAGCATCATCAGTTAAACCACACTGTAAATGAATGTGGATGTGCTGTATACAAAAACAGAAACCAATAGGTAAAAAGTCTCATCCTATTAGCATAATGCTACTGGGACACAATCATAACCAGGGGTCTGTGGTGATGCATACAGAAACCATCTACATGTGGCCCATTGATATATCTATGTGCAAAGAAATCAGTCCATATTCAGTATATGTTTGACTGGAAATTAAGGGAGTAATTTATTTCAGGTCATTTTAAAGTCACACTATACATATACTTAGTGTGGGATTCAAAGTCTGCAGTGGATCAATGGCAATGCATTTCCCTTGTGGCCAGCCTAGGCCGCATTTGATTTTCTCAGTTATACATAAGCAGATGAAATAAGAAGAAACACAACTCCCCCCAATACATCATTTAAGGCCTCAAATTTGGCAGGCTTTGTACAGAACACCTTTTGAGCCTTTTGTCAGGCAAATATATTGGCATCAGCAAAAAGCACAATAACTGATTATCACTGCTTGTTGTTTAAATTGTGGTTTTCTTATACTATAAATAAATTAAAAAAGTTATTGTCATTGATCGATTCCACTTGACAGTAAGAGTTCATTTCAAAAACAGATACAGTTGTGCTCATAAGTTTACAACATTTGTGATCTTGTGGCCTTTTTGTAGAGAATATAAATGATAAGGTAACATGCACACAAGTTGTCACCTGTGATCTGTTTGCTTGTAATTAGTGGGTGTGCATAAAAGGTCAGTGAGTTTCTGGGCTCCTGTCAGACCCTTGCATCTTTCATCCAGCGCTGCACTGACTGCTGTATTCTGAGTCATGGAATTGTCAAACAGTCTTTGGGAAAAGGTAATTGAACTGTATAAAACAGGAAAGACAAGACAAGACAAGACATTTATTTTTGTATAGCCCAATATCACAACAACAGCCGCCTGAAAGGGCTTAACAGACTGCACTAGACAACATCCCTTAGACCCTCCATCAGGGTGAGGAAAAACTCCAAAAAAAACCCAGCCGGGAAAAAAGAGAAACCTCAGGGAGAACCACAGAAGGAGGGATCCACTCCCAGGACGGACAAGCCGTGCAAGAATGTGTCCAGGACAGTTGAAAAAATACATATAAATACAAAACATATCCACAAAAAACATTTATGTTGACAGCGTCCAGTGTCCACTCTGTGTGTGTGTGTGTGTGTGTGTGTGTGTGTGTGTGTGTGTGTGTGTGTGTGTGTGTGTGTGTGTGTGTAAGGTGGATGGGACCTCAGCCAACATCAAGGTAGATTAAAGATGAGCTGGGGGTCCTCACACTGGGGGGTGGGATGTAATAATAATATGAGCAGTTGAGTGTGTACCTACAGCTACAACCAGTGTAAACCTAACCCTATGATCAATCAGTCTCCATACGTTTGGTGAAATAAGTATGTTTTGAGTTTGCTTTTGAAAATCTCAACAGAGTCAGATCGCCGCACTTCCACCGGGAGCCCATTCCACAAAAATGGGGCTCTATAAGAAAAGGCTCGGTAGCCAGCAGACTTCTTCTTTATTCGAAGAAGTTGAAGGAGGCCAGCGTCCTGAGAGCGAAGGGTACGAGCTGGAGTATACCAGGTGATAAGGTCAGATAGGTAAGAGGGCGTGCATCCACAAAGGATTTTATATGTTAACAAGAGAACTTTGAAATCAGCTCTAACATGAATAGGAAGCCAGTGTAATGAAGCCAGGACCGGAGTAATGTGATCAAACTTCCTGGTCTTTGTTAAAAGTCTGGCGGCTGTATTTTGGACCATTTGTAGTCTGTGAGTACTTTTCCTCGGCAGTCCAGAGAATAACGCATTACAGTAGTCCAGCCTGGATGTGACAAATGCATGAATGAGAATTTCAGCATCAGCTAAAGAGAGGCAGGAGCAAATTTTTGAGATATTCCTGAAAAAAGCCCAGTTTAGTGACCTCACTGATGTGCTGCTGCAGAGATAGTGTGGGGTCAAAAATGACACCGAGGTTCCTTGCAGTTTTGCCGTGCTCCAACACACAGTTGTTGATTGAGACAGTAAGATTGTTGAACTTGTGCCGATGACTGGCAGGACCAATTAACAAGAGCTCTGTTTTATCCGCGTTCAAATGGAGGAAGTTTTGAGACATCCATGTTTTAATTGAAACGAGGCAGGCCTCTAGACGCATGATGTCAGTTGTATTATTCGCTTTTATTGGTAGATACAGCTGTGTATCATCGGCATAACAGTGGAAGTTCACTCCATAACTTCTGATGATTTGTCCCAATGGTGTAACATATAGTGAAAAAAGTATGGGACCGAGCACAGACCCTTGTGGCACACCGAACTTCACTAATTGGACAAAGCCACTCAAGGTTTTTTTGACTGATAGCACCTATAGCAAATAATTAAAATCATTCATTCATTCTTCCCTTCACCAGCGTAAAAGATTATATTGCAATTTTCTCTGTGTATTATTCCTTGTCTGTGCAGCGTTGAGTCTCAGAAATAACCAGATCAGACATGTCGTGACAACGGTACACCATTCATCATTTTGAATCCTGAGAGACTGTCTTTGTTGGAAAGCGCTGCACAAATTGAGTATATGGGCGGATTCTGCAGAGGCTGACAATAAGACACAAGAACATTTCACAGCTCACTGCACAGCGACACAAGTTAATGTCATTAGCTCTTTAGAAGTGGGTATTTAAAGTAATTTGTTTTATTTTTTTAAATACCCAGGTACCCAGGTCATGTCACTTACCAGAGACTATAGCATTATTTTGATGGTGGGGGAAACTTGAGTACCTAGAGAAAACGCACCCAAGCACAATGAGAACATGCAAACTCCACACAGAAAGACCGCCTTGCTGTGAGGTGACAGCGCTGACCTTTGTGCCACAGTACTGTCACACTGTATGTCCATTACACTGCAGTGTTTGTAATAATTGGAGGCAAACTTTGACAGAACAAAACTTGTACTATTCTGTAATCCTATAGATTTTAACTTTGCTTCTCTTTTGGAAGTAAAACTATTGATGGTGAGATTAAGATCATGGGCCAAAGCATTATGGTGCTTCATTTGCTCTACTGCACCATCAAGTGGAAAATAAATGTAGGCCTAAAACAGAATTTAATAATATAATCGCTTTGGTGTGGTAAGTTTTGAATTGAATAAATGAATGAACAATGTTTGTGATGCCAATACATAATCTGTGAACTTATTCAAATGGTGTCTGTCTTTATGATAGAATGACGAGGTCAAAATGGGAATCAAATTGGGAAAAGGGTTGTGATGCGCTTGTATTTGTTTGTGACTGTGCTTATGTTACACTTAAATTAGGAAAAAGAAACGCACAATAAGTCCACAAAATGTGAGGGGGTATCCATTGTGCTTGCCCCTTATATTTTGTCACCAACAAAAGCCCTGTTTTTTTCACAAAAATCTTTCTTGATTAGTTAACACGTGCTTCGAAGCCTCGACATGAAAGGACACCTCAATAGGAAAGATCTGCATCTCTTTTGGAACCCGAATCTGATGACTGCAGGAAATCCATTACTCTATGTTTTGGGCCGATGCTACTACATATAGGCCTGAGAGGTGTTGTGGCTAAATGTTACAAACTTATGTTGTTTTGGCATGAAGGTTTTCTCCTGATTGTTTTGGGTTTTTGCCCAATAGATTGTCTATAAGCCTACCAGATCTCCAAAAAAAAGGTTGCAAAAAAGAACCATTCTCATCAATGCACTTCACAAGACTAGTTTTATATTGACAATTTTTTTTTGATGAAAAAAAAATTTACTCTAGCTTTTGACTCAGCAGCAAATACCTTTCTCTCCGGCCTTTTCATCCCAGCATGTGATCAGTCCAGCCCTGTTCCTCAGTCTTTCTGGTGAGTATCGCACCAGACCAGGTTTTTATTTGGTAAAGCTGAGAGGCATGTAATTAATTCTCCATAAGCAGTAATAAGCTGCATTGTAATGTAGCGTGTAATCGCAGTCTGCACGGAAGGCTGCACGTCCAGATACACCTTTCTCTCAGAAACAGGTTCAGCCTCTTCATGTCCCACTTTTGAAGTCCTTCAAAGACCTGTTTTTTCCAAAGACATGAGTTCATTCAAAACAAAGTCCAAAACTGGTTTGATAACTGTGAAACAAATGGGAAGTTTTAAAAAGAACATTCAACTTTGACACGAGTTGTTTTGTCATTTTTCATTTCATAATTTACACAAGCAAATGGAGTTATAGAAGGCTTTTTGCATAGTTTGTTGAAACAGATTCACATGAACCAATTTTATCCATTGGGCAGGCAGGTGAATAAGCAGAGAAAGTGTTTAAGTTACAGTGAGACAAATAGCAAGCAGTATAATTTAGTGCAGTGCTGGCCCCTGTGTGTCTGCTGTGGACTGAGCTGTGGTGGCTTTTTATCCACTCCTCTCTGCACAGATGCATCATAGGAGCAGCAGCAACAGTGCATACACCACTGAGGATCTGTTAATGTTACTAAAAAACAGAAAATAATTTAACTGTGACCAAACCACTGCAGCAACTCCATAAGTGTAGTTACACTTATGCATGCACAAAATGCACATTAAGAACTCTGAAAGAAAAAATGTTTTAAATGGTTGACTAAAAGAAGCAAAATGTTTATCCACCAAAATCTGAGAAGGTTATTTTTTTTAATTTGAACAGATTTTAATGTGATTTGAAAAGGTTTAACATAAATTTGCCATTTGATGGCAGAGGACATTATCATATAATCAAAATGTATTTGTATAACACCACTAAAAGTGACACAAGTTAAATTAAATATGTACAATTTAGACACCATAAAATTAAACCAGCCAAAAAGAACACCATCACCACAGAGGTGCTCAGTTTGGTTGAGTTTCTCCTGATTAGTCATAAATCAGAATAGAAATGTAGATCTACATTTTTGTCAGGACCGGGCAAAAGGACTAACAATGCAGATCCCACAAAAGACAGATGTTTCACAGGGTTTATTTCCAAGGCAAAAGTACAAATTTACAATCCAAAAGATGAGGTTGAAACAAGTCTAAGGTCAGAAACACTAGAAGGCTGTTTACAAAAACCACACGGAAATGCTGGATCTCTCACACAAAGGTAAAGACAATCTGGCTCAGGACAGGGGAAAACACACGGATGATAAAGGGAACTGTTATAGGAATATTTTATATCCATATATTTAACCAGAGAGACACGGAGACCGATTATAATTTAACAAGCAATGGTCAAGTTTTAATCCTTGCAAGGATGAGCAAAGCAGACACAGTTACAAGGGAACGGCGGGAGGTTTGCTCCCAGATGTAAACATGACATGAGATTATATACAACACAGTGACGGTCTTAGTGAGAGGCGTTCACAATGGTCCAGGAGAAAGAGTCCCGTGACAAGCCATGTCTCAGTCTTGTTATGTCTACTTCCTGCTTGGATTAGAGCGAAGGACATGACATGAATTTGACATGACCTGAGGAGAACTATAAGCCCCCAGTAACTCCAAACATAGGAATTAAAATTATTATAACATTCCCCCCTCTTTATGCTAATAACAATTAGCATAAACAATCTACTAGCTTGAGTGTGAGTTGTTTACTTTTGACAAAGCGAAAACCCAGCAGGGCATCTGACCTAGCCTAAGTACACTTGACCATTTGACCTAACGCTGGGAAAAAGTCTTTGTCCACCCCTTGCCCCAAGGCGGCGTCAACACACAAACATCAAGCATTAACTATATGTAATCCCAAAACTGAATCTCAAAACACATTTCAAATCGAAGACAAAAATGATTATACGAGATATGTTTACAACCAAATGGGACTCCACAGAGTCATGCACTGATTCTTCAAAATCAATTTCTTAAAAGTCCATAAATCAAAACACAGTGTCACTCCAAAAAGCGTAGAAAAATATGCCAGAGGTTAAGCTGGTCGGCCCATCGGACTTTAAGCTGGTCGCCCCATCGGACTCAAGATCTCTGGCCTGTCCCTGTCATTGAAATAAAAACACATGGAGTGAGACATATGCACATTCTTAATGATTAAAACCAATTCTCTTAAGCATCATAACTTCAATGAACCATACGGCCCTTAGGACTGTAGTATGATCCGTCCTGGAGCTGTTGTCCCGTTGATGAACATGCAGATGTTAACGTCCCTCAGATATCAAAGTGTTCATCTGAGCTCAAAACCTCGACCACAGTCGTTGGGCAGGTGCATGTCCAGGAATGTTGACCCAATGGCCACATCCATCAATCTCACCAACAAGCTCCGGATACATGGAAATCAACACAACAAAAGTTATAAGACATGGAAGACATGAAAGTACATCTCAATACATAATTAAAGTCTCAGTCACTTTCAAAATATTTTGTATCTATTTTTTAAAACCATGTCAAAATCACTTACTCTATTCCAGAATACTCTGCAATCCTTCTGCAGAGTGTGAGGCTCTTTCTCAAAGGCTTTAGTCGTGCTGTTAACTAGACCTGTGTTACCTTGGATGAAATCCTGTTGTAGATCCCACCTTTTCAGCTCAAAGCAGCTCAGTGCTATTTGTTCTGTCCAGTCCTTGGACCAGGTCCAACTCATCTCCAGCCTCAATTCACAGTTACAGCATCTCTTGTGCAATTCATAAACCTTTGTTGGTTATAACTCTAATTAATTTAATCCACATTTGCATAAATTGTCTCAAATGTAAAATTCTAATTTCAATACTAATTGAATTTTAGCCTTATATTCATTAAGGACACCTTGAAGAACCCCCCTCTTGTCGATGTAAATCTCAAATAAACCTGAAGGAACTGCTGTTTGGTTCCTAAGGTGTGTCACAATGTTCTCCGTCACATTGTATGTGAACAAATAAACCAGGATCCTTTAAGGACACTTGTTTCCGGTCAGCAGGCAATGCTGGTCTAATGGTCTTACTTTCAAAAACCTCCAGACTTCTGCTTTGCACTGCACCTGTCCCTGATCTCAGTTTGTCAGGTTCAGAGTGATGTTACAGGACGTCCTGTCACTGGCCCTGCTCACAGGTGTACTCCAGGTGTACTCCAAGACAACTATAAGTTCAAAGACTATGTTAATATTAGCTCTTACTGGTGGCTATATTAATTGTCAACTCTTCTTTTCTAAGCCGGTACCTGCTGCGGTTGGCTTCCATCAAAACAAAATATAAACAAACAAATCAAACGTTCTCTGACATTTTTAGACCCATAGAAAGTGCCCTTCAGGCTTTCGTCAAACGAAACCATACCAGCTCTTAAAATGATCAAACCATAAAAATGAAACACAGATAAACCCTGTTTCCACAGATATGTTCTGCTGGAAATCTACTTTAATCTGAAAGGTTCCATCAGATCAAACAGTGCTTCTCCAGAACGGTCATTCATGTCAACTTTCTTTCTTTCTTTATTTTTATTTAAACTCTTTAACTTTATTAACACATTACTACATTACTCTTTTACACACATCACCTCTTCACTTTAATACAGTTTAAATCTTCTTCTCCCTCTCTTTTTTGAGACCTGGGAAACCCATGTCTCAAAACAAAAATAAAAAAAATTAAAACAATAAACATAAAATCATAAAATGAAAGGCCAGTGCCATTGATCATTTTAAAATTTCAGTCTATCAATTATCGTTTCTAATTATTTGTCTTCTTTATGTTTTCCAAATACCATCACTGTTGTTTCTGTTATATTTAAAACTTACTTTTGTTCAGTTCAGTTTTAATTTTAGTTACCATTAGTTGTAGGTCTTTACCTGTAACTGTAAGTGTATCATCCGCAATCATAGTAATATTTTTTTCAGTTGATGCAAACATAAACGACTTCAAAATAGATCAGCACCAGTTTCTCATGATCTATCGTCACAGAACTTTTAGCCAAAGACTTTTAAATTTTCAATCTAATTAGAAAATCCTCAGAATATTATTCAATCACCTCAAAGTAATTCTTTTAGAAATAAAATCCTCAAAAAACAAAACTCTTGGGTCAGACCCCTCCCTCTGGAGTTAACCTTGTAACAGGACAGCCTCCTTCAGCTGCTCAAACACCTCGTCTCTCTCTCCTCCAAAACTCCATCACCATGTGACTGTCGTTTAAAAGAAAGACTTTTCATAAAATTAACTAAGTTCTGTGTTAATTTCTCTGCATTTACCCTTTATAATAACAATTCTTCAGGGGTTTGTTCAGTCTAGAATTGTTCCACACTGTCTCTGTAAAACTCAGTCTCAACACCAGGTGCTCAATAAATAAAACAAACCACGTCTCTTCATTTCCTCAGATTCACCACCATTGAACCTAGTAATAGTTAGTAATGTTAATTTAAAACATGCAAAGATTAAACCTCTTAAAATTTTAATCTTTAGTTTCCAAAGATTTCACTCAGTGTTTTTCCATAAACACCTCCAAAGTTCAACCAAAAATATTATTCAATTCTGTTCAAAAGGACAGACTCTTGTGTTAGTCTGTTCCAACCTTAAATCAGATTCATCAAAAACCTTTTTTTCTTTAAATCACTTCAAGCAGTTATTAAACCCAGTGAGCACTTTGTCTTATGCTCTCAAACTTTAACCACTTTAACAGTTTAACACTTTAACTTTTCATTTAAACCACCTTCAATCCTTCAAGATTGTTTTAACATATGTTTTAACATTTAGATACAATTTCAATTCCCAGATTACACATTTACCTTGCAGTTTAAAACTTTACTGTAAAGATGACTACTTTTAGCATCTATTATTTAGTTTTAGATATATACCTTTATTAGAAATTACCATTTCAAAAACCCATTGGTTATTATTTATTCTGTCTTCATTTCAGTTTCTCCAATTACTTAGACAATATTTTTCTCAAACAATATTCAAACCTCAGTTGTCGTTTAGTTTTCTGATTCTAAAAACAACATGGTCGTACCAAAAAAAAAAAAATTAAATTACATCCCAAGGTGGACTATATTTTTCCCACAGACCTTTCAGAAGGTCAAACTGTTTCCTAAACAAGTCTCCTAGACTTTGAATCGGATGTAAAGGCTCCCACACAAAATGATTGTGGAGCTAACGTCAAAACCCAAACAAAAACGGAAAAACCAAAACATTTCTCGCTCCGTTCTGTGAAAAATTCCTGTGTTCCCAAACAAGGTTTGTTTTGGGAGAGGAAAAAAAACTCTCTCTGTTAGGGAAATACCTACTGTGCAATTCACTTCAAGACACATTTTTAAATTCTTCTGATTACAAAGTGAACATTTTCATAAACGTTATTTTGTGTTTTTGAACCACACTGATATTAAGGACCTCTATTAGTTCTCGTACTAATAGATACATACCCTTTGTCTCGCAAAATATTAATCAATACTTTTATTTTGGATCTAAAGTTTGGATCTTTTAACATTTTCACTTCCGTGTTCTGTCTTTGTGTGTGTTTTAAGTGTCATCTGGTGTGTGTAGATGACTTAACTGCTAATGTCAGTGTTGCTCAGTGTTGCTCCTGCTGTGGCCTGGGTCTGGGCCTCCACACTTCGCTCCGCCCCTCGTCACGCTGCACCCCCACCACCTCCAATCCAGCGCCCAGCTTGCTCCGGTGACCATAGGAATTTGTGCATTTTCCTCGGAGAAAACAACATAATCAGTTTTCATTTCAGACTTTGTGTCATTGAGAAAAACCTCTTTCTTTTTGTTAAATTCAGTGCATATTACACTACATTCTCAAAATGTGCTCGGCATCTTACCGCCTTAGTGTCCGAATCGCTGCGCATTGGGCAGACCCCTTCAGGCCTTGGTGCAGCGGCTGGGTCGCAGGAGTGTGGCGGGGGGGGGGGTTTGGACAGTCGTGGGACGGCATGCTGCTGTCGAGGTAGGTGGAGACCCAAAGGCTCACAGGAGGAAACATTTGGAACAAAATATATATGTCGTCAAATCTTTAATCTCCTCTCTGCTGTGTCACACAAACGTAATACAATATCTGTTCTTTAACAGACTATTTATAAACTTTATCTCATAATTCAAAAAATTCAAAGCACATTTACCTTCTGTAGATGTCTGTTTGTGTGCTTATGTGTTTATGTTTCTGACCTGTTCAAGGGTCAGTCAAAGGTCCCTCACTTGTCTGGACCCAGTGTTGGCCTCCTCTCCTGTTCTCAGTGCCCTCTCCTCTGCCACGCCCACCACAGCCCTGCTCCCGGTCTCCATGGCAACCATGGCCAATGGTGCATTTTTCCTCGGAAAAATACATTACATTCACATTAAGGTCAAGTTTCGCACAATTTCCAAATTTAATCTACAAATTCCTCTTTGGTCTCTCTCAATAGATACAGTTTAAAATAAATACAGATAAACATTTGTCTGGAATCTGTTTATATTACCGTTTGTTTTGCTGCTGTCTTTCTGCAGCGTCTCAGCCGACAGGAGCAGGTGTGTGTGGGAGAGGCACAGGGAGTTTGAGGTGCACTGGTTTGAGCGGAGAGGCCGAGACCTAAAAATCTCACAGGACATAAAAAATACAAATGATTAGTGTTTTGAAGTCCATGTGTACCTTTCTTTTTTAAAAACTCATTTTTCTTTTTTACAAAATGGCTTCTCCCCCTTTTTTTTTTTCTCTGTTACACCGGAAGCCTAGAAAATATCTTCCATAAGCTATTTTTAAGCCATTTTTCTTTCTCGTAATTCTTTAAATCACTGCTTTCAAGTCAGTTCTCAAACTTTTTCTACAAAACCATTAACCCTTTGTTAATGTTCACATTCTTAGACATTAGACATTCAACAATGGCGCCCATTCATACAACATTAATCCTAATACACAACTTCTTTTAACTGTTTTTAACTTTAAGTCCACATTATACATTATATTATTCTCAAAAGTATAAGCCCCTCACTCTCGTAGGCTTTTCTTCTTATTCAGATGGATCAAAATAAGGTTATATCAACCGAACACTTGTGTCACAATGTTAGATTTTCTGTTACTATTTTCTAATTAACTCCTCGCATGCAGGTATTTGTAATTTACATAAATACAGAAATACGTATTTCTTACTTGCTATTTTTCCTCAGATGGATCAGATTCTTTGAGTCCCATTAACTTATCTTAGCTTAAGCTTTAAGTTAATTCTTTTTCACATTCAGGCTGACTGATGTTAGTTCTCATTATTCAGACTGAGTCAACTTCTTTCAATGAAATCAACTGCATTCAATCCACAGTCGCATCACAATCACTCTCTCAACCACACTTTTTACTCAGACTTTTTATCTCACTAACCCTTCAGGTTAGGTAAACTTCATTAAAGCCACTTCCTTCTGTGGGCTTTATCTCACTGCGTCACACAGTGAACACTTCTCTGCAGGCCTGCCATTTTTCCAAGTCTCAGACTAGACTTTGGACCTATGTATCTCACTTAAAGGTGTTAGGCTAAGAATCTCGATAATAGTCCATACTCGAGTTACCTGTGCGTCCAACGCACCTGGCTTGACCGACGTTCAGAGGTAAAGGCCAGCCTTTGAGGACGCGGCGCGTTAGGACCCGTGTTGTTGATCTGTATCAAATCTTGCCCTCAACCGGACCAGCTACATCCAGACCTCATACTCCTTATTGTAATCAGGCATCTTCTCTATATCGAAGAGCTCGCACGTGATCATTCGTGGGAGTCAGATTCAAAGACCCGTAAAAACTTCCAGAGCACCAGGTATCTAGACAGCTTACAATCCAGCAAGATTACAGACCTTAACACCGATCAACATCAAACTTGTCCCGTTAAGGCCTCACTTACACTTATACGGTAAGGTCTTGACACAAAACACACGCTTTTTTTCCCTCCGTCCCACGGACGGACAGTGTCCAGCGTTCTTCTACCGTTATGATAATCACATGTAAATATTCTCAGATAAACACATGCAATCACCGAACCAGCAGAAGTAACCCAAACCACTACTTCCGGAAGGTTTGTTCATTCCATTCACCATTCACACAAAAATAAATTTTTTAACCAGCTGGTTACCTGAATCAGAATTCCAATGGTCCAGTTGTTCCTCAGCCGAACGTCTTTGAATGTCTCCTCTCTTTTTCTCTCTTTTCCTCTCTTTGTTCAGATATCGTCACTGAGTCTCACACACAGATAGTGAAGGTCTGGCCCGTACTATTTAAAAACAATAGTCTCGGGACTTACAGAGAAATGCTTTGTGCATTTCCCCCGTGCACGTCAGTTTCACTTTTCCGCATGAGAAGCAGCAGGTATTGATATCCCGGACGAGCCCCCAAATGTTATAGGAATATTTTATATCCATATATTTAACCAGAGAGACACGGAGACCGATTATAATTTAACAAGCAATGGTCAAGTTTTAATCCTTGCAAGGATGAGCAAAGCAGACACAGTTACAAGGGAACGGCGGGAGGTTTGCTCTCAGATGTAAACATGACATGAGATTATATACAACACAGTGACGGTCTTAGTGAGAGGCGTTCACAATGGTCCAGGAGAAAGAGTCCCGTGACAAGCCATGTCTCAGTCTTGTTATGTCTACTTCCTGCTTGGATTAGAGCGAAGGACATGACATGAATTTGACATGACCTGAGGAGAACTATAAGCCCCCAGTAACTCCAAACATAGGAATTAAAATTATTATAACAGGAACACAACTATGCACAGGTGGAACACATTAGGGGTGGAGCAGGTAATAACAGTGGGGGGAACGACACAAGGGTAGGAAGACCATCTGAAACACAGACAGGGGTTAGTGATTCAACAGTAACACACAGGAAATAAGATACAATACATAAACAGACTGACAAACACAGAACACAAGGGTGGGACATGACACATTTTAGGGCCAGAGAGCTGGTATATGCCTACTCTGACAAAACCAAAAACAACTGCTGATAATGAACACTAACTTTGTGTTTTCCAATATTTCTCATTCTTTCTTTAAGCTTAATTTGAGAGAGAGCTGTGTTTTGCTGACATCCGGTGATGACACGCTACACCTTTAAGTGCACAGTTTGTCCTCTTTGGGCTGTTGCTGAAGTGATGTGGGTGATGGGTTTTGGGAGCTTTTCTATTTTCCCAAGATAGTGTTTTCTTGATGTGATTATACACTTGAAAACATAGATATGGCTGATGTGCTTCATTAATTCAAAAATATACAATACTTATATACAACAAAAATGTATGCAACGTATGTCTGTGAAGGTTCTCAGTCATCCAGGACATCTTGAAAAAAAGGGTTAAGTAAAAGCATCTGGACTCATTTTTCAAGGTGAAGATGTTTCGTCTCTAATTCCAAGAGACTTTATCAATTCTAGTAAGAGAGCTGAGCTTATATCTCTAGAAGGAGGAGTTTCCCCAGAAACCAAACCTGATGGAACAGGCTGCTCTGGTCTCATGGTCGTTGGCAATGTAAGAAAAGTGTGACTCCTGATGTAAGGGTTGTTAAGACTCCATTCAGGTGTAAAGTGGTTAGTGCCACTCCTCCATTCAGGTGTAGAGTCGTTAGTGTTCCATTCAGGTGTTGAGTTTGTTGTTCTAAGGTAAAGGATTGGAGGATTCTGTGCTGACCAACAAGAGGATGTATCAGCACAGAAGAGCCAATGGAGGAGTGGCACTAACCACCTTACACCTGAATGGAGCAGTGCCACTAATGACCCTCCTGAGCCTTAACGACTCTTACATCAGGAGTCACACTTTTCTTTCATGGCCAACAACCATGAGAACAGAGCAGCCTGGTCCATCAGGTTTGGTTTCAGGGGTAACTCCTCCCTCTAGAGATATAAGCTCAGCTCTCAGTTGAACTCAGAATTGATAAAGTCTCTTGGATTTACAGACAAAATGTCTTCACCTTGAAAACTGAGTCCAGATGCTTTTACTTCAAGTGAGCCATATGGAAATAGTACAAACCAACTTGACTATGTATTGTTAGTGAATGTTCCTTCCATTTCTGTCAATTTAATTAAGGGTGTGTGTAACATAGATCCACAGTGCAACAGAGGTACACTATTTTCCAATTTGATGCCAATTAGCAGCTTTCTGCCAAAAAATGAATGTGTATAACATGATTTCAAGTGACATAAGGACACCCTCAGAGTCACCTTCACTGTTCAGAAAGAGAACAGCGCACAGGTCGATAAACCAGCTGTCTCTCACATACAGCTGAGTTAACACAAGACACATTTACCCTGAGAGCAGTGAGTAACACATTTACAGCACTGAGCAGAGTGGAAACAGCAGCGCCTTTATTACACACATATTAATAGTTATAATAAATAGTCAGATTTGTGTGTCCAGTTCCAGTGTACTTGTGTGAGCACAAATATTCCACCGAATGTAGTGATGGTCCACACTATTTGCCATTTAACTCGAAAATGTCCCATACAGCATTTTTTTAAATGAAGAGTATTTAACTGACCAATCATTTTTCTCATACAGTAGAGGTTTAGGTAATAGACATTTAGTTTATATTGGACTTTGTATCCCAACTGCATTGAGTGTTAGCTACATTACAGCCTGGACATTTAATATTAGCACTGAAATAAAGTGACAATAAACATTACAATCCCACCTTAAAAAAAATCTAGGAGGGGTCACTGGTGGTCACGTGCACCTCTTGTGTGGTGATTATTCTCACGCGGTAGGTTTATAATTGTATTTTGTCATTCAAGTGCTGGGTTATTGTGCTAATGTAGCACAGTTTGTAGCTTTAAGGCAATCTAGCTAAAACTATTCATCAAGAGTTTGTGCTGCCGCCAAGATCTAGTATGTATGTCACCTCAAGCATTTGTCTTTTGGATCATCTTCTGATGAATGATAACAGACTATTTATTAGGTGCACCAAAACAAAAAATAATAGAAAATGATGGCAAAGCAGCACATAAAATTGATCAGTTGAGACTTAAGCAAATATAAGCAATTTACATTTTTCTCCAAACACAGACCAAACCACAGGCAAACAAAAACAGGTGGTACCAAAATATGCCAAATTCTGCCCTATTCTTTATAATGGAGACTCCGCCTGACCATTTCATAATTTTTATTCTTTATAGTTTTGATTTGTTTCACATAATATATTTGGTGCAGGCAATGTTGACATGTGTGGCTGTCTAAAGGGATATTAATCCAAATCTTGTTTTTTTTTTTTTAGGCGGAGATTTTTTTGGGGTTATTTTGCTGTGTCCATCTTGAGTTATTCTTAAACTGTACCATTGCAACGTGTCTGATGTTGCTACTTGCTAGCGTCATAAATTTGTAAAAAGTAAAAAGTATCCACTTCTGGCAAACACATGTTATTTTTATATTTCCATTCACACGCTACAAAACAAATGTTCATTCAAACAGCAAGAGGTGCTGTCATGAGTTCTGGGTGTGTTGTTGTGACGTACCAGGTGGCCGTTTGACGCCCAATTTACACCAAGAGCGTACGCTGGACGTTACGTAGGCGTAGTCAATTTAGAAGAACGTCAGTGTTGCTGCTGCTACGCAGTGCTTGTGGCTCTCTTTTTTGCTGACTTCATCATAGTTTTTTGAATATTCTTGCTTCTTCAAACGTGTTAGTAATGATCAACTAATTTAGTCCAGATTATGATTGTTGTTACTCAGACATCTGAAGCTACTGTTGGTTATTAGGCAAATCACCGTCTAAACCCAACTTTGTGGTTGAGCCCATATGCCTTTTCCTTCTTTACATTGTCCTTGTAAAATGGGCATTTAATGTTGTAGCGTAAAATAAATTAAATTAATCCTCCTCAAGAAAAACTTCTTGTATTCCCTTGTGCAACTTTCACATGGTTTACATAACCACTATGTTTTAGTGAGCTTTAATTTTGATAGTGTAACAGAAGTTTATTCTGCTTTGTCTTTTTATTAGAATTGTTCTGTGTAAAATACATAAATATTACTAATACTTTGTACTTGGAAAGTTTTTCCTTTTTTTATATCTAAATACACTTTGAAAGGTGAACAACATAAACTTTATCTTTGTATTTTTCTTGTTAAATCTAAACAGTTATTAAATACACACTTTTATGTTGAAATATGCATATTTATTGGATTTTTGTAGCTGAATCTTCACCTGCTCTACAATACAGAGCAGTGTTTTGTGTAAAATAATGTACTGTGAGTTTATCTGCTATTTATCACTGTTTCACTGTGATTCCTTGATGGCTCATTATTTGATAAGACATGTGTTTCCTAAACAGTGCCTTTATCCAAGAGGAAATGCATGTTGTGCTTAAAGCAAATCTTAAACACAGCTGAAGAATACAAAAGTTGCCCCATGAACCAGATTAAAAATTTCAAAGCACCAGGAAACAGAAGCGCTGAAACAGAAGTGTATTTTCCCGCATTTATTTGCACACAGGCACTTCCTCATCTGACATTTGATGACATTTTCGGTTATTTTGTCAAATAAAACAGGGCCATAAAAACAGTGTTAAATTAATATTTGATCCTGACATTACTGTTGCAGTCATGTAACCTATTTTTGAGTCATAATTTAAGCTATCAGCGAGGGCGTGCGTCCACAAAAGGACTTTATATGTTGACAGAAGAACTAACTAACTAATCAGCTCTAACATGAATAGGAAGCCAGTGTAATGAAGCTAGGACCGGAGTAATGTGATCAAACTTCCTGGTCTTTGTTAAAAGTCTGGTGGCTGTATTTTGGACCATTTGTAGTAGTCCAGCCTGGATGTAACAAAGGCATGACTGAGAATTTCAGTGTTAGCTAAAGAGAGGCAGGAGTGATTATTTGTGATATTCCTCAAGTAAAAAGCCCATTTTAGTGACCTCACTAATGTCCTGCTGCAGAGATAGTGTGGGGTCAAAAATGACTCAGAGGTTCCTTGCAGTTTTGCCGTGCTCCAACACACAGTTGTTGATTGAGACAGTAAGATTGTTGAACTTGTGTCGATGACTGGCAGGACCAAATAACAAGAGCTCTGTTTTATCCGCGTTCAAATGGAGGAAGTTTTGAGACATCCATGTTTTAATTGAAACGAGGCAGGCCTCTAGACGCATGATGTTAGTAGTATTATTCACTTTTATTGGTAGATACAGCTGTGTATCATCGACATAACAGTGGAAGTTTACTCCATAACTTCTGATGATTTGTCCCAATGGTGTAACATATAGTGAAAAAAGTATGGGACCGAGCACAGACCCTTGTGGCACACCGAACTTCACTGGTGCCGTGGAGGAGAAGGATTTATTAAGAGACAAAATGAGACCTGTCACACAGATAGGATTTTAACCAAGCAAGAGCAGAGCCAGAGATGCCAAAAACATCTTTAAGTCTGTTGATTAGTACTGCATGATCAATCTTATCTTATGCATATCCTGCATGAGATCCAGCAATAATAGTAGAGCCGACGAGTCCTCGTCCATCTGAAGGAGGAGATCATTTGTTACTTTAACTAAAGCTGTTTCAGTGGAATAAGAGGCCCTAAATGCAGACTGAAACGCCTCGAAGAGGTCATTTTCTGATAGATATAGAGTAAGTTGTTTTAGCACAACTTTTTCGAGTACTTTAGATAGAAAAGGTAAATTGGAGACCGGACAGAAATTATTTAGGCATCCAGAGTAGGTTTTTTGAGCAGGGATTTGACCACAGCCTGTTGGTGCCAGTAGACAGGGACAAGTTTATAATGTTTAACATCATTTGCCCCACATAGGGCCACAGTTCTTTAAGCTGTTTTGCTGGCAGGATATCCAGAGGCACATAGTTTCTTTACATAAAGAAACCACCTTTGTCAGATCATCGAGGGATAGATACAGATAGATACAGGATCTAAGACTGAGAGACGAGAGGTCTGTGGATGTAGTAAATGAGACCTGGAGCTGAGGAAGACAAAAACAAAATATTATCCCTGATATCTTCAATTTTATGTTTGAAGAAATATAAAAAGTCTTGTGCACTAAAGGAAGAGGAGTCTTCAGTTGTTTTTGGTTGGATTAGAGTAGCAACTGTTCCAAAAAGAAACCTGGGGTTATAAAGGTTTTCTCTGAATAGAGATGAAAAATAAGCAGTCTTTGCAGTGCTGAGGGCGTGCTTATAGGTGTTTACACACAAACACCACTTTTAATAATTTAGATTAGTTTTTGACTTGCGCCATTTGCGCCAAAACTCCTGCAGGCCTGTTTCAAAGCCCGCGTTTCCTCATTATACCATGGCGTAGGTCGTCTGGTTGGTCTGGGCTTTGTCCTGAGGGGTGCCACTGAGTCGGTGATGGCTGAGAGGGTAGCATGGACCTCCTCTGTGTAGGCCTCTACTGAGTTTCCAGTTGGAGTTAAATCAGGAAGAACATCTGTCAGCCGTGTGGCAAACATTGTCATTGCAGCTGCAATAAAGTTTTGTAAAGATACTACACATTCGTCTGAATTTGAGGGAAATGTATGACTTATCTCAAATTACACCAGTGAGTGATCTAAAACAGCAGATGAAAGAGAGGAGACTAAGAGATGGGAAACATCTATTCCCCAAACTAAAACAACATCAAGACATTTTCCACTAAAGTGTGTGGGCTCTTGAACGAACTGGTGAAAGACAGGGTTGTAAGCAGTAACTAAAATGCTGTGGCCAGAGGATCACCAACTAGAAATAAATTATCGGCATGGGTTATGAAGTCCGAGAGGAAAACTCCAAACTCATCCAAGAAAGAAGAGTAGGGACCCAGAGGGCAATAGAGTACAGCTAAATAAAATGGCTTCCTTCCGTTTATTTGCCCCTGACTGCACGCTTGCGCCGCCGTACCAGGACAAACATTGCACTCTTATCAACAAGTGTCGAAACAGCTGAGCTGCAACTGGAGCTATCACTAGCAGGACTGCTATTAGAACTGCATTTGATACTATCAGAAAACCCTGACACATTACATTATAACAGTACTAACCAAAAGTTAAACGGAAAACTCTGTACACACAACAAAACTAACAACCAGTAAGACAACAATGGTATCAAACATGACAATCAAGGTACGCTCAGCGCTAATTCAAATGCTAAAATCCCACTAGCAGGTTAGCTAGCACAAATAGAAGTGCCCTTTTCACAAAACGACAGCAAATCTAGTACTAAACTCTAGCAGAAATATAACCAGTATAGCAATGAATGAGGTGTGGTGCACAGTTAAAATGTTGACAATGTTAAGAAATAATAAATACGTAACTTTATGTCAACGGCAGAAGAGATACACTGATTGTTAGCGTCAATGGGATGCGTCCTCCGTCTACATGGTGAAAAATCAAAGTGATGTGTAAAGCCGCAATGGTTTCCTGGAACAGCCTTCAGAATGGAGCCTGAAAAGATTAGCTTATGCACTGCCTAAGCTGCACAACTTATATAAACTAAGGTAAAATGTCACTGTAAATGCATTCTGATACATTTAAACCAGGGGTCTCAAACTCAAATTACTTGGGGGCCGCAGGAGGCAGAGTCTGGGTGAGGCTGGGTCAGGTATTCCACAAAAAAAAGCTTTTGTTAAATCCTCTCAAACGTCATTACTAACAGTTCTTTAACTTCAATGGGTTCTTCTGAACCTGAGCTATCCTGAATTTAAATGGAATATTGAAGAACACTCCACTCCCCTCGATGATAGTGTCAACGTAACATCGGTGTTAATTTGCAGATTCATCATGATAACAAATCCGCATGGATAGTGGCGGTCAAATTGCCATTAACTTTCAAACAAATCAGCCAATTTCAAATGATATCTGATCTATATATATAATCCTATAAATAGTATATATATATATATATATATATATATATATATATATATATATATATATATAATTTTATTTATATATGATGATGAAAATACAATCATGATGCCAAATCCAATGTCGGTAACATTGACTTTGTCCTGCTCAAGGTCAAACATGCTTATTTCAAACACAATAAGAAGCAGTAATTTTATGACGGCTATGTGATATTACACAGGCTCCTCCATAGTTGTTAAATGTTTCTCTGCGAGCATCAAGCCCAGCCAATGGCCCGCCCCCAGGAGCCAAATACTCCACTGTGATGGTAGGTTGGTTCAGTTCCAGCTTGCACAAAAAGGAACCTTCCACACACAACGTGGTAACGTGCCATTCATATAAAACTCGCAGGGCGCACTAACATTAAACTTTCATATCGTCCTGCGGGCCGCAAAATATCGTCTCACGGGCCGCAGTTGGCCCCCGGGCCGCAAGTTTGAGACCCCTGATATAAACTGTATATTAGGCAATATTAGACTGTGCAGAGACAGATTCTTTTTTTTCCCTTTGCTCCACCTGCTAATGGTAAGAACAAAGTTTCTGACAGCCTTTTTATTCATTGCAATATGATAAATGAAGTACAAAAAAGGTTGTATATTTTACCAGGGATAGAAACACACTATATTATTACATTTCTGACTTCTGACTACGCATATGGGCAAAAAAGCACAAATATATGATCATTAAAAAATTAACAAAAATTCAAAGAATACCATGTTTCTATAAATTATTCTAGCCATTTGTAAATATTTCTATTGTTAAAGTGTGTTTCCTGTAATCATGGACCCCTAGGGAAAAGGAAATTAATGTATAATGGCATTTGACATTATGGGATTATTGTTAGCTCACTATCCGGTCTGACATTGAGTACTAAACAGAGGTGCTGTAGGTAGCTGTAAACAAGTTGTAAACATAGCCTGTGCATTCTAAATCTGTACCCCCGCTCCTTTCCAAACAATTCCAGTCCTGCTGCTGTCTCTTTCAGATTGTACATAGTTTTACACAGCGATCAACATTGTACTTTTTCCTCAATAACATCCAGACAGCATGCAGCAAGTTTTGATTCATGACTCATAACTGGCTTTTTTATTATTATTTTTTGACGCACCTTAAGTATTCAGTTTTTAAAACCAATACATCAAAACGCCAACAGAGCTGTCTAAAAAGCTGACATGGTATTGGAACTTGAGCACTTAAACCCCTCTGGCTTCGATGTGATGTTGCATTTCTTGACAAGAGATCATTTTATAATTGGTGTGGGTGGATTTTGGCCATGTCAGAGGTAGCAAACATGCTCTGTTAACATCCATTTAGATTGGTCTGTCCAAGATTAGTACAGAACTCCAGAAGGGACATGAGGTATAAAATAAAATAGCAGTGTTGACAAGCCGGTGCAAAGCTTTGTGCTGCCGGCATTGTGATATATTCCTCCTATTTTTATTCCCATGTAGGAGCCACAGTGAGTCACTACAAATAATTGCAAATTCCCTGTGAGACAAGGCTATATGGATATTCAAATTAGATATCAGTGTCACAAATTTCATATGGTGTAAATGGGAGTTGAGTTTTCTGGAACTGAAGTGGGGTCACACATTTGTCAGTATAAACTTTTTTTGTAAGAAATAATTCTGTATCATATTTTAAAAGTTCTTGGTTGGAGATTGTCAAAAAATTTAATAGAAAAAAAAAATACATTGAAAAAATATCAAATGTTACTAATAGTAATTTATACTTATTCTTCTTTATGATTCAATTACAAAAACAGAATTATTCATCTTCTACTGTCTATCATGTTAGGGGTGGTGGGTGACTGCAGCAGCTTTGGGCCTGAGGAGGGGTACAATCTGGACAATGGCCAGTTAGTCACAGGCCTAACACAGACAGACAACCATTCATTCACTGGGGGCAATTTAAAGTCACTTAGACATGCATGTCTTTGGACAGAGAGAAGAAGCCGGAGAGAACCGATAGATCACAGGGAAGACCTGCAGAGTCTTCACAGAATTGCCAAATGACGATTAGTCTAGGGCTTGGAGCAAATGAGAGACAAGATTGACCTGAACAGCTACCTCAACTGTGACCTCTGCCCAGATTAACTCTAAATCAAATGACTCAACCACAAGAACCACCCAGAGGCCTGCAGCAAGGTATTCCACCTGAGTCTCCAGAACAGCCCCTGCCAGCACGGCACTCACAGCGGTCCACTATTGGCACATTGCTATTCAGATAGCGTGAGTAATTGGCTGAGACAACCAATGCTATCATTCGCTATGGCTCCATGACTGTTTAAAAGGCTGGCAGTACAGGTGTAGAGGGAGGCTGTGGGAGATCCACATTCTTCTGACTCGCAAGACTGGAACCCAGAACTGGAAGCCCGAAAACAGATGCACCGGCTGGAGGATCATTCACGATACGCTTCATTCTTGTATGTAACTTATATTAGTCCTTTTTAAAGCAATCTCCAGTGTTAAATTTGGACTCATATAAAACACTCTTCCGGTGTTAAATTTCAGCTCAATACTATGAAAGTGTTAGCCT
The DNA here is from genome assembly GCA_024349245.1 of Neodontobutis hainanensis. Classification (NCBI taxonomy): domain Eukaryota; kingdom Metazoa; phylum Chordata; class Actinopteri; order Gobiiformes; family Odontobutidae; genus Neodontobutis; species Neodontobutis hainanensis. Next base: position 1,282,183 of record JALDNG010000128.1, read on the forward strand.
TAAATTAAGATGAGAGTGAATGGGTCTGAGACCATGGTATGGTTTCGCAAGGCAAACAGGTCCTAGGTGAGGGGTTGGACAAAGAGCAGTTCAGAAGCCCCTTATGAAGAAAATTAAATCGAGGACGGTGATGTCAGCCAGGCATGGCACAGCCAGGGCCCTAACCTGGAGCCAGGCCCAGGGTGGGGGCTTACAAGCGAATGCCTGGTGGCCGGGCTAAGCCCGAACGAGAGACATAGGGCCGCCTTCCCATCGGCTCACCACTTGTAGGAGGGATCATAAGGGGGTGGTGCATAGTGGATCAGGCAGCAGTCGAAGGCAAGGCCCCCAACATCCTCTGCTTTTGGGACATGGAACGTCACCGGAAAAGGAGCCTGAAATTGTGCGGGAGGTTGAGAGGTACCAACTGGAGATAATTGGGCTCACCTCCACGTACAACTTGGCCTCTGGAACCATAGACCTTGAGAGAGTCTGGAGTTGCCCATGGTGAGAGGCAGCAGGTTGGTGTAGCTTTGCTTATAGCCCCGCAGCTTAGCCACCATGTGTTGCTGTTCACCCCGGTGAAAAAGAGGCCTCACAGCTCAGCCACCAAGTGTTACTGTTTACCCAGGTAATCAAGAGGGTCGCTTTCCTGCGCCTTCCGGTTGGGGATAGGTCTATTACTGTTGTTTGTGCTTACGGCCCAAATGGCAGTGTAGAGTACCCTTCTTGGAGTTTTTGGAAAGGGTGCGGAAAAGTGCTTTGACTGGAGACTCTGTCGTTCTACTGGGGGACTTTAACGCTCACGTGGACAGTGACACCTGAAGGGGCGTGATTGGGAGGAACAGCCCCAGCCATTTGAACCCAAGCGGTGTTCTATTATCAAACTTCTGGTCACACTTTGTCCATAACGGACACCATGTTCAAGCATAAGGGTGTCCATCAGTGCAAGTGTCACCAGGACACTCTCTGTTTTTTGCTATGAAGAATTTGGGGAAGAATTTGTAGTGCTGGGATTTGGAGGAAAACGCAACAGTTATGTCTTTCCAGATTGAGCCACCCAAAACAAACACAACATTAACATTTACATTTAGTAATTTAGCAGATGTTTTTATCCAAAGTGACTTACTTACAAATGAGGTAAACAATGGAAGCAATTATAACAACACAAGGTAACAAAATGCATAATTGCACCAAAAACTAGTCTGTTAAAACACAACACAGTATACAAAGCTTTTTTTTTTTTTAAAGAAAAGAGATAGAAAGAAAGAAGAATTCAATGTTTGTCAGTCAAGTGTTGACAGAAGAGATGTGTTTTCAGGCGTTTCTTAAAGATTACTACAGAATCTGCTGATCTTGTAGGAGCAGGTAGATTATTCCACCAATGTGGAACATATCCAGAGAAGGTACGCAAGAGTGATTTATTTTATTTTTTTTCCTTTTAGAGATGGTACCACTAGACGTTGTTCATTTGCAGAGGGCAGGGATCTACTTCTTTTCTATCTCCTCCTTTTCTTTTATATATATATATAAAAAAAACGTTGCTTTATATAGTGTACAATATTAAACAGACTAGTTTTTGGTGCACTTGTGCATTTTGCTACCTTGTGTTGTAAGTCACTTTGGATAAAAGCGTCTCCTAAATGACTAAAGGCCATGACCAGTGTTTCACCTGCCTCGGATGGCGTCACCAGCTGGAGTGGTCCACTTGCACCGCATCCCTCTGCCTCCCCAGAGAAGAGACCGAGCGTCGGGCTGCGTTTATGTGTCCAGTCTCTTCGGCTCCACTCGACCCGCCGCTGGGACCCATGGCGGTGTCCCCAGTCGCTACCCCATCTCAGTCTGATTGGGCAGCGGGGAGTGAGGACGGGGAGAGCCGTGGCGAGGAAGCTGGCTCCTCCTGCTCTGGATAAGCCGGCCCTGATCCTCAGCCGACTCATCGGTACACGTTAGATGATCTGCCGCAGCTGTTTGCCTCCGCTGCAGAGCAAATGAGGACTCTGCTCCCGCCCCAGCCGCTTGAGACGGCTCTGGCGGATTTCACACTGGGGCTGGCATCACAGACCCGCTCTCGACCACGTGTGGTGACTTTTGCCCTCTGATGACGCCCATCTACCATTATGCCCAGCGAGAATGGCAGGGCCCGCTCTCGGCGAGGGGCCCCGCCCAAGGATATCTGGGCTACTGCAACGTGGAGGGCTGGAACGAGATCTCCGGCATCCCACCCATTGAAGACGGTGTTAGAATGTGCCTGCTCCCATCATCTACTCCCTGGCCGAGCGGTAAGCCGGCTCTACCATCTGAGAGGGATAGGTTAATGGCGTCGTTGATTGATCGCTGCTACGCTAACGCCGCTCAGGTAGTGGCGTTAGGTAGCAATATGGCCTTCCTGGCGGGCTCCTTGGACAGACTCATGCATGAGCGGTCTGCACTCACACCCGAGGAAGTAAACGAGGTCCAGACCACAGCGGCTGCTCTCCTGAGGATTTCCCAAGCTTTTGCTGTGGATGGGGGCTGCACCATGAGCGCGGCACAGCTCGGTGCGAGACAACTGTGGCTCGGCTTGTCTTCCTTGAAGGAACAAGATCAGAGACGCATTCTCGGTCCGCCACTCTCCACCTCATCCCTGTTTGGCCCTGACATACAGTCTTTGGTAGACCGACTGGAGTCAGCCTCCAAAACCTCCCAGCAGCTCGCTCCGCATCTCTAGCCGAGACGCGAGCGGCACCATATGTGGCGCCGTCGTGCTGACCGGAGACAGGTATCCGCAAGACCCCGGGAGCGAGTGAGGGTCCGCTCCACCATTGCACATTGAAGTTTTCAATGTGGGAGGGGCGCTGACTCCCGCTCTCATATGTCTTCCTGTAATGAGAATCATGTTAATAAAGGCCGCAGGGCCCGTTACTTCTTATTAAAAGAGCAAGCTTCTGGATCATCCCTTCCAGCTCCCTATGGCGCCTTTCACTCCTCCGGGGGAGGGGCTTAAAAGGCACTCCCCTGCGCCCTCTGGTAATTCTAATGCGGCTGGTAAACGGTCCAGGTTTCACTCTGCAACTGCCAGGGGCGGTGTGCAGATATTGGGGGCCGTAGGCTCGCCCCCTCTGTTATCTAGGCAGCGCTGAGTTTTGGCCTACGGGAGCAGGTATGCTAACTATGACCTGCTACCCCTGGCTACACAGGCAGCTACTGGGGGTGCTCCACCTGGAGGAGTGGGGCAACCCCTTCAGGGGGGGCCCCGTCCCCCCCCGATGTACTCAAGACAGGACATAGGGGGTTCTAGCTCAGACAGCAACCTACCCCCAACCACACAGCCCCAGCAGGGCCCCGTCCTGAGATGGTAGGGCAGCCCTTTCGGGGGGGGGCACCCCGCATCCCGAACCTCTAGAGGGGTTTGGGATGGTGGGCGGGCCGATGCTTCTTCCGGTTCAGGGCATGGTGCGCCCCCTATCGCACTTCCTTGAGGCGTGGACACGCCTTCTCGGCCCTCTATCGCCCTGGCTAGACAGGACATTAAGGAGGGGCTATGCCCTGCAGTTTGCTCACCCACCCCCTCCATTCTGCGGTGTCCTTCGCACACAGCTCACGACTCAGGCAGCGCACAAGGTCTCTTCTCTCCTACATCGTGCTGCAATTTCGGAGCTGGACAAAAGGGAGGTGGAGACAGGGTTTTACTCCCCCTATTTCTTGGTACCAAAAAGAAACGGGGGAGTGAGGCCGATCCTGGACCTGCACATCCTGAACAAGTATGTGACCACCAGGAGGTTTCGCATGTTAACACTCAGGCACCTCCTGGAGAGTGTCCGCCCGGGGGATTGGATGACCTCAATCGACCTGACGGACTCAGGTTTGCCATAGGAGATGGATGTTTTCAGTTCAACCGCCTCCCGTTTTGGCTACTCCCTCACCCCACACACTTTTTCCAAATGCGTGGAGGCAGCACTGGAGCTGCTCCGTCGCCAGGGTCTCAGGGTCCTAACTTACATAGACGACTGGCTTATCTCACGCCAAGAGGCTGTGGAGCAGACAGACAGAGTACTGCGTCACATCTTGAAGCTGGGGTTCGTGGTGAACCAGGCCAAGAGCTCATTGTTGCCAGCCCAACAGGTGACATACCTGGGACTGGAATTTGATGTAGAGACCATGCGCGCACGGCTCTCCGTGGGGAGACAGGTGGCGCTCAGGAGTCTGGCCCAGAAACTGGTGGTGGCTCCATCGGCCCCGTATTGTCTTGTCCAGTCCCTACTGGGCATGATGGCAGCAGCTCACCCGGTGGTACGCATGGGGCTTCTTCATATGAGACGGCTCCAACTCTGGTTTGCTCGGCTCCGATTGCATCCCACGCGGGACAGACAGACACGGGTCTCACTGTCCCCGGGAGCTTGGCAGGACCTGGAATTCTGGTTCACCTCGGACCGCCTCCAACTGGAAATGCGCATGCGTCCCACACTATGTCGAGGTCTTCACGGACACTTCACTCACCGGATGGGGCGGGACCTTGGGCTGGCTCGCAGTGGGCGGGGCCTGGGAGTAAACGCTATCTCATATCAATGTACTGGAGATGGTAGCGGTGCAGAGAGTGCTTCTGCACTTTGCTCCAAGCCTGAAACAAGAGCACGTGATGGTCAGGTCGGACAACACAACAGTTGTGGCCTACCTGAACAGGCAGGGAGGGACCAGGTCACCCCTCCTTCATCGGAGGGCAGCAGAGATTCTAATGTGGGCAGACACACACCTGGCCTCACTAAAGGCGCGGCATGTGCCCGGGACTCTCAACGCAGGGGCAGACAGGATGTCTCGGGGTGGTCCTCTACGCGACGAATGGGGCCTGGCGCCCAAGGTCGCACTACAGATTTGGCGCCAGTTTGGTCAGCCTGTGGCTGACCTGTTTGCCAGTGCAGAGAACGCACAGTCCTCGCTCAGGTCGTCAGATGACCCACCGCTAGGGGTGGACGCGCTGGCTCATGAGTCGTGGCCCATAGGCCTCCTCTATGCCTTCCCGCCACTATGCCTCATGGCCCCTCTGCTTCACAGGGTGAGGTCGCAGGGCCTTCACATCCTGGTGGTGGCGCCAGACAGTCTGGGTGCCGTATGGTACCCGGACCTGGTTCAGTTGGCGGTGTTGGAACCGTGGCCTCTCCCCGACCAACCAGACACACTGCTGCAGGCCCGTGGTTCCCTTCAGTCCCGGCCATTCCTTTTCCACAGACTCCTAGTTAGGAGGGGGAGACTTATGAGTATAGGATTTCCCCCGGCAGTGGTGTCCACCATCCAATGTGCTAGGGCGCCTTCCACGGCCAGGCCATACGGCACCCGCTGGCGCCTCTTTGTCGCTTGGTGTGGGGACAGGATGTTGGACCCCTGTAGTTGTTCAGTCAATGTAGTCCTGGAATTCCTACAGGGACTTCTGGATAGTGGTTGTGCCGCATCAACTCTGGCAGTGTTTGCGTCAGCCATCACAACAGGCCATGATGGATTTGGACGCTTCTCGGCACGTAGTCACCCTTTGGTTAAGCAATTTCTTCGGGGTGCACGCAGGGTGAGGCCCCCCTCTAGGCAGGTGGTGCCTCCCTGGGACCTTCAGACAGTTTTGGATGGCCTGTCTGGACCTCCTTTTGAGCCCTTGGAGCGGGCGGAGGTCCGGCTGCTCTCCTTCAAGACCGCCCTTCTGTTGGCACTATTCTCCGCCAAGAGGGCGGGGGACCTGTCTGCCTTGTCAGTTCATCCTTCGTGCATGTCGCTCAGTGAGGATGGAAGCCTGGTTCATCTTTGGCCTAACCCAGCCTTTCAGCCGAAGGTTATCAGGGTGATCAGGATTAGAGCTCTCTGCCCCACCTCTGAGGGGTTGACAGCAGATGCGCGGTTACTCAGGCTGTGTCCACAGCATGCTTTTGGGCATCAGACCGCTTATTTGTGTGCTTCGGTGCCAGAGGGCGTGGGACCCCGTTGTCGGCCCAGCGCTTGGCACATTTATTTGGGGGGGTATTGGGGAGGCCTACGTGGCTCTAGGCCGCCCTCCCCCAGCCTTGGTCAGGGCACATTCTACCCGAGGGGTTGTCACGTCGGTGGCCTTGTGCAGGGGTGTCTCCATGGAGGATATATGCTTGGCGGCATCTTGGCCCTCTGTGTCCAAGATGCCGCCAAGCATACATGTGCAGTCCTATCTCATGGACATGTCTGCATGCTCTGTCACTCACTCAGTGTTGAATGGAGGCCAGAGCCAGAGCCTCCATTCAACACGACACGTTACGACAGTCTAATACCGGAAGTTTGTGGCCCATGTGCTCTTGGGAGAGGCGGTCACGGGCCTGGCGGGCAGGAAGGATGCTCTTGGGAGAGGGGGTCCATCCCCCGACCATAGACACTGAGGTTTTTGGGTTTGAACATGGTGCCAGGATGCTCGTGGGAGAGGCAGTCCTGGGCATGGCTCGGTTAGGCTTACAGGTGACGGTGTCAGATGCTCTTGGGAGAGGCGATCTGGACACCGTTGTCTGGTGTGGGGCATGCTTGGCTGCTCTTGGGAGAGGTGGCCCTGCATTGCTCCTGAGGATGTTTGTTTCCGCGCCAATCTTTGTGAACCTGTCCAGCTGGGAGTACATTGATCTCCTACAGCCTTCGCATCGGCAGGTAGCGAACCAATAGCGAAGCCCGTAGGTGGGCGGAGCACACACGAAGTAGAAATTATAGTTACCTGATGTAACTACAGTTCTACATGTGTGCGTAGCCCACCTACCCTCAGGCCCAGCTGGACTGCTTCTCTCTTTTGAGCTCGTTCGAAGAAGGGAGAGCATTGGGCGAAGGGGTTTATATAGCCCCTGAGTCTGTGCCAGTACGTTGGCATGATTGGTGCGGTGAATGCTTTTATCTTTCTCAGAGGGCTGGCTGGCACCAGAGGTGTGCATAGCCCATAGGTGGGCTACGCACACACTCGTAGAACTGTAGTTACATCAGGTAACTATAATTTCTCTAGCAGTGCTCAGTTTGTTCTCTCTTGGAATAGGATGTATTTTTACATAACATGTATTAAATCAGGTTACAGGTTATGGGGGTTTAAATGTGATGTTTACACAAATGTGATATTTTGATGTGATCACACAATGGTAATTCTTCCCCTTGGAGTACCATGACATGTTTGTCTGTGAAGGGTCTCAGTCTTCTAGGTCATCTTGAATAAAATGTTAAAGCAAAAGCATCTAAACTCAGTTTTCAAGGTGAATCTAATTCTAACAGACTTGATCAATTCTGAGATCAACTGGTGAGAGAGCTGAGCTTATATCTCTAGAGGGAGGTGTTTAACCTGAAACTATACCTGATAGGACCAGGCTGTTCTGCTCTAAGGTTAGCTATAAAACTTATTTCCAGTTCAGAGGTAATTTCTACAGGCAAAAACACGGCTGTGCCATGGGATCACCTGTCTCCCAGATTGTGGCTAACCTGTACCTGGAGGAAGTGGAGAACAGAGCGCTGGTCTCTTTCCCAGATACAGTGCACAGTCACTGGTTCAGATATGTTAATGACACGTGGGTCAATCTCAGAACCTAGGAAGTAGAAGCTTTCACAGAACACATCAACGCAGTGAACAAGAACATCAAGTTCACCCGTGAAGATGCCATAGACAACCGCCTGGATTTCTGTAGACTGTGCAGTGGTTATTTGTGAGGACAGGACTCTCAAAGTAGAAGTTTATAGGAAGCCTACACACACAGATCACTATTTGCTGTTTGATTTCCACCACCCTCTGCAGCACAAGCTTGGAGTCATCAGGACTCTTCAGCACAGAGCACAAGAGGTGCCCACAACCTCAGAAGGTAAACGGAAAGAAAAACAACACATCCGTAAATCTCTGAGAGACTGGAGATGGACTTTCAACAAAACCAAGAGGACACAGAAACAAAACAGACAGGAACCTGGGACAAAAGGGAAGGGTTTTGTTATCCCTTATCTGTCTAGTCTATCTGGAAAACTTAAAAGAATTTTCTACGAACATAACATTCCAGCCGACTGTAAACCAGGGAACACGCTGTGTCAAAAACTGGCCCATCCTAACTATGAGACCAGAACAGCCTGGTTTCATCAGGTTTAGTTTCAGGTCAAACCCCTCCCTCTAGAGATATAAGCTCCGCTCTCTTACCAGTTGATCTCAGAATTGATGAAGTCACTTGGAATTAGAGACAAAACGTCTTCACCTTGAAAATTGAGTCCAGATACTTTTGCTTTAATCTTTTCATGACATTTCACTCATTTCTGTTACAGAAAAGGGAAAAAAGGAAAATAAGGTAAGTGTGTTGTAGTGACCAATGTACGAGTCACGGAATTTCCTCATGGATTAACGTCTGTTTTCTAATCATTTACAGATGGTCAGTGATGTTATGACCCAGGAACCCGTCAGGAGACATAATTATCAACCGTTTTTTGCTTTTATAAGTGCTTAAAAAGATTTCTACCAGGCGCCCACTCCAAGGTAATTTACCAACAGGGGGAGCCAGAACCACTGGTGCCGCTGTCGTAAATCTCCGAGATATGGAAAGCATAGTCAACTCTAAAAGACCTTCTCTGACTGACACAGGAAGGCTTTGATGTAGAATTTTATGAGACTTCAATGATGCTCAAATATTGCCATCTCGTGACTATCGCATGAAGACTTCTTTTAAGTAAAAAGTAGTGAAATGACATTGTGTTAACGTGTTACGGTACATACTGTTCATTACAGGATGCTGATTTACAAAATTACTTCTTTCATCCCTTTTTCACTATCTTGAGGCCACGAGTTAGCTTATCTTGAGGCCACGAGTTAGTTTATCTTGAGGCCACCAGTTAGTATCTTGAGGCCACGAGTTAGTTATATATATATTTTTTTTTGACATAGTGTGACCAGAAGGGCTCCGTAGCTAGCAATATGTGTTCTGATTTGTTTTCTTCAGTGCAAAAATAGCAGCAACTTATGCCATGAAATGATGCCGTCAGTCCTTTTTTGGTTCACAGGTCAATCCCAATTGACAACCTCCGAGCAGCAAACAGTCTATTCTTAAACTTGGTAATTTATTCCTCACAATGTTTATCAATCCGATTGCTTAACTTATTTTCTTTGCCCAGTCAGCTTTTTATACATTTTCTACATAATTAGAATAAAGTCCTCATCATCTCTTGTTGGGACTGGCAGTCCTTTACGTTCAATCCATTTAACAATAGCCTCTTTAACCTGCTGTTCTTTTGCCTCACTTCTGTACTTTGCAGTTTAACAGTGCTGTTGAAATTGTTTGCTAGGATGTCCATGTTTTTTGGACTTGGTTTATAAAAATAGGTAAATATAAACAAAATTATACTTTTTAAATTAATAAAATTTACATCTCACACTGGCAGTTCCACAATTAATTGCTGCTGCTGTATTGTAATCTTCTGTATTGCACAATTATATAATAAGGACCCTTATGGACCATAGCTTTAATTTAAACTATTTGCACTCATTGCATTACACATTTATTTGGCTTAGGGATGCACCGAAATGAAATTCTTGGCCGAAGCCGAAGCCGAATAAAAATGAAATGCTTGGCCGAAGGCCGAAGGCCGAATACCGAACATGGTGTTTCGCATTTTTACCATTTATTTTGCCAATTTTTTCACCATTACAATAATTAAATAGTAAAAATTTCAAAACAATTTCAAAATATTTATTTTTTTTGAACATTCCAGCAAATATTATACAAACATAGCACAATATAACATAAAATAAATAAATTGGTAAAAAAAAAAAAATTGTCCATCTTTGAAGCCCCCCTTCTTGAATAGCCTATGTTAGGCCTATAACTGACTGCTGAAAGAATGTAACTCTGTATGTTTACAACAACAAATGTGCATTGAATAGTGCAAAAAATAAGGATGAACCCACAACAAATGAATAACTGTCCTAGACATAAGTCTACTTAGCCTACTTCTTCAGGAAAAGTGGCAGGTTCTTCTTTATGAAAAGTAGCTTCTCTGCTTTCTCACATGAAAGTCGGTTCCTCTTCTCATCGATGACATGAGATGCAGCACTAAACAGTCTCTCACTGTCAGTGCTTGTGCATGGAGCAGACAAGTACCTGCAGAATAGTTAAAAGTTTATTGCAGTTTTCTGACAGTTGCTCATTTCAAAATGAACTATGTCTTCAAGATAATGAAATGGTTGAAACCCAGTGTAGGCCTACTATTTTACTACACTGAAAATAGTTAAATTTTTATAAAATACATAAAATAAAATATAGGTAACACTTTACAATGTTTGTTAACATTATTGCATTAACTAACAATGAGCAATACATTTGTTATGGTATTTATTAATATTTGTTAATGTAAGATAATAAAAAATATTTGGTTCATGTTAGTATAAGTGCATTAACAATTTTAACAAATAGGCCTACCACTTTTGATAGAAATAATAGAAACTACTTGTAAAGTGTTACCATAATCCAAAATATAAATAAAATCTTAAATTAATTTTTCATACAAGTAGCCTAACCTGCGTGCCATCTGCGCCAGGTCGGGAAAGCGGCCTTGATTGGTCCTCCAAAATTCGAGAGGGTTATTGCTCCTGGGGATGGGGACTTCTGCGAGATACCCATCTAACTGTTGAGCGGTCGAGCTTGTCCTCTGTCTTGCAAATGGGTTATTCTCTTGGAGTATCTCATCGAACATGTCAGACAGCGAGACTGTGCGCGGCTCATCTGTAGTACGAGCCCGTTTACTCGCTGCGCTGTTTTCATCTCCTGCGCTGTGCATCACCTGACCGTCTCCATCACCTAGCGGCTTTCCCAAATCCAACTCGGCCTGGATCATTTCTCGTGTGCGCATCTTTTTCCCCACATCCAAGTAATGATCTTTATATCGTGGATCAAGCACAGTCGCAATGCAGTACAGGGGTTCTGAGTCCGCCTGACTAAATCGTGTGCTGACAGCTTCTAAGAGCGCACTTTTAGTTGTTTTTACTCCGTGGTCTGTTTCAGCATCTTTGTTTAAAAGACGCTTTAATGCTGCAAGTAAGGGTATGACGTCTGCCACAGATGCATCAGATGAGCTTATCTCTTTTGTTATCTGCTCAAAAGGGGCGAGAAGAGAGAGAACATTCTCTATTAACACCCACTGGTATGCGGTGAATGTCGCGGGCAGGTCATGATCTGCTATGTAGCCAAGACTATTTTTTGCGCAAAAAGACTTTCCAGCATATAATATGTACTGTTCCACCTTGTGCTCACATCTTGTTGGAAACGTTTTTGTGGCATTCCAAACTGTTCTTGGATAGATTGTAGGCGCGCATAGGCAAGTTGTGAATGTTTAAAATGGCCAACAATTTTACTGCCTATCGCTATCACATCTGCTATGCTGCGCTGACTCAACAATCCCTCGTTGACCGCCAGTTGAATTGTGTGTGCCATACACCGTATGCCTTTCAGATTGCTATCTTCCATGGCTTTAGCCATATTTCTTGCGCTGTCACTGACTACCGCATGCACTTTAGATCGTCGATATGCCAAGTGTCAAACATTTTGGCGACGCCTCGGATATGGCTACAGCTGTATGGGACCCTCTAAACTCTTTTGAGTGAAGCACAATCTTTTGTAGCTTGAAATCTGTGTCGATCCACTGTGCAGTTAAACTCAGCATACTAGTGGGGCTCACATCCGAGCTCCAAATATCAGTCGTGAAGCTGAGGGCTGTAATATCTGTAGCCAAAAGCTCATGGGCGTTAGTTGAAACGACGTTATACATCTCAGGTAAGCACACGTCTGAGAAATGCCGTCTACTAGGAATGGTGTAACGGGGCTCAATATGGTCTATAAGCCTGCGAAATCCCACATCCTCTACAACAGAGAATGGTTGATCATCCAATGCGATGAATTCCATTATCCTTTTAGTAATACCTTTAGCTTTGGCACTGTCATTGGCAAACTTTTTTGCCTTTTCTAAGAAGTCAGCCACAGATGGAGTGGGTGTCGTAGGACTGGGAGCTACTTTTCTTTTCGCTGCTGCTGTTGCCGTAGCCGCCGCCGTGTCTCTCTCGTACTCTGCATGATGTTCGGGGTGTCGTGATTTTAAGTGATAAATTAAACTTGAAGTGCTGTACGTTTTTGCAGATGCACCCCCTCTGGACAATTCAGCAGAACAATGTCTGCAAACGGCCGTTTTTGCCTCTTTATCTGACACTTTAAAGTGCTTCCACACTGCTGACATGTTTGCTGCATAAAGCGCGCGCCTCTCACTCGACGCGGGTTATTTGATTGCGTCATTAAAAACGTCATTGTTCGGCAAAATTTATTCGGCCTTTTTACTTATTCGGCCGAACACCGAAAGTGCTTTTTATGGCTATTTTCGGCCGAATAATTTCGGTTGCCGAACATTCGGTGCATCCCTAATTTGGCTGATGTCACCAATACACATAAATCTATTGTTTTTTTAATACGAACAAACACAAATAACTTTGTCTACACAAACTTAATGGTAACGGTAGCTTACCTTTGAATAAATATCAAGGTGACTAGCTTGCAAACGCTGTTTCAAATTGGTTGTGTTTTTCCTTTTTATAGAGGCTCCACATGGTAAACATGTCTTGTTTTCTTTTTTCTCAAACTTGAAATGAGACCCCTGGTCAACCCGTCTCTTTCTCCCACTTCTGTTGCTCTGTCGTTTCTTTGTGTCTCTGGTTAGCTATTAAATAATAACAACAAGGCACGCTCTGATTGGCTTTCTTCATTCATCCTGTTCTCTGTTCTTGCCCTTCTCCTGACTGGTTTTTATTACAAGTTGTGTGTCTAGTGAGTATGAGTATGTGAGTATGTGTTACTTCCATAACACATACTCACTGCCACATTTCATATCCAAACTCAAAACACATCTGTTCAGACTGGTCTACACTGTTGAATAGTATTACGGTTGGTTACACAACAGCACGTGATCATCATATCATTCTGCCTTGTATTACTTTACAAAAGTAAATCAATAAAATAAACCAACTTAGACAAGGTAACATAAAAGAATACAGCTCCTTGTGTTCATATATTTTTATTTTACATTTATAGACCTACAGGCCTTAAACACTTTGCTACATGAGTGACGTTGCAGTGTTGCAGATACAGATAAAGAGCTGGACAGAGCTACAGCTGTGTGCTGTAGGTTTATGTGATCCCTATCCTATCTTTTAACAGACATTTACCTGCTGCACAATAAAGCTCAGGAACATTGATTTTTATAACTTCTGTTATGTATGTAGCTTGAAAACTTTAGCATTGAAAAATACGACTAATTTGCTTAATACAGCAAATCCCAGACAATATGAATTAGTGAATTCAAGTTGCCCATATTTAAAGAATGTGAGAGTGACTTGTTTGCCCAGTGCAGATGGGATAAGCTACACTCCAAAAAGCTGAAATGAAATCAATGAATTTACTGTTACACATGTATCACATGAAATGCTATATGATTTAAAGTTAAAATAAAAAAGCTTAAACGTAAATTCCAGTAAAAGCAAAATGTCTGTTTTTATTTATGGAGAGCTTTTCCAAGCTAAATTCCTTGTAACTATATTGTGTCATTGCAATGTTATGGTTTGTTTTGTGCACTAGATAAATATATTTAAAAAAAATAATATGAAACTTATAACCCCCAAAATGAAGGCTGAAAATAATTGTAACATTTTAATTTAATTCATTTTGATGGTCTCTTGACATGAAACAAGGAAACTAAACACTTTTAAAGACAGTGGCTGGTTTGACAGAGGCTCCACTATGTAACTGGGAGTTTCAGGGCTCTCTACCATCTTCTGAGGAAAGACTGGTGAGCCCTCCTTCCTCACAGCAAGAAGGCTGTGAGTTTGAGATCCGTTCCGGCCACTATTGTCACCATCTGCGTCTAAATTTCAGCTAACTGGGTGTACCTTGCATTAGGCCTAATGCTGCTAGAATAGGTAATAGTTATCTGTGACCCATTTTAGGACTAAGCGCAAAAAGACAAATGAAGATATTTGTGAATAGGTCACGTGTGTCTTTAAGTGGACATACAGCCTGAAAAGTTACATCCCGTTGCTTAAGACATTTATCCACAAAAGCTATAAGCGTAAGTTCCAAAACAGGCAGCTTTAGAATCAGTCACAATGAGATAACCACTGACTCACAACAAAAATCAAGCTGTAATTGGAAATACAATGTGTGCAGGCACTGTTATCTCAAACATGTCACATTATGTTTACATTTTATTATAGAATATCAAGAGATTCTCAAAACAAACACAGCTGCTGAGCACAGTAAGAATAATACAGCTCTAATTACAGACTAATTATGACACAAGCTTGGGCTTTATTTAGTTTGAACATGAATCACGATGACATTTAGAGCCACTCTTTTGTGCTTCCTGCAGCGACATGCGCCGGGGCGTTTTAAGCAAAATATCATATTTTTTCTAACATGATTCATTTATAAACTACATTTTGTTCCATCATTTTGACATTTAAACATGGATAAGAGAGGCTCCCCAACTGCACTCGCTGCTCCTCATGCATCTTTAAAAACGTCATGTTGGGAAACCAGCCTCTGCTCCAAACTTTCCACAATTCATATGAAGTTATATGGCCTTGTTACTGTCTTTAACCCTTAGATGCACAAGTGACTTGATTGGTTGATTTCAGATGATTTTATGTCTGAATAAATAAAAAAAATGTTTCATTTTCTGAAAAAAAGATATATATATATATAATAAAATGCACACAATTTCTAATTAATTGTACAACTGAGTCAGACATCAACTGCTTTTCCATTTGTGGAAAATTTTAAGTATTAGTTTATTTAGTCCTTTTTCATTCGTCTGTCCTGTGTGAGTCAGTACTGCACCAGGACAGAATCATGCAGCACAGAGAGAACAGACACAGAAACAGGCTGAATAATGATCGTCTAATGGAGCTCAAACCCACACTTTTCAGTCGTGCTAACCACTCTGGCACTGTGCTGCCCAACAGGCAAACATAACAACATTAATATAGCATATATAGATGCAAAAATAGAGGCACACTCACACTGACACATGCTCGGATTAGATTAGTTTTAGGTTCGTTTGTGTTGGTGTTGGAGAACCCTGGATTAGGTAAATGGACAAACTCAAGCCGATACATTAACAGTTAAAATAAGGGGCTAGCAAAGTTCTCTAGATAGACTTCATAGCTCAGAATAAGCCAGTTGGACAATACATGAAAAAATAGCCTATCCTACCTGTTATAATAATAATGGATTGGCATATAGCACATTTTCATGGCTCTCAAAGCGCTTTACAGCGCAAATAATGGTAAATAAAAAAAAAACACCTGTGATGAGGCTTTAGTAATGGCTGACTCTGATTCTGATCTGCCTTTAAAGCCTCTTCAGCCGAGTCAAAGTGAGAATGAGAGTGAGAGTGCAAGCGTGACTTGTTCGGTCGTGCCAATGCTGGTGCCTTTCTCAGTGTACACAAAGCACATGTCATTTTTCCCCACACTTTGCCCAACATAAGTGAAAGAAACAAGTCCCTCTGGCCTTGGTAGTGACAAGGAGGTTGGGAAGGGAAAGCGTGTGTGCATAGCACATGCTGATTTACCCAGCACAGGTAATAGAAGTCTGGGCAGGCGTACTCACTGTGGCCTTTGTAGTGACAGGGAGGACGGGAATAATGCGGCTTCAAGTGACAGCCGTGTGGGAGAAATACGTGTTAAACATAGTCACAGTGCTGTGGTCTGCTGACTTTACACAGATGTATACTGTGGGCTGCAAGTACAAGTAGATCAGGTGGAAGATGAGGGGGACTAAAGGATGACCAGGGAAGGTTTAGTGAAACAGCTGTGATGTGGTCCGCTAAAGGCTAATCATAATGACAGCAAAGTTATTGTTACTCAATATTTCATGCAAGGCTTTGTAAAAAACAAAACAATATGAACCATTTTCCAAACATTGTCTCATTTACATAAAAAAATTCTAGTATCTAAATATTCCGAGATTATTCCAGGTTTTGAGTTCTACCACACTCCGTGTGAGCACTTTCAGTATCTTGGGGGAAATCTATTATTACTATTATTATTGTTATTATTATTCTGAAAACTGGTTTTACTGTAATAAATATGTTCTATGTATATCCACACATACTATTGCTGATAAAATGGCTGAATTAATTTGTTTTCTAAAGAACAGTAAAGAGGCACGGAGGTTAGACACACTTGTCACATTGCAGCTTCGACTAACACACAACCACTTAAAACTGGAAACACTTGTTGCAGAAGAAATCAGCCAATATACAGACACTCAAATGGCTATATATTGGCCTTATTTCTTCTTTCTCAAATGAGCTGTGTCTTTGATATTCTTACTGGACTCAAAAAGACCAATAAAAATTTATATTTTATCTTTTTGATTTGTAGCTGAGAGTTACTGTAATACGATTTAGATTACATTAGTTTGTGCACAAAATCTAATGCTGTGGATTTGTAAATCATGTTTTTTTCTTATTGTAAAAAGAGTAGTGCAGAGTATTTGTATCTGTAAAACATGTTGTGTGCTATAAATGGTAAATGATGTGCATGATGTGCATTTATATAGCATTTTTTGTACCCTACTCGGGCACCCAGAGAACTTTATATGAGCTAAATGTGATTCTTTTAACCAAAAGTATCACATTTAGTTAGGAATGTGTCTGACAGATCAAAATCTGTTTCATCTGTTTTATTTGAGAGCTTTTTAGACACGTGACAGTAAACACAGTAAAAGGGTCAGGATACTGCTGCTCCAGTTCATCTGGATGCCACCCTTAATATGAATAGATCAAACTGGAATGGGGACATCTCTGGACACTAGAGCACTTTGCATGTTAACAGGCTCATCTACTGTCTCTGAGACAAGCACCATTGAAAAGAGTTTCCTTGTCTTCAACAAATATGACTGGCCAACTGGTTTAGTTAGACCTCTAAAGCTTCAGGAACCAGCTCATAAGCTTTAAGAATATCATTTTTAGCAGTGTTCTCAACCTCTGTCATTGTTAAAGCACAATATGCCTCTTGAGCTTTTTCCAATTAAAACACTTTGCAAAAGTAATGTCCTGAAATGTTAAGGCCATTTTGAAATAGTAGCCACATGTTCCACTAAAGTGGGGACCAATCTAATATTTTTGAGTACCATCAAGCTCTATTTGACTCATTCTTTCATGAAACGTTGTTCATGTTCTCAGGGTATCCGCGGATCCTTAAAAAGTCTTAAAAGGTATTAAATTCCATAATGTAAAAATAAGGCCTTAATTAGCATTAAAAAGTCTTAAATCCATGTTTCAAAGGTCTTAAAAATGAACCGATACCGTAAAGAACGTTTTATTTTAATTTAAAATTAATGAAACGTTACGTCTTTGTCACACAGAACAAAATAGGCGGAATCGACCAACTAACAATTATACTAGTGCTGCAACGACGTGCGTAAAATGCGTCGATGCGTCACATTCTTTAAATTCATCTCGCATAATGGCGGCTTGTGTTTCTGGGAATGGAGAAAGTTCTATTCTATCACAATAACCCAGACCATGATTATCAGAGGTATGGTAATACTTTAAACAGAGGCTAAATAAAATGATCCTTAACCCTTCTAAGTCGAAAAATTGCGACAAGCAACTTAACTGGAAGAAACAGCCGCTATTTCCGGTTTATGTGCTAAATTATGTTTCCACTCCCTCAGACACCCTGTACTATGTTTCTAGTCCACTATTACCATGTGTTGCCATTAAAATCTTTCGTAAAAGAAGACCTCAACCTCGCGTCTCAGTGGGCGTGTCAGGACCGGCTGAGTGAAAGCCAGCCGGTCAGCGGCTACGCTGCTCGTGCTTTTCTCAGTGTACATAAAGCACACTTTCGGTCAGAAATAATGCAGCTTCTATTGACAGCTGTTTGGGACAAATACGTGTTGTTCATCCTGACACTTTACCCAGTTGAGGAGGGAGATGCAGGGGTAAACATAGTCAGCGCAAATGTACTAATCAAAGCAGCGATATTAATAAAAGTGATGTGTGCTGTGCCTTATGAGAGGTCCCACACTCTAAAAAACGACTAACTTTGCCATTTGGATAAAAACAGATAAAGTTACTGCAACCAAACACCTACAGTACATGTGTATATTTCATACATTTTACTATAAGTTATGGTATTTTAGAAGTTGTAGTTGTCCTGTAGTTTACTAATTTTGCTTTACAAGTTACTGTTGTTAATAATTTAATTTCAGAAAAAGACAAAAAAAAGAAAAATATATGTTTATTAGTCTGTATGTACCGTAAATAACAATCGCCAATATATAAAGCCATGGTATGCAAATTAGATGCATTTTTGTTTACTTTTGAGACAAACCAATAAAATAAAACATAATTATGTGATTAATAACGAATTATCTCCTTAGTTTAAAAGAGTTTTAAATGCTTTCTTTTTTATTTTATAAAAAAATTACAAATTCATAACACTCTCTGAAAAACAATTAATTAATCCAAGTAATTACATTGTAATAATCACATTCAGTTAATTTAAAAATATGCATATTTACTATCCTCTTTAAAATACATTACAGTTTATTAATCTAGTGTTCTTTTTATACAGTTTATAATAAGAAATACAATAAAAAAAAATTGTTAGATTATGTTTGGGAAGGTTCTCAGTCATCCAGGACATCTTGAAAAAAAGGTTTAAGCAAAAGCAGCGTGGACTGGACATTACCAGATGGAAAAAAGTTTGAGTGGTTTTGTTTGCTCTTCGCGAATTTGTTGCTATGAAATTGGTCTTAAATTTAATTTTAGATGGTATTAAAAAGGTCTTAAAAAGTCTTAAATCTAAATCTCAGAAACCTGCAGATACCCTGTGTTCTAATGTCATATTATTTTCTTTGAGCTTTAGCTCTCTTTCTTTAAAACTTTAAGTCGCACCTCTATTGCAGTGTCTGAAGCAGCAAGAGCAGGAGAAGCAGCAGGACCAGTCACAAATGGCAGCTCTAGAGGAAGCCAGTGGGTCAGAAGAAGGCTTAAGCAGGACACTCTCAACTAATATAGCTTTTAGACTATCTGTAATATGTTTCTTTACACACTTATTCCAACATGCGGTCCCAATATTGTAATTTGCAGCTAAACTCAACAATTTCTCTCTAGAAAGCTTTTCAAGTAACTCCTCTGATGGTAACTGAGTAAACCATGCAATACTAGCTGTGGTAACTGTCGTCACTAAAGCTACCCCTAAAGTCAAACTACAGAGAAGCTGACAAGAAACGAAATGACACAAATACAACACATATGCAACACTAAGTTTCTCTACACACAAAAGCAGCTTACACAATGCTCTCTCATTACTGAAAACACAAAAGTAACCTAACACAACTAACTAGCCACATTAGCTACAAACTAGTCTACACAGCAATAGACTGCTAGTTTACAAATATAGCCCACACACAAAGCCAAGCAAAGTACAACACTTAACAAAACAAAAGCTGCAAACAGTTAGGATCTAGAACAAAAACAAGGGCTAGAGGTGGCTTTGAAAGCAGAACATTAGCAACAAATGCTCTGAATTCCCCATCTGTTGAATCTGTAATTGAAATGTGGTAATTAATGTTGAATTTGTTATTCAGTTTTTATATAATATTATATTTTTTTTATTGCTTAGTTTGGATGAATTAGATTGCACTTTTCTATTTTTATCTGCTAGAGAATACAATTACTATTTCATCTACAGCACCAAGTTAATTGTTTAATCAAATAGAGGCCACTGCTCACTTTATATTGTTGTTCAGAGGACTATTTTTGCCCTGGTTTTCAATGAGAAAAATACTAGAGTACTAGAGTACTAGATTATCTCTGCAGAAGAACAATATGACCTGTAACTAAAGATTTGATGCATTTTATTTCAGTAAAGCCAAATCAAATTGAAATCTACTGCATGGACATTTTCATTACCAAGATGTTGCAGTTAAGTTCCACAGCAGTTTTGGTGCCAAAAACCTGGATGGGTTGGATATACCGATGGAAATCTGTTAGGACTAGTGCTAATAGCGGCAACTACGCACTCTAAGAGGTGGCTGAAGAGGATTATGGAGAAAATGTCTGAACGGCTCCAGAGACTAAAACGGTAAAGTAACGGACAGGACTGCTGCAGCATATTCAAGACAAAACAAGTAAGAAAGATATGAATTGTGAAAGATTGATGGAGCTTGTGTCAATGTTATCAGTTAAAGAGAAAGTTCTGGTGGAGTTAGAACCAGAAATAGAGCAGGAGACACCAATGGATGAATTAGAAGCGGACATTGCAAGAGCAGTAGATTACCAGGATAATGCAAGTTTATGGAGAGCACGTGGCACTGAAGCGATTGAGAGGTCAGCAAGTCAACAAGTTACCACAGGGGGGCGTCCCCTTTGACCGAGTGATGTGAGTAAATGTTCAACTGTCAAGTTGACCAGTTCAAATACACCACCTGTTCCCTGCTGTTTGTTCAATAACAGTACCAGCCATAAGTCAGAACACTGTACAGACGACACAGTCACAAAAAGGAAAGAAAAGCTGAGAAAACTGGGAAGATGTTTAATCTGCCTGAAACCACGCCACATTGCTAAAGACTGTAGGTCCAGAAATGTGATGTGCACTACTTGTGGAAGAAGATACCCCCCTGCAGTGTGCGATAAAGGTGAACAAACAGAAAACCTGGATGCTGCTGAGGATAAAATTGATACCATTGTTTCTTCTGTCATCTCACATGCAGCAAAGCAACGTCCTGAGGAGTGCGGCACAGTTTTACTCCAAACTATAAGAGCAAGGATCGAAGGACCCGAGGGAGAAAACATGTGCTTTGCTTGGTAGATGGCATTAATCAATGTAGCTTCATTCACAAGAAACAGATGAAGGCTCGGAAATTGCCAAAAGTAAAGAAAGAGACACTGATGCTCCATACATTTGAACCTAAGATCCCAGTGACTACAGAATGTGCCGTAATAAAGATAGTCTTGGAGAATATCAGAAATACAAAACAAAAATTTGAGATTGAAGCAGCTCAAACACCACAGCTTGTCTTTGATCTCAAACACCTGATAATCATTTTAAAGGATAAAAGAAAGTACTAAGAGGAGTGTTTTGAGGTCATCAGCCAGAATATTTGATTTAATAGGATTCCTGACGCTGTTCAACATACGTGTAAAATGTTTATTCCAAGGAATGTGGCGCCAAGGCCTTAGCTGGGACGATGACCTACCTCCTGAGATCTCACAAGCATGGCAACAGTGCATGGAGCATGGCAACAGTGCATGGAGCGACTGTGTGCAGGTTAGTTGCATCCAAGTCAAGGGTGGCACTAATCAAAACAATAACTCTGCCACACCTAGAACTAATGGCAGCCTTAATTAGAGTGAGATTGGTTTATAATCTGTTAAGGGCACTGAACATGCAGCCTACTCATCTTTCCATGTGGTCAGACTCCATGATAGTTATCATTGGATTTGCAGTTCAGCTCAAAAAATGTATCAGTTTATTCGAAATAGAGTGATGGAGATACAAACAATGACTGCTCCAGAATCATGGTTAAACTGTAGTAGAAAATTTAACCCAGCTAACCTCAGAACAAGTGGTCAGTCAGCATTAAACTGAAGGAAGAGGAGCTCTGGTGGTCAGGACCACCATTCCTGAAATCAAAGGAGCCCTCTGCTAAACTAGAGTCAGATGGAGTGCTCTTGGAGAAAGAGGTGCATGCTGAGCTTAAGTCAAACCATGTTGAGCAACAATGAAGGAGTGCTAGCTGCAAACTATACTAAGTGTAACTACAACTGCTGCTCAAGGGAAAGGAGAGGGGGAGAACTAACAGCAGAGGAGGTTTTGGAGGCAGAAAGAGTCTAGATATATGAAGCACAAGATTGCAGTTTTCAAAAGAAAATAATTGAAATAAAATTGGGCAAGATGTGCACAAGGGCTCAAAAATCAGAGACTATAAACCATTTCTGGACAAACATAACCTAATCTGTGTTGAAGGCTGCAGCAGTCGGACAAAAAAACAGATTTGCAAAACTGATGATCAAATACAGCTATGAAAAGGTCATGCATTCAGGAATGAGAGACACTCTTGTGCATTTGAGGAAAAAATACTGGATTCCACATGCCAGACAGTTGGTGAAAAAAATGTATTGCAGGCTGCACTATCTGCAAAAGATTCCGGGTAAAAGTGACTGAACAGACAACTGCACCCCTGTCGAGAGACAGAGTCACTGAATCATCCCCATTCAAAATCATAGGAGTGGACTTTGCAGGCCCTATGTTTGTAAATACCCAAAAACACATAAACACAATGTGGAGAAAGCCTATATAGCACTATTCACACGTGCTGTCCACCTGGAGCTGGTCTCAACAGAAAGCTTCCTCCTGGCATCTAAGCGATTCAAGAGAGGTCTATGTAGAATCATTTATTCAGACAATGCCCAGACCTTCAAGTGAGCTAATCAAGATCTTAAGGAGCTTTAGAAGGCTATGAAGGAGCCTGGGTTGCTACAATATTTCTTTGTAAAGGGCATAGTGTGGAAAATCATAGCAAAAGGAGTGGCTTGGTGGGGAGGTTTCTGGGAAAGACTTGTTTGCTCAGTGAAGGGGTGTCTGAAAAGAGTTTTAGGGAGAGCTTTGTTGAGTTTTGAAGAGCTAACCTCTTTATTGTAATAGAAGCAACAATCAGCTGAAGACCACTGACTTATGTGTACAATATCCCACAAGATCCACAACCTCTGATGCCAGCTCATTTTCTAGTAGGCAAACAACTTACCACCTTTCCACAAAAGCCCTTTTCTACTGCTAGTCATGCAGCAAATGCCAATAGAGAGCTGACCCAGAGATAGAAATACAGACACTGACACGTCAATGAGTTCTGGAATAGATGGAGAGAAAATCTGCTGGACCTTAGATCTGCTCACACTCGTAAAACTGTACATACTACTTCCCTGAAAGAGAGGGACTTGATTCTCATCAGAGAAAAGACAAAATGCCATAGTTGATGTGGAAAATGGGACTGATTACATAAACATAATATCAACAGAGATGAGACCATTAGACGTTTTAAGGTATTTTGTTATACAAAAGGTCTAGGGGAAAAAAATAAGAAAATAGGGAGCAAGGGAAGGGTGTGGAGGTGAGCAGCAGTGCGGTGGGTCTGGCTGCCAGGCTCGAGAGAGATGGAGGGTGGAGCCAATGCGCCAAGACTCCAGGAACATGGGGTTTAAAGCAGGCTGGAAAACCTGGAACTGGAGAAAAGGCATCATGACAGCTGTTCATTTTGACTACATAATGACATATGACCACAGTGTTAGGTTTTGTTAATTTAGAATTTAGTTTCAATAAAAATAATTATGCTAGATTTGTAAGTTTCAGGAGATGTGTCTTAGTAATTGGGAAAAATGATTAACCTCTTTTTCTTACTGAATAGAAGTTGTGCAGCTTTTATTTTGGCAAGCAGGGTGTACTGCTAATTCCTACATTCCTAAGCTTTGGTCTTCACTCAGACCCAGTCCTACGTCTAGGTATCTTCTTAATCATGACTCAAACTTGGTTACTGTGGTCTTAACTAGAACACTGGTTCACAACATTAAGAGCAAATCCATTACAAACTTTAGCTCAGAGAATATGAGCTTGTATATTTGAAAACTAGAAGCCCTTGAACGCTGTACACATCCTTCCGAGTACTTCGGGAAGGTAGGAGGTGATTGCTGAATTCCCCAAAGCCTGTTAATGTGCTGTTTGTGGTAAGCAGAAGCTGTCTGTGCATGGCTAAATATTAGTGTCATGTCGGGTAAGTCAGCGTGGCGCCTCGAAGTCAGAGAGACATTTAATTATGTTGCATCCACCAGTGTGTTAAACTCCGCCAAGTGTTTCAAAAGAGACAGCCCACAACTTCCATTCCTTTATGGGAAAGGTTAAATCAGACGGCCATGAAATGTTTCACTGGTACATTCAAGAGTGTAACACTGTGAATGTTGTCAATGTGGTCAATTGATTGCTGTATCTGCATGAGGCATTTGAAATGTGGAGCCATGACACATTGTAAGTTTCATTCTGTTCTGCACAGTGTGACCTTTATGGTATTGACTTAAGTAGCTGAATATTATTGTCTGTCTTCTCACAGAACACGTATAATAAATCCACAAACTGCTTCGTTAGTAATTCTACCAGTGGTTGTGATGCTTAGAACAATTGTTTACACCGCCAACCACCTTACAAATGATGCCACTATAGACGACAATTGTAAACTTGGCTGTTGTGCGAAGTAATGCAAGTAACAAAATTGAATTTGTCATCCTCAATCACTGCTCATTTATCAGTTTGCTTGCTGAGTATTTCAGGTTTTACAATATTGTACACAGTTTTGCAGACACACAACCTAATGCCGTTATGTTCTTTTTTTCTTTCTGTCTTTCTTTTTCTTTATTATTAGGATCTCCATCAGCTGCCCATTTAATGGCCACTACTCTTCTCAGTTCAAGTTACTAATGCTTTTCAATGGAATGGAGCCATTTTTGGTAAAATTGAAAGCCCTCTTTGAAAAGTGGAGGTGGTCTCAGATTTTTGTTGTTTAGAATTTAGTGTTTAAGTGTTTTGAAACCTAAATCAAAAGAGTTTCCCCCTAGAACAACAATAACAACAGCTGAATAGAACAGGTTCACTAACGACTCTCCTGAGCCTTTAACAAGATGGACTCTGAGAGCAAAAAATTAACAACTGGCCTTTACCAGTCCCCAGACATCGACTTGAAAAAAAAAGTCCTGTAGAGGGAAACAGGAGTGTGACCAACGTCGGTGGAGGAGTGAACATAGGGAGAGTGGGAACTACTTGGAGGGAGCTACTTTGGGGATAGAAAATTATAGTTACCTGATGTAACTACAGTTCTAAGAGTGTGTGCTTAGCCCACCTACGGGCTTAGCTAGTGGTTACCTCTCTCTGGCAACAGCCAGTCCTCTGAGAAAGATCAAAGCATTCACCCCACCAATCTTGACAACACACTGGCACAGCCTCAGGAGCTATATAAACCCCCTCGCCCAATGCTCTCCCTTCTTCGAACCAACTCAAAAGAGGGAAGCAGTCCCACTGGGGCTAAGAGTAGGTGGGCTATGCACACACTCGTAGATCTGTAGTTACATCAGGTAACTATAATTTCTACTTCGTGTGTGCTCCGCCCACCTACGGGCTTCGCTAGTGGTTACCTACCGAGGGGAAGGGCGTAGGAGATCAATGTACTCCCAAGCTGGACAGGTTCACAACGATTGGCGCAGGAACAACAACCTCAGGAGCAATGCAGGCCCGCCTCTCTCAAGAGCAGCCCCCCCACCCAGGCAACGGCATCCAGACCGCCTCTCCCAAGAGCATCTGACAAAAATCACCTGTAAATTTTTGTTATTTCTTTTTGTAGTCGGAATCATATTGTGTAATATACTATGTTCTATTCCTGCCTTCAAGCACAAAATATCCTGTCAGTGCAGAAAAAACAATTTCTTCTTTGTGTTGAACATGAAATGCCATCTGTTGTTCATAAAACAAATAATCTCTTGTATGCTTGTCTTGCAGCCTAATTTCTTGAAATGTGAGTAAAACATAAAAGCTAAAATTTTTAAATGACAGGTATTAATACATTATGATAGAAATTGCTGGAACTGTGTTTCAAACTTAATGTTATTTCTAATGCATGTGTAAATGTATGTGTTTTACCACTGTATAACACAACCCCTTTGTTCACTGCTGTTGTTTTAGCAACATCCATTGACTGTGGGAATGACAATTGTTATCACTATTATCGGCTAAGTATGTCTAAAACCATGCATTCATCCATACCTTTAAGACTTAAGCACTAACAGAATGCAAACGCAGAGCTATGCAAAGTGAAAGCTACTTGACTGTCCTCTGCAGTAACATGTTTTATTGATATACTGCACACAGTTTAGTTCAGAGTAGGGCGGCAGTATAGCTCAGTGGGTAGAGCGGCCGTCCTTCGACCGGTGGGTGGGCGGATTGAATCCCGCTCAAAACATCATAACATCCCGCTTCCCCCCGTCTTACCCGTACTGTCGTTGGGCAAGACACTTAACCTACATTGCCTCCAGTGAAGTTCTGTAACACTGGTAATAGTTTAATGTATGTAAAGCGCTTTGAGTCCCTAATACAGTAGGTGGAAAAGCACTATATAAAGATTATTATTAGAGTACAATATACTATTTTGGTGGTCTCAGCTAATGGCAGCATCCTTTAACCAATCTTCCCACATTTCCCCCTCTGGACAGGGTCGGAGCCAGCCCCTCCCAACTCCCAAACCCTATTTCATTCACTGTGTGCATAGCTAGATCTACAATGACTTGCCACAAAAAAAAAAAATCAAGATAATATCAGTTTCTGTGCCAGGCCTATGTGAGCAGTGGCCTCAAATTGTCTGGCTCCACCACTTCCTGTGAATCCTTTTTAACATGAAACCAGCCCCATTCCCCAGCCGTGCTGGTCTCACACGGAGCCCTTCACAGAGACTTCACTCACTAAGGTCTGGGCCACCTCTACGGATGCAGCTCTAATGGACTTTTACACCACTTGAGTGACAAATGTTTGATGTTTCTGAAAACTGGAGCTCCATTTCAGCAACTCTGCTTCAATGTCTTCATAGTTGAATGCATATTAAATCCCTAAAAGCCTTAAATATTTTGCATCTCTTCAATATAGAGCATAGGGCATTCTTTTGAAGATGCACTTAATTAACCAACAGACTAATTAAAGATCTGCAGTAGTAGTAAGAAAATATTTGCATAAGATAATAACCTTAGTTATTCAATTTCATACATAATTAGCATTTTTTTTTAAACAGATAAATATTTAGATGTTTTATTTTCACAGATGAATAAACTTTGTTTTTGTTTTGATTAAACAGTTTAATTTCAATGTTAAAAGGTATTTTATTAATTGTGTTTCAATGCCATGAAAATAAAGTTATTGGGAACTGTATGATATTAAACCCACACAGATGTAGGAATTAATACTATTGCCATCTGTTTCATCAAAAGACTATACTACGAGAGTGGAGACTATACACAGGAGTATACATTAATAAGCATCTCAACAAACAAACATCCATTGCATACATACAAATATACATTATACGTACTACATGCATAAATAATTCCATTTTTCTTGCATTAAGGCAAGTTTTACCTTATGAAAAGTAGTGATGTGCATGGTGTTGTTTCAGCAGGTGAGGTTGTTGGTGATAGATATTTAAAGCAGGGGACCATTTCCACGACAGCACCACCAATGAAGAGAGCAGCAGAGGTGGTTGCCTTGCAGAAGTCCACCAGCTTCTCTTGGATTAAATTGTAAGCCAGCTCATTGTTTGTGATGAGGTCTACCACTGCTGTCATCCTCATACTTCACTATGAGGTTGATGGCATAGAGAGCAGTGCTGTCCTGTGTCAGCAAATTGAGGAAGAGTGGGCTAAAGACAAAGCCCTGTGGGAATCCAGTGTTGAGGATGACACTGGTGTCATTGAGCCTAAAAAATGTATTTAATTTTTATTTTTAATGCAGGTAAGCCCATAGCCACATGACTGAAAGGCACACCGGTGTTATTAGCACATTTATCATTGGTCTTCTCACGGACAACACTATCAGATACAGCACAAAACAAAGACAGGCTAGACTGGGGTGATTCAGAGTTGGGCAGCAGAGAACTCAGAGTTGAGTAAACTGCAAAACCCCAAAAGTAAATTTAACCCTGTTAAACGCTGTAAAAAATTGTAATAATTTAAACTCACTTCCGGTGTTAAATTTCAACACTATAAAACCAGCTTTCATCATCAATGATTGAGACCATGTGTGACAGTCACAGAGACCAGACAGAGATTACTCTATATTTCAGTCACTTATTCATTCACAAACTAATGACCAAGTGACGAGAGTAAACCAATGGGATAATTAAAATTTAACACTAGCAAAGTGTGTTTATATGAGTCCAATTTTTGACACCTACAGAGTTAATTTTACTCTGGAGGTGTTGCTGTGAGAGGGTAGGTGTTTAAGATATTGATGGAGAATTTTAGTCTTCTCCTAAATGTGAAGTTGTCACAGACTGGTCAGGATAGCTTTTTCTCTATACGTCAACGGCACACAAATAACTCAGCTGCAAGTCTAAGCTCTATCAGGTAAACATCAACAAGAACATCATTCCTTAATATGGCATTCCCTATGTGCATTGGCCTACTATTTGGCTTTATCATCTCAGTCCACATAAGCATGGATAAACTATTTATTCAATACTACACTGTGTTGAGTGCAGAGGGTCCTTGACTACATACTCCCAGAGCAACCCTCCACAGGATGCCACGAGGGACGTGGTTAAATGCCTTCTCCAGAGCCACAAAACAAATGTGGACTGGTTGGGAAAACTCCCATGAACCATCCAGGAGATGGATTAGAGCTGTTTCAGTGTTTGACAACCTCCCAATCACACCCCTCCCAGTGTCATTGTTGCTCCCCATGTGAGCGTTGAAGTCCCCCAGGAGAATGAGGGAGTACCCAGTCGGAGCACCTTCCACCACCCCTCCCAGAGACTCCAAGGCTCCTCTCACCAGCAACAGCCAGTCCCATCACCCGGCAACAGCCCTGCAATGTCCCGCCGGATGATCGTAGAACAAAGTCATTAACCTCACAGATTTCATCCCATACATACAGCCTGGGCTGCATATTTATACAACCTCTGAAAAGTGGAAGGTGTCAGTCTCTCTTTTTTATTGGGCAGAGAGGTGCTGCTTGAGGTGGGGATGGAGCGACGGTTAGGATGAAGGAGGTAAGTCACTGAAGGCTCCAAAGCTGGGGATTCGGCCCAGCTCCCTCATTCCAAACGCTTTGGGAGTTTGCACTTAAACGGGCTGGACCAGAACTGGCTGATCTCCTTCATGCAAGCTGGTACTGCTGGAAGGGGTTTAAGTGGTGGTTGTGCTGGTGGAAGCCGTTTTCCATTGTACAGGTCCCTTTCCCCTCCTTCTGCATTCTGAACTGCAGGTCACGGGATCACCAGCTTGGAGGCAACCCACTTGCATACCTCATAAAAGTTGCTCTCCATGTGGGGAGCAGCTTCAGACGCACTAGGAGACCTGGACTGTTCAACTGTGAACATTGAGTCCTCCTCTAAATCCTCCATATCCACACCCTCTAGGAGTTTTCTTTATTGTCTCTTTTGGGAAAATTAATTTCGTAGCATCATGCTGCTTAAAAAACATACAACATAGAAATACACATCAACAACTCAAGAGCAGGATCAACAATGGAAATCACTAAAAACCAAGATTAAAAAGTGTGAAATGGAATTAAAAACATGAATAAATACATTGTGCAAACAATCAATTATTATTCTGCAAATGATTACAAAGTGCTAGGTGCCATTTAAGTGCCTCACAGCTGTCGGTAAAAACGACATATTTAATCTTTTAGTCCTACAGCCCAGAGCTCTGTAGCGCCGGCCGGAGGGCAGCAGCTCAAACTCCCCTCTGAGGGACTGGTGTCAGGGACAGGCAAAAGGACTCACAAAGCAGATCCCACGATAGGCAGAGCTTTGACGTTCTTTATTTTCCGAGGCAAAGGTACAAGTCCAAAATCCGAGAGACGTAATCACAAGACAAGGCAAGGGTCAAAAATACTAGAATCTATCAAATGCACTACAAAGAACCGCTGGAAAGCTCACACTAAGGAAAAGACAATCTGGCACAGGACAGGGGAAAACACACAGACTATAAAGGGAACACAATGAGACACAGGTGGAACACATTAGGGCGGAGCAGGTAATCACAGTGGAGGGAAAGACACCAGGGCAGGAAGACAATCTGGAACACAGACAGGGTTTAGTGATTTCACAATAAAACACAGGAAATGAAATACATTACATAAACAGATAAGCACACAACACTAGGACATGACAACTGGTCCTGGGACTGCGCTATAGCACCAGCCTTCCTCTGCACCTGTCGGCTGTAAATGTCCTTCAGCTGAGCCTGACTCCTCCCTGAAATCTTACTGGCCACTTTAACCAGACTACCCAGTCTGTTTTTGTTGGTCAGGGAGAGGCTTCCAAACCAGGCAGCAATACAGAAGGATAAAACCGATTCAATAAAAGCACAATAAAACAGTGTCATAATTTCAGAGGATACATTAAAACTGTTCATCTTCCTCAGGAAGTACAATCGTTGTTGGACTTTTTTAGAAACCGCATCCACCCAAGGCTCAAAACAGTTTATTGTCCAGAATGACTCCGAGATATTTGTAGCTGTCGACCAGTTCAATGTCCGTGTTCTTGATGACAGTGGCACTGGGGCAAGGTGGTGATTTGCGGAAGTCTATTTTAATTTCCTTTGTTTTTAACACATTCATATGTAAAAACGAACAGTCACACCACTGAACAAAGTCATTAAGGACTGGCCCATGGTCCTGTTCATTCCCTCTGAGCAGGCCGATGACAAGAGAGTCGTCTGCAAACTTTAAAATGTGTCTATCCTTGTACATACTGCGACACTGGTTTGTGTACAGAATGTACAGAAGGGTGGAGAGACAACAGCCCTGGGGTGAACCAGTAGAGGAATAGAGCACA
The DNA here is from genome assembly GCA_024349245.1 of Neodontobutis hainanensis. Lineage (NCBI taxonomy): Eukaryota > Metazoa > Chordata > Actinopteri > Gobiiformes > Odontobutidae > Neodontobutis > Neodontobutis hainanensis. The sequence goes on from JALDNG010000128.1 coordinate 1,312,776, forward strand.
TCAGATAAAATACCATTCACTCTAACACACTGAGGTCTGTCTAACAAAAAGTCCAATATCCAACCAACCAAGTTAAAATCAAGGTTAAAATCAGCCATAAGTCTCTCTGCCAGCAGGAGAGGCTGAATGGTGTTAAAAGCAGAAGTAAAATCAACAAATAAAAGTCTGGCATGTGTCTTGGCTCCATCCAGATGCAACAGTATGATGACAGCATCCTCCACTCCTCTCTCAGACCTGTAAGCAAACTGCAATGGGTCTAGCTGTTCCCTGACCTGCAGTAGCACCATGTCTTTAATGATTTTTTCAAAAGTTTTTATAACCAAGGAGGTCAGAGCAACTGGTCTAAAATCATTCAAGGCTTTAGGAGTGTTGCACTTCGCCAAGGGCACAATGACTGAGGGCTTCCAAATTTTGGGGACCTTCTGTTGTAGTAAAGACAGATTAAAAATATGTTGGAAGATGCCACAAAGTTGGTAAGCACACTTTTTTAATGTCTGTCCACAGATGTTGTCTGGCCCTGGGCTTTTGGGTTTGGTGTGGCAGAACAGCTTAGCCACAGTATTTACATCAATAGACACTGATGGAGAGGCCCGAGTCATTGCCCTGATGTCGGCAATCTTATCATTAAAATCCACTGTGTTGAACCGTGTATAAAATACATTTAGTTCATCTGCCAAGTGTTTATCAGGGTCTCTTCCTGAAACTGATGCCCTGGGCGGGAACCAACCTCCTTAGATTTTGGATCCGGCCCTTTAGCCGGGGGTAGGAGCCACAAGGGTACACATGGTAAAACCGGGAAAAAGAGACTGAGAACATGTAAGGTAACCCAGGCAGTCCTGCTTGTCATGACACGTTATCAAAACCTTGTTATGGAACCCATAACAAGTTAGCTAACAAATGAGTGCTAACTAACTCAGTAAAACTCATCATTTGCTGAAGTTTGTATGACAACTAGGTTAGTCAACATATTAATACTAATTAACCCAGAAAGCCTTGCTGTGACACGTTAGGCTGGAAAACTTTACGGTCACCGTTGCACCAGTAAACTAATATAGAGCAGCCAGGAACAGCTGCTCGCCTTGACGTGGACACTGCTGACAACTACCGTAATAGTGAGTGTAGACGTTTGTGAGAATTTACTCAAATGAGAGTAAATCCTGTGGGGTAAGACCAGGCACACAAATGCCAGCCCCAATCGAAGGCTTGGCTCCAGAGTGAGAAAAACCTGTTTTGTTTGTGCATTTTTCAGATTTTGTTATGAAATAGATTCTGAATTCTGTCAGAGCAGACATAAAATATGTTTCTTTTTGGATGGCATGAGATCTTCAGACTAGGTGTACTGCATAGTTTACTGTCCTTCTTTCAATCAGTAAAATGAAATGTAGTTTGACATTCTTCCATTTTTAATAATGAATTCAGCGTTACTCCTCAACATAGCAAATACAGAAATGCTTTTGGCCATTAAATTGTGAATGTATGTCCTCTAGCTTAAAGATTGGACCTTTTCCTGAATTTATGTAACAGTCTTTTAATGGTTTTGGTTTAGGAGTGACTCACTGCTCCTCTCCGCTCAGTGACGTCAGCAGCCCTGTGTGGAGCTATTGTTATCCAAACTATGTGATCTAGCAGTTGGAGTCTGTGTTTACAGCCACTGTAATGTACCTCTGTCATTAACACAGCTCCATAGAGTGCACTCTGCCACAGAGGGTCGTATTATGATTAAGTCAATGTCATTACATTCTCTATTGTAAATTTTTATTTTTTTTGGCAATTTTTTTCCCGGATTGGTAAGAGGTATTAAAAGGTCGGAGTGCCCCTCTCTACCGGCGCCGCAAGGGGTGGTGGTTAATAAAGCAAGGTGTGGCATAGTGCAGGCAGGTAAACCACTTATCTTAGGTCAAAGCACCGACTGATGCAAGTCATTCGATTCAACCAGGGTCGGTTCTAGCCAGCTACATTAGGGTGGGCTGGTATAAATTATAGGTGGGCAACTTTAGTCCCTATAATTCAGGGCCATATTTATACATTCCCCTTTTCCTTCATATTGACTCATATTGATGATTCACATGTTTAATTTGGCATAGATTTATTCCAGACACTTTCCTGACACAACCATCTCCATTCATCCAGGCTTGGGGCCAGCACAAAAAGTACAACCCACAGTAGAAAGAACCATAAATAAAAAATGGAAAATAAATCAAATGTATTGAATTCTAATTGATAATTATTAAATACAATTTTTTATTTAAAATATGTAAAATAAATAAGAACTCATTTAAAATATTCTCTAAGTAATTTAGTCGTATCCTGGAACATTACTACAATGTCTTTATCAAAGCACAAATACACTGGTTTACTTTTAAAAAAAAATATTATGCTACAGCTAGAACAGCACATGTCTAAATTAAAACATACACATTATTATTGGCACGTTCTGCCAGTTGAGTGTCATCACTTTTTTGACAATTTGCCACATTAATAAACATCAGCCAGGAACTCAAAAAAGAAATTGAGATAAGGGCGAGGGGATACATGAGTGAAGATACAAGAGTGATGAGATGCACATGCCTCCTCAGTATAATGTTTAGTTAGTCTGTGCATTTTTATTGACAGAGCTGAAGTTTTACAATTGCCTAAGTCAACAAAAGCATGTTCATAAATTTGCCTAAGTGATTTTATTTCAATTCCGTTACACAATTGACTATCTTTATATAAGTATGTCAGTAGTTGTACTTTTGTATAACCTTTTTAAGTAAAATTATCAATAAATATCATACAGTCAATCTATGGTGAATTTTTTGGTGTCTCCTAAAAAGTTTTAAAAAATGATTACTTTTTCTAAAAGTCTGCTCATCCAATGTTAAAAAGAAGAAGGGATTATCAATAAAGTAAACAATAAAAGAAAATGGATATGCATTATAACACAGTCCAATGACAAAGATTAAAAAAAAATAAATAAAAGTAATTTAATGATAATAATTGGTTCAGATCCGGGGGGCCGTTCCTACCAATCACGTCTCTTCAGGTGTCTCTCCATGATCTGGGAAAGTCTATTCCAGGGTACTGGAGAGGAGAATGCGGACGATAGTCAAACCTCGGATTCAGGAGGAACAATGCAGTTTTCGTCCTGGTCATGGAACACTGGACCAGCTCTATACCCTCTCCAGGGTGCTGGAGGGTTTATGGGAGTTTGCCCAACCAGTCCACATGTGCTTTGTGGATCTGGAGAAGGCATTCGACTGTGTCCCTCGTGGTGCCCTGTGGGGGGTGCTCTGGGAGTATGTGGTCCAGAGCCCTTTGCTAAGGGCTGTCTGGTTCCTGTACCGGAGCAGGAGCTTGGTTCGCATTGCCGGCAGTAAGTCAGACCTGTTCCCGGTGAATGTTGGACTCAGGGCTGCCCTTTGTCACCGGTCCTGTACATTATTTTTATGGACAGGATTTCTAGGCGCAGCCAGGGGCCGGAGGGAGTCTGGTTTGGGGACCACAGGATCTTATCTCTGCTTTTTGCAGATGATGTTGTCCTGTTGGCCCCATCAAGCCAGGACCTTCAGTGTGCCCTGGGACGGTTTGCAGCCAAGTGTGAAGCGGCTGGGATGAGGATCAGCACCTCCAAGTCTGAGACCAATGTTTTTAGTTGGAAAATGATGGCTTGCCCCCTTCAGGTTGGTGGAGAGATACTGCCTCAAGTGGAGGAGTTAAAGTATCTTGGGGTCTTGTTCATGAGTTAGGGAAGGAAGGAGCGTGAGATTGACGGTGCAGCTTCTGCAGTAATGTGGTCGATGTATCGATCTGTCGTGGTGAAGAAGGAGATGAGCTATAAGGCAAAGCTCTCGACTTACCGGTCAATCTACGTTCCTACTCTCACCTATGGTCATGAGCTTTGGGTCATGACCGAAAGAACAAGATCCTGGGTACAAGCGGGCGAAAGCTTTCTCCGCAGGGTGGCGGGGCGCTCCCTTAGAGATAGGGTGAGGAGCTTGGTTACTCGGGAGGAGCTCAAAGTAGAGCCGCTGCTCCTCTACATCAAGAGGAGCCAGCTGAGGTGGCTCGGTCATCTGTTTTGGATGCCTCCTGGACACCTAGGGAGGTGTTCTGGGCATGTCCCACTGGGAGGAGACCTCCGGGAAAGACCTATTGTTGGACACATTGGAGGGACTATGTCTAACGGCTGGCGTGGGAATGCCTCGGTATTCCCCTGGAAGAGCTGGAGGAAGTGTCTGGGGAGCGGGAAGTCTAGGCGTCTCTGCTTAGACTGCTGCCCCCGCGACCCGGCCCCGGTTAAAAGATGGATGGATGGATGGATAATCATTGGCGCTGTTTTGGAGTAAAGCCTTGTAAAAGCAAAACACCTGTCTCACATAAATAATGTCTCTTTATATCTGTGCTTGCTCAATCCTGCCTATTTGTACAACCATCTTTGCCCTGAAAATCAGAAAAAGTAGATTTGAACACATCCCTCAATGAACTTCCGTATGGGCTCACGTGCGTCGTTATTGATCCATGCTCCACACAAGGCTTTGCTTCCTTGGCACTCGGAGGATGGTCTTAAAAGGGCAACAAATATGCGTTTGCTTGAATGATTAGCCCTTCTAGGGTAGAATAGTGGAACTATTATCCACATTAGTTTAACTGTATCACTGCTCTGTGGTTGAAGTAAAGATTCAGTATTTAGATTCACAGTGGTTTGTCGAGGCTAGAGCCACAAAATGTGAAAATTGTAAATAAGCCAAATGCTTTTTGTCAACCAAGACCGTAGCAACGTCATTATTGTGTTATTATTTTTTTATTAAGATGCACCCTTATAACTGTTTATACTTGTTATTTGTTCACTTTGTATGCAACATTGCAACCTGGATTAGGTCACTTAATACCTCATCTGTTAAAACCAGTTAGAACCAGTCAGTCACCGCTGACTGGACACATAGGGGAAAAGTACTGATGGCAGGAAGCACCCGCTTCATGCGTGGGGAACAAAGGTTATGACTTTTGGGGTTTCAAGTTGACCAGAGACACAATTCATTGGCTGACCTTATGTTAACATCATTGTATACCAGCGCTGTACCTGTACCTTTTTCTGAGTGGGAATAAATAGACAAACTTTGGTACATTGGTTTTATAGTTTTTATATTCATAGTAATTGTCAGTGAGTTTGTGGACTTACAAATCTCTCAAGAATCCAGCTGCTGCACAAGTTAACCTTTACATAGCCATCTACTGCTACAAGAGGTTTTAATATATGCTTATTAAATGGATGTTGTAAAAGGATTCTCCACATTTGTCCTTCATTTGTGAGGTCAGTTGTCTTCAATCTTGTCACACTGTTTAACACTGGTTTAAAGCCATAACATGTGATTTTGCTGTAACAAGCATGTTGATAATTAGCAAAAAAGTGTGGCATATTATTTATTATAAAAAAAAGAATTGAAACTGAGTCCCAATCCTTTTGCTGTAGATGTTAGACTGTACCTCATTGTCATTTGCTTTTTTCAAACAATATTAAAGTTGTATTAAGAGTACGGCCTTCCAGAGACATATACACACAATACTCCACCTGATCCCTGCCTCCAGCCAATCATAGGCTGACAGGCACCATCCAATCACTGGCAGCTGTCAAACTTTAAAGCTCCAGTCTGGCTCACCTGTCAGTTGGTGGCAGTAAATGTCACTTCAAGAATGGTGCCATTACACATTTGTCTCGAGGGATGTCTCTTCAGAAAACACCAGCACATTTTCTTAGAGCATATGTCAACTTCCTGCTGGGGTCAAAGCACCTCAGTCTGGTCCTGATTCTTTACAGTCAATTTCACTGTTGAAGCCTATTTTCCCTTTAATTCAGTGTCTTTTTTTAATTAAAATAATAATAATAATAATAATAATAATAATAATAATAATAATAATAATAATGGATTGGATTTATATAGCGCCTTTCTCCCGAGGGACCCAAGGCACTTTACAGGTCGTCCACTATTCATTCATACACAGTCACACTGGTGATGGTGAGCTACAACTGTAGCCAGAGCTGCCCTGGGGCAGACTGACAGAGGTGTGGCAGCCATTCTGCGCCTACGGACTCTCCGACCAACACATACATTCACTGCACATTCTTACACATTCATACATTCATTTTTATTTAAAGATTGTTTGTTTGTACATGTTTGCATATCGCTCGGTGCTTAAGACTAAACATCCATACAAAATAAAGAATAATAACAAATTCTATGCACTGATTATTTCCTAAATAAACAGCGGAGAAGCACAGGTGTTAGGTGCCTAACTAGCACATTAAATTCCTATAGGTTAGGTTATTTATACCCAATGTGTGGTTCTCTATTTTGACTGTATTGCATATTATTGGGAGAATACAAAACATTAAAATATAATATTTTATCATTTAAATGAGTATATAAACAAGGGCGCATTGCTGGCTTTTTTCTGTGTCTGGCTTGCGAACCTTATTTAGTGCATTTTTGTCATTTGTTAACATTCTGCAACAGTACAAATGCATGGCAATCGTTACTGTGAACAACTACTACAGTGATCATCAACCCCCCCCCGAACTTAAAACTAACGCCTTCCTGGTGACGGTCCACAACGCTCCTCAGGACTGCGTCGGGGCGAAACACACACCTCCCTCCTGTGCCTAATATCACATTATTCTGTTTAAATTGCAAGCTATATGGCTCCTTGCTAGCGCGTCAAATATAAGGCTTATTAGGCTGGGCAGACTGACTGCCTAAAGTAAGTAACACTACTAAACCAGTGACCAGAAGTAGATTTGTGAGACAGACATAAAGTCTTTAGTTCAGTTGATTTAATTGGGTTCATTGCTTAAGGTCCATATGAGTCCTTTGTTAAGTATAAGGAAGCACAAAGTCTTTCAGACTTAAATCAAAAGTTCATAAAGAAATAGAAAATCCAGTAGTCCATACAAAATAGACAACAGTTAAATTTCATTTCACAAAGTGGTGTAGGCTTAGCTCTCCATCATAGGTGACTAACAATTGGAAGTTACCATCAGAGGGGGAGGGGGAAAAACATGACCTGCACATGGCCAGAAAAATCCCCAGAAGCTGTTATTGATTTATTTTATGAATGTGAACTTTCTGTTTTGGTCTCAGTTGGAGCAAACTGTTCTTTGGCTGCAATGTCAGGAAGCCATTAGAAACTCCAGTCCTGCTCTGGACCAGACCAGTTGTTCTCAACTGGTCCACCATCACCCCTTAATAAGAAGCTGCGACCCAAATCTAGGAACATTTTCCACTTCTTAAATTAATTAATGAATGAAATTAATGAAAACATTGTTAGATTTTTGTTCAGTGGACCCCAAAAGCAGAGACAAAAACCAAAATTTTAATAAAAACTATTAAAACAAAAAGTGAACTGGCTGTGGAAGCGGGCTGTTGGCTGTAATTAGGAGGACCAGAGGCGAGCAGGTGACGTGAAGACTGGAAGGTAACCTGAACAAATGGGCAGGCAGACACTGGCTTGAGGAGTAATACAGGAAATGAAGTATGGACATTCAAAGAGGGAGGCAGCCTCAGCTTTACCACAGTAGGATTGATAATCTTCTCAACTTCATATACCAATGTACTTAAGAGCCATCTTGTGGAATTCAGTCTGGAGCAGTAAGTCACGAGTGTGCAGCAAACTCTTTCGCCAGGTTTGAAGTTGGGAGCTGGGTGTGATGGCGGTCTGCCAGTCTCTGGTTGTGAATGGCATGAGCAGCTCAACCCGGCGGGCACGCTGCAGTTGCCTCTGTAGGGACGAAGAGCCACTTGAGTATCATGGTTGGGAAACGGGGGGAAACAAGGGCACAACAGAAAGCCTTCCACCCTCAGGAGGAAAATTGTGAACCTTAAACCTGAAACAATATCCTGTGGGATTCCCTGTATTCCGAAAACATTTTGGACAAAGGGATTTGCAGTCTCAACAGTAGAAGGCAACTTCGGGAAAGGAATGAAATGCACAGATTTGGAGAACCTGTCAACAACAGTCAAAATGGTTATGTTATTTTCGGAGGGAGGGACACCTGTGACAAAATCCACAGCAATGTTAGACCAAGAGCAATGTGGTATGGGAAGCAGTCGTAGAAGACCAGCTGGAGCACAGTGGAAGACTTACCATGGGCACTGATGGAGCAGGAAGAAATGTATTCCTCAGTATTGGAAGTCATTGAAAACCACCAGAATCCACTGTTGGATTAGTAATGGAAGCCAGGATGACTGGCGTCCTTGGACCCATAACTCCACTGAAGCAGTGTCATCAGAGAAAGAAGCAACTTGTTTCATATGACCGCCGAGCTGGTTAATATAGGTAGAAATGTATTGTAGTGAGGCCTTGATCTCGTGTAGAAACATCTCTCGCTGCCCAACGGGTGCTCCTTGAGAAGAAAGGGCTTGTTTGAATCTCTTGGCCTATGCGGGGTCCATGTTGAGGCCAGATAATTCTGTAAGAATTTTTTGTTAAGTGGACTCCAAATGCAGAGATGGAACCAAGAGACACATGAAAACTCTTTATTAAACTAAAAGCAAGCTGGCTGTGGAAGTGGGGTGTTGGCTGTAATCAGGAGGACCAGAGGCGAGCAGGTGGAATGAAGACTGGAAGGTAACCTGAAAAAAATAGAGGAGATAAGCAGTTAAGATGAAAACTCTTCAAACATTTATCAATCTCCTAAGCTAAAGAACAGAGTTGTGCTACCAAACAGGATAGAATTATCTGGCAAAGAAGTGGTGAGTAGACCATGTCTTTGTGTAAAGGCTGATGAGCTGAATTGGCTGCAGGTGAGTCTCATCTGTCTCAAAAGAGAAGAGCAGCCAAACACCCTGCTTCCACCAGCATGTTCCACAAACAGCTGAAACAGAAAAGGGGAGGAAAAAAACAACAACACAAAACCATCACAAAGATGGTGCAGTTTTAAAGCTGAGATAATACAGAATATCACAGTATGCCAACTGAACACAAAAAACTACTTTATTAATAAACCAAAATGATCAGTAGGTGAAACGACTCACTTTTGGGTTGCAACCCACCAGTTGTTCTCCATCAGAGAAACTAGTCTAGACTGTCCTGTCTGTGTCACAACTGTACAAGAATTGGACCCTAAAGCAAGACACCAAGACTCTAACAGAACTTTTACAATTTAAATAAGAAGTAAAAAAAATGGTTTCCAGGTCTTGCAGCAGGATGTCTGGCCAGGAGTGACTAGTGCGAACATGATTATCCTCTGCACTGACAAGAGAGCCACTCTGAGCCCAAAGCCAATAACCAAGATGAGAGCAGAGCAGGTGAGTTTGGACAGAGGTTAAGTATGTAAAGGTAAGTATGTTGGTTTCCTTATATGTAAGCTGTAGGATATACAATGCACTAAATTAGTAATTGGTGAACATTGAATCAGGACACTATCCAGTTATTAATGTTCTTGACTTCACTCAAAAATAGGAGTCCTGACACTCTGTACAATCTTGCACTGGGGAAAAAATAATACAGACCAGAGAAAATGAGGCACAGGTATAAAAGGTTCTCACAGGAAGTAGGAATTAAAAAATAAAACCTCGAACCTGAAAGTCAGCCTAATTTGTGACAGTCTGGTCAAGTCACAACTTGGTCAGTGAAAATGCAGTCTTGACTACAGTAACATTCATTTACCTTCAACATATATGATCTGAAATGGAAGATTGTGTTGTGTTTTTCGGGCTTCTCTAGTTTTAAGATTATTTATAGCCATGACAGACAGTAGATGGCTGGATATGTGAAGTTCTTGTGGGTTTTTCGGCAGAAACTGGCTGTTGGTGAGTCTGCCCACGTCTTTGTGTTGACACCGCTGAGTGCTATGTGGTTCTGTCATATCCCTGCGCTTTTATCTCCTCCAGCAAATCTACAGCATAAAAACACAGGCAGCAAGATCTGCGAGTGAAATGCTCCTCGTCTCATCTTCGGGTAAAGTTTATTCTACAGAATGTAGGGCTTCAAGCAAGCTCCTGCACAAATTAACTTAATCATACTGTACGGCTTGGAGTTGAAGAGCAATCAAGATCAGCTCTTTCACTCCTGATAACTTTTATTTGAAGGTCGCTTCTCTTTTAAATATTCAAAAATGAGGAAGCCAGCTGTTTCAACATGTTGCTAGGCTACAGCTGTTTGATGTTACTGACAATATACGCCAAGCTGACATATATTTGCAGTCAGGTGTTGCTAGGTTACAAGTGCCATTGTCTTGAAATTTTGTCACGAAGCCTCATCACAGAGTGTACATAGACGCAGCGGATGGATACGTTTTTATTAGTCTGAGCACACAACCTACACGGATAAACGTAACACTGCTGTGTAACTGTTGTTGAACCAAGCACAGAGAGCTACAGAAATCAGTGAAGATGAAAATGAAAGCACACCAATCATGCAGCACAGTTGTCTGTGTAACCAGAAAAGCATTAGTAGCTTGTGCTCTAATACAGATTAAAGTCTCTAAACATATAGTCTGCTTATGTGGTTATGTTTAGGTAAAACATGAAAATAATACTTAAATAACCATCCCGACAAAACAAGGTAAATTACTAACGTAATTTTGCTCCATAACTCTACTTTTGTACCTTACAGAGTAATAACAGGTTTTAAAGAAAGCATCTGGATATGGGTTTGAAAGTAGACGTTTTGTCCTTCATCCAAAGAACGATACTAAGTTAGACTGGTGAGAGAGCTGAAATAGAAAATAACTTCTTTGAAACTTTTTATTGGATAATAATCTTGATGACTAAGAATCTCTGCACACATCCTATAGGAATAACAAAAACATATTTACATTTAATGATTGTGCTTTATTGTAAATACCAGTTAGCACTTTGTTTAAGGGAGTGCCTTCATTGTTCATTTGTTTAAACAAACAAGTTTTGAAGCCATTACCACCACAGAATGAGGTTTCTGTGTGCACCTAAATTTGAGCTGTTTTAGTGATTGATTCATATCCCGCCCCTTTATATGAAATAAAACTGAGCTACTCTCATCATTCAACATAAACAATGTTGATAGGATTATTCATTAAAAAGGTAGAACATGTGTTGCATAACATGGCAAATATAGATACTCATTGCAGACCCTTGGCCCAGATCAATCCCTGATAAGAAGCAGTACCAAATGGATAAATAGCTCGATGAATAGACTAGATGTTATCAGAGCGACAGTACTTTTGCCATTAATAGTTGCATGTTCTACTATAAAGCAGTAGAGTTTTGTTTTAGTAGAAGAAATGCAAGTGGACGTTTGAATTTAGGACAGTGGCATAAAGTGGAGCAGAATGCATCAGTGCACACCAGTTCTGTGGCAACATAAGCTGACCCTGATTGTGTGAAAGCAACATTTGAAGGCTGCTCATTTTACTTTAATTTCAGAAAAAAGACAGAGGGAACTTACAAAATGCAAACAGTTACCATGTCAAATCAGCTGCTGAAATATAATAACAATATCTAGTGTATACTTTTAAGAATGCAAATTTTGCATGTTTGTTGTTACTTTTCAGGCTTAGTTAAACAGCAACACTTATCTGGACTTATCTGCGGACTTTTCTGATAGAGCAGTTGTCCTATAACCGGAAGTTTGGTGGTTCAATTACCGCTCTCCCCACAGATAATACTGTTGCTGTGTCCTTGGGCAAGACACTAAACCTTGTCTCCAGTGGTATTTTATCTGTAACACTGGTGAATGAAAGCTTAATGTAAGTTGCTTTGGATAAAAGAGTCTGTTAAATGCCAAAATTTAAATATAACATACAAACAAAAGAAAATTGAAGGAGTATCTGTATATAAATATATAAACTGTACATTTAGATTGAGGATTCAGGGCAGTATAAATACATAATGTTTGATCAGTTTTTATTACAAGAGATGTCTTCTAATGTTTTAAAATAATTTCTTAAAATACCTTTAAATTGGGGTATATTGGGTTTGACGTTGGTCCATTTGCAACAATGGACAATCAAAATTATTTTCAAAATAATAAAAATGTCTTTCTTTTTTCAAATAGATTTTTCATTTAATACATACATTTTTACATCAATACAGTCATAAAATATATTTAGATTATTTTCTTTCCAATATACAGTATCTTTCTATTAAAAAAATTGTTGGGAAAATGACATGGATTATTTTAAATTACACCTCACTGACCTTGTTATTAATGAAATACCTATTATTATAATTCCAAATATTATCCTATTCAATATTTGTAAAAAGGTTATACCAATAAAAAGTACTGTGAGGTATACCAGGGCAATTAATTATTTGTCTCAAAAATGTTCTAGGTTACGGTCGGACTGTATTCTGTCCAACCCTGTGGCGGACGTTGATGTGGTAGTGAAGGTCCTCACCGTCTGCAGCAATAACAGCTCTGAATCTCCAACACATGTTTCACATTCTCTCCCTTTTGCTCAGACAGGCCATATAGCCACAAGTTCCATCTTTTGTGATAAGCCTTTATTTCATTAAATTTTTTGTTAGTTTTTGACCAAGGATGTCACTGAAGTCTTTGACCATTTTGATCTCTGCCTTTACATCTTGAAGTTCCTTAAAAATATATATTTTAAAGACTCAGTGGTTTCTGTGTTTTTTCTTTATCACAGCCAACAGCTGTCTTTTAAGAAACCTTCACAGACATGTTGCGACCATTCAACCAAACTATCAGCATTTTCTTTAATCGTTTTTACGCTTACAGTCTGATAATGTCTCAAAGTCCTGAGAGTGATGGCTGCTGTAGAAGTGTACATCCCCTGTTTTCACAGGGAGAAGGTTTTCTGTTTACTATTTTAGCTTCCATCCTCATTCTCACTGTCTTCATTCAGCTACCAAGTATCATCCGCAGTTGTTCACTGGGAGTTGAGCTGAGGTTAATGTCCCTCTTGAAGCCATAAACAGTGTATCTCTATTAACGATTAGAAAGAAGCAAAATTGTAATTCCAAATTTAAATATATTCAGACAGTGTCTGTGTCCTCATCAGTGGAACTGTTTCCAGGTTACAAACCCAGCCCCTGATGCCTCTGCATCCAGTTTACTGAACAACATATACCATCCAGTTCTTTCCGCTTTTCACCTTTGAACAACAGAGAGCAGCCAGTGAATGTCTGAGAACAGAATGCCACAAGAGCTCCTTCGTCCCCAGTGCCATACGACTGTACAATCAATCAGTCTGTGGAAGATGAAGTCTGAATTAATTATTTGAAGCGACGTAACAACTGAATTTCCCCTTGGGATTAATACATGTAAACTGAGTTAAATTGAAATAACAGCAGCACACTCACTCTGAATGTAGATGATGTAGAGAAGCAGTAAATACTTTCACCTTTGTTTTGACTTTCTTTCTCCAAATATTCTATCTCCATGTTTTACGCATCATGTGAATGTCAGTGTTTTCAGGCACTGAGGATTTTGACTATAACTATCAGATTTGAGCTTATATAGTGCTCAAACTAACTCCTCACTGTCAACATGCATAAGCTGTGGGTGTGCTTTTGCTTCAAAGAACTTTCAGCTGCACTGAACATATTTTTCCAGATTAATTTGGAAAAATGTGAAACAGAAGTGTTGTGGAAATGAGTGCTTTCCAACAAGATGAGAAAATCAGAAGAGATACTGCAGCTGAGAGGAACCCTGCACAAATAAAGTAGATGTAGATAAACCCTTTATATTTAAAATAGGAACAGTATATGGGTAAATTAACAATTCTGCCAGTATAGGGTTTTGCATATTCACAAAGGCAGAGTGTGAAGGAAACAGTGCTGCAGTCTTTCCATTATTAGATTCACAAATGTGCACTGAACCTAATCACAGATTTCTGTATAAAAGTTTTTAGCCCTCTGTACCCAGAGTCAGTCACATCTATCTTGCTAAATTAAGATTGATAAACATAATTTATTAAAAGAATACATCAAACAGTAAAACATCAAATCATCCTACCCACTACATACTACAGATGCAGCAGATGACAAAAAACTCACATTATTTTTGTTTAAAACTAGACAAAAGGGATCAATTATATTGTGAAAAAACTGCTAGCATGAGATAACAGAGCACAAAACTGATTCTAGAATCAGAGTCTGGAATTGATAAAAATCTCTGAGAAAATGTTGTAAATCAGCGGAACTGTTCTCAGTTTCCAGACTCTCTCCTCATTATTTTAGGTATTAGTTTTGAGACTCTAGTTGAAGCAGTGGAGCAGCAACACTCAACAAAATGGATGCTATACTGAACAAAGTGGATATGCCCTGCTTTAAATTTTTTTAGCCAGTGGATGTCTGAGATCAGTGAGCTGCCGGACAGAAGGTCACAAAAACTCCTTCTTCCCGAACTGCCATTAGACTCTACAATCAATCAGTCTGTGGAAGCTGAAGTCTGAATCAATTAATTTGCTTTGAAACCAGGGCCTCCTCCTTTGCCTACTTGTAATCTCTTACAAAAAAATATTTTATCAACGCTGCAGAAAAAGTCTCTGATTTAAGTATTAGCCATACTAGCTTTATTATACTTTCTGCTGTAAATTAAGCTAAATACCTTTTAAGTTTCTTCATAAAGACTGAAGTCTGTCCACACTCAGACTTCACTAACGTTTCTGTCCAACACGTCTTTAACTGTACAGATTAAACTGTTAATATAGCTGCATCTCCACAGTTTGTCTCAGTTAAACTCTCCGACTCTCAAGGTCTCTGCCGAGTCCTTTTACAGAATCACAGCCAATCAGACTTGAGCAGCAGATCTGAGATTAGTTTAGTGCTATGTGAGGGACAGAGGAGGAAGGAGGGAGAACAGAGACAGAGACTGCGCTGAAGCACGAACAAAACAAGCGATTACAAAAAGTTGAAAAGTTTGACAGCGTTTGTACCTATGTACAGTTCCATTTGTGAACCCTTTACAAGTGATACATTTTTACCAAGGTCCGGACCTCAGTAACCTCATAGCTGTCTATTTATGGTACTAGAGAATGCTTCAAAGCAGGCTTTAAATGTATCAGATGGCTTAATTCTAAGGGTTTGTTTACTGTACTGTATATCAACCAATAAACACACACCAAGGTCTTTACATGTAGCAGCTTTAGAAATGATGTCAACAGGTTCCTGGCTCACCAGGACTCACCATAAGAGCAATATGATAGATGGATAGATAGATACATCTTGAAGGAAATTCACTTGTTCAGCTGCTCACAGCACCACAATCACACACCAATATAAAATCTATACAAAACCTTTAAAAATAGTAAGTAATTGTAAATTAGACAGAAATCATAGTTGATTTCCCCGCACAGCTGTCTCCACCCCTCCCCTATTTATGGATGCATTATAAAGTCTTATTGCCCTGGGTAGAAAGGACTTTCTCAGTCTGTCCGTGGAGCAGGTGAGTGAGAGCAGCCTCTCACTAAAGGAGCTCCTTTGCCTCAGAACCATCTCATGCAGGTGCTGGCTGCTGTTCAGGACAGAAAGCAGTTTTTCAGTGTTCTCCTCTCCATCACTGACATTAAAGAGTCCTGTTCAGCTCCATTCAAAGAGGAGGCTTTTCTTATTAGTTTGACCAACCTTTGTGTGTCTGTCTGCCTTAATATTATTATTGAAGTTTGTTGTACTGCAGCTGAATACAGAGAATTACAGAGTTGTCCTGGTCTGGCAACCTAAGTTCAGGTATATTCAGTCTGCTGCAAAGAGAAAGTGATGCTGTCAATGGAAACATCTGTCCTCTGATACAAAAAACAGTTTTTATTCCAAAACTATGACCATACCATAGGTTTTTGTCTATTCAAAGAATACAAATTTCATAAATTTTTAAATCATAATGACAACAGAAACTACCTAAATGACCCTGATCAAAAGTTTACATACTCCAGTTCTTAATACTGTGTAGTGCCACCTTTGACATCAATGACAGCTTGAAGTCTTTTGTGGTAGTTGTGGATGAGGCTCTAGATTTTCTCAGATGGAAAAGCTGCCTATTCTTCTTGGCAAAAAGCCTCCAGTTCCTGTAAATTCTTGGGCTGTTTTGCATGAACTGCACGTTTGAGATCTCCCCAGAGTGGCTCAATGATATTGAGGTCAGGAGACTGAGGCCAGTCCAGAACCTTCACTTTATGTTGCTGTAGCAAATGACAGGTCGACTTGGCCTTGTGCTTTGGATTGTTGTCATGTTGGAACGTCCAAGAACGTCCCATGTTCATCTTCTGGGCTGATGAGTACAAATTTTCCCCCAGTGTTTTCTGATAACATGCTACATTCATCTTTTTCTGTGCCTTTGTAGTGTGCACCTTTGTCACACATTCCCAAAACATCAGCAATCCACCTCCATGTTTCACAGGAGGAATGATGTACCTTTAATCATAGGCCTTGTTGACTCCTCTCTGAATGTGACATTTATGGTTGTGGCCAAAAAATATAATTTCGGTCTCCACTCCAAATGACTTTGTTTCAGAGGTTTTGAGGCTTGTCTCTGTGCTGTTGGGTGTATTGTAAGTGGAATGCTTAGTGGCATTTGCGTAGTAATGGCTTTTGTTGACCATGATGCCCATTTTTTTTTTTCAAGTGCCTCCTTAATGAGCATCTTGAAACAGTTACACCACTTTTTTTAGAAAGTCTTGTATTTCAGCTGAAGTTATTTGTGGGTTTTTCTTTGGGCATCCTGAACAATTTTTTGGGCAGTTCTGGCAAAAAGTTTGTTGGTTTGGTTTCATCAGAATCCCTCATTTTCCACTTCATAATTAGAGTTTGAACACTGCTGATTTTCATTCTTAATTCCTTGGATATATTTTAGATCCCTTTTCTGTTTTATACAGTTCAATTACCTTTTCCCACAGGTTCCTTCACAATTCTTTTGCTTTCCCCATGACTCAGATCGAAAATTCAGTGCAGCACTGGAAGAGAGATGCAAGGGTCTGTCAGGAGCCCAGAAACTCACTGACCTTTTATCCACACACTGATTACAAGCAAACAGATCAAAAGTAAGGATGGTTACCTTTAGTAGCCATTCAAACCCATTTGTGTCAACTTGTGTGCATGTTATCAGGCCAAAATCAACAGGGTATGTTAACTTTTTACGGGGTCATTTGGGTAGTTTTTGTTGTCATTATGATTCAAAAGAGGAAACACAAATTTTTTGACAATAAATGGCCTTATCCAACCACTAACTATGAGTGCGTGGCGCAACCGAAAACAGGAGCAGATACATTTTAAATGTTTAAGAGTCCGTATAAAAATAGCCAACTATGCCACCCTAGGAATTTCACCCAGAGAATATTATGAAAACAAGGACACACAGGTTCACTCACCGATAAAGGAGACAAGATTTCCGTATATACATACAAGATTTATTTAGGTTAAGTGGCAGAAAAAAACAATAAAACCCTGCTGGAGTAAAATAAATGTTATTTATCAAGGAGCTGAGGCTTACCAGTGAGGGGAAGTGTGAAGGATGGGGAGGCTACATCCAGTGGGAGTGAGGGCACCCAAAAACACACACACAAAATGGGCAAACCAAAGAAAAATAAACAACTGGAGCACCACCACCAGGGGTCACCACTACCACAACATGGGACCTCAGCAACTGAAACAGAGATAATAAAAACGTTAACAAGGATGATAAAATCATTAACAAGTCACTTTACAAGCAGCTCACACCACTATCAATAAAAGTCATAGACAGTTCCCTTGTACAGGGCAGGAGGTTCAGTCCAAGTCCTCATGAAACAGTTCACTCTGATGCCAAAAGAACAAACAAAAAGCAGCAAACAGCTGCCGGTAAACAAAACAAAAACAGCAAAAAAACAGCAACGAACAGTTGACTGTACACCAAACAGCAACGAGTCCACAAAACGGGAGAAGCAGTAGGCTAGCTAAATAGCCAGAGCTGCAACAGAGTGTAGCGTTGTTTCACGGGTTATGGAGTACATAACTATGCACTGGTCATTTAGCCTGTAACCTGGCGCTGTATCCGCCCAGAAGAACGCAGGCAGTGGGAGCCTAAACAGTTACGAAATAAAGACAGAATCAGAGTCGGCTTACAATATGCTGTCCAGGATGAAACACAATAACGTACTTACATGCCCAGTTTGACCTAAACACTCCCAGCAGCGCAATCTGAACAATGGAAATGCAAGAGGCCTATGTGGCTGTAAGGGAGTCATACTGAGGTTAAACCCACCAAAAAGGACACCGAAATCAACGTAGCCGTGGCCGGCTCCTACCTGTTTGACTGACACGGAAGCGTAAAAAAAGGGGAGTGGTGTGACAGAAGCAGAGAGTGCACTAGGGGTAAGGAAGCGCTTTTATTGGGGACCTGGCTAAGTGCCTCTTAAAGCCACAGTACGACTGGTGCGGCCACAAGTGGAAAAATGTTTTGTGTTTGTCATTTACACTCACCTAAAGGGTTATTAGGAACACCATAGTAATACTGTGTTTGACTCCCTTTCTCCTTCAGAACTGCCTTAATTCTATGTGGCATTGATTCAACAAGGTGCTGAAAGCATTCTTTAGAAATGTTGGCCCATATTGATAGGATAGAATCTTGCAGTTGATGAAGATTTGTGGGATGCACATCCAGGGCACGAAGCTCCCGTTCCACCACATCCCAAAGATGCTCTATTGGGTTGAGATCTGGTGACTGTGGGGGCCATTTTAGTTCAGTGAACTCATTGTCATGTTCAAGAAACCAGTTTGAAATGATTGGAGCTTTGTGACATGGTGCATAATCCTGCTGGAAGTAGCATCAGAGGATGGGTACATGGTGGTCATAAAGGGATGGACATGGTCAGAAACAATGCTCAGGTAGGCTGTGGCATTTAAACAATGCCCAAGTGGCACTAAGGGGCCTAAAGTGTGCCAAGAAAACATCCCCCACACCATTACACCACCACCACCAGCCTGCACAGAGGTAACAAGGCATGATGGATCCATGTTCTCATTCTGTTTACACCAAATTCTTAGTCTACCATCTGAATGTTTTAACAGAAATCGAGACTCATCAGACCAGGCAACGTTTTTTCAGTCTTCAACTGTCCAATTTTTGTGAGCTCGTGCAAATTGTAGCCTCATTTTCCTATTTGTAGTGGAGATGAGTGGTACCTGGTGGGGTCTTCTGCTGTTGTTGCCCATCAAGGTTGTGCATGTTGTGGCTTCACAAATGTTTTGCTGCATACCTCGGTTGTACCGAGTGGTTATTTCAGTCAAAGTTGTTCTTTGCTCATTTTTGCCCACAGGACTGCCGCATATTGGAAGTTTTTTTCCTTTTCACACGATTCTTTATAAACCCTAGAAATGATTGTGCGTGAAAATCCCAGTAACTGAGCAGATTGTGAAATACTCAGACCGGCCCGTCTGGCACCTACAACCATGCCACGCTCAAAATTGCTTAAATCACCTTTCTTTCCCATTCTGACATTCAGTTTGGAGTTCAGGAGATGGTCTTGACCAGGACCACACCCCTAAATGCACTGAAACAACTGCTGTGTGATTGGTTGATTAGTTTCTTTTATTAATGAGAAATTGAACAGGTGTTCCTAATAATCCTTTAGGTGTGTGTATATTCTCAGGAAAATGCCCCCCCAAAAAACTAATTCTTTAATGTTGACCTTGGAACAAAAAAAAAACACAGTGGACCAACACCAACAGATGACATGGCCCCAAACCATCACTGACTGTGGAAAATGTACACTGGACCTCAAGCAACGTGGATTGTGTGTCTCTCCTCTCTTCCTCCAGACTCTGGGACCCTGATTTCCAAAGGAATTGCAAAATTTACTTTCATCAGAGAACATAACTTTGGACCATTCAGCAGCAGTACAGTCCTTTTTGTCTTTAGCCCATGTGGGACGCTTCTGAGGCTGTCTGTTGTTCAAGAGTGGTTTGACACAAGGAACGTGAACGTGAACTGACTACAGCTACAGTCCACTCTTTCTGAATGTCTCCCACATTTTTAAATGGGTTTTGTGTCACAATCTTTTTGTGTCTTACCCTCCTTGTACAAGGTGTCAATGGTCATCTTTTGGACAACTGTCAAGTCAGCAGTGTTCTCCATGATTGTGTAGCCGACAGAACTAGACTGAGAGACCGTTTAAAGGCCTTTGCAGGTGTTTTGAGTTAATTAGCCCATTATGTGGCACCAGGGGTCTTCAATATTGAACCTTTTCATAATATTCTAATTTTGAGATACTGAATTTGAGATTTTTCTTAGTTCTCAGTTACAATCATCAAAATTTTAAGAAATAAACATTTGAAATAAATGTCTAGGGCCATTTTTGATAGATACTGACCACTGTAGAGCGGGAACACCTCACAAGAGTCAGGTTTTGTAGATGCTCTTATTCAGTCATCTAGCCCTTGTCAAACTGTCTCAAACCCTTACTCTGCCCATTTTTCCTGCTCCTAACACATCAACTTTGAGGACAAAATTTTCAACTGCTTCTCATATATAGCCTTTTGGCTAATTCTAGTGCATTTTCAACAATGTTAATTAATGTACACTATCCGTGTCAAATAAACTAATAAATAAAATAAATAACCTGTCATTGTCAGAATGTTATTCCTGAGTAGTGTATATCGTAGTCCATAGCCTGACAGTGCTCCATAATTACATTGTTTAGTCTTGTACTATAAAGTGTCTAATCTTAAACACATAAATCATACCTTGTAAAAATGGCAGTGGGTTCTTGTGAATAGCAACCTGTGTGCCTCTCACTCAAAACTGTTACATCTTAATTCTTTTGTGTGTGCAGTAATCTCAATATGGGCCAGACAGGGCACTTTTGATCTATTAAACCTATTGTACAGATGAAGTAGCTGTATTTTTCTTCCCATAAGAAGCACCCTCCAATGACTTAAGACTCTCAAATGTCAGGAAAATGCAATAAATTACAGAAAAATCCTATTAGTGAGAGGAAGGCTGTAATTCATTGTGTCTGGTAGCTGTGTAGTACAGTATGTAATCCCACAGAGACCCAGCCATCTCTGTTCATTGAGAAAGCTCCCAGGGTTATTGGTGACTGGATGGTTTTGATTAGCTGAATGAAGAGTGTGCTGCTCTATGAACCACACTGATGGGATTCTTCTAAAGCCATTACAGGCCCAGTGCGATCTGAAAACCACACATTAAGGGCCTAAGAATGAGTCACACAGCCCACCTGTTCTCCAGGCAGAAAACAGGAACGCACTGTCTGAGAAGTGCCTGTTTTCTGCATTGAGCATGGGGAAATAGGCTGTTCTCATATTCGAAAATGATAAAATTATAAAAACTGCACTAAAAAACATAGTCCTCCCAGAAAGAGGAACTACATATAAAACTACATAATGGAAGGCAACAGTGGACCATATTGCAGTAGAAACTCGTTGTGCAGTGACCCCCCAAACTGGGAGAAGGGCTCCAACAGATTCCTGGAATTAAAAGCATATTTATGGGACATTCATGTAATCATTCAAATAATTCAAGTAATTTATTCCAACAGGTTACTGCACAGTGTAGCACATACAAGCTAACAGCTGAAGCCATTATTTAGGGTAATAAAAAGCCTATTAGACATTAGAGTTTGATCTTTTTGACACTGCTTTTCAAAAACATCATTAGAAAGATACTTTATTGACATTAAAGGAAATCCAACAGCAGTGTTACAGTGATTACAGAAAGCCACACAGCCTGCAGGGATAGTATGATGAAAATACATTGTTATTATGCACTATAAAAGATAATAGAGAGAAAGGAACTTGTTTGAAACCTGTAAATCATGTGCTGTAGTTGCAGGTACTGGAGCTGCCGTTACATCTAGTGACCTATACATGACAACGACAGTGAATACAGCAGTAGCTATAACAGGGCTTAGAGCACATAATATACAACTATTACAATAAAAAGTGCTGGTTCAGTCAGTTGATAGAGTGAACTCAGAAGCAACAGTCTACAATGCAGATGGGTAAAGTGCAGTCAAATAAGTGCAAAAAAACAGTGTACATTGTGTGCATACAACTGCAGAAAGTACAGCTAGCACAGTTAAAGCACGAGTACCCTGAATAGTGCTAGTTTGAAATGGAGTGTTGAAGTCCTTTTATTGACTAACTGAAGTGTGTATATAGAGTCCACTCAGTGCCACAGCTCTATGAAGGAGAGTCGACAGAAAGATGTGTCAGCACTCCAACCGGCAGAGAAGCACTTGTTTGAATAGTGTAGGATTTAAACGATTTGCCACTGACAACACACACAATTTGTCTGCAATGCCGCAGAATAAAGTTTCCTCAGAGGTGGCTGTGAAAGATGGAGTAATTATTTTATGGGCTCCACCTTTGCTGATACATATCATTGGGAAAAAAATGCTTCTATAAAATCACCTGTGACAAGAGCTGAATCGGCAAAGGGATTGTCATTTTTTTCTCCAGAAGTGCAGGTTTCTCATGCCGCCTATAGAGTCATTTACAGAGAAATTATTCAGAATGTATTCTGAGATAGTGGAGGAAAACTGTGAGTTGAAACGACATCATTTAGTAGAATTTTTCATTTAAGATAGATCTTTAGTGTCCCCTATTGCTTATTAAATCAGGCTAGTTTTGGATAATGAATCTTTTAAAATTCTACAAGCAGGACCAGTAATCTCTTTCAGCTCTTCTTGCTTTGCCTCCTGCTGGACTCTGTTCTCTTATTTATTACAGGATGATTAAAGTTTTGAAAAGGGGCAAAAGGGAACAGCGTGTGAAAGAGATCTAGAACAGATAACGTGTTGATCATATTAACTAGGTGGCATGAGAGAAAGTGTTGCAAACAAAAATGCTGATGGTTTCAAAAAGCCGGCCGGATTGGATCGAAGAAGAGGGAATGAGCCGCTCCTCCACTTCACACAGAGCGGACCAAGTCGATACATGCTTATGTGGGAGTGCTCTAAGAGGAATAACAATAGATACACTTGGGTCAACTCTCAAAAAATTAGGCCAAGTTGTCAAATCTATACCTTTCACTTTTGATGTCAGGACTGATTTATGAGGCGGGCACTTGAAAAGACTCGCAGATCCCACTTTTTAGCTATGCAAAGCCGGCTCTTAATCCAATAGCTGGTTTGGGCGCTTCTGCTTGGTGTGCAGTCCTGGCTTGGCACCATAAACCAGCATAATGTGTAATGATTGGGTTATTGAACTACACATGACTAGGAATAACAAGGGAGAAAAGTTTCTCTCTACGCAACGTTTCCCACACAGAGATGAAAATGCCAGAAGCAATAATTTGTTGTTAAACTAACTTGTTTCTGTGTATTTAAATGGGCAATTATATAACTGTGGACCCTGCCAACCACAACTGAATAAGCCACAGATGGAGCACAGGTTTACTGACAAGTTTAGCTTCACCCAAACATCGGTAGCATTGAATGATCTGGGTACGCTCAACTTGTATTCAGGCCTGATGTTTACCAGTGTCCTTTTGAGTTTTCATGATATCACTTACAACTTTTCAGCTTTTATACACACATACTAATTATAAGCAAACAGATCACAGGTAAAGATGGTTACCTTGAATAACCATTCAAACCTGTTTGTGTCACTTGTGTGTATGTTATCAGGCCAAAATCACCAGGGTATGTAAACCTTCGATAAGGGTTATTTTTGGTAGTTTCTGTTGTCATGATTTTCAAAGAGTAAACACAGTTGAATGGCTTCACCCAACCACTAACTATGAGTAAAAAAAAAAAAATTGTGTTATCATTCACATTCTCAGAAAAATGGCCCAAAAATTACAAATAGTGCCAGGGTATGTAAGTACAACTCTATCTAGAACGCTTCTAATTAGTTAAAAGAGTGTGCTGATCCTTTAATTTTGCATGCTGCTGTGTAGCCAACAATATGTTTTACTTGTGTGATTTACCATTATTTAAATAATCTGTGAAACCTTAAAGGTGCAGTTGGACAAAACACAACACTTGAGCCAATAATATAATTGTAATCACGTATAATGACATCAAATAAAGACACTGTATCATAGCAAAATTGCTATGACTGGTACAGACTGTACCCGATTTTTCCTTCTTCTAGTTGGGGAAAACAGTTGTACCATAAACGGTACACAGCAAATCCAGCCTGGTAAAATTAAACCTTTATGCGCCAAAGTCACAAAGGCAAAGGCAGAATTACGACACGTAGCAGGTGAGGTGAATGTTGTTGGTGGGAGTTCTAAGTTGGTGAGAGTAGAAATTGTGAGACAAGAACATGTGCGCCAAAGCCATTCCATTTGCTTTCGACTCTGACTTCAGAGGAGAAGATTTATCTTCGTGTAAGTGTTGTTAATTGAGTCTATGCTTGTCATATGATATGTGCTATAGAAATAAACTTTATTATTACTATTAAGAACTAAGGGAGAGTGAGAATAGCAGCCAGAGTATAGGTGCCAGTGGAGTTGAGGGGTTTTCCAGTCATGCTGCTGACCCTCCAGGTCCAGTTTCTGCCAGTCTCCACAGGAGGGGATGGAGAGGAGGCAGGTTTGGGGGAAAAGAAAGGCGAAGGATAGATTATAGCTATGGGCTATGAACACATAAGAGATCTGGAAGTTTATCAGGGGTAGATAAAGAATTTTGATGAACATACTGGCTACACAGAGGAGAGAGATCTGACTGAGGCGCACCCCATCCATTTACTGTCCCTCTTTTTTACTGACAATTTTTTAAACCTTGCTACAAAAGAGACAAACCGCTATGCTAATCAGGTTTTTTATCCTCAAAACAGCTGAAGCCACAGTCCATGCTTCATAAGTGGTATGATGTATGTGTGTCTCAATGAAATCTTTACCTATCTTTGCATCTGTCTATGGGGCTTATTGAATAAGGGTTTTAGTATTTTATAATAAAAAACACTTTTATATAACTTTGTATGTTATTTGGACTTTCTGCATGCTACACTACACCCTAGATTAGGACACTAAATTTCACTTCTGTTAAAATCAGTTTCAACCAGTTGGTCCCACCATGCTGGACACATAATGGGAAATACAGATACACTGGCTGGAAGTGCCCCCTCCTGTGAGAGGTATGGCCAAAGGTTAGAGTTTCCGGGGCATGGAGTTGAACGAGGACGCAACACGTTTATTAACGTTGAGTTAGCATCTTGTTGTGCACCAGCGCTGGCTTATAACTTTTTCTGAGTGGAATTAAACAGACACAATTTTCATTGGTTTTATAGTTTTTATTATCTTATTTGTTGTTCCAACACTTGTATCAATTATAACAATAATCCCTCACTTTTCAAGCAGTTTACAGCCGTCTCAAGGAGCTTTCCTTAGTTGTAATGACATAGGCATTCAAGGGAAGATCAACCCTAAAACAGTATAATCCCAGAAAACCAGATACAGTAAATATGGCTACAGAGCATATGTATTGAGTGAAAGCCAGTCAGTAGATTTTACACACTGTACAGCATACTGATGAGGCCATAAGTGCCACCCACTCAGTAATCCACCCACTCAGTAATCCGTGAACTACTGTCACCAGCCAGTGTCAGTGAATTATCTGAAAGTTACATTGGCTTATGTGGGACAGTAAAGAGCACAAGGAAAGGAATGTCAAAAATTAGATACCGTCCGGACGAGAATAAATTTGTATGTGTTTGTTTGAAAGGGGCGCAGTGGCTCAGTGGTAGAGTGGTCATCCATCAACCGGAAGGTAGGCGGTTCGATTCCAACAGTTCATACTCTCCTTGGGCAAGACACTTAACCCACCTTGCCTCCAGTGACAAAGCACTGGTGTATGAATGCGTGTGATTGTTGGGACAACAAAAATTAATTTGACTACGGCTACAATCTGGCATGTTTATATTCATTAACATGAATATAATTGATTGGGATATGCACTGTCCCAATCAAATTATTATTATTATTATTATTATTATTATTAATAATAATAATAATAATAATAATAATAATAATAATAATAATAATAATAATAATAATAATAATAATAATAATAATAATAATTAATAATAACAACGAGTGAGACTAAAATGGTGCTAGAACTAAGCTTAATAGAAAAACCTGTGCTCTTCTAATGTTTACGGGCTCTTTCGGACCAAGTCCCACATGGGACTTGGCCTGTTTAGTTGAACACAAAGTTAATATTCTTACAGGAATTAAAGAAAGACACACACAAAGATCTTAGTTTTCTGCCAATACTCAGGCTAGGGCCTTTATCTGGTTCAGAATGTTCTCTCGGACCCAGGTCAGATTAACTACTTTATCTTTTCAAATATTTCTCCATCGTGATTACCTTCGATATATGACTGTACTATGTACTTTTGTATTTAGCACGATGCTGCCCTCTAGTGGTATAATGTTTACTACATGCAGCTCGCTGAGAGTACCAATCAGGTGACGATCTCTCACGGCACACTAGTGTACCGGGGCACAGTGGTTGAAATATACTGAGTAAGTCAAAAGTCTCGGAGTCCTAATTGGTAGTGAGCTTTAACTTTGAACCACATATTAGAGTTATTACCAAAACAGGCTTTTATCATTTAAAAAATATTGCCACAGAGAGTGTCAGATCCACTCCGTCTCCCTCAGGGATCCGCTCCACTTTCCTTCTCCTTCCTTCATCTCATCACTGCCACCTGTCCCAAGCACCTGCAATCTATTACCATCAGTGAGGTATTTAAACCGCTCCTTTCCACCTCTTCCCTGCCAGATCGTTCAGCAGACTTTGTGTGAATGTTTCCAGCCCTCGTTCCAGCCCTCGTTCCAGCCCTCGTTCCAGCCCTCGTTCCAGCCCTCGTTCCAGCCCTCGTTCCAGCCCTCGTTCCAGCCCTCGCTCCAGCCCTCGCTCCAGCCCTCGCTCCAGCCCTCAGGTTTGGACTCCAGCTTGCAGCCCAGTTCCTCGGCTTGTCTCCAGTCACCGGCTCGGCTCCAGGCTTCGGCGCAGCTCTACGACTCACTCCAACGCTCAGCCCAGCATTTCGGCTTGGTCTCCAATCACCGGCTCGGCTCCAGGCTTCGGTGCAGCTCTACGGCTCACTCCAACTCTCAGCCCAGCTTTCCAGCTTGGTCTTCCGTCACCGGCTCGGCACCAGGTCTCGGTTTAGCTCCGCGGTTCAAGTCCAACTCCCGGTCCAGCTCCTCGGCTTGGTTCCAGTTCACGACTTCACTTCAGCCATCAGCGCAGTTCCTCCGCACGGACTACAGTCTCAGATCTCCTATCCAGCTTCCTGTCACTATCTGTACTTAAATAAAGAATCACTTACCTTCACTGTCTTGTGCGGATTTGAGTCCTCAATCCCACATTACAGAGAGACCGTTTCTCTCTTGAGACAGTGCAGCGACACAGATCCATTCTTTTATAACAAGTTGAATTGATTATTGTAATGCTCTCCTTTCTGGCATCTCAGAGAAAAACATTGCCCCTCTTTAGCTGCTCCTAAACTCTTCAGTCTACAGCTGCAGACAAAGACCAGAAAGAGAAAGCATATTGCCAAGTCCTGAGATCTCTGCACTGGCTCCCAGTGAGCTTTATGGTCCATTTTAAGGTGCTTTTATCGGTCTTAAATGGTCTTAGTTTATTTATTGATTTGCTTTTATCATATGAGCCCTCTGAGGCTCTCAGGTCCTCAGTCACAAATCTTTTAACTGTCCCAAAAGTCCTAACCAAGACTCACGGGAAGACCTTATTTTGTCTCCTTGGTCCTCGTCTGTGGAAAAGTCTGCCGGGGAACCTGAGGTCCGCTGCAAGTGTTCATACATTTGAAGGTAAACTTAAAACATATACTTTTAGCCTAGCTTTTAAATAATTTTATTTATTTATTTATTATTGATTTTTATTGTTTTTCTTTCTATTTTCTTTTGTGTTTTTAACTTGAATGTAGGGGTTTTGTATCTTTTATCTTTATGTTCAGCACTTTGTACTATATTGCATTAGTATAAAAAGTGCTATACAAATGAAGTCTGATTGATTGAGTCTAACTGAAAAAAGGGTGATTCATTACTAAGCGTATCTGATTTGAGTATATTCATTCTCTCTGTGGAATTGTTAATTATTTATTTGGATATACACTCACCTAAAGGATTATTAGGAACACCATACTAATACTGTGTTTGGTCCCCTTTCGCCTTCAGAACTGCCTTAATTCCACATTGCATTGATTCAACAAGTTGCAAAAAGCATTATTTAGAAATGTTGGCCCATATTGAGAGGATAGCATCTTGCAGTTGATGAAGATTTGTGGGATGCACATCCAGAACACGAAGCTCCCGTTCCACCACATCCCAAAGATGCTCTATTGGGTTGAGATCTGGTGACTGTGGGGGCCATTTTAGCCATTATCATGTTCAAGAAACCAATTTGAAATGATTTGAGCTTTGTGACATGGTGCATTATCCTGCTGAAGTAGCCATCAGAGGATGGGTACATGGTGGTCATAAAGGGATGGACATGGTCAGAAACAATGCTCAGGTTGGCCGTGGCATTTAAACAATGCCCAATTGGCACTAAGGGGCCTAAAGCATGCCAAGAAAACATCCCCCACACCATTACACCACCACCACCAGCCTGCACAGTGGAAACAAGGCATGATGGATCCATGTTCTCATTCTGTTTACGCCAAATTATGACTCTACCATCTGAATGTCTCAACAGAAATCGAGACTCAATCGAGGCAACATTTTTCCAGTCTTCAACTGTCCAATATTGGTGAGCTCGTGCAAATCCGCCTCAAGGTTGTGCGTGTTGTGGCTTCACAAATGTTTTGCTGCATACCTCAATTGTAACGAGTGGTTATTTCAGTCAAAGTTGTTCTTCTATCAGCTTGAATCAGTCGGCCCATTCTCTTCTGACCTCGAGCATCATCAAGGCATTTTCGCCCACAGGACTGCCTCATACTGGATGTTTTTCCCTTTTCACACCATTCTTTGTAAACCTTAGAAATGGTTGTGCGTAAAAATCCCAGTAACTGAGCAGATTGTGAAATACTCAGACTGGCCCGTCTGGCACCAACAACCATGCCACGCTCAAATGGCTTAAATCACCTTTCTTCCTCATTCTGACATTCAGTTTGGAGTTCAGGAGATTGTCTTGACCAGGACCACACCCCTAAATGCACTGAAGCAACTGCCATGTGATTAGTTGATTAGATTCTTGCATTAATGAGAAATTGAACAGGTGTTCCTAATAATCCTAGGTGAGTGTAGATTATTATGAAGCTTCAACTTTGATTTTTTTTTATCACTTTAAAATGAGCTGCTCCACAGTAACATGGTATAATCCTTAGAGAAAGGCAAATTAATGATTCATTGTTGTGTGACGCTGGGAGCCTTTGATTGTATGCTCTCTTTGTGCTGTCCCTCAGCAGCCCCTCCACACACGTTTTCCACTGACACCTTTTAACTTCTTTTCACTTGCCGTTCCTCTCGGATATCAGCTATCAGGGAGATGTGTTTGTTCAAATTCCAGACATCAAATGCGTAAACACTGTTGACCTGGCTATAAAGAGCAATGACATTTACATTTTTTATCTAAACTTAGATTTAGCTGTTGCTAAGTATAACATTTTGCATTCTTTCTTCTTGAAATAATAGGTTTGAGAATACATTTTGTGTTTTGTCCTTATCATTTTCTTTTTCCTTTAGTACCACACTGTTGGAAGCAAAGATTTAGCTAACATTTAATGGTACTGCACCTTTATTATGTTGTGCTTCATACCCATTCTGACAGTAAACTCTGAGCTGTACTGACCCAAGCTGTACCGTACCACAGACTAAACCAGGCTTTAGTGAACATAACTATGAGTCTGCACGCTATTATGTTTATCTATAATATGTGCTAACTGTAATTCTGAACCTCTGTAACCTCATAACCTCACAACATAAAGCTAACATATTAGTGAATGAAAAAGCTCAGGCTAAAAGTCTTGCACGCACCAAAGCAAGAGTTAACACTCTGTGATGTGCACTATATGTCACTTACATTGTCCAGCAGCTGGATTCTTTCGGGATTTGTGAGTTCAGTGCCCGCTGTATGTTTGGATAATAATGTAGCAGTACTGGCAGTTAGGGATTTGTTTTGGATTTGAAAACCTACCATTAATTGTCTAAAAAACAAAAAACATTTTTCTGATTGGAGAAAATTCTTTGGTGATAGGTGGTTTCTGGTATGAGGGTCATCCAGTCACCTCCTGGTATTCTGATGTCTATAAATCCCTTGGTTCTTTGTAACAGATTAAGGCTATATAATGGTATAATTATTATATATTATATATTATTATAAATATAGGACACAGGAACAAGTCATAAACCAAACCTGAACAGAGCTGCGCCCCACATCTGTCTCTGTCACTGCACCAGTTTCTGTTTCATTCAAAAGGTAATACATGTTCCCTCTGACCTGGACGCTTTAGTGTCTCAAGAACAGATTTAAACTGACTGTAAAGGCTTTGTTCACTACAAACCTTATGCAGCAGTGACAGAGGCTGTCAGCAACAGGTTGTGTCAGCTGCAGATAAAGATTGTCAAACGCTGCTAGCATCCTGTGCCACTCTATTTTACAAGTGTGACTAGAACTAAATGTTTAATCTACTGATTCAAACTAATTATGGCAATTAAATGTCAACAAAAGTGCGTGCATTTGTTCAGCCTGTCAATGTGCAAGATGCTATATCATGATTACATTATAACAGTATAACAGACCATGTGGACCAGGGGTCTTTACTTTTCAAGTAGCTCACAAAATACTTAATAAAGCCTAGGTAACTCAGCAAACCAACATACACACACGCTGCAGTCAAGCTTTATGAGTCAGCGGTTATGAGAGCTTGGTGGCAACCATGACTGCAGCAAAGAGGCTCAAAACATAATATTTTTATGAAGAGTGGGAAACAACACACAGTAGTGTGTGTGTCTGATCTGCGGTGCTAGCGTGTCAGTTGGGAAAAGATGTAGATGTGGAGCTTCACTTCGCCAAGGTCCACTGCAACCTTTTACGAGACTTTTCTTTTAATGGCAGTCTAAGAAAAAAACAAAGGAGCAATAACAGGCCGTCACTCAGGATTTATTGCACTGCAAAAAGGACCTGGACTTTCCTAAGTTTCACAACTATTATTGCATTATTCATCAACAAGCTAGCCTATATGTGGAGTACAGGGATCTCTTCCTCCTCACTGACGTAAGATAGCTAAGTTGGTGTAAGATACTACAGTGCTTTCTTTTCTTGCTGGCTGAATTGAAGACTTTTATGGAAATGAGGTAAGTGGATACCAGACTATTACCAAAATGAACATACAGTTACAAGTTACAAGGCAAAGATAAACACATATCTGATATCTGATCTTTGTTTGGCTCTACATATCTTTGAGAGTCAGCCTTTTCTGACATGAATGTCATGAATTCAAACATCAGACGCAGGAAATTTGTATGAATCCATTAAAGTAAACTTGAGACTACAGCTCTTTTGTTGACTCCATTAGTTCTAGTCATCTGACTGAATACACAAGTATCTGTGCAGTTTAAATTGCATTATTTAGTTTTGACAGCATTAATGTTTTTATTTTATATTCTGAGGTACACTGAAAAGAAATAAATATAAAATTAAAATAAAAAAATTAAATTAAATAAAAAATGCACAGTAGATGAACTAAATGTTTTTTGTTATGTTTAATTAAGAGACCTCCGACAGGTGTCCAATGCACCTCTGTCAGACCCCCTCCACCTCCTCCCAGACCAGCTCTAAAAGACTTGACTAGCATCAAGGCTACTATCAGCGATTAGGACACTGAGGGCCTCTGCTGTTCCAGGACTTTTGAGCAATATGCTGCAGCTGAACAAAATGGAACAAATCAGTTCAAACTATGGTTTCAATAGTGTACATATCAAACCTGCCATTTTTAGGGAAAGTCATTGAAAAAGTTGTATATCAGCAACTTAATGACTTTCTATTACTTAACAACTGCTTTGATCCTTTTCAGTCAGGTTTTAGGCCCCATCACAGACTGAGACTGCACTTATCAGACATCCGTCTGAACACTGACGCAGGCAAAATCTCTGTCTTAGTTCTGTTGGACTTGAGTGCTGCGTTTGATACAGTGGACCATGAAATCCTGTCACAAAGATTAGAGGAATGGATAGGTATCTCTGGAACTGCTCTTAAATGGTTTCAGTCATATCTTGAAGACAGGAAGTACTTTGTTTCGGTTGGAAACTGTGTATCAGACCAAATGGCCCTGACATGTGGGGTTCCACAGGGGTCTATCTTGGGACCTCTATTATTCAATCTTTACATGCTTCCTTTAGGCCAGTTAATACACAGCTGTGGAATATCCTACCATAATTATGCAGATGACAGATTTACATTTCACTCACAGCAGGTGAAAATGGACCAATCCATTCACTGGGTCACTGCATCAAACAAATTGACATGTGGATGCAGAATAATTTTCTCTGAACTAATTATCTTTGGGACAGAAACAAAGAGAAAATGTCAGCAGTCACCTCGAGTCTCTTTCTCTAAAATCTAAAAACCAGGTTAGAAATCTGGGGGTCATCATGGACTCAGACTTAATTTTTCAGAGTCACATTAAGTCAATTACATCATCTGCATTTTATCACCTTAAAAACATTTCCAGAGTCAAAGGGATAATGTCTCAACCAGACTTAGAGAAACTTATTCATGCTTTTATCTCCAGCAGGTTAGATTACTGTAACGGCCTGCTCACTGGTCTCTCAAAACGAGGGTTAAGACAGCTGCAGCTTATTCAGAACGCTGCTGCTCGGGTTCTAACTAACACCAGGAAATACAACCACATCAGTCCAGTTTTAAAATCTCTGCACTGGCTTCCTGTTGCTCAGAGAATAGACTTTAAAACAGCAGCTGGTTTACAGGTCTCTTAATGGTTTAGCACCAGAATATATTTCTGAAATGCTAGTAGCTTATGAACCTCCTTGGACTCTGAGAACATCTGGGACAGGCCTTCTGCTCGTGCCCAGAGTTAGAACTAAACAGGGTGAAGCAGCGTTTAAGTTTCAGCAGCAAAAATCTGGAACAGTCTCAACTTTAACAATGTTCAAAGGGAGGTTAAAAACCTTCCTCTTTAGCTCCGCCTACACTATAAACTAAAAGTGTTTTTTTTTTCTTATTTTTTATAATGTTTTTATTTTTTCTTATCTAAATTAAAAGTAAAAAATCGAAATCTTGTAAATTGTCTTGTATTCCTGTAAAGCACTTTGAGTTAGCCCGTGTATGAATTGTGCTATATAAATAAAATTGCCTTGCCTTGTCTAAAATGTGAGATGTGAACACCAACATTGTGTTTATGTTGAAATAAGCTATAAGAATAAATGTTAAAAACATGAGTAGCTCTCTTCCGTTTTTATTTTCTATAAGTAGCTGTTTGAGGAAAAAAGGTTGGAGAGCCCTGATCTGGACAGTCAGGTTAAAATGTCACTGTTTTCCTGACCCCTGTAAAAGTTTCTCATTTTGCAGAGGCCTTTAAACAAAGAGGAAATAGTTTGTATGGGTTAACAGCAGAAATGAGATAAAAAAAATAAATTAAAAAAAACATTTATTTTGAAAGTGCACATGGTGCAGAAGTTATACTCCAGTTCCAAAAGTATCTACTTTAAACTTGGTTTATCAGGTCAACTTTTATTGTTTTAACAATTAACCATTCTTCCTGTTAAATCTTCATAAGTTTTGGAGTTCTCAGAGTGTTCCTCCATTTCAGCAGCTGGAGTATCTTTGGCTTGAAATTGACCTTTGTTTACATGCCCCAAACAGCCAGCATCTTGAGCAGCCTTGAGGTGGATCTGAGGAGCTACAGATGTCCCCACAGACTGAAACATTGAGAGGTGTAGTTACTTCTTTATTTGAATTGAATCGAAGAGCTTCAGCGGAAAAGCAATTTGTTTAATCTTCACCATGTTTAATTAAAGACGCTTAAATAGCTCATCACCAGAGAGTCTCAAATTCAATCAAGTGGTTGAGTGTTTTCTTCAAATGTAGAAAGGATAGATCACTTCATTATGTTGTAAGACTATGTACAGACTGTGTGATTCAAAGGTTTAAAGCAGTCTATCCAAATCTCTGGGGTATAAACGGCCAATTATATTACTGTGGTGTGTATGAGCAATCCCTGCATTCATCTTTTCCCGCCACACATTGAACTGTCCAATCAATGCAGGTTTTTCAAAACAGGTTTTTCAAAGGTTATTTAGACAGAATCCTCTACAGCCAAACAGGTATTACTGAAATTGTTTTAATGCTTGGTGCATGTATTTTAACTAAATCTTTCACAGATTATAGTCTTTTTACTTTTTAAATGAGTCTTACTGTCACGGTGGGGGACGAGAAGCAGGACCCAAACGCAGAACAAGTACAAATGTGAATCAGGTTTATTTGTCACAACAACACAAGGTGGCTAGGAGAACTGTCCGACGTGGAGTGGAGGTGAGCTGATCTGAAGTCCGGGAAGGTGGCTTACGGATAGGCGCCAGTGGAGCAAACGAGGAGACTTGAGAAGAGCAGGTAAGGCTGGATCCGGGCTGGAGCTTGCAGTGGCACCTGAGCACAATACGACAGGTAAGTTACCTCTCAAAGTACAAAGAAACATGAATATCCAAAATAAAAGGAGCACACCGTCTTCACTAACTGAGAGTAGTGTTGACAACGAACTGGCGCTGAGTGAAGGGAAGACTGGTTCTTTTAAGCAGAGGTTGATGAGGTGTAAGTGGTTGCAGGTGTGCCGACTGCCCTGCCCAGCTGAGGAGAAAGGAGAACACAGAGGGGAGGGGGAGACACACAGACAGACAAACACAGATCCTGACACTTACAGTGAGTGTAAAATAATATTATCCAGACTTTAATAAACTGTGACAGCTCCATTGAAAAGAAGACATAAAAAATAAGATATATCTATTATAAGAACATGAGCCTCAATAATTCAGTGAAATTGTTATCTCAAGTTAACAAGTTAGATGTAAATTAAAAATATGTCGCAGCATTTGGATATGATTAGAGGCACCATTCTTATAATGGCCTGGATATGCAAAAGAATTAAAATAAAATAAAAAAAAACTAAAGCCTAGCGATTGAAGTATGACTCACATCTGAGTGTTGTTAGATTTAACCACAACTAATAAAGAAGAGTGTTCAAAAACAATTTGTTTTCAAGGTGTTTTTTAAGGAGTTAAAGTGAATTGAGCAATATGTTGCTGCAATATGTTGCAGCTGAACAAAATAAAACAAATCAGTTCAAACTATGGTTTCAATAGTGTACAATCACCCAAAAACAACACTTCAAGAACTAAATAAATTTTGTTAATTTTTTTTAATTTGAATCATCAAGAGACTGCAGCATGCTCCTGCAGGACTACTGAAGCTGTTCACATGCTTTAATATGTCTTTTAAAATTATTCAATAGATTCAATGTAGATTTATGAGTGCATCCGGACAGTATTCCCAGGGCTTCACTTTTTCCACATTTTGTGATGATTCAGCCTATTCCAAAATGGATTAATTATTTGCCTAAAATAACAAACAATACCCCATAATGACAATGTGAAATATAAAGTCACAACCTTTGCTCAATACTTTGTTGAAGCACCTTTGGCACTATTTACATCCTCAAGTATTTTTGATTATAATGCTACAAGCTTGGAACACCTTTTTTGGGTTTTTTTCCCCCATTCTTCTTTGCAGAACCTCTCAAACTCCATCAGGTTGTATGATGAGCATCGGTGCTCAGTCATTTTCAGATTTATCCAGAGATGTTCAATTGGGTTCAAGTCCGGGCTCTGGCTGGACCACTTAATGACATTCACAGAGTTGTCCTGTAGCCACTTCTTTGTTATCTTGGCTGTGTGCTTAGGGATGTTGTCCTGTTAGAAGATGAACCTTCACTCCAGTCTGAGGTCCACTCATCAAGGATGTCTCTGTACATGGCTGCATTTATCTTTCCATTGATCCTGACGAGTCTACCCAGTTCCTGATGCTGAAAAACATCCCCACAGCATGATGCTGCTACCACCATGCTTCACTGCAGGGATGGTATTGTGCAGGTGATGAGCAGTGCCTGTTCCGGACATGATGCTTGCTATTCAAGCCAAAGAGTTCAATCTTTATTTTTCTCTCCTACCCAGAGGACAACACATTTGGGGGTCATATGGGACTCAGTCATGATGAAGGCACGTCTGTCTTTTGCATGCGTCGAGTCTATTCTGACTCGATGCATGCAAAAGACAGACGTGCCTTCATCATGCGTCGAGTCTATTCTGACTACCCTCAAGGATATCAGGCTAGGCCAGGAAATGACTGTGCATTTCCTTTAAAGAGTTCTGTATCTTCATAGCAGCTGCTTCCATAGTGATACCCCAGGGCCTCCTGCACATGAGACCGTTTCAGCTGTTGCTCAAAGCCAAGGGATTTCATCCAAGGACCAATCTCCAGAGATAAAGGTTATGCACCGAGGGTTTTGTATTGTAACTATTTGGTTCAGACCCCGGTTCCTCACCTTGGGTCCCACTCTAGGTCCATATTGTTGTTGCAGGATGCTAACAATGGACAAATCCCTTCTGGGCTGGGGTCTTGGATAGCTGTCATTTGCCTCAAGATGAGGGCTGTATTTCTGGCCCTGAAATACTTCCTCCAGCAGCAAAGGGGCTATCGTGTCTTAGTCCAGTTGAACAATACGGCAGTTGTCTAAATCACCAGGGCTGAATGCATTTGCGCTGCTTGAACAAGCTAGCGCGGCAGCTTCTGCGTTTGGCTCAGAACAAGTTCCTGTCCCTCAGGGCTATTTACATTCCTGGGAGGATGAATGTGGAAGTGAACCTACTGTCCAGACAGGCTGCAACACACGGGGACTGGAAACTCCACCCCGACACAATCAGTCAAATTAGATTTTACAGAGCAGAGGTGGAACTCTTTGCTTCACAGGAGACAGCACAATGTCACCTTTACTTCTCTCTGAGTCCTGAGACTAGACGCGATGGCCCATGCGTGGCCCAGACTGCTGTATGCATTTCCCCCTATTGCCCCGCTCCCGGCTGCCCTAGCCAAGGTCCGCCCACAGGGGTCACTAGTCACGCTGGTGAATGGAAGCTTCATGTAAGTCGCTTTGGATAAAAGGGTCTACTAAATGACTAAATGTAATGTAAATATAGTGTCCCTCCTCGACGGCTTGTCATGGGCGATTCTGATCAGGAAGGACCTTCTTTCTAAGGCGCAGGGGACAGTGTTTCATCCCAGGCCCAAGCTCTGGAAC
Organism: Neodontobutis hainanensis; assembly: GCA_024349245.1. Taxonomy (NCBI): domain Eukaryota; kingdom Metazoa; phylum Chordata; class Actinopteri; order Gobiiformes; family Odontobutidae; genus Neodontobutis; species Neodontobutis hainanensis. The sequence goes on from JALDNG010000128.1 coordinate 1,349,975, forward strand.
CTTAACTTTTGGCCCCTGAGTGGTACTAATTGAGGAATGCTGGGCTTCCAGCTGGAGTAACTGAGACTATTCTGAGTGATACTCCCTCTACTAGAAAACATTATGCCCTTAGATGGCGTGCTTTTGAGGCCTGGTGTATTACACACCGTGCAGACACAGTTCACTGCCAGATTGTTTCAGCGCTGGAGTTTCTGCAGAGTAAAATATTCTCAGGCTTACACCCTAATACACTCAGAGGTTATGTGGCCACTATTGTTGCACTCTGACCTATGGGGTCTACCTATAGTTGCCCGCTTTGTCCGAGGAGCAAAGTGGTTGAGGCCTCCCACTAGAGTCCCCCCTTCATGGGATTTGTCTTTGTTTGCTGCAATAGTCGATTTATCAACTATATGTGGAAATGAGCGTGATAGTATTTAGCGCTGCAATATATCGCATCACCTTGTTTACGCTGCATTAATTTGTGCGAAATCCCCCTCTGAGTTCACCCAGTCATGCCCCCATATGCAGAGATGCTCAGTAGGCTACATACCTTTACTAAAAAGATGGGGAATAATCTAATATGGACTGATAGGCTTCTTTTATGATGAGTTTTAATTTCCTACATTTAAACTGCTTCTGGTATTTATTTATTTATTGAGTACAATGCGTCAGACGTTGCTGCTCTCTCTGCTCTGAGATGAGCTGCCAGGAGCTGACCTGGAGCTGTGCGCTCACAGACACAGACACATCAGACGAGTCAGATGAAATGAAGATAAAGAGCGATATATTCTGCTGTTTGGTCCATTTTAAAGTTGTTCAGAAAGTAGTCTGTTGTAGCAGCGAGCTAAAGGAAAACTAACTTTAACTAACAGTTTTTGGAGTTTCACAAACTGCTCCCTCTGAGCGTTACCATGGAGACCTAGACAAGTGCCTTTACTCACCTAGCCTTTTAAGTGAGCTTTGATAATGAGCTATTGTTGTATTACTACTGTAGTTTTATTAAATCAAATTGAACACATAGACTGATATGATATAAATATAGAATATTAAATTATCTCTCGTCTTTCTGTTGATAGGTCCACAGTTTAGCTTAATAAACAGTTCAAATAAAAGTGTTAAAAATATTTTGAATGCATTTAGTCTTTGCAATAAAATAATTGTAGACTATATAGTAGATGAAGTATTATTACTTTTACCTCTGCCTGCTCCCAAACCCCCTTATAACAGGTCATGTGACCTTTAGCAACCACACCAAGGCACTTAGCCCAAAGGAAACACTGCAAATTGTTTTTAACATTGCAATAATATTGTTTATCGCAATTAATAAGTAGTTATCATGACAGGCCTAGTCTTTAGTGCTTGAGGGGTTGGTGAACACCCCTTTTAAACCACTGGATTCAGTACCTTTCCGGTTTCTGACTCTTAAGATGGTCTTCTGGACAGTTATTATGTCTCTTAAGAGAATCGGGGACTTGCAGGCTCTGTTGGTCTGGTCATCCTGCCTAGATTTTGCCCATGGGATGGTTGAGGTTATTTTGCACCCTTACCTTACTTATCTTCTGAAAGTCCCATTTCCGCGTTCGAGTCCGGTTTTTGAAGCCTTCTGTCCTCCACCATTCACTACGCTACAAGCAGGAGCAACTTCACCTACTATGCGTGCTCTCCAGATTTACGACTACCACACTAGCTAGTGGCGTAAATCTGAGCAGCTTTTCACATGCTATGGGGCGTAAGGGCTGTGAAAACGCTTTGGCGTTGTGTGTTCTTATAACCTTTGCGCTCTCACGCAGCTGTGGGTGACCAAGCCACGTCACCAACAGAGGTTGTGACACACGTGCTTCACAACCGGTGAAAACAAGGAATGTTCCCATTAGCATAATTCTACGCAGCATCTCGTTCCCGCTTTTCAGGGAACATGGAAACAGCCATGCAACCAAAAATGTACCTAAGGCTGGGGGAATACTTCCTCTAGATATTAGATAGGTGTTCCTCCACCTCCAGCTTTACAAATTGGGCACTGATTTTAGGTAAATTGATTAGCCTCAATGTCATTTTTTAAGGTTAATTTAAGGTATTTGATTGTAATAGTTAAGGAAAAATGACTGTTATTTATAAGTGTATATATTTTTAAGGAAGTATTTTGAGCATTGTACTTATTTGGACATTTTAATAAGAAATAAAATAACATTTGAGCATTGTCACTTTACTGAAGGTGTTTAATACAAATATTTTAGTAAAATTATAGTGTTTTTCTGAAAAAACTTTGAGCATTGTCTCTTTATTGAAGGTGTTTGATAATAATAATACAAAAAAACAACCACACAATTAAAAGCGTTTTCTGCTTAACTTTTACTGTAAATTTCTGTAAACGTAATTTTTAAAAAACATTAATTAATTTTAAATATTATACCTTTTGGGTTTTATCATTTTTTTACAGACTTTTTTGTTTTTTATTTTTAATAATAATTTAATAGCAAAGATTTCAAACAACTTTCCTTCCTGTTGTCATATGGGTTATTGTTTGTAGAATTATGAGTCAACTAATACATTTAATCCATTTTGAAATATGGCTGTAACATAACAAAATGTGTAAAAAGTGAATACATTCCGGGTACACTGTATATGTTTTGTTTTCAATTGTTCAGACATAGTCAATAAAATTCTGCTGCCTCTTCAGCCCAGTGTTAAAACATTAACATGACATTACAAATTTAGCACCTTTAAACTACAGTAAAAATAAAAATACACAAGCTGTACAGAGGCATTGAGGCTATTTCTGAGCAGTTTTCAGTAGTCTTGCAGTCACAGGTCACAGCACCCTCTCTACCTGTGTCATTTGAACTGAAGAGCAAAAGATAGCTTTTATTTAGCAACCTGTGTCAGTAAAAAGAGCCGATCGGCGACTAGTGAGATGTAAAACAGATATTAACACAGATTAAGTTTTATCATATACACAGCAATCAGTGTTTGATATAGTGAGAAGAAATGGATAAAATCCTCTCGTAACATTTGCCTGGTGCATGGTAAGGCTTGGGGAGATTGACTTAATAAACTTTAGCTCAATGACTGTAGAATTAAAGTTCTTAATGAAGTCTGTTTGTTTGAGATCTACACTGGAGCTGATCATGTCTTGCTTTATGACATTTGGAGCTCTATTTTGGGGTTAATGAGAACCGTGTCCAGGGACTTGGCTGTCGTGGACCATCACAGTCCTCGAGTGGCTTGATCCTACACCACATACATGTTTACAACATTTCAGTGATTTGTGTGTAACAAATTTGTGTTAGTGATATACATCTTAATGGTTACTGACTTAAACATGACACTGACTTTTGGCAAACCAAGATGCAGGCGTCATTTAAAAAAAAAGTGACTGAGAACGGCTATAGTAAGATGCTTCTCTGATATTCCAATCTCTAGTTAGTTTAGAGTCAAGATTGTGCTGACAGATGCTTCTGATCAATAACAATCCACAAAAACAACTGGGCTTATGTAGAAACCAGACACTGTATGAAATTGTTGACACAACACAAGTTCACACAGGTTATTTAATAATAAAAGAATCCCAGCCTCTTTTAATGTCATCACCACCTTTTCCATGTAAATACCCTTTCACACCTTCACACCCATCTGCAGAAATTTTATCCTGACAGCCTTGCAGGCGTTCTTTTTCTATTAACACTCAAGCGTAGACAGGAAGTGCTCATCTTTTATTCTGTTTCATACTGCAGCTTGTGTTCGTATGGCTCTGTCATCACACAGGCTCCCCTCAGCCATCCTTTATTCTCTTTACACAGTATTGGGCTGCCACCCCATTGTCTATGACAGCGCACGTTAAATATGCATGGCACCAACGTCCTACACAGTTCAAAGTGAAAGAGTGTTCTGAATCTACGGGGCATGAAGGGGCGCAGTATAAAGGGCTATGAACTGACCAACAACGAGAGGTAATGTGGAACAAGGGCTTCAAAGAAATATGTCAGTCACGCTGCTGTGGTTTAACAAAAGATTCTCTTTTCTGAACCTTTTTAGATTCTATTTCCAGGTGCAGTTGGTCATAGAGACATGGAATATTGAAAGAGATTATTGACGGCAGGTTGAAAAAGTCACAGGTTTAACAATTTATTTATTTTATTTATTTCATGCTAAAAATATATTTTATAAAGGGTATGTAGAGAGTTACCAGGGTCAAATATGGTCATAATGGGAAAAATATATAGATAAAAAAATATAATAAAAATAGTCCTCCCAGCACCGGGATATAACTACTTTTCAACAATAATACAGGCATGTCTGCATGCACCTCTGTCATGTCCCCCCAACATTGTATGCATCAAATGAAAGCTAAGAGTCTTGTCCTTTTGATGATATAAAACATTATACACGCAACAATCACAGCGCTGACACTAAAGCCTTTTATTGCTTTTTCTTTGAGGGCTCTCTGCAAGTCAAGTCAAACAGCAACAATTCCACACAAGATTGGTGTAATTCTGTCCTAAGAATAATTCAACAAATTCCAAGAATAAATTGCAGTAAAATAATTAAGTCCACAAGACATGTTTGTTCCTACAAGGCACAAAAGCTGCAGAAAAGTTTCCCCAACTTGAAATCAGTCCAGACAATTTTTTCATTTCTATTGATAATATCAGATGGTATTTATTTTAGACCGCAATGGCTGTGCTACAGAATGCTTAAAGGAAGGATTACCTTCTGATTGACACCCAGGTTGGAAAATTATGAGGGACTGGGGCAAGACTGTGGCCCCCTATAGCCAATGAATGCCATAGACAGCTGAACTCCCAGTCTGTAGAATAAACCAGTTAGATTAAACACTGTGAGTGATGCAATTAACTTACAGCCAATCAGTAGCTGAGCACACCAACGTACAGCTTGCCATGCTTTTATGTAAAGAGAAACTTAATAGGCTGAGCGTTACTGGCTTTCTGTTGCTATAGAACATTGGTGAGCAGACTAAGGCCCAGGGGGCACATGTAACCCGTTGGGCTGTATGATCTGAACATTAATCTTAACTGCTACGTGGATGACACCCAGCTCTCATCTCCACCAAACCCTCTTCATCAAACCCACCTCCCTCACCTAGTGCCTACAGGACATTAATTGTTGGTTCTCCTCCAACTTCCTCAAACTCAACAGTTCTAAAACAGAAGTTGTCCTTGTAGGCAACATTAACATCAACAACTCCACTGTCCACACCTTCCCTCAGGTCAAGAGTCTGGGTGTCATCCTCGACAGTACACTATCCTTTCAATCATACATGAATTATGTAATTCGGTCCGCATACTTTCACCTTTTCTCCCATCTCTGACCCTCCCTTACCCCCCACACCCTTTGTCCAGAGTCTTGTCATGTCCCCGATTGACTACTGCAACTCTCTCCTCTTTGGACTCCCCAACAAATCCCTCCAGAATTCTGCAGCCCATATCATTAGTCGGACCCCCACTACTCATCACTTCCCCCCCGTCCTACAAAAACTCCATTGGCTCCCTATAAAGCATCGCTTCAACTTAAAAATTCTACTCACCACCTTCAAAGCATTTCATAACCTGGCCCCACCATACATATCAGACATCCTTGTTTTAAATTTTCTGTTTCTATGTTTTTAACCCACGTACAGTGTCCTTGAGTGTTTTGAAACGCGTTTAAAACTAAAATGCAATCTGTGCAACAGGGGAAACCATTAAAAAGATTGTTGGTTAGGCTATATGTAGGCCTTTAATTTACAGTTTGACAGTCAAATAACTTTCATCACATTCTGCTTTCACTCAGTTCAGTCTGTCTTTAATTGCATTCGTTAAGGTCACTGGGCTTGTCATTAGAGGCGGGTTATACGCTTCCCACCCAATCAGACGTCAAAAACAGTTAGCTTGTCATTAGAGGCGGTCTTTACATTGCCCAAACAATCAAAATTTAAAAACCATTGTGTTCTGTGGTTCTGCAATGTTTAATTGGGTGGGCAAGCATGCTTTCCCTCTCTCACAGCCTCTGCCCGACGCAGCAAGTCTGAGTATGATTATAAAAAGTTTTCGGCTTCGACACCAAACCAGCCACGGTGAAAAAGACTTGTACTTGCACCGTAAACTAGTGTTGCACCTTTCTCCTCTTTCATTTTCTCTCATAGCCCGGCAGGAGGCAGCATGACACAGTCTGACACCGCTACACAATCAATCAGCATACGTTTTGGCTTTTGTGTATTTTTCCTTTTGGATAATTAAGCGTTCAGGAGTTTATTGACTCATTTTATATCACACATCAAACTTGCAATGATAAATAAACAGAAAGAGAATAGTTTCGCAAACTCTTTCTCTCACAGCCCAGCAGGATGCAGCCTCACTATTTGTATTAGATAATTATAGTGCATCGCCTCACAACAAAACTGGCAATGGCTAAAAATCAGAAAGAGACTTCCATCCGTGTGCATTTATGCATGCCCTGTGATTGATTTGACTTGACTGGAGTGGCCCTCACATAAAACACATTAACAAAACAAAAAACTAATTTCCCAGGGGCAAAATTTTCTGGGGGTAGAAGAATGAAACTTGGTACAACTATAGAACATGACAAAAACAGAAGAAATAACATTATGGCCCACCCAAAACAAAATAGGATGTTGGCCATTTTGGATCAAAGGCATGACCCCTGAAATTAGGACCTTGTACTTTCACAAACTCATCCTAGGGTTTTCATCCGACAGGCTTCAGTCTCGGTCCACAATTCCAGACACATGTGGCATTAAAATATAATATATATAATATACTGTATATTATAAGGGTTGTTATTAGTCCTAGGGTGTGGCAATGGCGAGGCAGCCATTCTACTGTTAAAAAAAGTACTTAAAACTTTGTCAGATCTGGTTTGACCCAATGGAAGGTTTGTGCACATTTATGACCTGAACACAATGTTGTATTGACAGAAACACCACCTATAAAAACACCTATAAAAATGGGTTTCAATCGCCCCCCTACAAAGTTATAATGAGGCACAAAAATTTTGTTTGTCCTAGACAAATAAAATTAGGTACACACATCCTCTATGAGCTACCAAACAAAAAAGCCAACGAGAATCACGCACCAACAGCCTGCACCTGTATGTATTGCCCTGGCCAAATCCCAAATTTCAGAAAAAATAACAGAGAATGAAAAAACATGTTTGTCATAGTCATTGGTACACATATTTAGAATGGGGTCTTGAGCAAAAATGTCTACAGGAACTAGGCTCTATCTCCAACAGGCCCTATCTCCAACAGAGCTTGTGCAAAAATGTGTGTGGCAATAACCTTACATCCTAACTGAATTTAATGATGCCTGCATCAGTCCGTGCTTTGACTAAGATCAGCTGTTTTACCCGTTTGCACCATTCCACGCCTTGCTTTTTTAACCACCATCCCTCACACTGTTGGCAGAGTTGCATATGGGCAGGTGGTACCTGTGTCGGGCACAACGTAGCAAAATAACCATCTTGATCACCACCAGACCTGCGCTGCCACAAGAAACGGCCATTTAAGTCCTAAACCTAAAGTATATTGGCTCAGAATGTTTTATTGGCATTGTGGTTTCCATTCATATCTATTTACTTTTTAAATTATAAAACCACAATAACTATTTATTGCAATTTCTTCGCGGACCCCTGGGGGTCTCCAGATCCACATTTGAAAATCTCTGGTTTAAAAGACATTAACAGGGATTCAACACAATTTGCTCAATGTGTAAGTTCAAGTGGAAAAACACTTCTCACTCCTGTTTTCTAGCAATACAAGACAACTGGCTACATCCAGCTTACACAAAACAGTTTTAGACCCTATTTCAGTGTTTTAAAATGCAGCATATCATTTTAAAACAAATACTTGGTGTGAAAGACCTCACCGTTGTCATTTCTTAACAGTTTTCTTTATCTTGATAGTCTTTTTGAAAAAAAAAAAAAAAAACAGTGGCAAATTACAAAGTTACATCTTAGATAAAAATGGTTCTTAAAATTCTCCAACTGGTGGCGGCAGTGGCTCAGTGGTAGAGCGGTTGTCCTTCAACCAGAAGGTGGTGGGTTTGATTCCCGCTCTCCCCACAAATACTGTCGTTGTGTCCTTGGGCAAGACACTTAACCCACCTTGCCTCGTATGAATGTGTAAGAATGTGCAGTGAATGTATGTGTTGGTCGGAGAGTCCGTAGGCGCAGAATGGCTGCCACGTCTCTGTCAGTCTGCCCCAGGGCAGCTGTGGCTACAGTTGTAGCTCACCATCACCAGTGTGACTGTGTATGAATGAATAATGGACGACCTGTAAGCGCTTTGGGTCCCTTGGGAGAAAGGTGCTATATAAATCCAATCCATTATTATTATTAAGTTTCAACAAATGTCCCAACATGACTGACACATCATTGATGTATTTTCAACACATATGGTTATAATCAGACCAAGAAAGTGGAACTCAAAGTGTGGGGTGGGCCCCACTAATGGGGAATAGTAATATGACGGGTAATGCGATGGACTGCAGAATTTTTTTATGCCTATTTTCATGCTTTCTTGAAAATAAAATTTAAAGTCCACCCCCTCAAAGCAACAACAAACTAACTGGGACAGTTCCCGTTGAGCCAGGTCGGTTGTTGGGCTACTCAGTATACAGTAGATGGTGACTTGACAGGGCCACCAGGGAATTAAACAAGCCTGTGCTAGTTTTGTGCAGCTTTGTGACTCTGTTAATAGCCTTTTTTGGGGGGATTGTGGTGATCACAACAAGATTTGTTCAGTCAATCAGTCCATTCCTCAGGCTTGAAAGTCCACCCCAAAGTGGGGAATGACAAAAAAAGTGAGAACCACTGGACTATGGCAATATTTTAAAATTCTCTACTTGCTTGTAAACGTACTGTGCATATGTCTCTAAGTGCAGTCCTAGAGAAGATTAAATGTTGGTGGCAAGTGGGGTATCCTATTGTTGAGATGTGGCTAACTACAAAACCTGTTCTGCCTGATGCAGTAAACGTGGCACCATGGAAACTTTCAATTTATCATGGACAAACAAGTTTTTGGTATTTAATAATAGTAATGTATTGGTTTTATACAGTGCTTTTTTCAGAGGCCTCGAAGTGTTTATTCAATCTAAACTGGAGGTGATATGCTACTTTAGGAGCCACAACTGCCCTGGGGTAGACTCACAGAGACCAGTGCCACTAGAGGTCCAGTGCCCAAGAACGCAATGAGATTACGAACTGGGTAGAGCAGGGATCAAACTGACAACCTTACGGTTATAGGACGTGCCACTGTGCCACACTATATAAATTTTGAGTGTTATATGTTTAAATCAATTGTGTGCCTTTCAAACAAGGGAGGCTCCATTGGGAGGCAATGAACATATTTCTTCATGTTTTCAAGCTTTAACACTAGATAATCAACCATTAATGTGAACCGAATCTGTTCATGTGAAAAGCGCTGGTGGTTATAGATACAGCGGCCGTGAATTGAAAGAAGCTGTTGTCATGCTTGTCTGACAGCAGGCTAACTCAACTCATCTCCCAAATCCATTCAGCCCTTTGGTGTTTGACATCTAATAAACCCTGGCTTAAATTAAAAGCCCATTAATGCCACCTAATCGTGCTGCGGCGCTCACCCTGCACTAGTCTTTATCACGCTGTCTCCACGAGGAATTAACTACCCGCGCTTGACTCCCATTCCCACCGCTGATGTATGTAAAAGTGAAAGAGATGAAGAAGGAGATTGGAGTCAGAGAGGGCTAAAGGCTGCCATCAGCCTTTAGAGCACAATTACCTTCTGTTGTATAATTAGGTTTGGACATTGTTTCTGTCATCAGGATCCCATTACAGCTAATATGAACGAATAATCTTAACCTCAAAAGATTATTATTCCAGAAAATGCAACCAAACCTTAATAATGTTTTTCTTGCAGCCTCCCTTGGGTGTGACAGTGAAGACAAAATGCCTCAGAACCTATTACTTTGAAACACATCAGAGGAAAAATAATGCTTTGTTGCACATCTAATTCATCAATGCACCACAACGCTCCCTTTATTATCTATCTTCAAATGTCTGGCCGCCTCGGAAAGAATCAATCTGAGCACAAAAGCTTCTCAATGGCTTGTGCAGCAGCAGTCTGTCGATTAGCACACAGCTGAATGATTAGCAGCATGTGAGCAGAAAAAAATGTCATTGGGAATTTATCTACATGGGAGGCTTTTAGAGAAAAAGGACATTCATGTTGCAAGGGACTCAACCCTAAAAGGACTGTCAGTTCTGAAAACTGCTATTGCAGTGTGTAATCTCTGATTTGACAATTTTCAACTAGAGACTTCAAAACTGTTTATAATAGTGTGGAGCAGTAAACTATGGAAATATCAGTCCATGCAGGATCCCCCGTCTTGTGAAAATGAGTCAGACCGGTGTGTTTTTTCGGGGGTGATATATACATGAGCATTACATGCAAATTATAGGCTACAGTTTTAACATTAGTTAAGTTTCTAATGTAACAAACGTCACCACAATCTAGGCTTTCCCTGTAACAATCCTAACCTTATTAATCTTCATATCTTCATTTATTTTTTTTATTTTAATTCTGCCTTTGTTTACTAGAGATGCAACAGTGTTCTTGTTGCACATCACCTGGTGCTGTTCTACCACACTTCAGAATGGTTTATCTGCTTTTTGTTGTTCGCTTTTAGGTGTTTATTTAACTTTAATTTACTTTAACAATCACTGTCTCTGATGCGTAAAACAGACACTTGAGATGAGGGACACACTCCGTAGCAACAGATGCAGGTTACAACAGACCAACCACCAATGGGCAGTGGCGCAGTGGTAGAGCGGTCGTCCTTCAACCAGAAGGTAGGCGGTTCCATACCCACAATTCATACTGTTGTTGTGTCCTTGGGCAAGACACTTAATCCACCTTGCCTCGTATGAATGTGTATGAATGTTCAGTGAATGTATGTGGTGATGGTCGTAGAGGCCGTAGGCGCAAAATGGCTGCCACGTCTCTGTCAGTCTGCCCCAGGGCATCTGTGGCTACAGTTGTGTGACTGGATGTCAGGATCTCAGTGTGACTGTGTGTGAATGAATAATGGACGGCCTGTAAGTGCTTTGAGTCCCTTGGTCCCTTGGGTGAAAAGCGCAATATAAATCCAATCTATTATTATTATTATTAATGGTGTTAAAAGTCTAAAAGCATTTCGTAGGAAACATCAACACCACAATGATTCCAAAAAGCCACAACAACACTAACAACACAGTGACCTATCTGCTGCACCAGTGTCTGTTCCTCACTTCCATTTACAATCTGAAGTAGATAATGATCAGCAAAACGTCTTTGTTCTAAATAGGTGACAGGCCTGCCATGTTTCAGAACAATTCATCAGACTTTTGTTGCTTTCTTTACATATTTTAAGTGAACCAAACTCACCTGTGTTTATTGTTGAGACCTAAGCTCTTGAAGTATCAAATGTAATTAAAAATGTGCACCACTTAACGGTAACAGCTGCTTTTCCATCAGCTGCTTAGATTCAGAAGTTGTACTTTTGAGATAAAATCTAGGAACTATACAGCTTTACTGATTAATCTGTTAAAAAAAATTTAATCGGTCAAGGTCTTAACCTTTGTGTTGTGCTCTGGTCAAATTTGACTGATTTAGTTTTATCTCAGATTGACCCAAGATTCCATGATTTAGTCCACAAAGAGGATTTCCACATACAAAATAAATAGAGTTTTGGGGGTTTTATTCAACTTTGTACACTCTTGGAGTTTGTGGTCAAAAATTTGAAATTCAATAGAAATAAATGGTAAAAAGTAAACAGTAAAAGTGTGAAAAACTGAGATCCTGACATCCTCATTTGTCAAATGGACACACACATGCACCACCATAGACTCAGTCGAGTCTCTCTCCCATGGGAACAACACCTGTGTTGGCAGTTCTCACAGACAGTTGCAACATTGTTTCAATAAAATTGAACTTTTCTTACATATATACCTTTGGTATATAGGGCTTTTTTGAGGCCTTGCTCACACTTTGACCAGAAACACAACTGGTGTAACTTTATGTGATTGTATAAAAATTTAATATGGTACAACGTCTTTTGTAACTTTGAGCCAGAGTAGTCTGTGATAAACAGTATACTATGTTTCAAGACATAAAAAAAATATTGCTCCAAAAATGTAGTTACTAGAAATAATTTGCTATTGTTTAGCACCTATGCTAGATTTTGCTAATCTTTCAGATTTCCCGCTTTCTCTTTGCACCTTGAAGGCATCGCTGCCATTACTGTCGCTTGTCAATGTCTAACTGAGCGGGGTAACTTTACTTTATGTTCAAAGTTGAAAATTATTGTTTTGTTAAAGTTAAATTGTGTTTACAGTCTGTTATCTGCCTCTGATGCAGGTCCCAGAGCAAACTTTCAGTCTGTATCTGTAACAAATACACAAACACTCATACTCATTACCTGTCGCCCAGGCACTAATTAATACCTGTAATAATATATTACCGTATGTGTCCTGGTAATATTTCAGCCACTACATGATGGAAATTAGACTTTAGCTGCAATGAAACAACTTTGCACATAATAGTTTTCTCTTTACTTTTGTGTTGAATGGTTTTGTATGCCTTTATTCACATGTTAGATTTTATTTATCAGTAATGTGTGTGAAGCCATAGAAAAAAACTCAAATTATAATGTTTACCTGAATAAATGTAGGATATGGGTGACAGTGAAGTAGTGAAGGAAATCATACATGGAAGTAATTCAGCAATCAAAAAAGCTGTGAGTAGTTACTACTTGTACTTAGACACATTATTGTTGTTGTTGTTATTAGTTCTTTTTGTTTGGTAATTACAGGGGCCCACAGTCTTAGACTTTGAAAACCTTTGATTTGTGCCATTATTGTTCTTGCCCATAATAAATTAACCATAATTACTATACTATGTAATACCATTTAATTAATACTTTCTTTCTTAAATGACATAGTTTTGTTCTTGCCAGCTCAAGAACAAGAAACCATTTCTCTGTTCTTGTGGAGTATGTACCAAGCTTTAGTGGCTTTGTTCATTCAACTCTTTTAATCACAGCTTTTCCCAAGAAATTATCATACATTAATGATTCAACAATAGTAACACGAATTACATGAGGAATTAGTTATTAGAAATTTCTTATTTTCACCAATTTGTAGAAACAAGTCCAAATCTTAAAGGTTAGGTTTAGCTAGTGTAGTACATTCATGGGAGGCAGTCTCAGAAAAAGACGTCACAGTCGCCTTGAAAAACTAAGCAACGGACACACAACAGGACTGAACAATTAGTCTATGGCAGAAAAGTCTGAGTCTATTCATTTGTTTATTCATTTAAGCTATTGACTACAAATGAGTTTATCACTTAGTTATTTCTGACCTAATTCCACTGACATGAATCTGAGTCTGTGAGATACTATTGTCCCGAAGCAAGTGCTTAAGCTGTAAATACAGATACACTTTTAGAGTGACCAGTAGCCCACGTCTACAAACATTTTGTACAAATGGTATCAGAGTTCTTTTCAGATTTATTACATGTGGCTGCAGGTGTTAGATTATATTATGTAGCTCACTAATGTCTTAAAAGAGAGGTAATGGTTGTACACACTCACTTTGTATCATTTGTAAAGATAATGGTGTAATCCAATAGACAGTACCCTTTAATAAGGACATGCAGATCGCTGACTCTGCAGATATCCAGCTCATATGATTAGCCATATTTCCCGCTCCACTACATGTGCAGTATGTAGATACTGACAACTCATTTATTACTATGACGGCAGTGGCTCAGTGGTAGAGCGGCCGTCCTTCAACCGGAAGGTAGTAGGTTTGATTCCCGCTCTCCCCACAGTTCATACTGTTGTTGTGTCCTTGGGCAACTGGTGTGTGAATGTGTGTGACTGTAGAGGTGTGTTTGGTGGTGGTAGGAGAAGGTTGAGCGCCGTGTGTATGGCAGCCCCCCTCTCTGTCTGCCCCAGGAGTGGATGTGTGTGAATGGGGTGAGTGGAAGCACGATGTAAAGCGCTTTGGGTGCCCGAGAAGGGTGCATGAAAGTGCTATATAAATGCATGCCATTTACCATACTATTTCACATTATCACTCTTCATCTCAATGTTTGAGTTCTGCAAGGAGTGATGGCCTTTGTACATTCTGTTCATTGCAGAGCCATTGAATAGCCACTTCACTGACACCTCTTTGACTAACAGCCTAATGCCAATAGGCCTAATGTGGCCACTACAAAATGCATCATAGGAGTTTAGGAATCTGTTGTCATTAGGCGGTTTATTAATGAGTCTCAAACCCATTCTGTGTGTGCTTTAAAAACTGCTGTATGTAGAATTAAATTACCATATGCAGTTTTCTTATACAAATGCATGACAGACAACTAACTTTACTTGGTAGGTTCACTCATTACATTATTATGTAGTTCATTTTATTCATAACCCAAAAAATGGCTTTTTCACAAACCTCCATTGAGCGCAATCCAATGTTTTGCTATATGGTGTAATATATACATCATTATTTCATGGTACTATCTAGTTTAATCAAACGTATGCATTGTACATTTGTTTGTCCTGAGACTAGAGAGATTAATAGTTAAAATGTATGGTATTCATGCAGTTCCCTTAATAATAGTTTTTTGCCATTTAACCGTATGGTTTGAGAGTGGCTGGAGCCTATCCCAGCTGCTTTAAGTAAGAGGCAAGGATAATCTGAGGGCAAACACTTATAGGTGGGCAATCTATAGCAACCATCTGTACATGCATGTACACTGCAGCAGACATTACCCTTTGACTAAATAAAATGAGCAGAGGTCAAATGTGAAGCACTGAGAAGGTAAATGCCTTATTAGCATTTGGGCTGACAATCTAGTGTGTTCCTTAAAAAGCAGTGTGAAGTATTCTGCTCACTGTTTGACTTGAGTACAGTATGTAGATAGATAAAGTCCTTGATAATGTATTGTGTTGATGTTGCCCTTCATTACCCGACAGAGTGAAACTACAAATACAACAGCATTTAGGGTGTATTCACATCAG